>CM059208.1:16385461-17607961 GCA_030347435.1 Clarias fuscus | reverse complement strand
TGGAAATTGGCAGTGTCACAAATGATCTGGTTAATGGATTGGGTTTCTTTGTTAGACACGAGGAAATTGATGTGCTCCTGATCTACAGTATATGTGCCATGACCAAGGTTGACAGATTTGCACAACAAATCTGAATTCCGGATTTCTAAGTGTTATTAAAAGACCCTAAATAGTTCTCTCTCCACTGTTTTACAATGGTTTTGTACCGTATTTTTACCCACCACTTTGCATAACACTAACATGGTCCAATTCTATTGCAAAAAATATACACATAGAGTAGCAGGACCTCTGACATGCAGAGGAAATCGAATAACCTACAAAATGGCCAGGAAAAAGGCAGAGTAGTAATTAGTATAACCTTGAGTCACCTCCATTGTGATGTTCAGCAGGGCTAAAGGAAGCTTAGCCAGCTTCAGCACAGCTCAGAGAGCAACAGCGTGACGGGCAGGAGCTTTGGACTGAGAGGTCAGCTCAAACACAAATCAAAATGAATGGAGCTTAGAATACTACAGTTATAGTGCAGAGCAAATGCCAAGGTCACAGCCAGATACAGGAAGGAAAACCGATCCAATGGATATATATATATGCAATGATCTAATCAACCAATCACATGGAAGTTGCTTCAATGCATTTAGGGGTGTGGTCCTGGTCAAGACAATCTCCTGAACTCCAAACTGAATGTCAGAATGGGAAAGAAATGTGATTTAAGCAATTTTGAGCGTGGCATTGTTGTTAGTGCCAGACGAGCCAGTCTGAGTATTTCACAATCTGCTCAGTTACCATTTCTAGGGTTTACAAAGAATGGTGTGAAAAGGGAAAAACATCCACTATACAGCAGTCCTGTGGGCGAAAATGCCTTGTTGATGCTAGAGGTCAGAGGAGAATGGGGCAACTGATTCAAGCTGTTAGAGGAGCAAAGCATTTGTGAAGCCACAACACGCAAAACCTTGAGGCGGATGGGCTACAACAGCAGAAGACCCCACCGGGTACCACTCATCTCCACTACAAATAGGAAAAAGAGGCTACAATTTGCACAAGCTCACCAAAATTGGACAGTTGAAGACTGGAAAAATGGTGCCTGGTCTGATGAGTCTCTCTTTCTGTTGAGACATTCAAATAGTAGAATTTGGCGTAAACAGAATGAGAGCATGGATCCATCATGCCTTGTTACCACTGTGCAGGCTGGTGGTGGTGGTGTAATGTGGGGGGGATCTTTTCTTGGCACACTTTAGGCCCCTTAGTGCCAACTGGGCATCGTTTAAATGCCACGGCCTACCTGAGCATTGTTTCTGACCATGGCCATCCCTTTATGACCACCATGTACCCATCCTCTGATGGCTACTGCCAGCAGGATAATGCACCATGTCACAAAGCTTGAATAATTTCAAATTGGTTTCTTGAACATGACAGAGTTCACTGTACTAAAATGGCCCCCACAGTCACCAGATCTCATCCCAATAGAGCATCTTTGGGATGTGGTGGAATGGGAGCTTCGTGGCCTGGATGTGCATCCCACATCCCAAATCTCCATCAACTGCAAGATGCTATCCTATCAATATGGGCCAACGTTTCTAAAGAATCCGTTCAGCACCTTGTTGAATCAATGCCACGTAGAATTAAGGCAGTTCTGACGGCGAAAGGAGGTCAAACACCTTTAGGTGAGTGTATATTAACATATATATATATATATATATATATATATATATATATATATATATATATATATATATATATATGTTTTGTTTATTTGTATTGTTGTCTAACAATACACCTGCATATATTTTTATGCAATGTAAATATGAGTTCATTTTGTACATTTTGAAAATATGTGGATAATAATGTTTTTTTTTGTTTGTTTTTTTACCTCTGTTGTCTAGACTAATATGAGGTAATATAAAAGCAACAGACAAAAGACAAAAAGTCAACCTTAAATCCCCATTGATATACAGTATACATTTATAGTTCTGGAACAATGTTTACATAAGTATTTTTCCTCTGTTAATTATTTATTTATTTATTTATTTATTTATTTATTTTTTGAGGTCTTACTGCCCCTATTCTGTCATGCTGACCTTGACATTTTTTTTTTTTTCATTTTAATGCATCAGCTAAATTCACGATGAGGAATTTCTGTGTACTGTGCACTTTATAGCTATACAAGCGTACAGTTTCACAGAGGTTTCACAGAGGTTGGTGGTCCATTAGCTGGAAATCATGTTGTGCTAGGTAAAAGGTTACAAGCCACACTCATGGCCTGATTATGTCTCGGTTCTTTTATGGCAGACTGCTGTACTAGGCTCTTTAGATTGTGTCTCTTACAGTTCACTTGCTCCTGCCCTCTAAACCCAATTCTGACTGCAGCTGGAAAGCCACAAGCTTTCAAGCCCAAGTGGCTCCCACTTTACTCGTTCTGTTTCTCTCCTGGTGGCTCTATACGGCCATGACAAAACAGATGAGATTCAGTGACATTTGACTACAGCAAACAGTAGGCATCCATGACTTACGAAGCATAAACCCTGTCAAAGGATGTAAATCGGTAGTGAGCCATACATACGGAGTGGAAGAAACATCTCTTAAGAGATGGAAGAGAAAGTTCAAGCTTACTTTGGAAAGTCATTCTTAAATATGCAAGAATCGCCAAGAAGTAAAAGGTTAGAGAAAGACATTTATCTAGAGTTTAAGGGAGGAAAGGACAATAGGTTTGGCTGAATGGTTTTAACAGGACGTCATCAGAATTACAGTAAGTAACACATAATAGAATGAAACAGAGTTGTAATGCAGTGGCACTGTCTTTAGCTGATCAGTGCCTCAAGTACTTGTCTGTATTCAGATTAAACTAGTGAGCATTGTCCATACGCAAACTCCTAAAGTTTTACATTTTCTCATTACATCATTGGAGTTCATAATGGATCTCGATCAGATGCTCGGTGGACCTTTCTCACAAGATTCCTCTCTAATGTGACTAAGCAAACAAGATAATTATTCATCAAAGCAACACATTTGCCCAGTTATACAGTAGAACTCCTTATAGTTTACAGCATATTTTTCTATAAAAAATAAAAGCTAAAGAAAATATGAAATAACTGGAACTGGGTTATGAACCCTTGAATTCATTATTAAAACCTGGAATGAAAGATATACAGTAAAAGAATCATTAATGGAGATCACTTATACTCTTGGTGAAGTTGCATGGTAAAACATAAATAGTAAAAAATCCTAGCTATGTTTAATAGTGAAAGTAAGAGCATTTCCATACACACTTATCCATACCATGTGATAAGAACTCACAAAATTGGGACTAAACAGCTCTGTTGCCATAAGAAAACCACTTGTTAGTGAGACTAATCAATTTACTTGAATTTAGAATAAAGATTGGACTTTGGAGCAATGGAAAAGGGTCATGTAGCCTGATGAGTTCAGACTGACTGTATTCTAGAGTGATGGGTGCATCAGGGTAAGGAGAAAGGGCAGATAGAGCGGTATACAGGTAGTCCCCAACTTACGAACTAGTTTCATTCCGGGAGCACTTACGTAAGTCGGATTTGTTTTTAAGTCCGACAAAGTGAGTCTTATACGCTTATATGTAAAGCATACCAATCAACTTGACTAAATCTCTGCCCCCTTTCCCCACACTGCCATCATGTTGCCAAAAACTGTAACCACACCCAAGGAAATGAATCTCACACATGTCTAATGTAACAGTGTTGTCTCTGGGCCTTTAAATCCCGGATGCCATTTTGTCTCAGATCTGTTTTTCTCTGTATTGGACTGTGAACTCTGTTTTCTTGAGGATTTTCCGAAATTAGGATTATTCCCCATCGGGACAGCTGTACAGGACAGCCATTTTCTATGATCGTGCTCCTGGACTTATTCATTGAAACCGATGAGGCCGACTCATTTCTCCCACAACCCCACACGCACACATGTCTATTTTTTTGTACAATACGCGAGAGCTAGTTCCAACGATGTGTTTGCATCTACCAATGTTCTTAGAATCGCTGTTAGTATCTGCGGAAATTCGTAAGTTTGTAAGTCGAGGACTTACTGTATAACATAATATTGTATAGTATGCTGTAACGTAGTGTAATATACAGTACAGTAACATGGTATTGTATAATATTGTATAGTATGGTATATTTTCACAGAAAAGGCACTACAAGAACTTAAACTACAGTAGTTTTACAATCATTATTCCTACTTCCTACTTCCCTAATTAACCTATCTTCCTTGAAAAGCTGCATACAGTCAATTTTTTTTTTTTGTTTCATCTTCCCTGTAGACACATCCACTAAAATCATTGTTCAGCAATGTGGAACTGTTGCCAAGAACTGAGATTCAGATTCAAGTGCCAGCTCTTTTATATGCCCCCTGTGACTGGACATGTCAAAAGATCTAATTGTTTCTTTCCTCATTAGAAGGATGGGTAACCCAGTAACACCATCCTCCATTGGTATGCAGTGTACCGGCGAAAAAAAGGGTCAAATGGCAAACTCAGCACTCGGTGGTCTTCTCTGAGTGCACTTGTGGTTTTGTTTTGCTGTGAGTGCACTGACCCAGCAAGAACCCATGGCCATGTAGGTTCAAACATTACCAGGCATTAAACTTGTAAATTTGCACTATTATAAACAACGCAGCCACAGCAATCTCCTGGGTAAGTGTTAATTGCACCTTCAACTGTTTCAAAAATGTCAACACTCTCGCACAAAGTTTACACAAATACAGTACATTGCAAAACCAGTGATTAAGCACTGAAGAGCTGTGAGCATAAGGGCAGCACCTGTTCCTTACCCGTGTTTCTCACACACACACACACACACACACACACACACACACACACACACACACACACACACACACACACACACACACATACACACACACACCGCTAAATGAATGTGAAAATTATACACAGCTAAACCAAAAGAAGTACTTTAGAAGATCACAGAAGGGCACAATTAGCAAGTCACTAGTTGCAAAAAAGGTCTACACAAAAGTCATGAAAAAAATGATACTAAGTGCGAGTGAATTTGTTTTGATTTCACGCACCTTTAATAAACTTCTAATCTTCTGTAACTTTTTTTTAATACATCCTCTCAGGTGATTTTCTTTCACATTCCTTTACATTTCTAATTAAAATACATTTGAGAGGCCATGTTGTTATAACTCACAGTGAAGTCAGCCACTTTAAATACAATAATTCAAAGACCTCTCTATGGACCTCTTTATAAAATGCAAAAACGTTTCGCAATAAAATGCGTATCTTGATAATTATCAAGATACGTATTTTATTGCGAAACGTTTTTGCAAAAGCCAAAAGGTTAGAAAAGCCAAAAGGTTAGAACTTAATCAAATATTCTATAATTATATCCAGATTGCATAGTGATAATGATATTTTCCCATGATATTTTAGCCCCAAACATATTTATGTCTGCCAGGAGATTAATAATCCATACAGTACATTTAATACAGTATATGAATAAACCCCTCATAGATGATTTCAGTTATATGAAGTTACCATTTTGCACTGAAACTCTTGATTACGTCTGAATTCTATTAAAAAGCTGTGATTTATAAAGGACAGTTCATAACAACATAGAAAAAAAAAGACAGAACTGCTGTACTGTACATAGGAGAGAAGTCAATGCCTTGAACAGTTTGACTGCAAAATGAGATTACTCTACTTTTGCAGTTTTAAAGAAACTTATTATCATTATTATTATTTTTTCAAATAAAACAAGAAGTATTGGGAAATTGGGAAAATGGGGAAATAGTCTGTGCATGTTTTTGTTGTTTGTTTTTAGTCACAAGAGTGTTGAAAAGCACAGAAAATGAAATATTTATGTTCAAATTGTTTGGGTTATATAGATATGAATTTTGTCTAATTTTGCAAAAACCTATAACTCTACCACCCACGGTTTTGGCACAATAAATAAATCAGCCTGCAGTTGTGTTTGTAGCCACTTAATTATGCAATTTAGTCTCAATAAAATGTTGGTTGAGTTTTAATGAAAAATAAAAAACAACAAAGACATGCTTTTATTGTTATTTTCGAGTGAGTCAAACAGAAAGTACTGGCAGAAAATTAGATGAATGAAATGTGTGGCATTTTGTTGCACACAAAATCTTGTTTTAATTAATAAAAATTAATTACAAACTTTGTTAAAGATCATTAGAAGACACACACAGCCATGCATTAGTTTTCCACACAATTTCTCATGCATCTTTGTAACATTATTTTTCTTTCAAAAACATTTCTGTAAGTGCATCATGCACCCAATTGCGGCAAAACCAGTCCAGCTGAAAGCAGGAGAAAAGCATCTGAAAAAAGGTTGCACTACAAGAGAACTTCACCAAAGTACTTACGATATGGTGTTTGCACAACATCCAACTCACTTAATGTCCTATTTTACAGAATTTATCGTGCATGGTAATGACCAACACTTGTATTTTATTACTACTTGAGTGGTTGCAATGGCATTAACATAGGGTAAACATCGTTTTTTTTTTTTTTTTTTTCTAGGCTTCAACATTCTCTGAAAATTCATTGACCCATTTAGTTAACCCACAGCAGCTGCTGCACTCCACAGCTCAAAGTTTCTCTATAGTAATCACATGGCAGGCAAAAGAGACATGACTGGCTGGTCATGACGCATCGGCTTCTGCTTAAAAATGTGGTCGCTGTCTGTCATGGTTTGCTTAAAATGTGCATGTTTAAGCTTTCTAAAATACAGTATAGCACTTTAAAGCTAAAAGTTTGTTATAAACCCAACCTTGTGTGACGGAGAACAATAATTGGTTAAAGTGTTTAAAAGTGACAAAATGGACTTTCCAAGTGGTGGAACACTAAAGCATTTGTTTGTCACTATCATGTGGACATTACGAGTTCAATTCCTGGGTGATGCTGCAGCCGGTGGTCTAGAGAGCAGATTGATCTTGCACTCTAGTTAGGTAGGGATGGCACACGGACTCTCTGACATCGGTCACAGTGACTCTAGCCAATCATGGGTGTCTGTGAAGCTCACGCAAGAGAAAGGGGCGGATAGCGCTTCCCAATAAGTGTTCGGCTGCACCTTGCCATTGCGTGAGCAGCAGTTGGAAAAGATGCAGCCAGCTGCAATTTGGCTTTTATTATTATTTTTTTCTGTCAAATTGTTCAATTGTCATTGACCTTGTTGGTGACAGGAGTCCAACTGACACATCAGTATTAATGCGGAGAATTTTTTTTTTTTTTTTTACTTGTATTAAGAGTCAGATATAACAGGTATATGCCGAATCTGATTTTCAGTTCTCCTCATCCATCCATCCATCCATCCATCCATCCATCTTCAGTAACTACATTATGGAGAGCCCATCTCAGGAACACTTCACATGGGAGATGTGTTAAAAAGGTGGAAAGGAAACTTGAGATCCCGCATGAATGCAGGAAGAACAACAAAAGCAGTAACCCGAGCTCAGGACTGAAACAGCTGAGGTGAGCCCAAACAGCTGACTGGTTCAGAACAGCAGGAGCGTTATATGAATAATACATCATACACCTCCACACCATGTAATAAATCCAAAAAGCCTATTATATGTACATTCCAAGCCAATTATATTTGCAGTAGCGTAATTACAAAGGCAGCTCTCGTTTATGATGTAATGAGAAAGGAATGATGTGAGCTCCATATCTCGAACAAAGCCAATTTTTGCTTCTAATATATAATGGATATATGGATGCTCCTTTCACTAATCCCATGTGCTGAATTTTTTACACACTGAGGGTTTTTCTTTTGAGGCTCATTCTTTAGTGATAGTTGCCAGTCTGTTTCTGCAAGATGCACAGAATTTGGGCTAGCTTTCAAGTCAGAAAGAGTGATGCTGGTTTATTTAGACACACTTTTTATATTGAAATTGTGCAATACACCGCATATTAAATAGTCGCATTCCCTTATACGCATCATCACTGAATGCGAATGCACTTTCTTCCATCCTACCAAAACAGATGCATTTTTCTTTGCAAAACCACTTGAAAAAATATAACATAATGAAAGTGTCAAGGTGATAACTTGCTAAAAGTTAATAAGATGTCCTTCTGTGCAGAAAATCCAAAATTACACATTTCATGTAATAACAATGTAAGGGGTTTGTTAGCAGTTCTTATGCCAGATTAAATGAAGTGGTTTAATTAGTCATGGGTTACAGCATGCCTAATGGAATGAGAAAAGCTCATGCTTAAAATTAATCATTCCAAACCACAACATCTTGGAAAGAAAGAGCTGCTATCACATTCAATTCGGTGTCTACGCACAACCAACGCTCTCATTTCTGAATTTAAAATTAATCTATTGTTTACTTACCTCAAACTATGACCTTAAGAAATTATTCATAATTTTCACGCAATTTTGAAATCACACTAGCGTGGAATGTGAACATCCTCAAACTTCACTTGCTTTAACTAATATTTATGCAATATTATGACAAATTAAAAGCTGTTCAATCAGACAGAACCAAACTTAGATGGTTATTAACGCTTACTACAAGAACACACTGGCAACTCCAGATGTACATTTCTCACTTTCGTGGTTTGAGTAGTCACTACGTAAGATGGTGCATTATAGGAAAATTACAAATAACAAAAAAATTACAGAACGTAATTGTTGTAAACCAGAAACAGTGCGTTTTGCACGTCACCAAATACGGTTACAATATGCCAGTGCTATTATGTTCATACTACAGAATATTCTCTCTCTCTCTCACCCTCTCACGTGCACATGCTCGCTCAACACAGAAGCCCTGTGCTCATTTTGACTGCTGCCACATACCATAATAAACAGCCAATCAGAGGAGATTCATTTTAATTCACTATCTTCGATAATACATCATGCGACTGTGCTCAAACACACACACATACATGTAATGAACTCTATATTGCATTCAGGCAGCGTTTCCTCACAGATCCAATCCAGGCTAAAGAAATTACTTGGAAAGTGATTGGATTGGAAAGTTCATAGTCGGGAGCAGATAATGCAGGATTCAAACACACATCTGAAGCAACGGGGAGCTACACTGATCAGCCAGAACTTTGATAGTACATATTGTGGGCAGGACTCCATAAGACCTTTGGGGGTGCGGCTGTGGTTTCTGGCACCAAGGTGTTTGCGGCGGGTCCTGTTTGTGCTGCCAGTTGCTTGGTGGGGCCTCCATGGATCAGACTCGTTTGTCTGCCAGTTTCCCTGGATTCTCATTTGGATTGAGATTTGGGGAATTTGGAAGCCAGAACACAACAGGCTGTGGTGCACTGGGTGTTCTGATACCTTTCTATTGTGGCCAAGCATTGATCAGCTTTTAGTCCCAATAGACATAGAGGAGCCTTGGGTGCCCAAGAACCTGTCAACTGTTTACTGGTATAAATGTTAATGCTCTGGCTGATTTGAGCGCTGTATAGTCATATTTTGTGACTGAACTGAAATTGCATTGTAAACACCATATTTTGTATCAAATCTTTATCTTCTTTGTCTTTCTAGACATGTTCCCAACAGCGAATCATCTGCCTCCATCTAATCCTATCCTTTTCTCTCACACAAACTAACTTCATATCCTCTCTCACTACATCCATAAATATACTTACAGTATTTATCTTCCTCTAGACCTCCTTCCTAGTGGCTCCAACCTCAGCATCCATCTACCGATATATTCACAATCTCTCCTTTAAACATGTCCACAATCATCCCATATCATGTGTCTGCATGTCTAACTCACATAAAGCGTGCAAGTAAGCATTTTTGTTTTATCTTTCATTCCCTTCCCCCTTGCCTCTTTCAAAGTCTAGTTGACTATTTTCTCTTTAGTCTAGTTGGGGTTTCGCTGTCTTGTGTTGTGTCTTGTATAGTTCACCACTGTAGCCATTTCCCAAACATCTGCTTTCAAAGGAGCGAAAAACCAAAATGAGAAAAAATTACTTTCATATGTGGCTTGTGTGAATGCATTGTTTTATGTAAAGCTTCATGTTGTAGTCCTATGAGACTGTTGCACGTGCTGCTCAAAGCCTTCACTCAGCGTGAAGTTTTATAATTTCTGAGGAGTTGTGTGAGTTTTTATGTTGGAACAAAAACAAACACAAAGAAAAAAAGCCCCTCAGCGTTTAAGAACTAGAGCAGAAAATTTTTTGGAAACCTGATCCTGTTTAGGTTCAACTTTCAACAATAGGTTTAAAATGAAAAAGTTCAGAAGGTAGTGCAGTAGTGGGCACAACTTTTTTTTTTTTTTTTTTTTCAGATTGCTTGTAAAAGTTTGCAGAGTCTCCGTCACAAGTTGATGGTCTCCCATGATGTGCTACAGAATTATTACGGAGATGACAACATTGACAGGAGCAATGTGCAAAGATGGATGAAGATGTGTAAAAAAGGATAAACCAGCATTGAAGACAAACCACGCAGAGGAATAACATCCACTGCGACAAAGGAGATTAAATAAAAATTAATTAAAAAAGAAACAAAGATTAAAAAAGAAGGGTTCAAGAGTCGAGTTCCATGATGGTGCAAAAGCATCGATATGTTGATTAGAACCTTTTCATAGCGATGTACTGTATCTGTGCCGTCATTGGACCCAACTCTCGAAATCAGCCAGAGCATTAACACCTGTAAACAGTTGACAGGTTCTTGGGCACCCAAGGCTCCTCTATGCCTATTGGGACTAAAAGCTGATCAATGCTTGGCCACAATAGAAAGGTATCAGAACACATCAGTGCACCACAGCCTGTCATGTACAGTATAGGGCTTGGCATGCACAGAGTTCTGGACTTTCAAATTCCCCAAATTTCAATCCAACTGAGCATCCATGGAAACTGACGGACAAACCAGTCTGATCCATGGAGTTTCTTTCGGTACAGTTAAATGTACCCCATTTTCATTGACTTTGTGCACTTGTTCATAAGACGTGAAATTGTAATACAAACAGTACACAAAGGAATTCTACACAATTGTGTGCTCCCAACTTTGGGGCAGCAGTTTGGGGAAGAACCACATCTGTGTACGTTTGGTTTGGCCACATACTGTATTCATGTTGATTTTCCAGTATATACAGTACTGTGCAAAAGTCTTAGGCGCCATATTATCTGTAGTACAAATTTTGTTAGATAAATTTATTATGTCTGCATTATTATGTACACGACCATTCCCTACAAAGATGCACTAAAATAAATGAATAAATAACATTACAGATGAATATGTGCATGCCTGTACAGAAAGTGACGTACTGTATTACATGACAGACCAGTTTTGCTGGAGAATATTATTTCTTTTTGTAACTTCGTCACACTCGCTTCTTTCTATTTTCATGCAAAACCCAGGAGTCTACATTATTGATTTTTTTTTTTCCCATCTGAAAACTGGTCTGTCATGTAATATGTCGCATTCTTTACAGGCATGCAAATATTCTTCTGTAATGTTATTTATTCATTAATTTTATTGTGTCTTTGTAGGAAATGGTCTTGTACATAATAATGCAAGCATAATAAACTTATATAACAAAATTGGTACTACAGATAATATGGCACCTAAGATTTTTGCACAGTACCGTATATCTAAAAATCTCTCCATTTTTGGATCCTGAAAGGCTGCAACTGTTAAAATTACAGAACACCAGTGCTGTAGGTCACTTAAAAATAAAAATAAAAACTCTTAAGTATGATTCTGGATCATTAATAAAGTCTAAGCAAGACAACAACAGAATAACAGATTAACTTCAATATAAAGGAAAACCACTTATCTGCTACAAGACACACACAAAAAAAAGCAAGCTATTTACCAATCAGAAATTTGGATCTCACTCTAGGCCATTATGAAATCTATTCATACTAAACTGTGAACACATTTCCTATTACACCAGCATGAATGGGAGTTTTTAGGATTGGCTGATACGAGCTACGGCATTAGAGGGCTTTTATGATAATCCATGATGATGATCTTTTCCCGCTGCATGCTGGATGCTAAATGCATCGAGCCACATCATCAGCTCCTTGGAGAGAGTTAGCTTCAAGCTGGATGAAGGCAATTGGAGATAGTACTGTAGGGCACTCAATCAGTTATGAGCAATGTAATGAGAGTTAGTGAGGATTACATAAAAACGTCCCCTTTCACAACAGCTTACTGGGATGAGAGCAGGTCTTTGTTTGTTATAGAACTGATATTACTGAGAACACTGACTGCTGTGTTTGCTTAGAATATTCCCAGTGTTAAATTAACACCCTGAAGTGTTTGTATACTGTAGGTCCAGCTTGAAAGTGTTTTACTGTGTATTCATTCTGATTGATGGTAAAGCTGTAAGATTTATTTTGATGGTTGAATGCGGTCCACATATACAGTACTCTGCAAAAGTCTTGAGCCAGCCCTCATTTTTACATATTAAATTGAATGAAATTATGGAGATTAAATTAAAGAATGCGAACAAATATTTTACGGTGACAGGCTGCAAAGTGCCTAAATACACAATTTAAAAATTGGTTGTTTATGCGGCAACCTCATTTCTCCTCTCGTCGGTTCCAAGCACTCGGCATTCAGCATCACCAATATAATAACCCCGGCCTGATCATCTGTCATCATCTGTACCTGTTTTTCCTTGGTTCAGGACTTAGTTTCATGAAAGTCTCATGCCATGAGTTTGTTCCCTTTTTATCCTTCAATGATTCATAGATGACTGCGTAACAAAAACAAAACAAACAACAAAAAAACCATCGAGAGCAGGTCAAAAATGACTGTTTCTAAAAAGTGTTTTATTGAGTATACACAACAACTGATATAAAACCTGTAAATTAATTCTGGTGCTTGAACACTGTTTTTACATTTACGGCATTTAGAAGACACCCTTATCCAAAGCAACTTACTGTACACTTGTTACTGTATATTACTCTCGTTATACAGTACAGACCAAAAGTTTGGACACACCTCCTCAGTCAAAGAGTTTTCTTTATTGTGCGGTCCGCATGTGAGCTAGTTGCTTTGTAGCGCTTGATGGTCTTTGTGACTGCACTTGGGGACACTTTCAAAGTTTTCCCAATTTTTCGGACTGACTGACCTTCATTTCTTAAAGTAATGATGGCCACTCGTTGTTCTTTACTTAGCTGCTTTTTTCTTGCCATAATACAAATTCAACTTCTTTGAATGAGAAGGTGTGTCCAAACTTTTGGTCTGTACTGTACATCTGAGCAGATGAAAGTTAAGTGGCAACTTGTATCAGTGGCAACTACAGTACATGGTTCTGGGGTTTAAACCTGGGACCATTTGAACCATAGTCCAATGCCGTAACCACTGAGTATTATAGACTAGTTTGTATAGATTCATGATGTGAAATCCATATTAAGGCAGTTTAGGTTCCAGGTTGTAACACTACCAAACATGGATGTTCAAGGGGGCAAATACTTATTACAAAAGCCTCAAATAAAAGCCTTTTATTTTCATCTTTTCCTTAGAGTGAAATGTATTAAGGAGGGCCAGTGTTCATTACATCTGCGATCAATGATGGAGAACAAGCAACAAACCAGAGCTAGAGATTTTACAGTGAAACGTTGCAGTGATAAAGAGACAAATGCTCTTTCTCAGGAGGAAGCGAGAACGAGAGAGAGAGAGAGTGAGAGAGAGAGAGAGAGAGAGAGAGAGAGAGAGAGAGGGAGAGAGATGGCAAGAGAGAGAGAGAGATGGAGAGAGAGCGGAAGAGAGAAGGGGCAATGATACGCTTTACTAAAAGCTTGAAAGACAATAAAATGCTGGAGCATGAAGAAAAGGGAAAAAGAGCTAAGAAGCTGCAGTGATTTAAGAGAACAGCATTGATGACCACGCACAATAAAGGGATCAATGAGGGAGGCAGCAAAGGGCCACAGAGGAGGGCATGAGGATAAGTCTGTGTGTGTGTGTGTGTGTGTGTGTGTGTGTGTGTGTGTGTGTGTGTGTGTGTGTGTGTGTGTGTGTGTGTGTGTGTGTGTGTGCTTAAAAGTCTTAACCAAGACACATTTATGACACAAAAACCAATTATCACTGGGACCTTTACAATATAGCACAATAGAAAAGAGAATGAGATTCAAATTAGCATGAAAATATGAAGAGACTTAGATATAAAATAGGAAACATAAAACAGATGAGAGGCATGCATGAGAGAAATAAACGACGGGACAAAACAAAAAGCAAAAAGGGGCCAAGCCAAATTAAAATAATTGGAAAGGATGCAGACCTAAAAATATCATACCTGAAGATGGATCTTTTCCCTCTGTTGCTGGAGAGAGAGAGAGAGAGAGAGAGAGAGAGAGAGAGAGAGAGAGCGTTATATTTCACAATGCACTCTTTTTTTTTTAAATTACTCATCCTTTCAAGTTCATTGGCTTATCAAACCGTCTAATAATCAAATGCGCTTCCTTTCGCTTCCTGCCAGAGAACATAATTATAATAATCACAGCCAATGCTGTCCTCATCCGGGCAGTACCAAGGACAGAAGCAAAACAAACTCACAATTAAAAGTTACAGCACATTCATCACCACACCGTAACTATCCCATTATAACAATCTGTGCTCCTCTAAATTCCCAGAGATCTCGCTTGCCAGGAGTTAATGCATTGCCAAAACACTACTGCCCTTCCCATGTGCACCCAGTGTTTACTACACACCCGTTTATTATTCCGAGGCCATGTGCAGATCAGCTGCATGAGCACAAGCTGCTTAATCATTAATTTGGGAGCAGAATATCAGAATGAACCCCAACACGTCCTATATCATTACCGCTGCTTTCCATCATATCAAGCACATGGCACAGCATTATGGCCAGTGGGATTTGATGATTCCTGATCTCAATATGTTTCTTCTTCATTTTTGGCCTTTATCATCCATCTTAAGTCTCCCTCATTTATTCATATTGCTTATCCTGTACAGGGTCATGGGAGGCCTGGAGTCTACCCCAGGGGACGCCGGACGGAGTGCCAGTCCACACAAGCACACGCAATATGTGCAAATTGGAAATGACAATTAGCTTTTTTGGATCTTTGGGAGGAAACTGGATGACCCAGAGGAAACTCACCAATCACATGGAGAACATGCAAACTCAACGCGCACAGATCCAAGAAACCAACGACGACGCTGGAGATGCCAGGCCATGATGCCAACCACTACGCCAGCATGCCGCCTGATACAAGCTCTAACTCTATACAAAACATTCATTAGTAAACTACAGGGAACTATTACATTGTTTTTTAGCAGTTAAACAATTACCAAACAGCAGCTTCTCAACAGCAGCATAAGAATTCTCATAATAATAAAATAATCCTTAATAGTAAATAAATGCTATAAAATGTAAACACATCCACAATTTATCCTACTGCTGCAATTCATTAGATTTCCTGCAATGCAGACGACTTTAGTCTTGGCAGAATGTTACACAGTTGCCCTGGTCATGCACTTTTTAAACACTTGATTCTGCAGTTCTGAGTGATTCGATTCAGCCGACTTTAATGTGGGAGACATTTAGTTGTACCATGATTCTCTATTCACCAGGAAAATGTACATTTTCCCCAATTTTGTGTTTATTTCTTAACAAATAAAACTTCAAATGTGCAGTAAATATGGTCCAGATCTAGGAATATGGTCTGATCAGATTGATTGATTTACCACTATTACCACTGCGTCTCATATTATAAACTCACATGTTTGCTGCTACGTCACAAACACAATACTGTTAACGAATTCCTACTGTAGGTAGGGATTCATTATTTCTAAAGGCAGGTATAGTACCAATTAAAAAAGAAATCTAATACCATTTTACTTTTTTAGTTTTGTAATTTGGTACATTTTAAATACTTATTATAATAGTATTATCACTGGCTTCATGGATAAAGCAGGCATATTTCTCAATCGGAATATTTCACTTATAATCCAAAATAAAGCTTTCCAAACAACATATTATACACTAACTACATACTATGGCCTAGAGTTACTAATAAAAAGCAGCTCCCTTTGGTGTTGTAGCAGCAACGTTGAGAACAGTTTCATTAGTTAATGGACTAAACAGTAAGAGAGTAGGAACAAAGATGGCAAGCGGCTGTGTGGAGTTCATCGCTCTCTGGTTTAACCTGCCAAATCCCTCTGTAATCACTAAACAGATGCAGATGATTCACTCCAATGTCTACTGCCAGACAGCATTCACAGACCATTTTCCTTCCGCCAAGACACATGCCCCACCCACGCTCACACACACACACACACACACACACACACACACACACACACACACACACACACACACACACACACACACACACACACACAATCCAGTCTCATTCCCACTTTCAAAATAAACAAGTCAATTTATAAGAAAGGTTACTGGTAAAGTTAACATTAACACTTTGTGTACCTCTTCTTATGACTTTTATGATGCAAATGTAAAAATTTAACAAAATCCAACCTCATACAGGAACTGACTCATTGTAAATACAAAAACAAAATACATTCTAAAGTGTAAAAAAAAAATAAATAAAAATTGGATGATTTTTTCGTGATCCGGAAATCTGTACTACATTTTTTTTTTTTTATTCTGCACTTATGGACTCACTTTATCATGGCAGTTGATCAAATTGTTACTTTTGCTTCTTATTACAGTCTGTCTTTGCAATTTAATTATGCTTTTTTATGTTTCTCCCCACCCTCATGCAGAGGAGCCAAAATATGATACACATGTTGTTGTGCTTTCATGTGGATAAAGTTTTTTTTTTTTTTTTTTTAAGCTTGGGAATTTTTGTGAACAAGTTCTGGAAAAGCTTGTGTCCAAACGTATCCATGTAAAGTACTTGTGCAATGGGCCTGTGAGGCATCGGGTTCTTGCCTGCAAATTATATCAACTCCTGTCTTTTTTATTCTGTTGTAGTTTTATTTTTAACATCCTGTGTTTCATCTAATTCCTACCCTTGGAGCATTGCTACGTGAAAAAGCTCAGGCCTTTTCTTCAGGCCAGCTCGACACGGGTCTTCTCTCGGTTGATGCTGGTTTCCAGGGGTTTGTGGTTCCGGCTGTCTGGGATTTCCACCTAAACATCTGGGAATTTCATATCGAGAAGTCTGCCTCTTTAAGTTCTCTGTTGGAGCCATGAGACTAATATTGTTGCTACGTATGAAGTAATGGAAGTCTGTGCCTCCACCACCTAACCTACTGTACCTCAATCTCACAAAAAAAGCGACCTAAAAATAAATGTAAAACAATCTTATTAGCCTTGAAACTTTAGTACAAAATTACAGCAGCAAGTGTCCGTCAGCAAAACTGTCTTGGAGAGTGAGCATGTTTGGGGTAAAAGAAAAGAATTGTGGGAATTTCATTTGTGGCCAATTTCTCCGTTTCATAATGAGCTGATATTCTGGATAAGTTACAGCCAGGACAAAATGTAATCCTCTGAGGATGAGAACTCAGAATCTGTGATTTAGTGCATTTATATAAACTGATGGGGCTTAGGAATTGTTATCTTTTCTAAAATAAAGAACACATTAGATCGCACTAAGCAGCTTGTTTGCATCTCCACACTTATAGTACAAGACCATTATTCACGCGCTTCGATTAAATCTCTAGAAAACTTCTGGTTTGGCCTCCAATGTAACAACAAACAAAAAGTATTTTATCGCCTCGTTCATATAAATGGATGAAGTAACTTGAGTACCGTACAGTATATACCATGGCCAATCTGCCTGCTGTGCCAGCGCCGTGCCAATGTCAAGGCCTCATCAGCATGGTGCTAAACATTTCTGTATCTCAGCAGATGTTGAATGCTCTCCTACATCTGGGTGACGGATTAGCAGAAGCTTTTTCTCAAGAAGCCTGCACTCTAAAACAGCACCTGCCCCAAGGAGAGCTCCAATTATGGATTGCCTGGATATCTGACGTAGCAGGTAAATTCAAACTAAGGCCAATCCATATCTATAGATCACTTCTAAGAATCTATTAGGATTGAGTCTTAAAGCAGAGAGTCTCATCACAGAATAATAATGATATGAGGCAAGCTACTTCACATATGAATACTCAATGAAGGACACATGGGCAGCTGTTTATGTCTTCCTGCTGGGCTCTCGTTCAAAAAAAAAAAAAAAAAAGAATGCAAATTGTTGTCTAAGGCTGTATTATCCATTCATGCTGGAAAGACAAAAATTGTTACTTTGTGCTTGTAATGTTTTAAACACTTCTAGAATAAACATTCAAAAAAAAAAAAAAAAAAAAAAACCGCTGCAAACTGTACCTGTAACTTTGCACCTTTTGTACCTTTTACCTGCATATGGTGGCACTGAAGGTGCCAAAACAGACTACAGTATAATTAGGTTTGAGAGTAAAGCGTTAAGGATACACTACAAGAACCTTTCTAGGAAATGATGCATGCTAAATCTACAGGAAAGGAAATGTACAGTTTCGTACTATTTTGTCTGAGAGCGAACAGTGAATGACTTGAAATCATCATCCATAAAATTAAGCATTTAAGCAAATCATTTAAGCATCAAGGGATAACATATGAACACAAACTTTGTGTAATGTATACATGGATATCTATACAACAACAGACTGTAAATTCCACTATGAGTTTTAAAAGTGTGCGTTTGCCAGAACTGCATTCATCTACACAAATTCCTTCTGTTTGTATAATGCTAGTAAGAGGATTTGCTTAAGCACTTGTGGGAACAATCTGAATTTGCACATTAAGACTGCAGGCCTGCTGACAGGAGCAGATGCTAATTGAGCTATTCTTTCTTTAAAGTCAGTTTAAATCCCTAGTCAGAAGTCGCTGCAGCTGCTGGTACTGAACCCTGTTTTGATTCTACAGCATCGAGAGATTTCTGATCAACAACTCCTGGAAAAAAAAAAAAAAAAAAAATCCAATATGTTTACCATGCTGTCTGATGAGAGACTCAGATCTACCCCCTGAAAGCAATGCAATTGTTTTTGATTATTCTTAATTGGGGCTTTAAGTTAGAGAGGAACTTGTCCAACTCACCACTTAATCTGAACAGGAGATTTCATATTTAATACATGATGCCTGGAACAATGGCTGCTTAAAGTTTTTATAGACAAAATATTGGGGGAGAGCATCAATAAGAAAGAGATTTACAACAAAATTTTTTAAAACGAACACCGATGATTAGTATAAATATCTATTATAATTTCTGTAATATAATTATATATTTCTGTAGAATAATTTCTTCAAAAAGTTCAAAATGATAACTTTAAAAATCCACCAGTTTCACAGTAATGATTACTTTACAGTTCGACCAAATTAACATGAATGATTACTTTAAATTAAAATTCTACCAAATTTGCATTAATAATTACTTTAAAATTCTACCAAATTTACATTAATGATTACTACACAACTTAGCAAAATGGACCTTGATGAACACTACAAGATTTTACAAAATGCATTAAATAACTACAGAATTGCACAAATACAGTAGTTCGGCTCACGAACATGATTATAATCGTAACAAACCTGTGTGTGTGTGTGTGTGTGTGTGTGTGTGTGTGTGTGTGTGTGTGTGTGTGTGTGTGTGTGTGTGTGTGATTATAATCAGGTTTGTGTTTGTCCATGTTCATTTGGTCTGTTTATTTGCAGGTTTTTCAAAATGCATTGTGATGTCTCATATACTGTATATTGTGTTATGGTCTTGTCATGTTTCAAATGCTAGCAATTAGCTCTAGTTCTCAAGTCACAGTTTGTAGTCTTATTGTTCTTGTTCAGTATGGTTACACATACAGAGTGAATACTACAACGTTTTACCCAATGTGTCTGATGATTTGAACGAAATTCTTCAAAATCAAACCTAATTATATATTTTAATTTACATTATTTTCATATTTTCATTATTTTCATTCCATTCAACTGTAAAAACAGTTCCCTTTCAAAAGCTACACTCGATGCTGCGTGAAAACGCTATGGGAACATCTCTTTGTTGCCCGGTTGTGAAGCTTGTGCATGTCAAACCCGCCGAATACCTTCGGTTTATAACCTGTGCAGGCATGACGTCACCGAACAAGGTGCACCTGCAGGTTATAAATAGGAGTGAACCGGAAACATCCTCAGATCTTTTTGTCTTCAGGACCGCTTTGTGTTTGCGCGCGGCGCATTCCTGGGGCTCGCGTGCTGATCTGGCAGATGCGCACGAGACGGAATTCCCCCTTTCTCTCGAGCTCTCTCCGGATCAGGAAGTTTTAGCTTCCACTTCGCAAGCGCGCTCCGGCGCTTCTTGTGAAGGAGCGGAAGAATCTTCCTCTCTCGCTTCCATGGAAGTAGCCTCCTCACAACGCTCCTCCAGTGCTCACAGAGCTTATGAGGATTTATTAGAGGTTATAACGCGTGCGGTCGAGCGATTGCATATCGACTGGCCGCAGCAGCGAGATTCCCCTAAGCGTTCGAGATTAGACGACAGGTTTCTGTTGGGTGGCCGGGGGGAGGAGCCTCAACGTCTCTCTCTCCCCTTCTTTGGTGACCTCCATGATGAATTAACCCTTTCATGGAGCAAGCCGTATTCATCGCGTGTTTTTGTGCCATCGACTTCGACTTATTCGAATATCGTTGATGCGAAAGCACGCGGTTATATGATGATGCCCCAGATAGAAGAGACGCTTGCGGGCTATCTCTCTCCTGGGACATCATCCTCCCTGAAAAAGCCTACCCTCCCCTCCAAGCCGTGCAGAGTGACATCTGCTTTGGTGGGCAAAGCTTTTCAGGCAGCAGGACAGGCTGGCGCTTCACTGCACACCATGGCGGTTTTGCAGGCTTACCAGGCTGACCTGCTGAAGGACCTGAGCACCGGCGGGGTTATTGATGACAAGGCGTTAGCAGAGCTGCGCCGAGCCACAGACCTGTCTCTCCGTGCAACCAAGCAGACGGCCCGTGCTGTGGGCCGTTCTATGGCTGCCATGGTATCCACGGAGAGGCATCTGTGGCTGAACCTCTCGGGCATCAAGGATAAGGATCGTGCTGTCCTCCTTGATGCCCCCGTCTCGCCTTCCGGCCTTTTCGGCAACGCTGTTAATTCCGTCGCCACTAGGTTTCGGGAGGCGAAGCTATATGAACAGGCTTTTGGGAGGTTCCTTCCCCGCCGTGCTCAAGAACCGGGACCGTCGGCCACCCGGCCCCAGCCAGGTCTGGCCCCTATAAGGCGTGAGGTCCAGAAGGAGAGCGTGACCAGCCGCACACCCCCTCGTAAAGACTGGGGTGGGGCTCGCCGCCCTTCCCAGAAATCTGCCTCAAAAAGACCAGATCTGAGGAGCTTCCTCTCTTCGAAGAAGAGGCCCTGAGGTTCGTGCGCCTGGGGCTGTGGGGGTGCCCCCCCCCAGGGAGGGGCGCCTGGATCTTCATCACAAAGCAGGGCCTCCTCCCTGGCACTCCCTGGAGGCCGGTGTTCAATCCCAGCCACCACTGGTGTTTCGGGGAGCGCCGGTCTCCAACGAAGAGTTGGGTGTTTGGGTATCTCCTGCCATACTTCAGGATACCCAACACCTAACACCCCCCCATCCAGCCGAAGTGTCAAAGCTCGTGCCCCTTTCGGAGAAGCTGGCAGCGTGGAAACTACTGCCAGGCATATCTCCTTGGGTAGAAAAGACTGTAGGCACAGGCTACAGGATTCAGTTTGCACATCGTCCTCCGCGTTTCAACGGCGTGGTCTCCACTTCCGTGAAACCGGACCGAGCACATCTGCTGGCCCAGGAGTTAAAGACTCTGCTGGGCAAAGGGGCCATAGAACATGTTCCCCTTCCAGACAGAGAGTCAGGCTACTACAGTCGGTACTTTTTGGTGCCCAAGAGAGGGGGGGGGGTTGCGTCCGATCTTGGATCTTCGCGGCTTGAACCGCTATCTCAGGAAATCCAGATTCAAAATGTTGACTGTCAAAATGATTGTTTCTCAAATTCAACTAGAGGATTGGTTTGTGACAATCGATCTCAAGGACGCATATTTCCATATAGAAATATTGCCACAGCACAGGAAGTTCCTGAGGTTCGCCTTTGGGGGCGAGGCTTACCAGTTTCGGGTCCTTCCATTTGGCCTAGCTCTGTCACCCCGCACATATACAAAATGCATGGATGCAGCTCTGGCTCCTTTACGACTCCAGGGCATCCGTATTTTGAATTACATAGACGACTGGCTGATTCTGGCCCGGTCTCAGGAGCTAGCGCTTCGACATCGGGATGTCGTCCTAGCCCATCTTCATTCTTTAGGATTGAGACTCAACGCCACGAAAAGCGTTCTCCTTCCTGTTCAGAGGACAACATATTTGGGTGTCACATGGGATTCGGTCACGATGCGGGCACAGTTGTCTCCTGCTCGTGTCGAATCCATTCTCAACACCCTGAAGGAAATCAAGCTAGGCCAGAAGGTCACTGTTCATCACTTTCAGAAATCTTTAGGCCTCATGGCGGCTGCGTCCACGGTGATATCTTTGGGCCTTCTGCACATGAGAGCGTTTCAGCTGTGGCTAAGAGCCAGGGGGTTTCATTCAAGGGCCAACCCCCAGAGGCTAATAAGGGTTACGCGCCTGGGGCTTCGTACCCTTTCTATGTGGTTCAGACCCCGGTTTCTGACTTTGGGTCCCACTCTAGGTCCGTCTTGTCGTCGCAAGATGCTAACGACAGACGCTTCCCTCATGGGCTGGGGTGCGGTCTTGGATGGCCGTCCAGCACAAGGGAGCTGGAGAGGTCATCTTCTCGCGTGGCACATCAATTGCCTCGAAATGATGGCTCTGTTTCTGGCCCTGAAACACTTCCTCCAGCAGTTGAGAGGCTACCATGTCCTAGTGCGGGTGGACAGCACTGCGGTAGTCTCGTACATAAATCACCAGGGTGGACTGCGCTCGCGCCGCTTGAACAAGCTAGTGCACCAGGTTCTGCTTTGGGCACAGGACAAGTTCCTGTCCCTCAGGGCGATTTACATTCCAGGGCACATGAATGTAGGAGCAGACTTGCTATCCAGACAAGCTGTAGAACAGGGGGAATGGAAGCTCCACCCCGAAATAGTCAGTCAAATCTGGGAAAGATTTTACGTAGCAGAGGTGGACCTCTTTGCCTCACAAGAGACAGCACAATGCCCCCTTTACTACTCTCTGACTCCTCCAGCTCCCCTGGGTCTGGACGCAATGGCCCACACGTGGCCCAGGTTACGCCTTTATGCGTTTCCGCCTATAGTTCTGCTCCCGGGAGTCCTGGCGAGGGTCCGTCAACAAGGGTTGCGCCTCTTATTGATAGCGCCCCATTTGCCGACCAGAGTGTGGTTCTCGGATCTAATATCTCTCCTCGACGGCTCACCCTGGGTGACTCCAGTGAGGAGGGATCTTCTGTCTCAGGCGCAGGAGACAATACTTCATCCCCGGCCCGAGCTCTGGAACCTTCACGTTTGGCCCCTGAACGGGACCAACTGAGACAGGCTGGGCTTTCAGCCAGCGTAATTGAAACCATTTTAAGTGCCAGGGCTCCCTCCACTAGGAGAACTTATGCCCTCAAATGGAGTGTGTTTGAAAATTGGTGCATGACAAGACACATAGACCCAGTTCACTGCCAGATTGTTTCAGTGCTGGAGTTTCTGCAAGAAAAGTTGTCCTCGGGCTTATGCCCTAGTACGCTCAGAACGTACGTAGCCGCTATTTCGGCCTGTCACGCTCTGAACGACGGGGTTTCTGTGGGCAAGCACCATTTAGTTGCCCGTTTTATTCATGGAGCTAAACGGTTGAAGCCGCCCACTAGAGCGATCCTTGTCAGCGCCCTTCGTGGGACTTAACTATCGTACTCGAAGGCCTGGCTGACACCCCGTTCGAACCACTAGAGTCAGCGCCTGTCAAGCTTCTGTCTCTTAAGATGGTTTTTCTGATGGCTATTACTTCTTTGAAGAGGATTGGGGATCTGCAGGCTCTGTCAGTCTCCCCATCCTGCCTAGACTTTGCCCCTGGGCAAGTCAAAGCTATTCTGCATCCTCACCCGAACTATCTTCCCAAGGTTCCATTCTCAACCATGCACCCAGTTGTTCTCGAAGCCTTCTGTCCTCCGCCTTTCACAGCTCCGGAGCAGGAAAGACTTCACTTACTGTGTCCAGTACGTGCTCTTCGGATCTACGTCCACCGCACTAGCCAGTGGCGTAAATCAGAGCAACTCTTTATTTGCCATGGGGGTCGCAACCGGGGGGCGGCTGCCACTAGACAGACTCTGTCACACTGGGTGAGAGATGCCATTGCCCTAGCCTATGAGGCGCGTGGTCACACTTCGCCTCTGGGAATCAGGGCTCATTCAACCAGGGGGATTGCCTCATCGATTGCCTTGGCAAGAGGCGTACCCCTGCAGCAGGTGTGTGATGCGGCGGGCTGGTCCTGTCCACACACGTTTGTTAGATTTTATAGTCTGGATGTCAATGCTACTCCAGGTTCGCGGATCCTTGAGTCAGCATCCCAGAGCTAGGTCTGAGACCTCCTCGGCTTGTGCGCACACGCTACACAACCTGGGGGTCCAGACACTTGCAGTGCGGCGGCGTTGGTATTCTCGTTCCCATAGCGTTTTCACGCAGCATCGAGTGTAGCTTTTGAAAGGGAACGTCTCGGGTTACTTGGCTGTAACCCTGTTCCCTGATAAAGCGGGAACGAGATGCTGCGCTCCGATGCCGCACTGCTGGCGTGCCTGGACGTCCTTCAGACAAAATTGACCTGAGGATGTTTCCGGTTCACTCCTATTTATAACCTGCAGGTGCACCTTGTTCGGTGACGTCATGCCTGCACAGGTTATAAGCCGAAGGTATTCGGCGGGTTTGACATGCACAAGCTTCACAACCGGGCAACAAAGAGATGTTCCCATAGCGTTTTCACGCAGCATCTCGTTCCCGCTTTATCAGGGAACAGGGTTACAGCCAAGTAACCCGAGACGTTTTTCACAAAACTATAATCAGCCGATAAAGCATTAGTCACTACAAGCATCTGATGCTAGAAATTATTGATTTATTTATTATATTTATCATGGTCCTGAGACCAATTATTCATTGAAACAGTAAATCAAGGCGCAAACGTATTTGTCAACAAAGGTAGCTACAGTAGCTAACTGAAAAAAATTATATTTGGTTCTAGAAGAAGTAGTGTATACAGTAAATTAGCTGTATCTGGTCAATCAGTAAGGACTGTAACAATGCACTTAAATAAAATCATTCATAAACAATACAGAACAGATTTCTTTTTCTTTTTTCTCTACAAACCCACATAAATCACAAATGGTTATACTGTAAAGTTAAATATTGTAACCAATATGTTTAGAAGGTTGATTATTTGTTTCAAATAAATCAAATTATACTAATTTGAATTAATAAACAAAATGCATAACCAGGAATGATTGACTGAAATTTAATTAGCTAGGAATCTGATATAGATCTCTGCAGTGCGCTTAAACTTCACAATTTCCACTTTTGGAAAGCTGAAGAGCTCTCCTCAACAGTTTTAATGTGCTTGTATAACTAGATTATATGCAATATGTGTCGCAATCAAGAGATATCAGACTATCGGTCTTCACAAGTGCAGATCTTGCAGGCTCTCCATTAAAGAGTTCAATCACATATTCAGCGTGCTCTCCATTTTTTTTTTAACTGTATGGACTGTGCAGATTAGGGTCTTTCATGTTGAAAAAGGCACATCACATTTTTGCATTGCAACGTCAAGATGTACCATTGAATGCTTCTAATTAGCTTTAATAACAAACTGACAAAACACTCTAAAGGTTTAAGTGCTACTTAATAGTTTTAAAGTTAAAGTACTTGTTTACTTACAGTTAAACATCCAAAAATATATTGCAATAAGTGTTGCATACCTTCCAGCACACACAGTGTTTAAATCTACAATACTGTAAAGAAATGACAGCACTGAGAATTTACAGTGCTCTATCTTTGACAGATAGGGAAAATAGCAATTAAATTGCATATAAGTACCAAATGACTTTCTTTCTTTTACTCAAATTAAATGCATGAGCCTAAATAGCAGCCAGAACTTCTCCCTTTTCAGTAAAACAAAAGTGCAGTACTTGTGATTTGCAGGCACACAGCCATTTTATGATATCACACATTTCGAGTGCTCTGAATAATAATTTCTAAGTAAGGCTTCATTTGTCTAAAGCTACTAATGGGCAAATTCTGTGTGGAAAAAAAAACAAGTACCCACATATACAACAGAAATATTGCAATAAAATTACAGATATGTATCAAAGAGCAGAGGTGTCATTTCCTTAAAGCCAACACATGCAAATCAAATATGTACATCTGCGCAATTTATATACCAATACCATATTTAAATGTTTAGTGTGAGTCTTATTATATACCTGTCATCACCTCAAATGATGTGATCTTGCGTAATAAAAAAACAATGACATAACAATGACATGATTGCAAATCAACCCTGTGCCATATGTGCATCCTCGGCTTTCTGCGGGACAGAAACTGTCACAGAAAGGGAAGTAAGGGACTGTAAATTTCACGACTGTACTATAGTGTTATGTGGATAATTATACTAAGTACTGTATATCGAGTCTTGCCAACGGATTTTAAAGAAAACTTGCTAAAGCTTGTTGGAAAAGTCGCTACACGCGAATAAATGACGTGACATGCTAAATAAGTGTTAATAAAAGGTTATTTACTTAAACCTAGTATTTTAATTTGATGGAATAATTATTTAATTAATATTTAATTAAACATAAATAATATTTAACTTTATTAACAATAAAAAGTTAAGTAATTAAGTAATTAATTTATTACTGTTGTAATGTTATCACTTTAATAAATCAGAGATTTACAAAGCAGACCTTTTTTTACTTATTTCTTGAGTGCGTATAGTATGACTGTTTAAATTAATATTTCTGTTTTAAAAAGCGTAGATGCAGAAATTAGCTAGTAGTTAGTAAGTAAATACAAAATAAATTTGGTGCACAAGAACACAGCATGGGTAATCAAGAGAGTCAAGATTCATACAGTGGCACAGTGCATGGCATAGTGTTGTTTACAGAGGCGGGTAGTAACGAGTTACATTTACTCTGTTACATTTAATTAAGTAACTTTTGGAAGAAAAAAAAAACTTCTATGTGTAGTTTCACTGCACCATACTTTTGACTTTTACTTGAGTAGATTTGTGAAGAAGAAACGCTACTAATTCTAACCATTTCCTCATTAAATATTGTTTGTTGTGAAAAAAAAGTGAGGTTTGGAAAATTTTATAATAAATTTTATTTTATTTATTATATTTTTTTATTTATTATTTGGATTAAAAAAATATCAGAAATTGTACATTATTTTAACATTTTATCCTGCCACATACATAATTTCTAAAAACAAACAAGCAAAAAAACAAAAAACCCAGGACATTACGATGAAACAGTTACTCAGTACTTGAGTAGTCTTTTCACCAAATACTTTTTTTACTCTTACTTGAGCAATATTTTAGATGACTACTTTTTACTCCTACTTAAGTAATATTATTTTGAAGTACAGCTACTCTTACTTGAGTACTGTAATAATAATAATAATAATAATAATAATAATAATAATAATAATAACAATAATAATAATAAAAGTAGAAAACTCAAGAGCTGGCAAAACCTGGAAAAACAAATCTGGACGTTTTGAGGTTTTTTTTATTTTTTTATCCAAAGACCACAAATACCATTTTTGTGTAATTTTTTTATTCAAGATCTTTCTTTAAAAACACCACATTGTCGTTTCCTGTAAATAATCTTTTCTGATTGGGTTAGACTGTAGGAGCCTGGTCTTGCACTGTCAAGATGTCTAGTGAGTAGACATAATTCGATTTCACATAAAACATGAATCTGGCCACTTACAGTATACAGCCTACAGCACGTGAATATGTTTCCTAAGAAGCACCCCCGATCACAGATCAGCTTTAGCTGATCGTGCCATTTGCGATCTGTGATATCCATGCAAAACACACAAAAGTAGATCGCATTAGGCTTTGGTGCTTATCATTTTTTGATACTACTCACACAACAAGACGTCTGATTATAGTTTCTTTCCTGCACCCCCTACTGTTTTTAAGGCTTGGCTAAAGCTGCTTATGCGAGTTTTTTTTTTTTTTTTTTTTGCTTTTTCCTCAATATATAGGCCACAGAAAAATTCTCCTCTTTCACTGTTTTCAATTTCCTTCCACTTCTAACTTTTCTTTTTACAGGCAGATAAATCAATATTTTGTCTTGCAGATGTCAGATGTCCATGAAATCAAGATCTAAACGCAACACCTACATCTTTATCTTTATTCAAGTCATGTGCTTGGTCATTTAAAAAAAAAAAAAATCATGGTAAAGAAGTGGGACTGGAAGGGCAGCAGATGTTAGATGTACTGTAGTGCACTCATCCCACAGATATGTAGACATGCCTGCTGTACGGAATGTCATAACACGTGTCATAACACACATAGTATGACGCATTGCCTTGCATAGCAACACGTTTCTCTCCTGACTATATACGCCTAGATAAAAAAATAATAATAATAATAAAAAAAAAACCGCAAGAGCAATGATGACTTATCGCTACTGAGTGAGCTCTCATTCGGAGCGGTTATTCTAGCAGTCAAGCGATAAAGTTAAGCCCTGGGACACATTGGTTTAATCTGAGTGACAACCTACAGGAAGTAATAACCAAAAATAAGGCTGAGAGCAGATACCACCCCAAAGGTGTCTGAAGCTGATAGGGGAGCACAAGGTATGCCACATGGGGAGGATTATGGAAACATGGATGAGGCACTGAAATACCCATCTAGCCTGTCTAGCCAGAAGTATGACAAGGTATATTCTGAGTATACACGCATGTTGAAGTACCATGAACTCACACCATCAAACACAACTTTAAATAGTCGTTCGTTAACTAGGAAAAAAAGCAGAATGATTATTCTAAGTGCAAGTTGTTTAGGAAATGTGTGTTTAAATAAAGGTGCATTTATTTGTACTGGAGCCATTATTCTCTTTGGTTTGTGATTTTCTTGGTCAGATATGGTGTTTCATGTTATTATCCAGAGCAGAACTAGCTTTTGGTTCAAAAACTGTGCCTTCCTTAGCCACTTTATGAGACACCCATCCCAATACCCATTATATTTTCCACTACTTCATTATTTTACATCAATTAAGAAAAGGCAACTCAATCGCACATACTAAAAATAAATTAGACAGTTGATTTGTCACATGAAATGCGAGATGTTGATGAAGTATTACTGATGTAATTGTTGTGTCCTTGAGGCTCACATATGAGCCAACACAGAGTAGAGCACAAGAAACACTTCTTTTTTTAAAAACTGACATTAGCCACCGCTGTCACCTTACTGTATATATTGGTTCTGTGATTGGGGTATGATGTTGAATATGAAAATGGAAACCAATTGAACAAAGTGTGTACTTTTCACTGACCTTGACCCAGTCAGTGATTTACTGCAATGTCACAAAGACCTGAAGGGCACAGTACTTATGCCTTGATGCCTGAATGGACATGCTCAGGACAGTACAAACACAATGGAGCAGAAGGTAATACACGTTAGGCTTTAATTGTGTCTATGCAATTTTACACTGTCACAATGTCTTGCGTTTGCTTCAATGGCATTACTGGGCATGTTAAGCTTTATGCGTTTGCACAGGAGCTTGACAATTTGCACACTCTGGGTTACTGTTCAAAATATGTCAAAGTGCAAACTTTTTCTCCACTAGAATGCAAGAGATAGACATTAAAATCTGGAAAGCTTTGAGTAGGTGTTTTAAACTCTTGCCTAAACCTGCATATAGCACACTCGCTAACTGGCAAGGCTAGCAAAAAAAACATTGAGTTCATTAATGTGAAATAAAATCTTTTAAAGTATCTTCAACTTAGCTAACTGTATATTATTAACTTGTAAGTTAACTATATATTTAATAGGAATATGACTGACTACAGTATAATAGTTGAGAATGGTGAGAAATAGCACTCTGTCGTTTAGAGAGTGGAGGCGCACTCGCGAGTGGAAGCAAGTGCAGACTGCAATTTAGTAAAGTGAAGTTTTAACATTATTAAAAAAAAACATAAAAGCTGTGATTATGCCTGGGTTGATGCTAATAATCAAGCTAATGCGAACAGAGCGCAGAGAGTGTAACAACAGTAGTGAGGAAGACAGACCCAAAGTGAAGTGAAGTGAAGTGAAGTGAAGTAGACAGACTGTTCTAACTAAACAAAGTACATGTAAATATATATTTGACAATCATGTGACTGTGATAGACAAGGGGGATGATGGGAAATGGAGTCTGGAAACAAAAGTCACAGAGATTAAATAAAATATGGAGATTAAACAAAGATTAACTATTGAGTCCAGGGTCCACGACAGGGATTTCCTACATGTTTTTTATCTGCATTGGTTGCAGTAGTAATAACGCCAGAGGCTTGAATGAAGTCTATTTCCTCATATATCACCATGATTCGATACAGAACATAACCCTAGCTTTGCCTGTACTGATGCATCCCTCCCTCCAACGCTATCAGATATTTCACTTTGTCCTCAGTTGAGTGATTATTGTTCTCCATTTCCGTACTGCTGTTAAGCCTGCCACTCTCCTAAAAAAAAAAAAAACATGAATAATCTAAATTGAAGGGCACAGCTTTTATGCTTTTATATACTCAGTATTTCCAAAAGCAGAAAAAAAGGCTTCTGTGGTCTCCTAAAGCATAGCAACTCAACTGAGCAAAATTGTAATTATTTATTTCCATCGTAATTTCTTCCATCACCTCTCCGCGCAGTTTTCATTCCACGTGATCACATGAACTTGAACTTCAGCGCATATTGCGAGTGGTGCAATGGACAGTTTGATTTGAGGAGGTAGAGAATTCAAACTGAGACACGTATTTTAGGAATCTCATTCGAACCTGATTTCAAACCACCTCTGGATATGATTTCCGAATCTTTTTTTTTTTAATTTTTTTACTGTATTTACTACATGAAAGCAATCTGTTTTCAAACTGATTCCAATCTGGATATGACAAAAATCGGTTTGGGCTGGCAGGTTGATCAAGAACAAAGCTTTTGATTGTTACAATGTGCACACAAGACGGTACTGTATTCTGTATAAAATACATAACAAAATGGATAGTGGTAACATTGCTATCCTTCAGTGCATGCTCATCTTTTTTCCCATCCTTGTGCAAATGCTCATGGCCCAGTCCTTTTTGGTTATTATTTCTTACATTATATTATTTGTTACATCAAATGCCGTAATTAGTGTAATTAAACTGAAAAAGCTGACTTTAATGTAATATATAAATATATAAATAAAAACAATTTGTATTTAAAAGGTTAAACAAGTGACCATAACCCCACAGACGCAAATTAACTTAAGAGGGACTGGAACTAAAGCAAACCTTATGAATCATTCGTATCATCTAAACATATGACTGAACTTCTCTCTGTTCTGTACAGTGCAGAGGTTAAAGCCATTAACTTGAACAGCAACTAAATTCACTGCATCTTTTAACACAGGTTTGTTTGTGTACTGTCGCTTTAAGTCTGTATTTTAAAATATCATACATATTTTTTTTTAAGGTAAACACACCATAAAGTGACAACTTAGCAAGTGAAAATATCTTTAATCAAGCCAGCTACATTTGCTACAAATTTCTAAGGCTATTTCTGAACGACTTTTGCAAACATTTTAAATCGTAAATTTATTGTTCTGTTGGAAGATAATTTTGCTACACCTTAGCATCTTAGCAACTGAATCTAGCCAAACATGTCTATAATTTCATTACAAAAACATTACTATTACAACAGACCAATACTGTATAACATTATTAAGCTTATTTCTCATCAAATGTTACTAAAATTGCATGCAGTTTACAAGAAATTTTGCTAGGTTTTAGCACTTTATTCCATGAAAGAAACAAATTATCTGCCAATATAATACAAAATGTATTCTTAAAAATGTTTTTAAAAATTATCTAGAAATAGGCTTAAAATCTTACATTTGGTTAGTTGTGATCTTATATTATGATATTTTAGATACATTTGACTAGATTCAAGGTATTCAAACTTTTTGCAACGAAAGAGAACTATCCAGCTGTAAGAACATCTGCAAATAAATGGATATTGAAGAAATTTCTGTACATTTCAGATGTAGCAATTGTTCTGTTTAAGAGATTATTACACAATAATAATCTAAGAAAAAAACAACAACAATGTAATGAAAATGTGATGTGATGTACATAGAAAGCCCAGACCTGTTCCCAGAGTTTACTTTAAAAAAAGAAGGAATATAATAATGCTGAAGCCTTAATATGCTTCCCACACAATATTCACAGCACTTTTACAGCATTATAATTAGTGACTAATTCTTCTTAAAAATTACAATTCAGGTATTTTTATGTGACATGAAAATGAGTCCATGCATTCCGCGAGCCTCTGAGGACAGAGAGAGCACAGACAGTACCAAGTCGTCTTCTTCTTCAGCTCGAGACAAGGTCAGAAGCAATCTGGCTAATGGATCTAATCTACTTTTAGCACAGTGGCAGACCGACAGCCCTGTCACGTCACACACAACAGCAGCTCCAGGAAGTGACAAATCTACTTTGACTTTGTATGGTGTTAAGAGAAAAGGACAGCGAGTTTGTCTTTGTTTTTCTCTCTATCTGTCGTTTCTATCTTTTTTTTTTTTTTACCCTGCTTCATAAACCACACTAAATCTTTTTCCAATTACATAGAATTTTAAAAAAGCACTAACGGGCAAAATAATTTGGAAACCTAACCATCAAACCAGTATGTGCTTCTTTTACAAAAAACTGCAACTGAAGCTAATCAATTTCGCTATTTAATTGATCTTTTGCTTGTCAAATTAATTAAATAGTTTTTAATTCAGAATCGATTAAAACTTCTACAATTATTTATGTGAACATACAAATGTTTAATGAGCTAACTTGATCAATTCCTAAAAAAATAAATACCAAAAACAGCTTTCACAGAAAAAAGCGAGAGTATCGCTTCTTCATTTTTTTAATCGCTTCTTCATTTTTGAGTTTATGGTTGAGTGGTGCATTACTGCCACCTACTGGACTGGAGAGTGAAGGAGTAAGTTGGCAGAAAAAAAGATTATTGCTTTGTATGAGAAATTACATTTAAATAATCAACAGCATAAGTTACTTTGCATTTCAACGCTTATCAAATACTTTTTGTAGTTTTTAATACAAATTGACAGACAAAGTAAACTGCTACTTAATCAAATCAAGTCAAACTGAATCAAATCAAATGTCTATAATAATTCAGTGATAGTTCGCACATTGTTGGAAGCACTAGATTGTTGAGGATGTGTTTGTGTGCTGTAATCTTTAGATTTTCCATCACCCATGAAGAGAAGTGAAAGAGCTGGAATGGCCCTGACCGTAACCTCAATGAACAACCTTGGGTTGAATTGAAATGCTGACTGCATGACATAACATCACTGCACGACTTCACTAAGACTCATGTGGCTGAATGGGAACAAATCCATAATTGTGATGATTAGGTGTCCACATACTGTTGGCCATTTAGTGTGTTTGTTTGTGTAAGTTGTATCACACAAATAATACTGATTACTTCTGAGATGAGATGAGATGAGATGAGATACTGAATACAGTTTTAGTATTTGACCTATTATGCAGAAATGGTAAAATTTACCCACATGATCAAATGCATGCAACAAAATGTGTTACATTTTTGAGGAAGTAAAACATTAGCTATGAATATTAATACTTAAAAAAATAATTTAGCATTAAGATTGAGGAACATAATGAGGGAATTGTTCTCAACAACTTCAATGGCAGAAATTGAAAAAAAAAAAGTGTGACTCCAAGATTCCCTCAGACTGACTGGCCTCTTTAAAAATCTAGGCTTAAAGATGGGTTTAATCCATACTGAAAAGAAGAAAACCAAAAGTAGTATAAAAATGGCTATAAGATATGGTGCTTTTATAGATTATAGAATTATGGGTGTATTTACGTCTTGCATATCTGTGTTGGAAAAAAGCCAAAGAAATGAAAAATGCATCTGTTGCATAATCTGAAATACTGATAAAGCCCATGACCTCTTAAACAAAATAAGTATCCTCCAGCAAGAAGAATTCACACACTATAGTGAGGCTATATAGTGATTATTCTAGGCACACTATTTACTGAATTGCTAACAGATCAACCTTCTAATATCTGCATACTGCTGTGCATGATTTCATATATACATTAGTGACGGGAATCAGCAAAATCCATTCTATAATTGATAATCGATTTGAGTAACCCAATCAGTGATTGATTATTAATCAGTTTAACTAACCCTAACCTCACAGCACAAGGCTCCTTCGATAGTTTGGGTTTCTTTTTTTAAAAAAAAATCAAAAACAAATCAAAACCCGAAGCATATACAGTACATTACAATAGGTTTTATTTGTTATAACTTTTCCTGCTCTGCTCACCAGTTGATGTGAGTACTATGTAAGCAGGTAAGCCCAAATTCCACCAACCTTGTTCCGTCTAAAAATGCATTCCAAAGTTCACTGAGACTCATATGAAGCTTCTGTAGGCAAATAGAGTTGACATCTTTCAAAGTAATGGTGTATTTAGTACAGGTTTAACTCTTTTAATTGTTGGTTAACCATACAGCTAGTTCCGGCTCGCCATACTCAACCAGTTAGCCATTAGTAATTTTTTTTTTAATCATCTACTTTATTTCATTCTTTTGATCAGAAATAGAATAAAATATTAAAAAAATAATCAATAAACAGACCCCCAACACATCTCCATACACAAATGTTGGCTATAGTTTCAATAATGAAAATATTACAATGCTGCTAAGCACAAATTATAAACAGAATGAGCAGCTCACCTCTCATATCTTCTGGTCCGAGTAGTTCGTTATTTTGAATCTATTGCACTGCATAGCATCTATGGGAGTCGCGTGACAAAAGAACGAATTACTCGGACTAGAAGACTGATTGAGAAGAAGACTACTCGTTCTTCAGAGTCACGTTAAATACTCGTTTAAAAAGAACGAATCATTAATGAACGACTCATCACTATTAGCCATACTCAACCTCAACCAAGCAATCTGATTAGACGTAGACTTCTGGGATGTTTAACTATATGTATCACTCCATGTCCCAGGTGTCGGCACGTGTTCGCAATACTGAGGAGAGAGCAGCTGCCTGCTGAAAATCACATTTAATAGCAGTCAACCTAAGAAAACATATAACGTCATCCCATCTTAGAAGAAAATATTCAACTTTCAGCTTTCAACAGAACAAACTGGAATTTATGCCAGTTCCATTGCTGAAAAACTTTTTTAAAATTATGAAAAACTATTTTGCTCTTGTGTCATGTGGGCAAGCATTGCATCATGTAGCACATTGAAATACCTAGTTAATGTGTTAAAATACTACAAATTAGTTCCTGAAGACACCCACATTGCTCTCAGTGTGTAATTTGGTAACTTGCGGGGGCACTGAACGATGATCGGTGATCTTTTTTTTAAACAAGGTTGTATAAAATATTGAAAGTAAAGTTTGTATTTGTACAGTACCTTCAAACGTCTACATTATTAGGATTATAGGAGTATTAGGACATACATATAGGAGTAGATACAGGAATCTTCTTCCTTCTGCATGGTATTTGAACATGTGCAGCCTTTTCCCATTTGCTCATTAAATTACTGTATATAAGTTTCAAGCAAATCTTAGGTTTAAGCTTTGGTTTAAAACTGACCATCCACTGCTAATCTACATATGCTACTACATATGTATTACACATCTTGACCACTCTTTATTGAGTTTCTGTCCCTATTGCAAGACAAGTCTCAAGTTTCAAGAGACTAAAGTTGCAAAGCTGAAAATGTGCATCCTATTAATGGAACAGTAATTATACCAATGAGTCGCATAAAACAAAGCCACAACGAGGCTTTAACGGAAGCTTTGAAAGACAATTTGTGTAAGAAGAAAAGGAGTGTTATCAGTCCATGACATCAACTTGTCACAAGCTGACAGAACATTCACATCTTGTATAGCACCGCTGTGTTGTCATGCACTGGCAAGCGTTTTGAGTGAAGATGTGTCTGGGCTGGAGAAGCGACTGGTTCAGTGAAAATCCACAGCTGGATTTTATATAACGATAATGAGTAACGCTAATGACTTCTTCAAAAGTCTAGAACCGTAATTTAGAGGAAGCGCCTAATTGGGCCACACGTGGCTCTTTTCTGTGGGACTCAAAATGAGAAAGTTGGCTTGGACACTGTCAGTTAAACACAGAGCTGGATATAAATCTTGTAAAACATTCAGAGAAAAGTCATCTGGGAACAGCAGCCTCTACCGAACTCTCACAGTTCATAACAGTTCCAATCTGTGAGACATAAAACTAAGTTTTTTTTTTTTTTTTTTTTTTTTCGGAATACTTTTTGAATACCATCAAGTAAATGCAAAATAGCAAAATACAAAAAAAAAAAAAAACAGGAAGCTGTAGACAAACCCTACAACCTGAAGGCATCTTTGACTCGTAAGTCTCTGCTTTTAGAGCACAACTCTGCTTCTGCCTTTAGAGTTCAGCTTTGGCCTCGTTTTAGAGACAGGTCAGCAAATCCCGAGTGCAGGGTGAAGGCGTCAACAAAACCACAAGCTCTTCTGTTGACATGTGGGTTTCAAGGGCTTTTCTCACTCACGAAAACATGCTTTGAGACCTCGCTTCTCTCAGCTGGAACCTATTTCCTTGCTCACAAGAGGCATGGCAAAAAGTTTGCTTGTGACTTTTTATTGTATTTTTGTCCTTTTTCTTCAGGAAGAAATCACTGGATCTCTGTGCAATGACACATAAGGCCTGCAACCATTGAAAATCTGTGCTTTACAGTATATTTTCTAAAACAAGTGCATACCATTTAACATGACCCAAGACATGATGTGTCATTCAACAGTAAATTAAAGGAGTAATCGTTGGCTTGTTCCTGATGTGAGACACACAGTTACTGGAAAATATTCAGCACCACCCAGTTTTTGCTTAATTTCCCATATAAGCACACCCCATAAAAGTCATATTTTCAAGAAACCACAGCCTAGCCAAAATAAATTCAGTAAGAAAAGGGTCAAATTACTGATCTGCAACAAGCAAACAACTAAAAAAGATTGGACTTTGGAGCAATTCAAAAACGTCTTGTGGTCTGATGGGTTCAGACTGACCCTATTCCAGGATGTTGGGTGCATCAGGGTAAGAAGGGAAGCGTACGAAGCGATGCAGCCATTACGCATAGTGGGAACTGTACAAGGCCCTGCAGGTGGTGTTATAATCTGGGGTTGCTTCAACGGGTCAGATCTAGGCTCAGCGGAAAAAAAAATAAACGTCAGCTGATGACCTGAATGTACTGAATGACCAGATTATTCCATCAATAGAGGTATTCTTCCCTGAAGGCGCAGGCATATTCCAGGATTTAAATTGTGAAAGAGTGGTTCTGGGAGCTTGATGAATCATTTTCACACATGACCTAGCCCCGATATTGTGCGCCGTAAACAAAGCCTAATGTGATAAATGAAATGTGTGTGTGACTTTTTTGGGGGGCCAGGCAGTGTATATAGTTAATAAGGACCTCTAGGCCTCTGGGGGTGTGCTGTGATGTCTGACACCAGGACGTTAGTGGCAGATCCTTTGGGTGCTGTGGGTTGTGGGGTAGGGCCTCAATGGATCGGACTTGTGATCTGGGGAATCTGGAGGCCAGATCAACAAAATTGAACTCTTCGCCTGCTAAGCCCTATTTACCGCAAGTTGTTGTGCCCTGGATGTTTTGAAACCTTTTTATTGTGGCGAGCAATGACATTTGTTCCAGCAATTTGTGCTATATTAGCCTTTCTGTGGGATCAGACTGGTCAGCTATCCTTTGGTCCCCACAAGCATTAAAGAGCCTTGGGTGCCCATGATCCTGTCACCAGTTTCCTGGTATATAATTGAAAATCAATGTTTTTCAATTCTCCTGCCGGTGGTGTTAGTGTTGTGGCTGATCGGTATATAAGGAGAGGTGTGTGTGACTGACATTTTCCGTGTGTTTACCAAAAAAGATTGATGTGATTAAAAATGTAAAAAGAATGTGATTACTCTACACTGTATAGGAAAGACATTATTAATACTGTAGATTGCTCATTTTATTACAGCGGTACACAAACTACCCTTGGGCATGAAACTATGTTCTGTGCTTTGGACTGAAAAGCAATGAATCACCCATTTATTAATTGCTCAGGTAAACCAAAATGAACAAGCTGGCTTGTTTTTTATGTCCTTATACTGGGCTTTGGACATGTTTAAAAGATAAATGCCTATTGGCGTCTTTCCTTTGCAATCAATATCTTTTCTACATCTGTCTCCAAGTGACCTGGCAGAAACCAATTGTGTGACAGCAGGAAGAAGCTCGAGCCTCTGTTCACCCAGAACTATTCAATAAGATGAAAACCCTAGCAAGCCGCATGCTGTTTGATTTGTTTTAAATGCAAACAAATTTTTAATGCTTGATTAATGCTGAACATTCAAATCAGATGTGTTTTGGCGACTGTGTAATTAGGCCAGGATGCTGAATATCTGCACTGCATGTCTAGTTTACATCAGATTTTCTGAATCCGATGTGTTTTTGGAGCCAAAGTAATTCTTCAGTGAACAACCAAACGTAGCGCCCTATAGCTTAAATTGTCGGGAGCAATAACCCAGCAGGAATTTTTGTCTGTCAAAATGTTGTGGAGACATTAATTTAGCAATGTTATAGACAAACAACAATGTTGGTATTAGGTTGTTTGATGACGTCGGAACAATATTGTTTACATAATGATAGGATAAAGCTACTGTAAATTAATGTCTCTATGTATGTTGCACAAACAACTTAAAAATAATATTTATACCAAACTGATGGCCTGCATCGGATTCAAACTCTGATTACTGCAGTGGGAGCTTACCACTGTGTGCTTACCACTCGACCACTAGGGAACATGATGAAGTTAGTAAATGTGCCTAATCCTAATCCCTGTTAGAAACTTTAGGGACCATGGACGTTGTGCAAATTGACGTTAATCATAACCAATAGTCGAAATAAAAGGTGAAATTTCCTTGTTTTGAGCTTATATTTACTGTGCGCTGTGTTTCGGTCGATCATTCAACATGTTTTCTAATTTTCAGCATTGTCCCGATCATGAACGTTGTCTCAGCATCATTTAAATTACAACAGTTATCCAATATTAGCGTCCCTACTGTGAAGTGACGTTATGCTACATAATATTTTCACTTCAATGTTCTAACAAATTCTAAGCTTGTTAAAAACCAGCACCCTGATTCAGACATATTTCCCATATTACACTGAACAATGTATAAAGCCCTAACTCCTATTACTAAACAGACTGACAATAATGATTAGCTGACATTTAGCAATAGCTATAAAAAACCTGTATATTCTTGATGTTTTATTCAGTCTCCTTACTCATTATGGGGCACGACAAACCTGCTGCTTTGAGTAATTAACGATTTCTAACCAGCTCCAGGACAGAAGGTGTACAACAGCTGTCCAGCTGTCCACATCTTAATGGAGAAAAATCAATTTAAATGGTGATGGTGATTTCTATGAATCAGAAGCACAAAAAAGTTGTGAATAAAGGTATAAATAATAATAATTTAAAAAATCATTATCAGTTCTATAAATCAATGTTATTTTGAACTTTAAGTAGTTCAAAATATACATTAAAATATTACCGTGGATAATTCGTGTTTAGATGTTTTAGCAAGGACAGAAAACATGACAGACAAAGGAAAGCAAGTAAAATCAGGGAAAAAATATCTAATTAAAATGCTGAAAGCAGACCACACTCATTAAATGATTATATGCCCAAAACGTTTTGGAGAACCATTACACCTACATGTGGTTTTTCTTCCAAACTGTTTCCAGAAATGTGTAGGAGGTCCTTACATTACATTTTCCCTTGACTGGAACAAAGAGGCCCAAACACATTCCAGTATGACAATGCTTCTGTGTACAAAGCAATCTTCATTAGCACAGGGTTTGCCATGGGTGGAGTGGAAGAACAGTAGTGCTGACCTCAACTTCACCCACGGCCTCCATGGCCAAGATCGGTACACAGCCTCACTAATGTCCTATGGCATAATGAGAAAATCTTCATATCCACATTTGTATTAGGTTGTTTTTGAAAGTTAGAATTACTTTGATGAAACAGCATGGACAAAAGTCTCTTCAAAACCAAATTAAAACCAAAATGATGGCCTGAGCAGTACTCAAACTCCAATCAGTGTAATGAGTACACTGTGTGTGCTAACTGTATCAATGGGACCACTAAGGAATGTATATAATAACGAGCATCACAAACACTATATTACAGTAGAGTAATTTGGGAGCTTAAATGCACTTCAGAAAGAAACATAAAGAGGTAACATTACAGCACTTAGAGATGTGTAACGTGAGATACATGACCTATATGCGGGAAGCTGAGGTGTCCCTCCTGGTCTCTGATCAGAATCCTGAACCCTGTTAGTAACTTGAGAGGTCATGGATGTGGTTGGAGGTAATGCGGATGGTAATCAGCATGAATGTTGCAAATACAGATTAAAATGCCGTTGTTTTGACATTGTGTTTGGGTCATTCTAGTCATGTCATTGCATCATCAGTACATGATCTGTAGATCCATTAATGACACAATACATGAATATGATTTTTAATTATGTCTCACTGTCTCGTGTCTCAATGTATTCCACATTGTTTGGTAGTTAGATCTAGACTAGCTTTAGCTCTGCCCATGACCCATGTTTAATAGACACCATTGTACTTTAGCTTTCTTGATAGAAAATGAAGAAATAAGGTGCAGTAATGAATATATAATGTGTGCATGTGGATCAGCCACATATTTTTATTATTGTTGTGTTATTTTGGGTCATATGTGAAGTGCTTGGGACCAAAGTAGGCCATGTTAGTTACAGTAACGTTGGAGTGTACTGGGTGCCACACGGGGCTTTACAATTCATTTTACTGTCTTTGTTCTTTTTCCGTAAATGCTTGAACCTGGCTAGGATCACTGTGGTTTAAATTACAAATTGGTTTGCATTTGGGAAATAGAAGGCTTAAATACTGAAGGCAGATGCAAAAACAAAAGCTAATAACTCTGCAGGAGTGTTATAACTTTACGCAGGAGATGCTTGAAATGGTGAAACCTTCTGCATGGGAGGGCTGGAATAGTAAAACTTTGTGAAGGAACATACAGGACTGGCAAATTATTCTGTGGGAGTGTTCAGGAATGGTAAAACGTTTCTCATTGGTAAAATATTTTGTGAGAGTGGGCAGGAAGATGGGCATGGAAAGATTTTCTGCAGGAGTGGGTGGAAAAGTCAAAATTTTCTGTGGGAGCAGAAATAGGAAAACGTTCACTGGCAGCAGGCAGGAATGGCTGGAGTGGGTTGGAATGGACAGAATACCAGGTGGATTAAAAACAATACTGTGTACATCGCTAATTTTGAGTTGGTAGTGGCTTATTGGAAAGTGCTTAATTTTTGGAAAAAGTGACTAGATATCAGTTTATAGCTGTAGGATATACACTGATCAGCCATAACATTACAACACAAAACATTAAGCCACCAAAACAGCTCTTGTGCCTGACACCAGGACAGCATGTCCTTTGGGTGCTGTGGGTTGCAGGGTGGAGCCTCCTTGGATCGGACTTGTTTTCCAAAAACATTCTGTGGATGCTCGATCAGATTGGGATCTGGGGAATTTGGAGATCATACTGTATCCACAACCTTGAACTATTTGCCTGTAAAGCCCCATACACAGCAGACTGTGATGCACTGAGGGTCCTTGTACGTTTCTATCATAGTCATCATTAACTTTTTTCAAGAACTGATAATCAATGTCAATTTACAGTACCTGGTGGTGTACTCATTTTTATTTTAGTTATTTTAAACGAATACATGAAAAAGGTTTAAAACTGGAACAATGCAAGTACAGTGGAACCTTGGATTACGAGCATAATTCGTTGGTTCGTATAGCATAATCCGGAAGTTGGCTCGTATTCCAAAACACTCGTAAACCATCTAAAAACATTGTAAACTCGTAAAAATCTTCCCATAAGAAATAATGAAAACTCAAATTATTCGTTCCACAGCCCAAAAAAATAAATACAGAAAAATGGTTAATACAATATATAAAGTAAAAATAAAACAAATTAAGCTGCACTTTACCTTTAAAAAAAGTTAATATAAATCCCAACAGATAAGTGTTTCCGTTTGTGCGCGCAGGCGCCTTGTATTTGTGTGTGTGTGTGCGTGTGTGTGGGTGTGGGTGTGGGTGTGGGTGTGTGTGTGGAATTAGCCCCTTCCCTCGCCTCGTCTTACACAGTAAAACTCCTCCTCCCTCCCCCCACCTAGCTTTTTAAGTTTCACAACAAACACACACACACAACAGAAACACTTTTTAATGGGAAAAAAATAAATCTTTCTAATGACACTCGAGTGAGCGCAGACTAACGGAATCACTGCTGTAAAGTAAAAAAACTAAACAAAACAAATGAACCAGCACCTTACCTTTGAAAAGAATCGCGACAGAGCAGGGTTTCTGTGTAGAGAGTGTGTGTCTGTGTGAAGCCGGGGAGGAGGGGGTGTAAAGGCGAGAGAGTGTGTGTGTGTGTTGGTGTGTGTGTGTCCAAGACATGCTCGTTTTTCAAGTCAAAATTTATTACAAATCTTTGCTCGTCTTGCGGAACACTCGTAAACCGAGTTACTCGCAATCCGAGGTTCCACTGTACCCCACATCTTTGCTAGTTGTTGTTGTTAGTCTTTAGGGTGCTCCTGTTAAGGGGCCACCACACCAGCTCAATCATAACTTCCTGACCCACCCCTACAATTTTATCCTAGCTTGGGACCAGCACTGCATCCATTGGCTAGAGTTTGTACATTGGGTGGGAATTAGGGTTAGGGTTAGTGTTAGAAACATGGGCCTTCTGCATGGCAGGCAGGAAACCTGACAATGAGCAACCAATCCCAATTTAACATCCTTTATGTTAAAAATGTTATTAAAATAACTAACATTTGCACCATTAATGATTAAAAACATGGTATTACTTTATATAACAAAATAACATTAGCCTGTGAAGCCAACATCCTACTCTTCACAGTAATTAAGTAGGCAATGAAACACATATATTGATACAATTTACAGCATCATACCTTTCTTAAGTTTGTGTTAGTGGATCGATAACCTGGCAGTAGTGCTTCAGGTGACATATAATTTCCATATTAGCACTGCAGTTAGTCAAGACTGGATTCAATATGAGGCCCTATTGCCCAAGACACCGCTATGTTCATAAGGAGAGTTTTGGGATTTATTAAAATTAGGTGAAAATTGCAAACTTAAAATATTTTCCACACCTCTTATCATTTACAGAAGCACTCACCAGAAGCACTTCAATGTTTTTTTTTCTGTACTGCCTAATAAAAGCTAAAAATAAACTGATATACTGATGTGTCTAACTATTTGCTTTCAAAGGTTCCTAGGCGATAACATGAACTTCAGCATTCCTTGCCAGTTGCATATTTCTGTAAATGTACTTACAGTCATGCCATAAAACAGTTACTTTCTAATTTGAACTACAAACATCTATGAATGCAGCAAACATGTATAAATTCTTGGAAGCAACAGACTGAAAAAAAACACACTATTCTCTCGGTACTTGAATTTTGTTACTGTCTCAGTGTGTTCTGTACCTTTGCAGTAGTAATTAATGTATACTGTAGGTATTAAAAGGTATCAAATTACAACACAGGTGGTTGTATGCCACCTCTGAGGGAGAGGAGGAATCACAGAGAATGAGCAGTGGATTATGCAGTCTTTACACCTGTGTAATATTTACCTATTTATTAACTCTTTTTACCCTGTGTCATGGCAGTAAATGGCTTCCTGAACTCTGCAAGGGACAGCTGAAACTATGTCAATACCCAGGGACAAGCAGAGGACAAGAGAAACATGTGCACATTATTTTGAAGTTTGTTTACTGCGTTGTTTCACTTTATTAATCAAAGTGCTGAGAAGCCCTTTTGTTAAAAAATAATTCAACAAGGATACCATCACTCTCTCCAACGCCTCCTTTGTCCTCCATTCCCCTTGTGAATACCAGGGTATTACGAATTGCATTAAAACTTTCAGCCAAACGAAAAACTAATGAAAAGTTCTGAACATAAGGAAATTGCTGTCTAGTGAACCATAAAAGCATTCATCTCATGTACTCAAAAGTCGCATGGTGTCTTTTTACTCTCACTGACATGAGAGTACTCAGACATGAATCTAGAGACACTTGTTCGTGCACATGATACACTCTGCATTGAACAATGCCTTAATTGTTGCTATGGCTGACCAAATACAATTGAAATATTGTTCATTAATGAGGTGATATCTTTTTGAAATGTCTGCTTGATTCTTTCTAATAACTTGCTCAGTCACTGACTACATGACAGAAATATTGTGCTCCCTTTGCAGAGCGATAAATTTCAGGAATACATTTTGACTACACAAAATACACTCAGTGGCCACATTATTAGGCATCTGTACATCTAATCATTCATGCAATTATCTAATCAATCATGCAGATACAGGCTTTCTCAATGGTCATCTTCACAACGACCATTCAAATTAAGGTAAAATGTGATCACAGTCATTCTGACCATGCCATGATTGTTTGATTGACAGACAGTGAGGAGCTATTCAGCAGACAGAAGCACATAAAAGGTCAACAGAGAATTTTTGGACTGCTTCAAGCTGAGATAAGGGCTACAGTACCTCAGATAACCACTTTGTATAATTGTAGTGAACAGAAGAGCACCTTAGAAGGCACAACATTTGAGAGAGTTGAGTTACTGCACAACAGAAGAAGACTTTGTCAAGAAAACCTGGTCTGACAAATCCGAAAGAGGCTCATGGATGGTCAGGTCAGAATCAACAGAATGAATCTATGGACCTGACCTGCCTTGTGTCAATATTTCAGACAGGTGGTGGGACTTTGGGCCTGTTAACACCAATCAGTCATTGCTTGAACTCCATGGGCATTTGAGTACTGCTGCTGACCATGTACTGTATATCCTTTTATGGCCACAATTTACCCATCTTCTTTTAGCTATTTCCAACATGACAATACAGCATTTCATAAAGCAAATGTCATCTTAAAGACAATAAATCCAGTGCTCTCCAATGGCCTTTCTAGGATGGGAATCCAAGATAACAACTTTAGGGTGTGGTAGATTGGGGAGTTTGGAGCATAAAACTACCTAAAAAAATCTACAAGGATTTGAGGCCCATTGCGCCAGAATATCAAAGAAAGGTTTTCACAATCTTGTAAAATCTATTCCATAATGCTGTTTTAATAGCAAATATAAAGGCCCTACACAGTATTAGTACTGTATAATGTTGGTATATTCACTAAATGAACTGTCTTTCTTAGACAGTGTGTTGTTTCAATCAGGCCAGGTCAGAGGTTTGGTTCACATCAGGTCTTTAGCACTTGTCACATTTCTTTTTCATAGACTCAGGAATAATATAAAAACAATAAAATTGGATCACGTTGGATGCCACGAAAATAGTCTTTTGGGCAACTGGAGGCATATTTGTTCTCATCAAAGCCATATGGCAAAAAAGAACAATCTTCTATCACACTACATTAAAATGACTGAAGAAAAAGTGTATGGTAGTGGAATCTTGCTAATTGGATCCAGTAGCTGGAGGGATTTTGCATCTGTTGGCTCGAGGGAACTTGGAGCAAAAATAAAACAAGCGGAGAGACTTGCTGCTGAAGGCAACCAATCCAATAAGGAGATGAAGAGAATGTAGTCTTGGATAAGCTTGAGGCTTAAAGGACCAGGCATACATTAAGAAATGAGAGCATTTAATCATGAAAGAAGGGTTCGCCTCTGACAGGAGCCAGCTCCATTGGTGAGAACATTGTGATAACCACAAAACCATGTGGAATGAACAACCAGGAACATCTCAAACCTGTTTAAATATTTTCAGTTGTATTTGTACAGCATTTGTAACAATAGCTGTCATGACGGAGTTTCAGAAATGTGTTTTTCAATTCCTAATGAGAAAGCCAGAGGCAACGATTGTAAGGATAAACTTGGACAGACAACGTGAGGAAGAACCTGTGAGAGGAACAGACTCAGAAGGGAACCTATCCTCTTCTAGGTAAAAAAATAAATCATGCTATTATAAATCATTAGTCTTCCACAATTGTACACAGCAAATATAACAGTGTATTGACAGGATATTCATTTTAAGAATCATAGATCTTTATGATTACAGGCTGCATTTTTTTTCAACAACCATTTCTGACAGTCAGCTTCTAGTGTATTGGCAACAATGCCAAGTGATAATGGCATAAAACAAGGAGAGCATGCAGTGCTTCATTGCTCGTTTAAAAGCTTTGTACAACGAAGTACAAGTGACGACAAGACACATTAAGAATGCGATCCTTTCACAATAGTCCCCCCCAAGTCAAAAATTTTCAGTCACAATTTTTTACGTGTCATCGTATGAGTTTTTCAACACAATAGCCTCAGAAGATTTATTGTTGATTGATTTGACACCAAAACAACCCTTTAATAGCAGCAGTGTGGCTTGACTTCGGTTACCGTGGGGCCCGTGGTTTCACTCTGTACCACTTCCTTCTCAGTTTCAGACTGTTTCAAACGCTGCTGGAGCATTTGATCTTAAAAAAGTGGAAAGTCTTGTTTAACAACCCTTAGAGTTTTCCAAACAACCCACTATCTACGTAATTATTTTAACTGGTTTATTGCCCTTCTGATAAGTGCTTCCATTCCGTGTGAAATACTTCCAAGCAAGCAACAATTCTGGAAAATTGCTCACTGTAGGATGGAGATATTAGGCTTTTCTCAGGGGCGGAAATCCCATGCTGTGGGTCAGGAATTAAATCCAGCTGGATGTAAAATTGTAAGCAAGCATAATAGCAGTCAACTAGTATTCAATGGTCCAACAATCAGGCAAGTAGACCAATAAGGGATAAAACAGGACAGAAAAGTCTAAACCAGAATGACAAAACTATGGAAAGAATGGACATGATCGAAGCGGTGGCTCCTAGATCAGCAGTAGAAGCTTGACAAAGCTTGACAAAGATTTACACAGCAATTTCTACTCAGCTTCAGAGACATTAAAGATGCCATGACTGTAAGAACTACCCGGTCCCCCAGGACTGTACATTGCCCATGCTATAATATAGAAGTCACTCCTACAAGCTGCTCTTTTCTTTCCGGACTGCTAACACACACAAAAAAAATATCTTGAGCTAAAACAAGAACAGAACCTCGTAGATTCAAATACACAGGGTTTCTCTGCAAACTTTCCCAAACTATCAAAAGACCTTCAGTCCTGTAGAGATTTACCATGGAAGAAAATCCTGCAGAGCTCTTACCCTTGTGCCCCACTTAATCTGATACATAAAACATGAACTAAGCTTTGAATACACATGTTCAGGCTTTGGGTTTGAAATAGAAGGGTTTTTTTTCCAGCTGCATTTCAGAGATCTAAAAATTTAATTGGGAAAGGGTTGAAACATGGAGGCATTAGAAAAACATGGCTCATTAATGTCTGACTCATTATGCTAGCTTGTACTTCCTGATGATGTTTACATGTCACTAGCACATGAGGAGTGGGAACTATCTCTAAACAGAGTAACTTGACATGCTCTCACCTCGGTCTGTGGGACACGTCTTGGACACAAATTCTTGTACGTTATTTTAAAGCTTTACAAAAAAGCAAGCAGGGAACAAAAGGCGAGCTATCAAATATTCTGAATTTTTTAAAAACATTTAGCGAAACTCCGGTTCAGTATTATAGTCAGATTTTTGGATCACTGCTAACAAAAGTTGTTGTTAGGTTCTAGCAGGATTAGCTGTGAGTAAATGAGGTTGGCTGTCAAACCAACTGTTACTGTGAAAGTTGTTTGTTCTTGGCTGGGTTTACTGGCCTTTTCATGCAAAAGCTACAAGTCTGGTGATCAAGAATTTTCTTGGCAATCATTTATTAATTTCATTCATTTTCAGTAACTGCTTCATTCTGCCCAGATCCTGGACCTATCCGGGGAAAGCTGGCGATGCTGTAAAGACAAACCCTGAATGGGATGCTGGTCCATTAGAGGGCAACATGCAGATACACAGTCATACCTCGGGCCAATTTTCCATAGCCAATCCACACTGTAATAAAACAGAATATGTGGTCAGTCAGATTTAACTGAGCATATGGCATTGTGTAGTATTACTTAAATAAATTATGCAGAGTGCGCATATTAACATAAACAAATGACGTCATGAAATCTCATAAGGACATTGCCACTAGATCTATGACAACAGAATTACATTAACACAATTAAACATGTGCAGCAGAATAGCACAGGAGTAATGTGTGGCTCTTGCAGCAACCTGGGCTCAATCCTCAGTGAGAGCAATTTCTTTCAAGGCTTTAAACATACAGAAACAAATCATGCTGGATGAACAAATCATGTGAAATGGATGTAGACATTTGAATTAAACTAATTCAATCAGTTATTAGTTACTGGACCTATGGCTTGGTCCTGATCATATTTTAATCCCAATGATATGTGGAAGATATGCATAGAAACTCTTAAGCAAACGCATACTGCTTATCCTGTACAGGGTCATGAGGGTGTCTGGAGACTTTTCCAGGGAACTCGGAACAAAACACAGACATGACAATCTATTGCAGGGCACACAAGCACACACAAACCCACTCTCACACTATGGCAATTTGGAAATGCATTTATGGACTTGTAGGAGGAAAACCAGGGTACCCGGAGGAAACCCACCAATCACGACCCTGATGGTGTGAGGCCACAGTACCTCGCTGACCGACTCAGTACAGGTTAAATAACCCATTAAAGACCCCATCAAACACTACGCTCTGCATTTAGCACTGTAAAATAAATAATCATATAATAATAAAGATAAATAATGCAACATTAGAGATAAACATTATTATCATATTATTACAGTCGAAATAATTCATGATAACACTTTCTATTCATGTTAAATGCATTCAAATTTTGAATATATATTTATAATGCATCTGAAAGTACTGTGAAACCTGGGAAAAATATAGATACTGAATACATAACATGTGTGGCAACTGAAATTAGTTTTCCTATGACATATAAATGCATTAATTACATGTTACAATGTATGTATAAGCCATTGTTTAACTAATCTATGAAAAATGCATTATAACAACTTATACTAATTGTTCATATTATTAAATTCAGTACACAGCATTTCACATAACTCAACACCAAATGCCACTGCATTATGACTCACCTGTACAGATCTGTGCTTATAGAACTTCTCACAAGGTGTTATAATGAAATATATATATATATATATATATATATATATATATATATATATATATTTTTTTTTTTTTTTTTTTTATTCACTTCGTAAAAAAGCAGGGTACAAACGTGGAACAAAAATTTATTTTTTAAAAAAAATTATAAAAAAATTATTTTTAATAAATTAATTTATTCGTGATTAACTATAATTAATTAAAAGTTATTACTAAGTGTCAAATGGCATATACTGCAGCATTTTATGAATACACTATACAGTACATACATCATTTTCATCATTATGATGTTCATAGAAAGTGTTGCCTCATTTATATTGATCATACTTGATAGACTATGCATTTAATATTTTGCATTTTTCCCAGGTTTCATGTTGTTTTTAAAATGACAAGATATGCACCTAGACCCACTACACCAGCTGTCCATCACAGCTCCTTCCATCACCCACTTAAAGATGGCTGAGGATGCTACCAGTCCCAGACAAAGCATTTGACGATGCCTCATCTTTCTCTAGGATTCGGTGCCAGCATGATTGATGTCTCAGATGCTGTGGAGTCTCTTGCCAGCTCCATCTTCCCTTTTCTCTCCACCCACCATGTCAGCCTTGGCTCAAGTTCAACAAACATTTGCTCTTATGAAGACGTGTGAACCTGGGACCTTTAACACTTCAGTGTTGCACCAGGGTAAGGTGTAAGACGATCCAGGCTAAACAAATCATTCTCAAGTGTCGTAAAGGCCATGACTTGTTATGGTAGAAGACACAACATGCAGGCAGACAGCAGAAGTGGTTGAAAATGATTAGCTGCCGTCAACAGGGCTTGTACAATGTCTACAAGAATGAGACCATTTTTGGCTAGACTCTGCAGCATACGGTCATGGTAACAGAAATTCTGGAATGTTTGAAAAATTTTAACTCTACAGGATTTTACATCAATGTGCGGGAGAATCAGTTCATCTTAACCTACTGCAGTAATCTTACCCTAGCATTAGGTGGCATTATTTTCATAATTCATACTACATTTTAAAGTTCGGGCAATTCCACAGTTTTAAGTCTGCCATACAGTACATAATAAACAGACATTTTTGTAGGAGAAATATTTATAATCCATATATTATGTAAAGAAGCATATCTACTCGTCAGCCACTTTTAAACGCATTAAAATTTTTATCCAATCAGCAAAACATGTGAAAGCAGAGTAATGCATTAAATCATGCAGATAGACGTCATGAGCTTCAGTTCGTGGTCACATGGCACATCAAAATGGGGCCATAGAATAAAATCAGCTGACTACCTAAATGTAGAGGTTATCCCATGTATACATTTTTCCCTGATGGCATGGGAATATTCCAGGACTCAAATTGTGAAAAAATGGCTGTGGGAGCAAGTGGGATCATATTCACACATGAACTGGACACCCCATTGTACACCATAATCAAAGCTACTGTATATGCAGTTAAACGAAATATTAGATTACATAGTTTTTCAAAAATGAACAATTTAGTAATGTAGATGCTTGAAACAAGCATATTTTAAGCAAAGAATTACACAGTCCAGCACATTAGAGCTTATACTTGCCTAGCTCGCTACCTGATACGTTTAAGATATTAAAGAACTTATTACAGTTCTACAGTCCGAGAAATAGCTGACATAACCAGATAAATCAAGTAGTTATACTGTCTTTAGAGGAAAAAAAAAAAAAAACGATTGTTCTGTAGGGAGCATTAATATTCAAACCAAAACTCTCTCTCACACAAACACACCAACACAACACACACGCACGCACATCGACATGCACAAAATACTGCCTGCTGAGAAACACATTTGAAGGTGATATGATATAATTAGAAATGTATCAGTGAGCATGTGATTAGCCCGAGTCTGGCAGGTCTGGGAATATGAGAGGACACCCATGGCAGCTGGGCCAGAACACTGAACTACTGAGCTTGCTTCTGAATTATTCACAACATGCAAAAACAGTTGGGAGCATCTCAGTGCTATCTAAAAATGCCTGACTATACAATATAAATTATTTAAAAAATATGATGATGATGATGATAATTATGATTATCATCATCATAATCATCATTATTATTATTATTATTATTATTATTATTATTACTAATAAAAGATACAAAGATTTCTCAGTATGCCGGAGCCATGATCAGACTGCTTGCTTCACACCTGAAACGCTGGCCTCGCAGGATCTTCTTTAATGGGCCAAACATGTAGAAATGGCTTGGCGCAAGATCAGCACTATACACTGGATGTGTCAATAACTCCGAGCCGAGTTCTTGTAATGTGCAAGTGGTGTTCGTAAAATGATTGTGTGTACAGTTCCCCCAGACAGATGCGTCTCTTCCGCAAGTGAGCAATAATTTATCCGTTGATTTTCAAGAATCTGAGCCACCTCAGCCGGGATCATTCACAGATGTACAGCCTTCTTTAAAATGAGTGTACCATGCAAAAATTTTACTGCAACTATGAGTCTCATCACTGTACTGTGCTTGAAGACGTCTTATATGTCAATCGGTTTTCCGCGAGAAATTTCGTCAAAAATTTTAGTTTGACTTGAATGCTCTTCATATTATAGTACTCGTAGTAAAAGCCAAAGGAACAAAAAAGAAGAGGAGGAAAAGTGACACATCATTAAAAAAAAGCATAAAGATGAGCCTAAACCCACACATTTGTCTTACTATCCTAGTGGGGACCTTCAACTGACATAATGATGAATGCAGCTAATTAACGCTGCACTACAGTACACCTAACTCAACTCTAACCTTAACCTCAGTAACCAAATAATGCCATTCCACTATTTTAGTTTGGTTTTTGTGTGTTCGGTGATCTTTAAAAAAAAAGCCTGTAGTCTTTAGAAAAGAAAAAAGCACTTTTCATCATGGGGACCAGATAAACAGAGGCCCCTATCAATGTCAATACTCTTTAAAGCATCCGCTGGTGATTACAATTCAAAATGCAGCCCTGATAACAGGCATTGACATCCTCTCTCTTTCTCTGTATAAACAACTGAACCGCTTAACCTTGTAAGGCCAATTATGGCAATTAAACACTGTGGCTAATTGCCATTAGTGGAGCACACTTATGTTTCACCTCCTTCAGGGGGTTCTTTCATTGACCTATTCTGTCTGGCTTTTCCCTACCGCTTTCAAAAACAGGTTATTAATTGTACAAGTGTGGGGGCTTAGCCATGGGTGAATCATATCTATTTGCAGCCATCAATATATCATGAGGTGCCATGCCATGGTCAAACGTGAGCAAAATTCTACATGAAAAACCACTATGTGCTTAAAATGAATGCAATTGTTATGAATGTTACATCCAAAAATACCTTACTCAAAGGACACAAATATGTTTAGTTTAGAGGTTGTATAATCATATATTCAGACTGAATGGTTAACTTTTCCCAATGCACAAAGTAATCATACAACACCCACTCATACATTTATAAAGTAGACTACTTTTTATTAGGGTTGGGTATTGTAATGGGGATGTAATTATAAAAAGTGGTGTAAATAATGTAATTATATGATCCATCCATCCATCCATCTAGGAACCTCTGTAGTTCAACTACTGTAGGGACTGTGGAGGTCTGTGGTGACCATTGTATATATTCCCATTTTACAACTGTAGTGAAACCTCTGGTCAACATCCACACACGCATTCATACACTATGGGTAATTTGGGAACACCAATCAGCCTAATCTGCATCTGCATTTGGACTGTGGAAGGAAAATAGAGTACCCACCGGAAACACCCCAAGCAAAGGGAGAACATGCAAACTCCATGCGCTCAGACCCATGGTGGAAATCGAACCCGGACCCTGGAGGTGCAAGGCAACAATGCTAACCACTAAGCCTTTCTGCTGCCAATGTAATTATTACTGGATTCTTTTCCCTGGTATTTTTGACCCCATGTCAGTAATGTTTTATGGACTAATACGTGCACACCTCTGAAGAGATTGCTCTGTAATTTCCCTTGTATAAAATAGCCAGGAGAAATAATCCCAGGAAATGTACAATATATATTCCATCCAAATGTGCATATTGGTAAAGATAGCAGCAAAAAAGGGTCTTTCCATTATAAAGAGACAGGAAGCTCTGCCATCCACCACCAGCTAAAACAAATCAAAACTAGTATTGAGTTTAAAATGGAGAAAAACTACACATACTATAGAACACTAAGGTAGTTACTGTGTTAGCACAGGTAAAAAACCTATGTATGTTATAGCAGGGCTCCAGACAAACATAAATCTTTAGGAGCCTTTGCCTCCTAAACCTGAAGTAATTTATAAAATGTTTAGCAGCCACAATTTACCCCTTTTTTCATACCGTAAACAGGTAAACTAATGAAGACACTCTGATTGGAGCCATGGGTACAAGAAAATGTTAGCTATTCTTTGCTAACACTGTCTAATAATGATGACTGAATACTGACTGAGCCTGGCTGTGATGAATTAGTTTCTGTATCAATGTCATCTGATGTAGATTAGTTTGGATGGGTAGGGAGTGAGAAAAACATGTCAGAATCGTTTTTGTTTGGCCGTTTATCTTTCTTGTCAGTGGTTCCTTGGTGTTAGCTAACGGTTTCTAGATAGCCAGCTAAGCTATGTCATGCCTGTTATTAGCAGGGCGCTGTGTGAGTTTCAAAAGCTATTGAGAACATTAAAGGAAATAAAGCAAAGATTTTGTGTGGGGGGACGCATCTGTATAAAACTAGTGACAACATAAAACATTAGGTGCACTGGTTAACTTGAGCCCTGTATAGTCATGTGATCTACTAAAGCATGAGCATGGCCTCAAGCTCTATGACAAGTGCCCATAATAAAGATAAAACTTATAAGTTTGTATTAAAATGAAGTACATATAGTATGCACTCAATTTTTACTGTGACAACCATGCATCATGTGAACACTTTCTCATGATTTACATACAGATAACTACTACAGAAGTTCTACTGCAACATTACTTATCAGATATACTGTATGTCCGGAAATCTCATCCTGTATGAATAATACATTATAATGCACAAATTCCTTTAAATCATTTACCTGCCAGTTTACTTCCTTCTTACATTCTTACAGGGATTTAAACCGCCTATCCTAACGACAGAAATCTTCTTTCTGTATCAGTCACATTCAGAACACCATCAGGTTTTTTCTACCCTTATGCACTACTATTCCCTTATTTATAAGTGAATACATACTGTATGTGTATACCCGTGCTTGTCATTTCCCATCGCCTTGGAAGTGAATTTCTATTCAGGGTCTCATAGCATGAGCAACAATATACTGTATTCATTTTTATTTGTACCTATACTGTACCTTTAAATGTCTCTGTGTACTGTACATAGCACAGATGGATGACAAATTAAAAGAACAACCTGAATAAATGACTGGAGAAGCATAATGAGCGCAGTTGCTTCCAGACAGATGTACAGCATGATACAATTAAGCAATTAACTTCACGCTATACACTTTGGCATGCATAAAAAATGCTGAACATGCTCATCTGAGGTCAGTTTCAGAAGATGGAAAGAAACAGGGTTCATGTGTGGGGCAGGATTGAAAGAGCTCAGTGACCAAAAAAGCACACTGAATGATGGTGAGGCTCATGCATTAGTGGAATGTTAAAATAAAATAAAATTGGCAGTGGTTCTTCAGGTGATAGAGAACATCAGATCAATCGAGGTTTCAGCAAGACTTTAAGGAGTCTGCAATTACATAGAGATGGAAAATATAGTGGATATTACAGAAGGGTTATGGGGCATAAATTCCTCATTGCAACGATGAATGCACATTCGAAAGTTCAGTGGTGCAAAAGCAATGTTCATCAGGGATAGAGGAAAAAAAAAAGTTATATACTCAGATTAGTCATCCTTCACTACAAGTGGATGAGTGCGTATGAGGTACACCGGGAGAACTGTGTACTTGTCCTCATTGTAGACAAGGGTCATTTGTAAATCAATATAAAGCTCTTTTGACTGATCACTCTTATCCTATGATGAAATATTTTTATCCTGATGGAAGTGAACTCTTTCAGGATGACCCTGCCCTCATTCACAAGCCTCGCTGAATAGTTTAAAGAGGATGAAAATGACGTACAATCATAAGATAAGCCCTTTACACTCACCACATCTCAACTCATCAATAACTAGAAATGATTTTTTTTTTATTTTTTTTTTTAGTCTTTCGCTTGGTTGCCTCATGTCATTCTGGAGCAGGATTAACTAAAAACTGTTTTGTCTCACACCACCAGAATATCCATACCTGCCAGGTTCTGTTCATGGTCACTTTTAATTTAAAATGGCAAAAATGTTATAGTGTATGCTCTCCGTTCTCCTTTATCTGTATCCAATGGCATAGTCTATCAATTTGTGCAAGTATACAGTCTGCAGTTCTAAGGTTCAGTGTTTGATTGGCATAGTTAATCAACCTGATTCATTCATTTGAGTTTTAATATAACTTCACCCATGTTGCCAGGTTTATCAAGTTATCTGGTTGAAAAAGCGAAGCTTCTAAAAGGCCTATAACTGGCTGTAAAACTCACAGCTACATTATCTTGAGCAAAATAATAAATGTGTATGGATTTTCTGCAGTGGTGCTTTCCTGGAATCTGTTGTGTAGTCATATGTATTCATATATCATTTTACTTGATAGAAGAATCCACACCCAGAGAGCAAAATTACAAACTATCCATTCTGAAAGTATGAAAGCTGTGAAGGCCTGATGCAACAGATGTGACTACATACTGTAATGTGTGGGTGAGTTTGAGCCAGGAAAAAGAAGAAAAAAAAAGTTTGCTGGGGGTACAGAAAAGAGCAACTCTGAGATAAGAATCTTTGCAAAAGTGACAATAATTATGCAGGAATGGAAAGCAAGATGTGTAAAGAAAACATCCACCCTGAACCTTAAACACAATAAATATATTTATGTTTGTCCATATTTGTGACCTGTATAGCGATTCTGGTGCTGATTTGTTGCTGCATTTTCTTTATTCCTGGAAAAGCTTGGAGTTTCTCTGAGCTGACATCACAGGGACACACTGCTAGCTCCGTTATAACAGTGTCTAATTGGATTCTCAATTATATAAGGGACAGGGTGGATGTGGACAGTGTGGACTGAATTGCCTCCTAAAAACAAACATGCAAGCATTTCTTTTCTTATTCACCATCTTACAGTGAGAGTTAGGGTCATGCTAATGGCAAAACAATCATGGAAGTAATGGAGACAACTGTTAATGAATTAATGTTCCAGAATTCATTAAGTGTTGATAGTGATATGAGCATACATTTTGAAGCTATGGAACCTGAACTCAAAACAACCTACATTATATCTTACACTATACATATATTAAATATCAAGGACAAGGGCATGGTTTGCATTAATGAGGAGGATTCGTAAGTGTCTTTACATCAAGCAGACACTCTCACTACCCATGATTCCCTTAATTATCATGAACCGCTGCAAGCTGCAATGCCTTTCAAGAGAAACCACTGGGGTTCAGAAGACAAAAGATAACTAACTGCTTCCTTGTTCTACTTCTGATGCCAGTTTCCCTCAGAGCACTGCTTAGTTCTTTTGCAAAGATTCTGCTATAATGAATAACATTGGCATGCCTCTTATTGCTTTCAAATTGCTCGACAAGTCTCAGGGGGTTGAACTCGCCTCAAGTCTTACACTTGTCCCAGTGTGACCCGATAATAACTTGAAGACAGTAGGTTATTATTTGAATGGTGGTCATTATAAACACAAACTGCTGCATATAATGAGTTTCAGAGAGTACAGAAAGATTATTGATTGCTCAGTAGAAGAACTGCTGTCTGATCTCCCAGGTTAGATAAGGTAAAAATCATTACCGTAACCAGGGTTAAAAACCTTTGGGTCGACAGTGTTGTGGCTGAAAGCTCATTCTGACTGCTGATTCCTTAATGTTCCTTCATTTTCACACACCTAAACCTTTAGGGTTCTGCTCAATCTATTGTTAAAGGACACATTTATATCATGTAGTCATAAAATCACAAAAACGTAACCTGATTGAACCTCTACCACTCAATCGAGGCATGCTATGCTTAAAAAATTCTAACATTTGATGCTGTGCCATTAAATAAAGTACTATGCCTTTTTAATTGCGATAAAAAATAAATTGGATACAATACCCAAAAACATACTGTTGCACCAAAACACAATGTGTGACTTACGATTTTTAATATTTATATTCAATCATTTTTATTATTATTAGTAGGAGTAGTATTTTGCGGCACAGTGACATGGTTAGCCCAGTGGCCTCGCATTTCCACGGTCGAGAGTTCGATTCCTGCCTTGGGTCTGTGTGCGTACAGTACGCATGCTCTCTCCATGCTTGGGTTGTTCCCTCTGGGTACTCTGGTTTCCTTAAAACATTCCTAATTCATGAAGAATAGGTTTAATGGAATTCCTAAATTGCCTGTAGTGTGTGGGCCCTGCATTGCATTGGCATTCCTGTCCAGGGTGTACACCGCCTCCTGCCCAAAGTCACCCCTCCGATAAGCAATATAGCGATTATTATTATAATAATTATTATTATTATTGATGTTGTTGCTGTTGCATTTGTAAACATACCTTAAAATGAAATCTCAACCATTTGGAAGAGGTCTCTGCTTGGGTCTATTGTTCTTCTTATTGACCCAATGAAATAAAAAATGCAAATAGACATTGCTTTAAGTCAGGATGTTACAGGGTTAGGGATGCACCTCCAGCCAAAAATCAACATACTATATTCAGATTATATTCAAATAGGATGTGTCAACCCCATCAATTCTATTTCCAAGCTATGGATTCTCTGGCTTGCTCATACATTAGATTAGGTACTTTTCTGATGACATTGCTGATAGTACTGATACCGTTGAAGGTACAGTTTAAACAAAAAGAAAAAAAATGTTTTGACACAAAAAGCATTTTTCAGCAACAAAGACTGTTTGCCTGTTTCCCTGGGGATGTGGAATCAGCAGCACAAACATGTTTGAGAGAAAACTCAAATATGCCAACACCATCTTCATCATTTTTGCATGACAAAATAATCCGACACTGCAACGATATCGCTCTCTACCCTTTTTCATGCCTGCTTTCACCGCACTGTTACTTTTTAAATATTTGTTCAGTTTGTCATACCTGCTTTACAAATGTGCACAATACCTAGAGTAAGACTCTCCCAAACCTTAGACACTTCATTTTAAATTCTAACACAGTGACAGTTGCATTATGATGAACTGCATTATTTAAAATGCACATATAAATTAGATATACTATATAGATATAATATATTAAATAAAATTAATTATCAAAAATATACAGTATATATATTGCTGCAGCACTGCAACATTGTTCAAAATTATGACAGCAGCTTAACTCGAATTGATGTCAAAAACCTATCAAGGATGTACTGTACATCTGTAAATGACAATCCTGGTGCCCACTGCAGTCATTCCCATTAACATCAAATAACGTGCTACTAACACGTAACTAATCTGTCTGTGATAACTGTACACACAATTATTCACAGACACCACTTGCACATTACAGGAACTTGGCTGGAGGTTACTGACATGTGTTTGGGCCATTAAGGGAGTTCGTGAGAGGCCAGCATTTAAACCTGAAGCAGGCAGTTTGATCATGGCTCCGGCATACTGAGAAAACGTTATACATTGATGGCATCCAAGTGCTAGTGAAACGCTGGAATAAGTGCATTAGTGTAGCAGGAGACTATATACCGAGAAAGAATATAGATATAATACCGATATGTTCTGTTTGAGTTAAATACCCATCATAATATAAAAAAAGATATGTTGCTCAGCAGTAGCTCATTTACATAGACACTGAAATGGTGCATTTGTAGCTCATTTACATAGACACTGAAATGGTGCATTTGTAGCTCATTTACATAGACACTGAAATGGTGCATTTGTAAGAGGAGTGGCATGATGAGCATTATCAGCTAATCATGCCACTAGCTGGACTAGCAAGAAAGCATACGGGCGTACACATCTTTATTCATAACATAAATGTTTTCAGCTGTCTATCAAAACCAACATGTGCACTTTAACCTCTAAGTCACTGCTACATGCACTCTGGGATTGCGCAGTAATCCTTCGAATGAATTACATAGTAGATACCACATGACGCAGCATGCTAATTGAACTGAATTCTGAGCATTAAAATGCTCTCTTATTTCTGAAGTGAAGCCTTTGTGATTAAGCAGATACGAGTCTTCAATATGGGGACACCCATCAAGGGATTAATTGAGCACCAAACATTGAAGAACAGTGGCCTAGATTCATGAGACTTTAGTCTGGTGTTAAAAGATAATTATAATTGCTCTTTCTAAGTGTTCATATAAGAAACGTCTAGGTGTTATTAAACTAAACTGGAACAATGGCTTAATGTAGTGGCTTCTTTACCCGAAAAGGCAGAAAAATTCAGCTCTTTTGCATAAGATATTTCTAAAGGAGACTAGGCAACAAAAGCAAAAAAAGTAAGAGGATCAGTAATCAGTTCACTGAGTTATGTGTAATCATTTAGGATTTCATCACCATAAATATAAAGTAATGCGTGTAATTGTATTTCATATCAAGAATCGTCTAAAATAATTCATCGACAGAGTGAGACATTTTTGAAAATATCTGTGCACTTGTGTCCATTTTTCTAAAACGTTCCTATTCAGTGTGATTGGAGCTTAAAGCATAGCAATCATGGATTTTTGCCAGAGCATTTGTGCAATTTAGAGTCACGATCCGCTGAGTGACTGCCGTCTTTGCGGCGTCCAAATCACAGTTTTCTTTTCTACAAATAAAAATCCCGCCGCAGTTTGTCTGTTTTATGATCATCACTATCCCAAAAGTGATATCACTGGAGGCTCCACACAGAAGTGAAGCTGTCAGCAAACAGGCAGGGAGTGTGTTATACTCATGGATAGGAGTGAGTGGGTGGGTGGAGAATGTCACATGGGCTCTGGAGGCTCGCGAAGTTGCACGGAAAAGTTTCAGAGACTTTCCCCAACTAGCGAAGAAGTCCTTATTCATCAGATGACATTTCTGGGTTAGCTAGCTCTCAAAGCTTTTTTGACTTTGGCAGACCCAGCAGCCTGTAACGAGCTCCTCCACATCTGCTCACCTTTCATAGAGTAAGTTCCTGAATGTGCAAAGACAGATACATTCTCTGGCTCGTGCTAAATTCTATTCCACTGCATGCAAATGCAGCTTATAGGCACACACATACACACACACACCTGATTGACATGTAAACTGTAAATTAACGAAGAGTTAACAAAGCATGGTGAGTAATGTTAACAGGCCACAGAATGATGAGGACATGCATGAGCTGAGACAGGCAGAGCTGAATGCTGGGATATTGTGTGTGTCTAATGCACTTAACAACCTAACTGTGTCCTGCTGTGAACTCTGGCTGATGAGGCAGCCTTACAGACCAAGAGGCTGAGATTTCAATCAGTCTCTCTCTCTCTCTCTCTCTCTCTCTCTCACACACACACACACACACACACACACACTGGCACATGGGACAGCAAACAAAATGAAATCTGTTTCTTTGTGATCTGTGTTTTAACTCAACATTAATGTAAAAAAAATATCAGATAAACACCAAGATATACACAGATTAACAAAAATGGTAAAGAAACCGTGTGTTTATATAATGAATACTTTTCAATCCCGTCCCTTTTCTGAGAAAAGGCAGAGGCTGTTTTTGCAATATCTAACATTCTGCAGATTGGCATGGTGCATATCCTCCTCAACCTGAGGGCTGAGGTGTTCATTCAGCCACAAACATTAATAAGTGATGTCTCCGGCGTACTGAAAAAAACTTTCTACCTTGATGCTATCCAAGCACTAGTGAAACACTGGGGTAAGTGCAGTAATGTAGCAGGGGATTGTATAGAGAAATAGAGGTAGTTTTTACTCTCATCACCTTCTCTACCTAGAGTAAAAATTTTCCATTTTGACTTGAACACCCCTTATATATAAATATATATAATTTTATATAACAGACAAATTTTCTGTAACTTCTGTAAGAGAACATACTATGCAAAATTTACTTTTTAGTCATTTTTAGACATTCCGATGGGTCTCCACTGTGCGTGGAAAAAACAAAAGGGAAAATAAAGTTGCAAGCAACAATGAGCGGGCCCTGCGCCAATTTTCACCCGGACGCACCACACAACCTGTTTGTCTTTTGAGTGTGTTAAAACCTACAAAAAGCCATCGCCATAATAATCCTTAGGAAAACAATAGGACCCTTCACACACTGTCATCATGTTGTAATGCTTGGGTCCTAAAAAAAAATTCTGGCTTTTTGTATTTCTCTGGGTTTAAACAAGCCAATTAGATTTTTCCCCTACTGTGATCTCATAACCCTGTCCAGAGTGTACCCCGCTTCATGCCCTAAGTTTCCTGAGATAGGATTAAGCGATGACTGAGTGTGACCTCATATAAGAAAACTACCCTGCCATCTTACTGCTCTGCTGTTCTCTGGAAGTGTTGCATTCTTTGTGCTCAGATTAGCTATGGTAGAAAAACAACGTCTTCATACGATAAATACATTTCAATCCAAGCCGTTTTCCGAGAAAACTCAAGAGGGTTTTTTTTTTTTTTTTTTTCAGTATCTAACATTCTGCAGATTGGCATGGCGCATTTCCTAAACCCCAGGGCTGAGGTGTTCATCCAGCCACAAACATCAATAAGTGCCGAGTTTAGATCTGCCTACGAGAAGCAAACTGCACTCAAGAGCCATCTCTAACACCAGCGTTTAAGTAGCCTTCTGCTAAATTCCTATCATTTACATATTTATACTGTAGATATGGAGTACATTCAATTATAGGCTTTTTACCAGTAAAAATATATATATATATCTTATCTGTTTTTTTGTTGTTTTTTTTATCAGAAAGAGGATATGCTATTGTTTTAATCCACACCATCAAAGATCAAGATACTGATTAATAATTAAAAAACTGTTTGATGTAGACACTCACATTAAATTGCAGGAAAAGAAAACAATCTAAATGCACTTGTAGATTTCCGGTTTAAATTATTAACCAGCACGTTGCAATTCTTTTTTTTTTTTTTTATTCACTGTCCAACTTTTAACATAGACACAAAAACAGGGACCTCAACCTCCCTAAGTTGAGAAAAATAATTCTTCTAGCAGATTCACTTCACATAAGGCAAAACTATGTTGTGCATTTTAAAAAACTTACATTATGATCAAATGCTTTCAGCATGTGAACATACATCTTATCGGATCGGTTTCCATTTAAAAAGTTAAGTTGGACTGTCTAATCAGAATGATTTCAGATTAAATAAATATTGTCTATGTAAGCACACATAGTGAGAGATATATGGATAGTTAGATCACCCAAAATTATACAAATAAATTCAGACAGATTCAGCGTGTGTAGCAGAAGTAGGCATGCTATTCTGTAATATGCATATTCTTCTTCTGATGCTTAATGTGGTAGGCTTTTATTTCACTGCATGAGCAATTTGTTCTTGTGCAGACATTTTACTGCTACAGCAATTTCAAAGTGTGCATAGTCCCTAATCATTATAATCTTTAATTACAACCCCACAAGAAAATAAATGGCAGCAGCAAAGAAAATAGAACAATCTTTTACTACAGTAATCAAAACCAGACCATCAAACTATTCAAAGTTTACTATTATAGGAAAAACATAACATTAAAAAAAAGAAAATATGGAATGTTAATTAGGCAAGCCTTTTTTTCCCCCCAGGAAAATTCTTTCCTGCTGTTTCTCACCGGACTCTTGAAAATGATTCAAAAGTCTATCTAAACTCAGAGCCTTAAGATCAGCGAGGTGGTTAAGGTCAACTAGACGGATGGCGAGAATGCCAGCATGATCTCTCACGTTTTCCCGAAAGCATTATAGCGCAAAGGTCATGCTACCACAATCACAATGTAAATTGTATAGGAACTGTGCTCTCTAAAAACTTCACGAGGAGTAGCGCAAAATATTTCACAATAAATGGAACTCTGTACCCAAGAGAGACCTGAGCTCAGACGAGTTTTTGTTTTGCTATTTCGCCAGTGGAAGCACAATTTATATTAGGAATGGTGTGGTATAAAATATGTGCAGGAAAAAAAAAAAAAAAGTTCATACTCCGAAGGAAAGTAGTTATATTGCTTCACTATGGTAGCCCAGAGGTACAATCTTTCTGAAAATGTGTCATTATGTAAAATACAACGTTGTAACAGTAAGTGTCAATTGAACAGAAAGAATCAACAATGAAACTGTATTTTTATTTTTGCAATTCAGTTTGCAATATAGTCTTAAAGTCAGAAACTGAATATTTGCAATTTAGCCTGTTTACAAAAAGTGCACCGGATGACCAGGGCACAGTGAGATTGTTGTTTTCGGATTTAAACTTTATGACACAATATTAACTTGACACTTTCATGATTCTCAATCATATTAAGCTGAAAAAGCTACTACAACCCAAGTAGTAATGAAAGCATTTATTCGAAGGTAAGCTGTTGATGTACCCTACTGTGCTTGAGCTACCCCTCATTTCTTCAAAAATTGCTTCCAAAGAGCCAGGCTTTCTTATATCCTTTCAAAGTAGTCCTGAGGAATAGTTCTCCAGGCTTCCTTAAGGAGTATTTGGCTCTCATTTTCATTCCAGTCCCTGCACCCTGCAAACCTGACCAGTTTTAGATAATTTTATGTTTGCTACTTAACCTTTTTTTTTTTTTTCTGGGATGCTGAAATGCTTTTCTGCTCACCATGTACACTATAAAAAGTAAATATCAGAGTTACTGTAGACTTCCTGCTGGCTTCAACCAGTTTGGTCATTTTTCCACTCATCCCTTTCATCTAAAAGACCTTCAGAGCTGTCACTCACTGGATGTTTTTATAATGCACTATTCTGTTTAAGTTAGAGACAGTTGTTAGTGAAAATCCCAGAATGTCAGTCGTTTGTGAAATACTCAAACCAGGCCACCTGGCACCAAAATCCATGCCATGGGCAAAGTCACTGAGATCACATTGCTCTCTACTCCCACATTAAATTAAAAGTATTTCATAATTAGCTGTTTTTTTTGTGAAATTTTTTTTTTTGTATTATTGAAAGTAAATAGTGTGTTTCTATTGGTTGTGATAGTCAAACATCTCTGTCACCTTGTCCTGTAAACCCAGCAGGAACCCTAATATTAGATGAGCGTTGTATTGTAGTTGAACTGTCCTTGCGATGACGTCCACTGTCGAGACACCATCTGGACAACCTTGTTTCTGAAAGTTAGAACGACTTTGACAAAATGATGTCGAGATATTGTTACATGACTGACTGAAACACAACATTGCAAATGCAACCTCCAAACAATGAGATTTTACCCATTAATTGGAGAATTTATGACAAAAAAAAAAAAAAAAAAACATCCATTTGCACAACGTCTACCTACTGTACATACATAGTCCCTTAAGGTTATAGCAAGGTTTAGAATTCCAGTTGTAGACCAGGACAGACACAACAGCTTTGCATGCTCTCAGATTATGTATCTAATGTCACATAACCCTTCTCTCCTCCAGTAATGTAACCTGATTGTTTTGTTCTCTTTTGTATTTTTAAGTATTTCATTATTACATAAATATTGCACTTTAGCCAACAAATTACTGGACTGGAATATGGAGCTTGCACGGCGTCCAAAGTGCATCATGTCCGGTTTCACAGAAGAGATCTTGCAGTTGATGCACTTGCATTTGGAATCAATTCACACATATTATTTAGGTACAATTTCTAATGCTCTAAAACTGACTAATTCCACATTTTTGCAGTCTTTGGAGACATTTAAAAAACAACAACACACGTTTTGAAGCATTTCAGTGCATGTTAGATCATTTTAGTAGTTTTTAATACTTTAAAACCTGTAAGAAATATAGCTACTTAAGACCAAGCAGACAATAAAGTGATTGAACTGAATCAAAAACTACAATGCTTAAAAATCCAATTAAATCAAAGGTCCAATAGTGATTCACAGCTCTAGTTCTACCTCTTAGGTTTAAGTGGCCCCCATCCAGTGCCACTGAACATTTTCTGGCATGTAATAAGACTTGACTTTTCTCTATTTTAGTGGTCTTTAATACTGTATCTACAGTTCTAGGGGTTTTCCAAGAATCTGGGTATTTTATTCATTGGGAGTGGTTCTGGCTTTAGACAACCAGTCTTGCTATCATCATGGACGTGTGTTAATATTCTCACTTCCGCTTGGCTAGAAATACATGTTCACACCATCCATGCGCACAAATTATATATGGATCTCTTTCGACTGCCAATATAAATTCAGGATCTGTGTTTTCATTCTACTGTAACTGACATTAAAACGTTGACTGATATAATGAGATTTAGTGCTTCCAGGTCATTAGGATCATGGGCATTCAAGAAATCCAGCTCCATTGTTTTAATAGTAAAAAAAATGGCATGATAAACTACAGTCCGATAGACTTACAATTCATCCTTTATTACATTTGCTGACCTCGACACACATTCACCTTCGTGTTCCCTGTCTAGAGTTGATATTAGGGACAGCACTGTCGCTGTTCATCTCAATGTGTCTCTGTGCCAAGCTGCTTTTCCTCCATCTATAGCAGGGATATTTTCATTTCCTTTCTGAGTGCTCATTGTTCTTCCTTTATTTTCCCTGTGTTAATAGCGCTTATATATTCCTGTTATTTTTTAAAGATATGCTGCTCTGTGTTATAGAGTTGTCATCCCTTTGCTTCATGCACGGCCTCTTAATACAGCCTAAGGCATAATGAACATACCTGACCGAATGAAAAGAAAATCTTAAACTTCTAATTAACCTCGAGTCTGAATATTGTGTAAGGGCTCATAATACTATGGTATTGGTGCTTACTAATCATGGTTGGGCAGCATGATGGCGTAGCCGTTAGCACTGTGGCCTTGCACCACCAGGGTCAAGGTTCGATTCTCGCCACAGGTCTGTGTGCGTGGAGTTTCTAGGTGCTCCCCGGGATGGGTGTATTCCGGTTCCTTCTCACAGTCCTGACATCCAGATTAGGCTAATTGTCAATATCCAAAGTGCCCGTAGTGTGTGTGAGTGTCTGTACTTGCGTGACCTATGGTGAACTGGCATCTTGTCCACGGTGTACCACGCCTCATGCCCTACGTTCCCTGGGATAGGCTACTGGCAATTGCAATTCATCCTAGATTACTTATCGTGACCCTGTACGTGATAATTGATTGTAATTGATTGTAATTGGTGTTACAGGTTGTCTGCTTACAACATAGTAAAATTGGTGACCTTTTATGCGCTCTCTCAACATCAGGTCTTGATTCCTTTTTTTGAGGGCTTCTTGATTTGATTAAAAAAATCGCATTGCAATTATTTTGGCACATATTGCGATCGTGATAAGATTTTTTTGAGATTCATCACCTCAAAATTATTTGAAAGAACAAATACTTACTCCACATAAATTATAAACTACGTACTGTAGGTGTACATTACCTGTAATAAATTGCAGCCTTTTGCGATTAAATAATTGCACAGGTCCATACTGAGATTTCGTTTTTTGTGTGTATTACATGGCGAGGCCATCAATGGTTCCTGTTTGGGGAGATGGCGCAGAAGAACATGGAGGGCTGATCCAATCCATCCAGTCCTATTTTTCACTGAAGTCTGGTGTATAAGGCAAACAGTGGAAGGTAACTTTTCCCCGCATTATCTGGTAATAGTTCCTGCAGTCCTGCCACTTGAAATCAATCAGGTATCTTAAACTTGTACATCCTATAATGAAATTCGGAAACCAGCTCTTCCTCTGTCATGGTAAGATTTTTCAATGCCAAAGCTTCTTATCTTCAGCTAACTCTGCTATATTATTCCTTTCTAGGCACCAATATAATTTATTTCTGCATTTGATTCTGATTGAGCAAGCATGTACAGTAGGTTGTGCAGTCACACTTTCTACGCATTGCAAGTAGTGCTTTCAACCATTGCATGCAGATTTTTTTTTTTTGAATCTGTGAGACTGTTTAACAGTCTGTAGTTTGCCTGCCATCATGTTTACAGTTTCCTCTGCCATGTTCACTTGGTACTACAACCAAGAAAAGACCTCTCCCCGAAGAAACTGGCACAAATTTCCACTTCTCCATTCTCTACGATTAACGTTGGTAGAGCTTCAGTAGGGAGTCAGCACTCACCCTTCTTTCTTTTGTTCTTTTGTGTAGGATTATTGTGTTGCGTTTTGGATTGTCAGTCTGCTGCAATCATTTCATAAAATTCTTTCTCCTTCTTTTATTTGCAGTAGAAAACTGTGTTACTTGATTGTGGCTCTATTTTAATCTTGCCATTCTTTGTAGAAATCTACAATGCAATCTTGGCACAATTTGATTCTTTGAGTGTTTTAAATTTTGCTTTTAGACCCCACAGAAAATCAAAGTGAAAGGTTTAATTTTTTTTTTTTTTTTTTTTTTTTTTTTTTGCTGGTGGGTAAACACACTTTCAGGGTAGTGATTGTCTTCTACGCTATCTTGTGCTTTGATGGACAGAAATGTAATCCTGAAGGAAGCAGTACAATTTCTTCCTTGCATTGGCTCTGTGTGCATGGAGTTTGCATGTTCTCTCTATGCTTGGTGGTTTTTCTCCAGGGGCTCTGGTTTCCTCCCACAGTCCAATGACATGCAGGGTATTCCAAATGGCATTTCCAAATTGCGCAAAGTTTGTTTGTAAGTATGTGTGTTTCTGTGCCCTGCAGTGGATTGACACCTCATCCAGTCTGTACCCTGCCAAGTATCCAGAGTTCCCTTAGAGTTCCAAGCTTCCCATGACCCGGCACAGGATAAGCGGTATAGATGATGATTGAGAGAGAGAGAGTAAAATCACTCCTAATCCAGGTCAGACTCATGATTCACCAAGCGGGTCGCTATGAAAACATATGATATTAAATTTGTACTTAAAATACTTCGAACCCCTAAAACAGCTTCATGCTCACCATTTGGAGTTGGAAGTCGGGTCAGCAGCTTCTCTCTTAATCTCAGTCGCTCTGTCATGTCTGTTCCCTTTTTAAGTATATGTTCTCCTGTCCTTTTCCAATTATTTTATTAAGCCAATCATTATTTTATTGTTTTCATTGGTGTCACTAATTGTAACTAGTGATAATGCCATTTATTTTTCAAGGTGTACTCCACAGTCTCTCAAATTAGACTTATTTTCACACAAACATTAACACATTTTGTGAAGCAATCCTTTACTTAAACAAAATTCCTTCAACCTTAGATGCTGCCAAATATGTACAGAAACTGAGAGCTAATGCAAGCTCAGAAATCTTGATGGGACATCAGAAGATGGTCTGATAGTCTAATCTACATACTGACAGAATACATTAACATTTAAGGAAGTAATTCCTTAACGCACCAACTACAGTAATTACATGTTAGCCTAAATGCTAACGTATCAAGAATTCAGACAAAAGTGCAGAGAAGGTTTGCAGATGTTAGAAACAATGGTGACCAGTGACTGGTGTTTAGGAAACAGTGGTGACCAGGGATTGGCTGTTGGGAAAACTGGTCATCAATGATTAGTGTGCAGGAAACGGTGGGAGTCAGTGATTGGTCATTAAAACAATCATGGTCTATTATTAGTCTTTGATTGGTAATTAATCATTGGTGATCAGGAATTGGTTACTGAGAACAATGATCGTTATTTGGTCACTGGAACCCAATTGTGATTGTGAAACATCAATGATCAATGACTTGTCAGTGAAAAAGAACAGTGATCAGGAATTAGTTGCTGGGAACAAGTCATTTAGTCATTGGGAAGCAATGATTATCAGTCATAGGTCATTGGGAAATATTGATAGGTTATTAATCATTGGGAAACAATTGTGCAGAATGATGGTGTTTAGGAACAATGGCGATAAGTGAATGCACCGGAAACACTGGATTGTACAAGTACAACTCAATCACTCTTAATACATTGGTTCTGCATCAACTTACTGTAACCTACTCTCTCAGTTCATCTGAATTGCAGAGCTGTGTCCAATCCAGGACAGCTAAAATATCATACCATCTTTATTATAAACACTGATCCCAGAGGATCTGAGGATTTTGAGGGACTTTATAAGAATTACGTTTTTTATATACATTTTTAAAAAATCACAAACTTCAGATACAAGGTGAATTGACCAATTGACATTTTATTAAACTTTCAATTTGGAGGAGAGGTTTGCCACCAATTCCACACACCCACCTGTTTACCTGTAAGTCATGGATATTGACAACAGTAGCTCCTACAGTAATAAGAGACACTGAAGGTCATTAAACCAATAATCTAAGCAACAGCAATCTTAACAGTTATGGTTTGATTCGGTGTAGCCACAGAGGACTACACGATAATTAGACAATATATTTGTCTCTATGACACTGTATCACATGAATCTAATTACTGACTAAACAATGACAGCACTTTGGAAGTGAGCGCAGACTCAAGACGAGTCTCTGAAATAGAAACAGGCGGAGTGCTAAGTGGGTGAAGACTGAAGCTGCGCTGTGTGATGTTTGGATTGTGTGTAGTGTCATGTTTTCTCACATAAAAGTGCTCCATACTGCTATGACGCTATACCGTTAAATAACACATTACTAATGTAACGTGTGCGAGTAGAATCAAATGCATCAACCAAAAGTGGACATGCTGTAGATGATTTATGAAAAATAATAGTGTGAATGACATCATGCGCAAACTAGGGGGAGGAAGCTGAAGATGTAAATCATTTTCTTATGTATGTGCTGTCTGTTCCTGATCCTGTGATCACAGCTTTGTCTTCCAAAAGAATACAATTAAAACTACACCAGCAATTAGCTAAACTTTGCTTATATATTTATTTATTTTTTTGTACTAATTTGCACAGACAACTACAATTCCCGATGGGATTCATGCTTAGTAAATTGTATACATTAGTAATGTGCGTAGACACCAACTTGTATTTATGTACAGTAGGTAAACACATCAAGTTGCAAATTTAACGTTGCAAGTATGCAAAAAACATAAAAAGTTTTTTTATGGACCCAATCATTCATTACAAAGGGTTAAAGTAGGTCAGATTGGGGCGGGACAGCACCTTAGATAAATAAAAAGTCATGCAAGTGAAAAAGGGCATCACTGATACAGTAAAATCTGCATTATTATGAGACGAGTCATTTTTCCCGCTGCATCGCTACATTGGCTTTTGGGGTTCCTCTACCTGCCGAATCACACTTTTACCCCTGTTCATATCCCAGTGTGAATGGTAGTAAAATAGATGTTTGCACATTTATTATACATGCCATTCATCATAAATTGGTAAATACAGTTTGTTGTGCTAATAAACCATTTTAAGTTAGCTTGTTCTAGCTCAGCAAACTATATTAGTTAGCTAGCTTTAGCGAGCACACTACACAAAAAAATGCTTATGAATTATTTTCTTAAATCTTTTACCATAGCCTTTAGATTAATAACATCACTAGGAGTCCAAATAAATGCTTCTAGATAGAGCTTTAATTTATTATTATGATTGGTAATAATAATAATAATAATAATAATAATAATAATAATAAATTCAATTTCTTTAAAATTATGTGTTCTATCATGTACTGTACTGCTGTACGGTGTCGCATACTGTAATTTTGCAGTATTGTTCTTGAAATCTACTTTTCTACCATCCAAAACAGGTCTCAAATTCAGCTTAGCAACAGTCTGAACTCTCAGGAAAAAAAATGCAATGAAGCTCTGTTAATTCAATATTTCCAGGCCCACTGTTTACTCAGAGCAGTCTGCAAAGGATGACACACAGAGATATATATTACCACCTATAATGTCTTCTTGCAGTGAGTTATCACATCGGGACAAACTTTACATTCTTCCCAGCTACAAAGGTCAGTCTGAACCTTGTCCCCTGCATACAATTAAGCGCACTATTATTACAGAAACTCTATGGAGTCGATCTCCGTGGCATTTTCAGATGCCCCATTCAGCGCATCGTGTCCACCAAAACGTAACCACCGCCGTTCAGTTCTAGCTCCTCTGTGGGCTCATAAAATTCAGACAAGCTTTGGTTTTGCACTTCAGAGGCAAGAGACTACCATTGACTATGCTGTCAAAACTCTTTAGTACTAATACAATTGAACAGCAAGAGCCCAGATGGCGAATACCAAAATCACACAACAGGAAGCACGAACAAAAAGGAACAATAAGACAAAGCCGATGCTGCTTGATCAGAGTAGAAGATCATTATGAAAAATGCAAATAGTTTTGCTTTGTGATTTCGCTTCAATAAAAGAGAGCACTAGGACCAGATCTGACTTTGAATGACCTCCATCATATGAACTACTTTCGTTTCTTTTTTTTCTTTTTCTTTTTTAAATGGCATCGCTGTACATGGTTAATGGCCATATTCAGAGTTGGTGTCTTAAGAGCAAAAGTTCTGTCGATATTTATGTGGGTTCAGACGCAGGTTAGGTTAAGTGGATTTTCCGGGCTCCCTATTCAGATTATGCAAATAACCTGTGTGTAGTTCACTCCTCCGAAGATGCCACATTTTTCTTGTTTGGAAGCATCTGAGACTGGGTTTTTCAAAAGCATTTACACTACCACCTTTAAATGCAAGCACTTCAGGGTAGATCTATTCGATGGTAGAAAATACTGACTGAAGAAGACGAGGTTTTGCTGTAAAATCTAATGCAACGTAAAGCAAAAAGCAACAGGCACTTTCAAATGGAAATTTAATCAGATTAATAGAGAATGAATGAGAAAAAGAGATCTGTACGGGAGAATAGCTAGCAGTGAAATAGCCGTCTTATAAGAATCTAGTATACTAGATTATACAGAATGTAGTATATTACTGATTTATAAAATCGTTATAAAAAACAGAATCTCAAAAGAAACATATCAAATGTTTGCCTTGGTATCGTGATAATATTGTCCCTGATAAGCAGTGTGTCTCTGGTGATTCCCATCCCTAATCAATGTAATTAAATAATTTATTAATAACAACTGAGACAGTTTGATGTTATCACAGTTTGTTCACTCTAAATAGACTAAATACACTACATAAACCATGGAATAGCATTTCAGATATCAAACATGTAACTGAGGCACACGTCTGTTGCTCAGGTATCTGATGTCTGGAGTCTGAATACAAATGTGCATGATTTCAATATTAATTTCTCACTAGGTGCATTTCAATGGAGTCTTTCATTCAAATAATACTTAAAATAGTAGGCCAATTTGAATAAAAATGCATCATCTGACCACATCAATCGGAACAGTCTGACTCAATCTGACCCAACTGGGATGAATTTTCAATCTGAATGAGAGGGGTGGTGTAAACAATTTATAATCCATTCAGTATGTAAATATTATACATCTAAACACTTGATCTGTATAAAAATATTATTTCTGCACATATTTGCCCCATGTAAGGGTAACATTTAGTGAGTTTACTTTAGACGGAAATTTAGCTTCCATTCTGATTGTAAACTCTGTGAGAACAACTCTCTTCTTCATCCAGTGAGGAAGAGGCAGTGATTGGATTACACTCCAGGTGTAGTAAAGCATCTAACCAATCAAAGATGAGACTGAATTCTTGTAACCAATCATAACACAGATGAATTTATCATAAAAGGTGAGAGGCCAAACCACCAAGTTGGAGAATATTACTACTTTTGGTACTTCTTCTATTATATTTCTGGCTTCACAGTGTATATAAAAGTGTATATATAATCTGATTAAATGCTTTGAGCATTTTATTAGTTCAATGTCCGTGCAAAAATAAAACATTTCTGATATGAATTGATCAGATTCAAAACATATCTGAAGCAAAATATTTAAATAGAACTCTGGAATTTGTACAGGATTTAAAAGTCAAACTTTTCTTTAAAAATAATAAGTCAAAATGACATTGTCTCTGACTTTCGCAGATGAAGTGGAATGTCAGACTACCCCATTTTTTAATTTTTTTATTTTTTTTAGATACCTGCTAGGCAGATAACTCAAATGAGTGATGTATATTTTCTTCCTCAACCATTAAACTGTATAGTCAGTGTTTTAGATTTAACAATATGTGTCTGTATGCTGACCTAAAGCTAATATTTGAATATACACAATAACTCATTTCAAAGCAAGAACTTTCACTTTGTTTATTTCTGATGTTTCATAAATGCTGAAAAAAGCTCTAATTTGTGTACACAGCACTGTGTTGAGTTCTGTTGCAGGGGCATTTGATGTCATAAAGGACTTGCTCTTTTTACCCTGTTGAGAAAGAAGCGTTATGCAAAGTAAAACTTAATCTATTTAAAATTTTATCTAAATATCTCTTATTCAAAAGACCCACTATTTGTACGATATGCCTTAGATAGTGATGTTACATGCTTAAACAACATAGTGCTTATAGATACGTAGCATTGTTAATCCTATTTAATATCAAATGTCAGATTCCATGTGTCAGATTCAAACTACTGACAGGCTGCCGCAACACTATGGGAAGTCAACCCCCCGACATTCCTCAACCCTGACTCCGTATATGGTTTGGCCTGAACCTCCAGCCTGATTACGATCCACCAATAGATTTTTCTGAACAAGGCATCTCTTTTCATCAGGCATTGTTATTTCATGGTCTGCCTCAAGCATCTGGTGAGCCAACACAATGCAATTGAATCAGCAGCACAGACGGCAAGCCGGGCTCTCAATATATTGCATAATGGCATGTGCTAAAGCAACCGATGCAGTAAGCTCTAACTTAAAATGTTAAACCAGAAACTGTTTGTTCAAGGCTGGAAATGAACAGTTGCTGTGCTCTGAGCATCAGGAAGACTGCGGGCTCTGAACCTGTTCAGACAGAAAGGATGTGAGGGAAGATTGTTGCCTCAATCAGCTTTAATGTTCACATTAATCACAAAAATCTAATCGGGCACGGTTGTGATAGTCGGTTATAAAAAAAAAAAAAAAAAACAAGTTCCTTTTTGCAGCTGAATAAACTCCGAACTTCCTTACACACCCAATGGCAGAGAAAGCGACAGCAGCTGCATCTTATTATACAAGTAGGCTTTCATTAGATCCAAAAGCATCAGCCAGATTCACAGCACTCATTCTGAATTACACGGAGGCAATTAGGACAAAATACAAATATTCTTGAAATGGATTCGGAGAAAGAAGAAAAAAACTAAAAAGCTCAACTTTTGTCCAAGTAGAAGTTGCTTCTTAAAGGAACAAAAAAAAGAGAGAAAAAATTCTTACAAAACTTTTGAAAGGAGCTTTTACTTAAGAAGCACAAGAATACAGAGAATTTCCTTTCAATCACATTATTATTCAGATAATAAAATAAAAATAATACATTTACATTTTAAAGTAATTTTATTACTGATTAATCAATCTGCCAGGTCTGCATGGAAATAAGTTTTATAATGGTTCAACACTAAATAAAATAAGAAAAGAAATAAACCTCTTTGTTATATTACATAAGAAAGTAAACTGGGATGCAGGTTGTACAATAGTTTGCCTATATAACAACCAGTACTGTGGTACTGGTTACAAGTGTATAGGGCAAATAATTAGCCTTAATATTATTGGAGAGAACAGACTGTGATATCTTATCATGTCACACTGACATCATGTAAATTAATTAGACTTTTAAATATCTTTTAAAACCCTGCAGTTTCTTAGGTTCCCTGGAATTATAAGGTTCTTTCTGCATTCTGAGCAGTTTTAAGATGTTCAGCTTCAAAGTTTTTGCACTTCATAAAACAAAACTGTGCTTTTTAAGAGTCCAAAAATGCATATCACTTTAAAAAATCATGTTATGTTAATATTCTGTCACAGAATAAGAAAATGTGAATAACTACATTTTGAAAAACAGTTAAAAAAAAAAACACACTAAAGGGTCGATTTGAAGAAACTTTGGTGCCTGTTTTACTTCTGCAACCTCAAAAACCAGTATGCCTCAAAGTTATTGTATGTTAAAAATGTATTATTCTTAAAGAAAGTGAGCTCCAAGCAGCATGAACATGAACAGCCTGGGGGGTGGGGGGTTCTCTCTTTATTATAAATCCAAGCAGTGGCAGCCTGGGGAGGGTGGGCACATTGCAGAAACAGTGGTGTGTCAGCCTTGAAAAGCTGGAGGGAAAAAAGTGGGGAAATACTCAAGTGCTGCCATTGTACCACTTCAAAAGCATTTCCATTGTCACTTCACAAAAACACAGCAGCTCCAAATTTACACATGAGGAAAAACACATCATGAGTAAATGAAAAAGAATAACAAGCCAGCTGATCAATGGGCACAGAAATGCCAACAGCAGTTTTGCTTACGTCCCTGTCTCTCCAAGTACCGATGCAAGATAGAAAAATACAACTTGGAATTGCTAAATTGCTATTTATCGATGGATTGCATTTCTGCATAATTTAATGCTGATCCGATTTCTAATGCACTGGAGGTTGGAGGGCTTGAAAAATTCATGATAACCATACAAGCTTCCATCGGGTCGTCAAGTATGGAATGGGATCTGGTTACAAGTTTGCTTTTGAAATGAGAATGGCATCATGTGGCACATCAGTGCATCTGTAGCACTTGGTATTTATTTTTTTTTTAAATGCAACATTCGTACCCATTAGGCATTAGGAGTTTGTGAGATGATCTGTATTTGAGCAAGTAGTCTAACCTGTTAGGGGCTTAAACGCTGACGTCAGTTTTAGAGAGCAAAAAAAAAAAAAAAAACAGCTCTGTCGTGGTAGTGTAATACGAGGAAAGAAATAAAATGACGAATAGATGAATATGTGAATGAATGAATGAATGAGTTGGTGCATGAATAAATTAACGAATGCTTACAGTACATGTACTACTATTAAAAAAAGAAGTATCGCAATTGCAGGTTATAGTATATAGGAAGAAGTCAGGATGCAACTCCGCTGAGAGACGTTTGCAGCGCAGGAGCGCGCGCGCACCGTCCCAAAAAAAAACATCATGACTGTCCCACATCCTCACCGGCACACCGGAAACGAGGTCCCTGAGCAGTGGTTGATGCATTTCTTCCGTGCAAATCTGTAAACTAATGAGAGAATTTTGAGATGCACGCGCGTGCCGTCTTAAAACAAAACGGGGCATGGTGCGTGCGCATCCTGAAAAACGCGAAGAGCAGTCTCCCAAAACGCACCACGTAATTGCAAATGAATTCTACTGTGTAAAGATAGCGCGCGCGGAAATGTTTGGCTCGGTGACACAAGTGAGTGACATTAACATTCAAACCGCGTCCGGTTAACGGGCAGCAGCACGAGCTGAGCTGAGCGGAGGAAGAAGAGTGGGTCTTTGCTTCTTACCTTTCGCGAGATGCGGGACAGCCGGACTCGCACAGAGGACGAAGAAGACAAGAAGCGGTCCCATTTTAATAGTGACAACAAGGAAATAATCGAATAATGTCCCACAGAGTCACGAGCCTGAGACACAGGCGGAAACGGGGAAACTTAAACCGGCTGTTCTCCGGAGTTCTGATTCAAAGTGTGTAGGCAGGTGTCCGTTAAATCTCTCTCTCTCTCTCCTCTAAAAAAAACAGGTGCGAAGAATCTTTTGTAAATAATAATAAACAATAACAACTATAATTAAATAATAATAATAACAACAACAACAACAACGTTCTCCTCTGCGAGAACGGACACCTCGGGCGCGCTAGGCTCGAGCTACAGTACGCGAACGGTTTTAAACTGAGAGAGAGCCAGCGCGAGAGCGAGTGGTAGAGAAGACGCACCGGAGCGCTCGAGCAGCGGCGCTGTGCGTCTGATAAAGAAAAGGCGGCGCTCGTTCTCGCTCCACCTCCGCGCACGTGCAGCTGCGTGCTGGGACCGTTCGTTAGAGAAGGGCGTCGGTTTTACATCTCGCGCATAATCCTCGTGCGCTCGCGCTGGAAAGCGACTATACGGGTTTTTTTGTTGTTATTAGTTTTTTTTTTTTTTTTTTTTTTACAGTCGTCAGGGTTCAGTAATTTATATTAACGGTACAGACGTGATTCAACGTTTATCAGTTATGATTTCTATTTATTAGTGGAACATAAGTGATGATGATGATGATGATGATGATAATAATAATAATAATAATAATAATAATAATAATAATTATTATTATTATTATTATTGATGCAGTGGTTGTAAAGTAACGAAAAGAACTGAGAGAATTCACCCAGTCCATCTCAGAGCTTCATTTTCACACAAACTTTTTTTTTTTCAGATATCGATCACTGGCTCCTTCAAATTCAGCAAATTCAGCTGTATTGTCAAATATTTAAATCACTGCATTAAGAATCTAAATTATATAGTACTGTATACTGCTTTACACCCCTAGTGATTATCTGCATGGTGATTTACTAGAGTTGGCAACCCTTGTAAAATTGGTATTATTATTAATAGTAATAGGGAATAGTGGGAGGGGGGTATTGACAGGTAGATGCCTTGCCCCTCGCCCCTAATAAAAAAATATCAATAATGGATAAAGTAGGCCTGTATTTAAATTAAAGAGAATTAATTGATGTGCTAATGATTTATGTGAAACTATATGATAGAATGTGGCCAGTTTATGTGAAAAAAAAGTGTGTTGGATAAAATAACTGCCTAGCTAAGCAAAGTGAATTAATAATTAAGTAGGGGAATGCTAGCTATATAATGGATATTGTAACATTATATGAAACTAAAATGTAACGTTACCCAGCGTGCATTAATACACATGGTAAAAGCATGGCAGAGATATAATAATTAAATTTTACACACACACACACACACACACACACACACACACACACACACACACACACACACACACACACACTCTATAAGATTTTGGGTAAGAACAAAACAACAATCATCCAATTGTAGTGGGTCTTAGTATTAGGCAGATAAAACCTCAGAGGAACAATAACATGTAAATTTTATTTTACTAAGTTAATAATTGGACAATACTATGTACCCCCCAATTCAATATCTTTTACAGTATGTAACAAAAGTGAGTACACCTCTCACATCTCTGCAAATATTTAGTTCTATCTTTTCATAGGACAACACCGCATAAATGACTCTTTGACACAATGAAAAGTAGTCAGGGTAAAGTTTATATAGCAGTGTAAATTTATTGTCCCCTCAAAATAACTAATAATATAGCCAATAATAGCTTAACCCCTGGCAACAAAACTGATTACACCCCTGAGTGAAAATGTACAAATTGAGCACAATTAGTCATTTTCCTTCCCCTTTGTCATGTGACTCATTAGTGTTACACTGTCTCAGGTGTCACCAGATAGCAGGTGAGTTAAATTTGATATAAAAGCTCTTCCACTCTCTCAACCTGGCCACTGAAAGTTCAACATGGCACCTCATGGCAAACAACTCTCTGAAAACCTGAAAAACAGTGGCCAAGACCATCCAGCGCTTTAAGAGGACAGGTTCTTCTCAGAACAGGCGTCACCATGGTCGGCCAAAGAAGCTGAGTGCACGTTCTCAGCGCCAGATCCAAAGATTGGCTTTGGAAAACAGACTGATGAGCGCATCCAGCATTGTTGCAGAGATTGAAGGGATGGGAGGTCAGCCTGTCAGTGCTCAGACTGTATGCCGCACACTGCATCAAATTGCGCTGCATAGTTGTCGTCCTAGAAGGAAGCCTTTTCTAAAGATGATGCACAAGAAAGCTTGCAAACAATTTGCTGCAGTCATGCAAACTAAGGACCAGGATTACTGGAACCATGTCCTGTAGTCTGATGAGACCAAGATAAACCTATTTGGTTCAGATGGTGTCAAGCGTGTGTGGCGGCAACCAGGTAAGGTGTACAAAGACAAGTGTGTCTTGCCTACCGTCAAACATGGTGGTGGGAGTGTCATGATCTTGAGTGCTGCTGGCATTGGGGAGCTACTGGGCCGCAGAGCAGTGTTCCAGCATGAGAATGACCCCAAACACACCTCCAAGATGACCACTGGCTTGCTAAAGAGGCTAAGGGTAAAGGTGAGGACTGGCCAAGCATGTCTCCAGCCCTAAACCCCATAGAACACCTCTGGGGCATCCTGAAAAGGAAGGTGGAGGAGCACAAAGTCCACCAAAGTCCAATCAAATGTCCACCATCTCTTTGATGTTGTGATGGAGGAGTGGAAGAGGATTCCAGTGGCAACCTGTGAAGCTCTGGTGAACTCCATGGAGAAGAGAATTCAAGCCATGCTGGAAAATAATGGTGGCCACACAGAATATTGACATTTCACATTTTCACTTACGGGTATACTCACTTTTGTTGCCAGAGGTTTAGCTATTATTGGCTGTATTTGTAGTTATTTTGAGGGGACAATAAATTTACACTGCTATACAAACTTTACACTGACTACTTTTCATTGTGTCAAAGAGTCACTTATGCAGTGTTGTCCTATGAAAAGATATAACTAAATATTTGCAGAGATGTGAGGGGTGTACTCACTTTTGTTACACAATGTAGATCCCCTTTTACTGTAGCAGAAATAACTTGAAGTAATCATATCCTGTTTGACTTCAGGCTCTCCCATCATTGTGGAGGAATTTTTAGTCCATTCTTCTTAACAACATACAGTAGGTTGAGTTCATTGAGGTTTTTGGGAATTCACATATGCACAATTTTTCTTAAGGTTCTGCCACAGCATTTCAATTGGTTTGATGGCAGGACTTTAAATAGACAGTTCCATAACTTTGATTCTTTTATTTTTTTAAGCCATTCCGATGTAGATTTTCTGCTGTGCTATGGATCATTGTCCTGTTCCTTGACCCTGTTTCGGCCACGCTTTAGCTGTCAGACAGATGGCTTCACATTTGCCTCCAGAATACTCTGGTATAGAGCAGATTTTATGGTCAACTCAAAGACTGCAAGGCGCACAGGTCTTGTGGATGCAAAAACGAGCCCAAATCATATTTAAATATTAAAATGTAATACTTCTCATTTATATATTTATTTATTTAATTATTTATTTATGTATCTATTACCGAAAGGTTTTTAAAATAGTCAAAACAACTTTTGTTGTAAACCTCTCAGTAGGGCAACATGGTGTCTGTGATGTGACAATGTTCTGTGATGATGTAAGCTGGGTGTTTAATGTTTTACTATTTTAATTGATCACTCCCCCACACAAAAAAAGCAAAGAAAATAAAAGTTTTCATCAACTATGACCATGCAAAAGTCTGATGGAAGATTTGAAAGAATGGACTGCAACAGCTTTTTTTTTCACCTGTGTAAGGAAAGAAAAGGTCACCATAGCAGCAATGTAATTGATAGATTTGACATTTGATGTTAATTCATTCCTCTTCAGCAAGCAATTTTTCCTGATTAGGGTCGCCACAATGTTTTATGTTGTTTCTTTCAGGGTTGTAACAGCACAAGTTTTCTTATGTGGCCACATCCTCTATATCATCCATTTCATCATAAGTAATAGATCAGCTTTTCTGACTCTTCCAATTGTTAATACTTTTTTATAGTGATAAGTCATTCATCATTTTTTTTATGTATTTTTCCAATGATTAAAAAAAATGATGCGGGGTGGAGGCAGAGGGTGGGTGGGGGGACTTAATGGGGCTTAAGGCGAGATGGCGTAGCTGGGATACATGAAATGTGGGGTTTATTCTTTGCATGGTTGAGGGTAGCAAGTGTTTGACAGCACAGGGGTTGACGACCTTGGTAATCATGAATGGGCCCACATATTGGGGAGAGAGTTTGTGGGAGATGGTCTTTAGAGGAATATCTCTGATGGCGAGCATGACTCTCTGACCCACCCTGTACCTTGGAGCTTTAGAACGCCTCCAATCCGCTTATTTCTTGTAGGCCTTGTAACGTCCTTCTAGCTTGTAGCCAGGTTTTCTTACAGCGTCGGATGAAATGCTGCGCTGATGGGACATTAACTTCTTCCTCCAGGGAAGGGAACAGAGATGGTTGGTAGCCCAAGCAGCACTGGAAGGGGGACAGGCCAGTGGATGACGAAGTTTGGGAGTTGTGAGCATATTCCACCCAAGGCAGGAACCTGCTCCAGGAAGTGACATTTCGGGAGGTCATGCACCTGAGAGCAACCTCGAGAGCCTGGTTCTTCCTTTTGGTTTGTCCACTGGGTGAATGACAAACCGAAAGGGTGAAATCCTGATGATAGACTAGGGGTAGCTCCGATGAGCTTACAGAAGGCCTTCCAGAACTAAGAAGTGAACTGCGGACCACGATCAGAGACAATATCCTTGGGAAGACCATGAAGCTTAAAAACCGTGGAGGATCATGAGTTCCCTTTCAAAAGCTACACTCGATGCTGCGTGAAAACGCTATGGGAACATCTCTTTGTTGCCCGGTTGTGAAGCTTGTGCATGTCAAACCCGCCGAATACCTTCGGCTTATAACCTGTGCAGGCATGACGTCACCGAACAAGGTGCACCTGCAGGTTATAAATAGGAGTGAACCAGAAACATCCTCAGATCTTTTTGTCTTCAGGACCGCTTTGTGTTTGCGCGTGCAAAAAGCAAAATAAAAAATAACAGCATTAACTCACCGATATGGCGGAGTTGCTTAAGAGATGCGTGCCCCTGTGCGACAGATCTCTTTCGGGGGCGATCTTCACGAGTTTTGTCTCGAGTGCTTGGGGGAAGAACACGCTCGCCTCGGGCTTCAGGGAGACTGTGAGTACTGTGATCTTCTCCCTATTAAGGTGCTTCGCGCGCGGCTCGCTTTCTTTAAAGAGAAACCGCGAGCCGCGGCGCATTCCTGGGGCTCGCGTGCTGATCTGGCAGACGCGCACGAGACGGAATTCCCCCTTTCTCTCGAGCTCTCTCCGGATCAGGAAGTTTTAGCTTCCACTTCGCAAGCGCGCTCCGGCGCTTCTTGTGAAGGAGCGGAAGAATCTTCCTCTCTCGCTTCCATGGAAGTAGCCTCCTCACAACGCTCCTCCAGTGCTCACAGAGCTTATGAGGATTTATTAGAGGTTATAACGCGTGCGGTCGAGCGATTGCATATCGACTGGCCGCAGCAGCGAGATTCCCCTAAGCGTTCGAGATTAGACGACAGGTTTCTGTCGGGTGGCCGGGGGGAGGAGCCTCAACGTCTCTCTCTCCCCTTCTTTGGTGACCTCCATGATGAATTAACCCTTTCATGGAGCAAGCCGTATTCATCGCGTGTTTTTGTGCCATCGACTTCGACTTATTCGAATATCGTTGATGCGAAAGCACGCGGTTATATGATGATGCCGCAGATAGAAGAGACGCTTGCGGGCTATCTCTCTCCTGGGACATCATCCTCCCTGAAAAAGCCTACCCTCCCCTCCAAGCCGTGCAGATTGACATCTGCCTTGGTGGGCAAAGCTTTTCAGGCAGCAGGACAGGCTGGTGCTTCACTGCACACCATGGCGGTTTTGCAGGCTTACCAGGCTGACCTGCTGAAGGACCTGAGCACCGGCGGGGTTATTGATGACAAGGCGTTCGCAGAGCTGCGCCGAGCCACAGACCTGTCTCTCCGTGCAACCAAGCAGACGGCCCGTGCTGTGGGCCATTCTATGGCTGCCATGGTATCCACGGAGAGGCATCTGTGGCTGAACCTCTCGGTCATCAAGGATAAGGATCGTGCTGTCCTCCTTGATGCCCCCGTCTCGCCTTCCGGCCTTTTTGGCGACGCTGTCCTAGGTTTCGGGAGGCGAAGCTATATGAACAGGCTTTTGGGAGGTTCCTTCCCCGCCGTGCTCAAGAACCGGGACCGTCGGCCACACGGCCCCGGCCAGGTCTGGCCCCTATAAGGCGTGAGGTCCAGAAGGAGAGCGTGACCAGCCGCACACACCCTCGTAAAGACTGGGGTGGGGCTCGCCGCCCTTCCCAGAAATCTGCCTCAAAAAGACCAGATCTGAGGAGCTTCCTCTCTTCGAAGAAGAAGCCCTGAGGTTCATGCGCCTGGGGCTGTGGGGGTGTTCCCCCCTAGGGAGGGGCGCCTGGATCTTCATCACAAAGCAGGGCCTCCTCCCTGGCACTCCCTGGAGGCCGGTGTTCAATCCCCGCCACCACTGGTGTTTCAGGGAGCGCCGGTCTCCAACGAAGAGTTGGGTGTTTGGGTATCTCCAGCCATACTTCAGGATACCCAACACCTAACACCCCCCCATCTAGCCGAAGTGTCAAAGCTCATGCCCCTTTCGGAGAAGCTGGCAGCGTGGAAACTACTGCCAGGCATATCTCCTTGGGTAAAAAAGACTGTAGGCACAGGCTACAGGATTCAGTTTCCACATCGTCCTCCGCGTTTCAACGGCGTGGTCTCCACTTCCGTGAAACCGGACCGAGCACATCTGCTGGCCCAGGAGTTAAAGACTCTGCTGGGCAAAGGGGCCATAGAACATGTTCCCCTTCCAGACAGAGAGTCAGGCTACTACAGTTGGTACTTTTTGGTGCCCAAGAGAGGGGGGGGATTGCGTCCGATCTTGGATCTTCGCGGCTTGAACCGCTATCTCAGGAAATCCAGATTCAAAATGTTGACTGTCAAAATGATTGTTTCTCAAATTCAACTAGAGGATTGGTTTGTGACAATCGATCTCAAGGACGCATATTTCCATATAGAAATATTGCCACAGCACAGGAAGTTCCTGAGGTTCGCCTTTGGGGGCGAGGCTTACCAGTTTCGGGTCCATCCATTTGGCCTAGCTCTGTCACCCCGCACCTATACAAAATGCATGGATGCAGCTCTGGCTCCTTTACGACTCCAGGGCATCCGTATTTTGAATTACATAGACGACTGGCTGATTCTGGCCCGGTCTCAGGAGCTAGCGCTTCGACATCAGGATGTCGTCCTAGCCCATCTTCATTCTTTAGGATTGAGACTCAACGCTACGAAAAGCGTTCTCCTTCCTGTTCAGAGGACAACATATTTGGGTGTCACATGGGAATCCATTCTCAACACCCTGAAGGAAATCAAGCTAGGCCAGAAGGTCACTGTTCATCACTTTCAGAAATCTTTAGGCCTCATGGCGGCTGCGTCCACGGTGATACCTTTGGGCCTTCTGCACATGAGAGCATTTCAGCTGTGGCTAAGAGCCAGGGGGTTTCATTCAAGGGCCAACCCCCAGAGGCTAATAAGGTTTACGCGCCGGGGGCTTCGTACCCTTTCTATGTGGTTCAGACCCCGGTTTTTGACTTTGGGTCCCACTCTAGGTCCGTCTTGTCGTCGCAAGATGCTAACGACAGACGCTTCCCTCATGGGCTGGGGTGCGATCTTGGATGGCCGTCCAGCACAAGGGAGCTGGAGAGGTCATCTTCTCGCGTGGCACATCAATTGCCTCGAAATGATGGCTCTGTTTCTGGCCCTGAAACACTTCCTCCAGCAGTTGAGAGGCTACCATGTCCTAGTGCGGGTGGACAGCACTGCGATAGTCTCGTACATAAATCACCAGGGTGGACTGCGCTCGCGCCGCTTGAACAAGCTAGCGCACCAGGTTCTGCTTTGGGCACAGGACAAGTTCCTGTCCCTCAGGGCGATTTACATTCCAGGGCACATGAATGTAGGAGCAGACTTGCTATCCAGACAAGCTGTAGAACAGGGGGAATGGAAGCTCCACCCCGAAATAGTCAGTCAAATCTGGGAAAGATTTTACGTAGCAGAGGTGGACCTCTTTGCCTCACAAGAGACAGCACAATGCCCCCTTTACTACTCTCTGACTCCTCCAGCTCCCCTGGGTCTGGACACAATGGCCCACACGAGGCCCAGGTTACGCCTTTATGCGTTTCCGCCTATAGTTCTGCTCCCGGGAGTCCTGGCGAGGGTCCGTCAACAAGGGTTGCGCCTCTTATTGATAGCACCCCATTGGCCGACCAGAGTGTGGTTCTCGGATCTAATATCTCTCCTCGACGGCTCACCCTGGGTGATTCCAGTGAGGAGGGATCTTCTGTCTCAGGCGCAGGGGACAATAACTCATCCCCGGCCCGAGCTCTGGAACCTTCACGTTTGGCCCCTGAACGGGACCAACTGAGACAGGCTGGGCTTTCAGCCAGCGTGATTGAAACCATTTTAAGTGCCAGGGCTCCCTCCACTAGGAGAACTTATGCCCTCAAATGGAGTGTGTTTGAAAATTGGTGCATGACAAGACACATAGACCCAGTTAACTGCCAGATTGTTTCAGTGCTGGAGTTTCTGCAAGAAAAGTTGTCCTCGGGCTTATGCCCTAGTACGCTCAGAACGTACGTACCCGCTATTTCGGCCTGTCACGCTCTGAACGACGGGGTTTCTGTGGGCAAGCACCATTTAGTTGCCTGTTTTATTCGTGGAGCTAAACGGTTGAAGCCGCCCACTAGAGCGACGGTCCCTTCATGGGACTTAACTATCGTACTCGAAGGCCTGGCTGACACCCCGTTCGAACCACTAGAGTCAGCGCCTGTCAAGCTTCTGTCTCTTAAGATGGTTTTTCTGATGGCTATTACTTCTTTGAAGAGGATTGGGGATCTGCAGGCTCTGTCAGTCTCCCCATCCTGCCTAGACTTTGCCCCTGGGCTAGTCAAAGCTATTCTGCATCCTCACCCGAACTATCTTCCCAAGGTTCCATTCTCGACCATGCACCCAGTTGTTCTCGAAGCCTTCTGTCCTCCGCCTTTCACAGCTCCGGAGCAGGAAAGACTTCACTTACTGTGTCCAGTACGTGCTCTTCGGATCTACGTCCACCGCACTAGCCAGTGGCGTAAATCAGAGCAGCTCTTTATTTGCCATGGGGGTCGCAACCGGGGGGCGGCTGCCACTAGACAGACTCTGTCACACTGGGTGAGAGAGGCCATTGCCCTAGCCTATGAGGCGCGTGGTCACACTTCGCCTCTGGGAATCAGGGCTCATTCAACCAGGGGGATTGCCTCATCGATTGCCTTGGCAAGAGGCGTACCCCTGCAGCAGGTGTGTGATGCGGCGGGCTGGTCCTCTCCACACACGTTTGTTAGATTTTATAGTCTGGATGTCAATGCTACTCCAGGTTCACGGATCCTTGAGTCAGCATCCCAGAGCTAGGTCTGAGACCTCCTCGGCTTCTGCGCACACGCTACACAACCTGGGGGTCCAGACACTTGCAGTGCGGCGGCGTTGGTATTCTCGTTCCCATAGCGTTTTCACGCAGCATCGAGTGTAGCTTTTGAAAGGGAACGTCTCGGGTTACTTGGCTGTAACCCTGTTCCCTGATAAAGCGGGAACGAGATGCTGCGTTCCAATGCCGCACTACTGGCGTGCCTGGACGTCCTTCAGACAAAATTGACCTGAGGATGTTTCCGGTTCACTCCTATTTATAACCTGCAGGTGCACCTTGTTCGGTGACGTAATGCCTGCACAGGTTATAAGCCGAAGGTATTCGGCGGGTTTGACATGCACAAGCTTCACAACCGGGCAACAAAGAGATGTTCCCATAGCGTTTTCACGCAGCATCTCGTTCCCGCTTTATCAGGGAACAGGGTTACAGCCAAGTAACCCGAGACGTTCCGCAGTCTCTTTGGCGGATGGGAGTTTTGGAAGGGGAATGAAGTGGGCTGCCTTGGAGAACTGATCCACTACGGTCATGATACAGGTGTGGCCATCAGAGGGAGGTAATTCTGTCGCAAAATCAAACGCAATATCAGACCATGCAGGGTACGGGGTTGGTAAGGGTCTGAGGAGGCCTGCTGGGGCTGTGTTGATGTGTTTATATCGCTGACAAACATCACAAGCTGCCACAAAACCGGAGACGTCCTCCTTCATGGTTGGCTTCCAAAAGCGCTGCTGGACTTGGGACAGGATTCGGGCAGAGCCGGGATGGCAAGAGATCTTGGAACAATGTGCCCATTCCAGGACCTGGGAGCGTAGAGTGCGTGGGACGAATAGGCGATTAGTGGGTCCATTACTGGGGCCTGGTTCGCGGGCCAAGGCCTGCTTCACCTTTGTTTCTATATCTAGCTCAGCCACTGCAAGCAAGCAAGGAGAAGTTAGGATAGTGTTACTGGCAGTGGAATCTTGGGTGGGGGTAACTGCCTGGAGAGGGCATCCGGTTTAGTATTCTTAGTTCCTGGACGGTAGGAGAGGGTGAAATTGAACCTGGCGAAGAATAGCGACCAAAGGGCCTGGTGTGAGTTGGGCTTGGCGCCTCATTGGTACTCTAGGTTCTTGTGGTCGGTCCAGACCAGGAATGGAACCCCGATGCATAGTGTCTTTCTGCAGGCGTTAAGCGGTGGGAGAAGATGGAGCAGGGGTGCAGTTTGTTGTCATGGGCGGACCACTGAGAGAGAATGCCTCCTACTTCAGTGCTGGAGGCGTCGACCTCCACAATGAACTAACATGATGGGTCAGGGATGGTGAGGATAGGAGCGGACGTGAACAGGTTCTTAAGTTTGGTGAAGGCCCTCTCAGATTCCTGTTTAAAGCAAAAGCAGACCTTGGGAGAGGTTAGGGCTGTTAGGGGGGCAACGATAGAGCTGTAGCCTCGGATGAAACGGCGATAGAAGTTGGAGAACCCTAGGAACTTCTGGAGTTCCTGACGTGAGGTGGGCGTGGGCCAGTCCGTGACAGCTTGAAGCTTGGCGGGTTCCATCTGGATCCCTGAAGGCCCAATGCCAAATCCAAGGAATGTGGTGGACGTGGTGTGGAACTCGCACTTTTCTGGTTTCACAAACAGTTTGTTATCTAGAAGCCTCTGTAGCACCTGCCCAACGTGGTATTGATGCTCCTCCAGGTCCCGAGAAAAGATCAGGCTGTCAACGAGGTAGACAAACACTGATAAATTGAGAAAGTCTTTGAGTACATTGTTAATGAGGGCCTGGAAGACTGGGCATTAGTGAGGCCAAACGGAACCATGAGGTATTCATTGTGCCCTGTAGGGGTGTTGAAGGCTGTTTTCCACTCGTCACCCTCTCGGATGTGGACCAGATGGTAAGCATTGCGTAGGTCAAGCTTGGTGAAAATCTTGGCTTCTTGGAGAAGCTCGCGGCAGTCATTAGCGGGAGGGGATACCGGTTCTTCACAGTGATCTCATTCAGGCCCCTATAATTTATGCAGGGACGAAGGGAACCATCTTTTTTGCCCATGAAGAAGAACCCAGCCCCGGCTGGAGACGAGGAAGCACGAATGATCCCCGCCGCAAGAGATTCGGTGATGTAACTGTCCATGGCTTGGCGTTCCTTGGGTGAAAACGAGTACAGACGGCCCTTGGGGGGACGGTGCCTGGGAGCAGATCAATGGCTCAATGGTTATGGTCCGAACCGGAGTCGATCAACGCCTGCGCCAGGTGGGTCTGTTGTCCGTGGATGAGGAGGACAGGGAGCAAGCGGCGTTGGTCTGGAGGTCTCCTTGGAGAAGTGCCTTCTAGCGCTCCCAGCTGGACTTGAGGATGCCTCCTCCTTATTGGAAAGTTCTTAAGTACATGATCCACATATCCACAGTAGAAGCAGACTCCCTCCACTCGACGGCGCCTCCGCTCCTCTGACGAGACGTGGATTCTGCCCTGTTGTATTGGTTCCAGCTGAGGGTTGGGTCGCGGGAGGACTCTGACTGGTGGCATCCTGGCCACTTTCCGAAGGCAGAGACGTGAATCCACTTGGCCGGCCAGATCCATGAGATCTTGGAGGGATGAGGAAAGTTCTCGAGCGATTAGCTCATTCTGGAGTGCTTCTGTCAGTCCTTCGAAGAAAACATCACTCAAAACACAACTATTCCACCCGCTGGAGAGATCTAGGGTCTGGAATTCTATGGCGTGATCATAGGCCGAGCGTGAGCCTTGGTGAAGCTTTAGCAGTTTGTGACCTGCCTCCCTTCCATGACATGAGCGATCGAACACCCTCTTCATCTCTTTAGCGAAGTCCTCGTATTTAGAGCAGCAGGGGTCATGAGTGTCCCAGAGAGCAGTGCTCCATTCTCGAGCTCGTCCTGAGAGGAGCGTTATCACATATGCCATCTTGGAGCGTTCAGTGGAGAATGTGGAGGGTTGGAGCTCAAATATCAGCGTGCACTGAGAGAGGAAGGAGCGACAGGTACCAGGGTCACCTTCATAGGTCGGGGGGGGGGGGGGGGGGGGGGCAGGGAGGCAAGGCTCGCGTTGCATGATGGAGTCATGATGCTTTGAAGAGAGCTGGATCCGTTGGAGCTGCGCCGTGACGTCAGCAAGTGCTTGCTTGGTGCTGAGCAGCCCCTGGTGGTGAGTTCCAAGAAGGGCACTCTGACTCTCCAGTGCTGCTTTCATGCGGTCAACATCTGCTGGATTCATATCGCTGGCTGAATTATTCAAATTCAAATTTTATTTGTCACATACACAGTCATACACAGTACGATATGCAGTGAAATGCTTATACGACTGCCCCGTGACCTTAAAATTTTTTATTTACAAGAAAATAAGGAAATAAATAGTGAATAGTGAAATAGAATGGAAATAGAGGAGTTAAACTATAAAACAAGATGCCAGATACAAAAGTTTTCAAAAATATATAGGAAATCTGAAATATAAAATATAACAACTTATAAAAACTTAAGTCTGTACAAATATTGCAGTAGTATTTGACGAAAATGAGATGAGGGGAAATGTGAAAAAAGTCCTTGAAGTGTGCAAATGTGCATATATGTGCAAATGTGTGTTTGACATAATTGTCCATTCTGTGTGTGCAAAAAAATGCAGAGGTGTTTTAGTCCAGTGTGTTGGTTTGATTGAGAGACCGTATCGCCTGCGGGAAGAAGCTCCTCCTCAGTCTCTCTGTATTCGCCTTGAGGGAGCGGAAGCACTTTCCAGACCGCAACAGAGAGAACAGTCCATTGCTGGGGTGGCTGAGGTCCTTCATGATCTTCCTGGCCTTGGTCCAACACCGCTTGCTGTAGATAGAGTGCAGGTCAGGGAGCTCAGTTCGGATGATGCGCTCAGCTGATCGCACCACCCTCTGTAGAGCTCGTCTGTCCTGCATGGTGCTGTTCCCGAACCAGGTTGCGATGTTTCCCATCAGGATGCTCTCTATGGTGCAGGAGTAAAAGTTCCTGAGCACCTTAGAGGGCAGTCTAAAGTCTCTCAGGTGTCTGAGACGCTGTCGTGCCTTTTTCACCACGGTGTTGATGTGACAGGACCATGACAAGTCCTGCGTGATGTGAACACCGAGGTACTTGAAGCTATCCACTTTCTCCACTGGGCTCTCGTTGATGATGGGGGTCTGGTAGTTCCTCTGCTGCTTAGTGCTGAAGTCCACTATCAGCTTCTTTGTCTTACTGACATTTAGAAGAAGGTTGTTCCTCTGGCACCAGTTCTCCAGATTTCCAATCTCCTTCAGGTAGGCTGTCTCATCGTTGTCAGAGATCAGGCCTACCATGAAGGTGTCGTCAGCAAACTTAATGATGGTGGTGGAGCTGGTAGTGGACACACAGTCGTGCGTGTACAGAGAGTACAGCAGGGGGCTCAGAACACAACCCTGTGGGGCTCCAGTGCTGAGAGTGAGAGAGGGTGAGACGTGTCCACCCATTCTTACTGCCTGTGGTCTCCCAGTTAGGAAATTAGAGATCCACTGACACAGAGATGAGCTGAGTCCCAGGTGCTCCAGCTTGGTGGTGAGTGTAGAGGGAATTATGGTATTAAATGCTGAGCTGTAGTCGATGAAAAGCATTTTAACATAATTCCCCCTTCTAGTGTCCAAGTGAGTGAGTGTTGTGTGGAGGAGATGAGAAATGGCATCATCTGTAGAGCGGTTTGGGCGGTATGCAAACTGTAGTGGATCCAGAGTGTTGGGTAGTGAAGAGATGATGAAGTCTCTGACCAGCCGTTCAAAGCACTTCATCACCACTGATGTGAGGGCTACAGGTCTATAGTCATTGAGGGAAGCAGGATGTGTTTTTTTCGGAACAGGAACAATGATGAAGCATGTAGGGATCACCGACTGAGATAAGGAGAGGTTGAATATCTCTGTGAACACAGGTGCAAGCTGGTCTTGCGCAGGCTCTGAGGACTCTACCTGAGATGCCGTCTGGTCCTGCTGCTTTCCTCACGTCATGCTCGGAGATGATGAACGTGTGTCCGGTGCTGGCAGTGTCTTCCTGTCTGTAGCCATTAGCGCCGCTAGCATTAGCATTGCTAGCGTCTTTAGCTGCAGCCTCGAAACAAGCATAAAAGATGTTCAGCTCGTCTGCCAAAGTCATGTCCGCGTTCGTCATACCGGATGTTGGTGCTTTATAGTCCATTATTGTCCTTAGTCCCTGCCACAGGCTCCTAGAGTCACTCTGTTGGAGTTGTGACTCTAGCTTCCTCCCGTAGCTCTGCTTAGCCTCTTTCACCGCCTTCCGGATGTTGTATGCCGCAGTCTTGTACAGGTCCATGTCCCCTGACGCAAGTCCCACGTTGTAGGCAGCGGTGCGAGATCTCAGAGCGTCGCGGATGGTTTTATCCACCCACGGTCGTTTTCTGTACGGTATCATCCACTAGTTTCCAGACGAATCCCACAACCGCTTCCGTAAACATGTTGACGTCATCGGAGATGTTTCGGAACATGTCCCAGTCTGCGTCATCGAGTGCGTCCTGTAGCGCGGCCACCGATTGGTCCGTCCAGCGCGCGACCTCCCTCTGAACCGGAACTTCCTGTTTAAGCCTTTGTTTATATTTTGGCATGAGGAAGATGGCGGCATGGTCGGATTTGCCAAACGGTGGGCGAGATTGTGCCTTGTAGCCATCCTTGACTGTTGTGTAACAGTGGTCCAGTGTCCTTTCGCCCCTGGCTGGGCAGGTGATATGCTGATAGACGTTCGGCGTCCCGGTGCTGTGTTTGATGCTGTGTGAGTGCCTCATGTAGCTCGCATAAGGCAGTGTCCATGTCCGCTTGTGGTGGAATATAAACGGCGCTGATTATGACCGATGTAAACTCCCGAGGAAGATAAAAATGATGACACTTGATAGTCAATAGCTCCAGGTTGGGTGTGCAGGAGCGTGCGAGAGGAACAACGCTCGCGCTGTTGCACCAGCTGCTGTTCACCATTAAACACACGCCGCCTCCCCTTGTCTTCCCCGAGTCCTGTGTCCTGTCCATGCGGTGAACCGAGAAGAACTCGGCCGGCTGGATGGCGTGGTCCGGCACCGCTGGGTTCAGCCATGTCTCGGTGAAGCAGAGGAGATTGCAGTCCCGAATGTCTCTCTGGAACTTTACCCTGGCCCTGAGGTCATCGAGCTTGTTCTCCAGTGACTGGACGTTGGCGAGCAGGATGCTAGGCAGAGGTGTGCGGTGTGCACGGGCTCTCAGCCTGTTCCTGACGCCGGCTCGTTTCCCTCGGGGCCGCCGCTTCGCGTCTCACTCGGCCAGCTCGGATCCGGAGTTAAAAACGTCGAATTGTGAGTACATTGTAAACCAATAGAAATAAGAGCATCTCTATCGTACCTAATGCACTCAATGGTGATGAATTTGCCGGTTTAAAGTTGCTGGAAATTAAATTAATAGACAAAAACTAAGTAAAGTAGGTCGGACCAGTCGTGACGGCAGCCGACCTCACCGGTGCCATCTTGATATTATCGCGTGCTTAAATCGCTGGAGTAATCAGCATAGAAAAAGAAACAGGTGCGCAGGAGGGGTGGGAACAGGACCGTGGGAAGAGACACCTGACAGGTCGGAAAAACAAAGGCACATGTCAAAAGTGACAGCGTGGGAAAAATGCAGAAAGGACGTGAATCATGACACATAAATGTATTGCATAACAGTTTTATAATGAGTTCTTTTGCTAAAAGCCTCAATAATATGGGTTCTTCCTATGGAATATCATTGACTCCTGATGCCATAAAACATTACATATTTTGGTAACACTCACAGTACAAATGTATTACATGGATATATCTATTTTATGTAAAAATGAAAGAAAATGTGAATGCAACAATATACTGTACAGTAGATGTAAAACAGAAGTGCTGTTTTATTTAGTTTATTAGTTTATTTTATTATTTAGGAAAATAAATACATAAGTAATCTATATTTACTTACAGTGTCTCATTGGGTTGTAGGTCTACCACAAATGCATTTTTAGTTTAGGTTTGTGTGGTTACCCTGCTGTAGCCACCTTAAGGCTGGTTCATACTTCTGCATTATAGCATATACAGTATGCTTATCTGCATTGTGACACAGAGAAGGGGTTTATGGGTTTGCATGACATACTGACACTTCAAAATCGCAGTTGGCTGAGGAAAATTCAAACATACAGTACTACAGTACTGTGCAAAATCTTAAGCCACCCATTACTTCTTCAGATAAAATTTCATTATGTAGATTAAATCCAATAAATTGCAACAAATGTTTTACTGCGACAGGCTGCAAAGTGCCTAAAGATGCAATTTAAAAATTGGTTGTTTATGTAAAGGGTGGCTTGGTGGCTTAGTGGTTAGTACTGTGACCTCGTATATCTAGAGTCGAGGGTTCAAGTCCTGCCTTCGGGTCTGTGTCTTATTGCCATTTTCAAATTTCCTGTCGCATATGAGTGAGTGTATGACTGTAAGCATGCCTGTGTCCTGCAATGGATTGGCACCCCATCTAGAATGTACCCTGCGTAGTGCCCTGGGATAGGCTCCAGGCCTACTGTTACCCTGTACAGGATAGATGGCATAGAGAGAGAGAGAGTGTGTTTATGTGCATATCAACCTCAGAAGCAACCTCATGTCACCTCTCGTCTGTTACTCCCTGCCTCTGTTTCTCACTGGTTTAGATAATTTTATACTTTAAGGATTCATAGGTCACTGTGCGGTTTAAAAAAAAAAACATTCCTAGGGAATAATTCCTCGGAAACTGGTCAAGAACAGGGAATGGACTGAAAAAAAAAGCTTCACAAACTTTCCAAAAATGAGAGGCAAAAAGTACTTCAGGAAGTCTGGGGAACTATTCTCAAGACTACATTATAATACAAGAAAGGCTTTGCTGTTTGTTAGCAAAATATGAAGAAATGACGGGCAGCTCAAGACGTTTGCTCATTTTCTTTTTTGTATGTATCCTTCAATGACAATTTTTTAAAATTGCCTTCCCAATATCATCTTGGATCATTCTCACCCACAGTTACTGTAGGTTACAGCTACCAACAGCTACCCCTTATGCACATAACAGCTACCAATCAGAGAAGGTGAAGGCTACAGTATCTCGTGCTTCCTTCTAATCATCCTGTGAAGCCAGCTGAATGCATCTTTTCAAAGAGAACAAGTCCGTGTGAATATTGCTTTTCTATTCCATAACTCAAGGGCCCTGTGAATGCCCTTTTTTCAGAAGGCACAGCAATAATGTGCAGTAAATACCTATTCATCGAATCTAGCTATTCAAGTCTGAAGACAAACCTTCTCCTATACTGAGTACAACGGATAAAAGCCTGGTATTAAAATTATAATCATAATAATAATAATAAGAAGAAAAAGAAGCAGAAGAAGGATCCAAAATGCACTGTTTTTTACTTTAATCTACAAGCATTGGTGAACATTCAGTTCTTTGTGTCTTGATGATATCCTGTAATAAATGGTGTATTTATACTGGAATATATGACACATGTTCTTGGGTGTTCTTGGATGTTCACAAATGCATGGATACAGAAGAAGAAATCAAACGTTAGACACCGCTGGGAGAAAGGCGTTGAACCGCCTCTGCATTTGTGATGAAGTTTGGTGTGAGTAATTTGCCCTCTCCTTGCAGGCTGTTAAATATGGACTTATATTAATCCCTTAAACCCCTTGGCCCTGTCAGTGGGTCCAGATTTATATTCTTCACTCTTGTAGTTCCCTCTGGTTGCGGAATACCAAAGCTGAAATGTTTTCACTGAAAGATAATAAAAGTGACCCGTCGTCATCTTGTAATCTCTTTCTCTTTCAGTATATATATTTTTTTGCTTTCATGCTGTTCAGTTGTCTTCATTTTTCTACATGCCATAAAGTGAGACAAACCAAAGAAGTTGAGAAGATCACTCGACAACTTATTGCGATTTGAGGCAAGAGTGTAATGATTCTGTCATGCATTTTGCATGATGCCAATTCAAAATCAGAATTGGAACAAATCTAATGGGAGGGCAGTAGGCTTCCGGCGGGTAAGGGCGATGGCTTGGTTAGCAAATGAATCAGATAAGGGAAATTACATTGAGGAATGAAACTGTCTCAACACCCAATGTGTCCAGATACTGTATGTATTTGCTTGCTCATTTTGTCTCTCTTTATCATTATGCATTAATACAGCACATAGTCATAGAATCACATGGAAGAGCCTACATCACTTCCATCATTATTAGCATTACACCAATAAATCATAATGCAGGATTCCCTTATTAAGGTGATGGTTGTGATGGTGTTGGCAGCAGAAGATATTTTCAATTCCACACAACATTCTGATGCACTGCTCCAAGATGCTGAATGCTGGCTGATACTAAACATTACGTCCAATCAAAGTTTCATTATAAAGATGCAGAAGTCAGCTGTGACATTACCATTTCCAAAGGGATTCTCTGAGGTTTTTTCTGACCTGCATTAAAGAATAAATACAAAAATCATCCCCACAGATTCTGACAACCTGTTGCAAATACGTCTTAAACATGGATTTCTATTGGTTACAATTGCATACCAACCGATAGCAATGTAACAGCCATTGTGGCCTGCAATTTCCCAATGCTTAAATAAAGTTGCATATAAATATAAACACATACAGTACATATAAAACACCAAGGTTTGAGGGTTTGACCCTTACCTCGGGTCTGTGTGCATGAAATATGCATGTTATCTTTGTGGTTAATGGGTTTCCTCCAGACAATCCGGTCTCCTCTCACACCCTAAAGACATGCAGTTAGGTTAATTGACTCTTCAATTGACTCCCTTGACCCTGTACAAGGTAAGTGAAATAAAATGTGAAGTGAAATAAAAGTGAAATAAAATGAACAACGTGTATTTTCATGCACGAGTAGTGAATAAAATATATAAAATCTGCTCCAGCAGCACCTGAAAGCATTTACTAAAGCCATTGCTATTGTTACTTATTTATTTATTTATTTATTTTACAAAATGTTTTCATATTTATACAAAAGCACTACTGGAGTCCTTATTTTGATTTGCTCAGCAGGGAATCATTTTTGTACCAAGGCTCAGGCAGTAGTGTCAGCTGTAGTGCAATTCATAGGTTTATATTAATGGACTCATTGTAATTGTTTCTGTTGTTTCTGTAGTAACACCTAATTCACAGAGCATGGTAGGGTGCCTGTTACACAATTAACGTCTTAAAAACAACAAAGAAGAATTTGAATAATCTAATGTGTTGAGAAGGAGTCTCCATACTCCATACTGCAGTACTTTTCTGTGAGAAAAACTTGAAATACAATTTTGGCCATAACTGTAGGTTGTCAAAAAAATTTGGGTGGAGACAAAATACAGGCTGGTGACAAAATAACTGTTTACAGGTTCTATAAAAAGAGGTGATAATTGATCCATAGTTGTTCCACAGCAGTAGAGATTAGACTTAATTCCATAATAAAATTAACATTAATCATTGGCATATTGTTGTCTATCAGGCATGATATAGATAATGCATGAAAACACTTTTTAATTTTATTTGTTCTGCAGTTATTTTAAGGTACATGGACTTAAATAATTATAATAAAGTGAAATTCAGTTGTTACAATATTGAATGTACTCTGCATTTACAAGCTTGTCAGAAAACACAATTTATGAATAAGGTACAATTACATGTCAGCTACAAAGTGTTAAAAATTGTCATAAAAATAATGCAAATCTAAATCTATGTTTAGTAAAAATGACATTAAGCTGTGGGCAATTCAATGCAGTAACATAACTAATGTTATGTTACTGTAAAAAATTAAAGAATGGAAGATGGAACCATCCGTAGTGCCTTAGCAAAAAAAAAATGCACTTGATGACTGGATAATTATAAATTGTGTTTATTAATGTCTTTGCTTGACCCCTGACCTTTCATTTAGCGCTAATTCAGAGCAGCTGGAGAGAAAGCCAGATTCTTACTGATATATTCAGTAAGAATTTCGGGATCTCCTGCTGTTTAAACAACGATGGAAGCTTAGAACTCATTTACTGATGTAAACATGCCCCCCGCCCCCCATGTCAATTACTTTCTATTAGCAATATATGCACAATATGTCAAAAATAACCATGCAAACATCATAGAATGATCCGTGAAGAAGAGAGCTGAGAGATCATGCAGGAGCATGTGACAAGCAGACTCATAGTGTGGGCAAAAGTTCTGGAAAGATTTGAATTAGATGCTTTGTTTCAGTTCAGAACAACGGAGGGGCATCACTAGACAATTTGTGAACTATTCACTAATGCACCGCTGCTTTTGTCAGTTTTCACACTTATAAAAAAGCAAGTGATTGAACATTATAAAAACAACCAACAAAGGAACCTTTTAGAGAAGATTTAGAGAGATAAACCCTTCACCGATAAAATTACAGACTCTCATTTTTAATCTGGCTCAAGTTTACCCTTATGCAGTAATGTTGCATTTATTATTTCTTTTATCAGTTATTAATAAATAGATGACTAACATTTACTTGATGTAATTTAAATGATGATTAATGGCCAGATTCATATTATTGCACTCCCATAAGGGTTGCTGTGGCTGATGTAGAGGGAAGGTTGCATTGCTGTTGCAATTAAAGAAAATAATGGCTCAGGCTTGTTCATTCTCACAATACCAATGATGATGAGCCTCCTCTTCAGCAGCTGCTGACCAAATTCATAAGCTGGGAAGTTACTCACTCATACTGCTAAATACAGGATAAAGCATCTATACCGCTTTATCGTGTATTTAGAGTCGCAAGGTGCCTGGAGACTTAGGGTATGTAAGGATTTCTTGTTTTTGGCAGGCCCCCTTTGAACTCAGTGTTCGCGTATTCTGCTGACCCACCAGTATCCAGGGAACCCCTCAATGAAACACACAAGTCAGTGCTCAGTGAGATGTCCGAAGTTTATTGTTACATCCATCCATCCACTCATACATGCACCAAAAAAAGGAGTTGTTACATCTGGAATGTTTTTAAAAGATAACGTGGAGAAGGACAGGAGCTTGGGTGCAGTTCTGCAATTATGAACATAGATTATACCAAGAAATATATTTGTTGATAGCGCAGCGTGTCGAGGTCAAGAAAGAAAACACTCGGTTCTCATGCACACGGAAAAGTTCATAAAATACACTAGAAATTAGATATTCCCTACAGGGCATGAGAGAGGGTACACCCTACACAGGGTGCCAATCCATCACAGGGCACACACACACATACAGTCACACACTACAGGGGATTTGGGAACGCCAGTTAGCCTAACCTACATGTCTTTGGACTGTGGGAGGAAACCGGAGCACCTGGAGAACATGCAAACTCCATGCACACAGAGACGGGAATCGAACCCAGACCCTGTAGGTCCAAGGCAACATTGGTTACCAATACAGCACCATGCCATCAAGATGGAAAGTTACTGTAGCTATAATGACGTGGGTACAGTACCCTGCATCTTGTAGGTGGGAAACTTGGCAAAAATATCATTATACGGTATTGGGGGAAAAGTTCTCATGACTATGTCAACATCCTCCTTTATCTTTGCATGTACTTTTTTTTTTTATATCAGATACACTTTCTCAAGATTCCACATCAACACCACCTTCTGGTCACTATAAAATGTTTTTAAATACAGTACAGTACATACAGGTCAAAGACATTGTCATGAGTCTAGCTGGTGGTACTCGGGCTAGACCGGCTGATGGTGTGGTTGCCGTGGGCATGTAGGGCAGGCATGAAGGCAGAGGGGTTGTTGAAACAGAAATGGTCTTTATTTATAATAAACTCAAACAGACGCAAACAAACAAAGGAACCAAAACAACAAACTCAAACTATAACTAGGGCTCAGGAAACACACAGGGAACGGCGCGCTAACACAGGGAACTGACGGAAGGAAACATGGAGCTGGAGCTAACTAAAGATACATAGGGGAACGAGAGACAGGATCAGGGGCACAGAGACTAGAGACAGGATCAGGGGCACAGAGACTAGAGACAGGATCAGGGGCACAGAGACTAGATGGGTTAGTGGTTAGTGAGGTTAGTAGCTACATGGAATATGGGATGCTGGATGCTGACCCAACCAGGTTAGTATGTAATGGAGTTAGTGGCTAACCGGGTTAGTACTGACCTAGTAGGGGGGAACTGAACACAAAAGGAAAGGCACACATGAGGCTATTCCAAACTAGCGGCTAACCTACTAGCAACCAGAACCACTAGCAGTCAATCCCACTAGAGGCTAGCCTACTGGAGGCTAACCCTACTAGCAGTCAAGGCCTACTAGCGGCTAACCCTGCTAGATGGCTAGGCCCTCATGTGGCTACACAAAACTAAACAGACAAAGAACTACACCAGAAGACCAACACTAGGGACACACAGAATAGTACTTACACAAGAGGAGACACTGCCTAACTAAACATGAAACAGGACAGCTCCATGAATCCACAAACACAAGGAACATCAAGAAAACGTCTCGGGTTACTTGGCTGTAACCCTGTTCCCTGATAAAGCGGGAACGAGATGCTGCGTGAAAACGCTATGGGAACATCTCTTTGTTGCCCGGTTGTGAAGCTTGTGCATGTCAAACCCGCCGAATACCTTCGGCTTATAACCTGTGCAGGCATGACGTCACCGAACAAGGTGCACCTGCAGGTTATAAATAGGAGTGAACCGGAAACATCCTCAGGTCAATTTTGTCTGAAGGACGTCCAGGCACGCCAGCAGTGCGGCATCGGAGCGCAGCATCTCGTTCCCGCTTTATCAGGGAACAGGGTTACAGCCAAGTAACCCGAGACGTTCCCTTTCAAAAGCTACACTCGATGCTGCGTGAAAACGCTATGGGAACGAGAATACCAACGCCGCCGCACTGCAAGTGTCTGGACCCCCAGGTTGTGTAGCGTGTGCGCACAAGCCGAGGAGGTCTCAGACCTAGCTCTGGGATGCTGACTCAAGGATCCGCGAACCTGGAGTAGCATTGACATCCAGACTATAAAATCTAACAAACGTGTGTGGAGAGGACCAGCCCGCCGCATCACACACCTGCTGCAGGGGTACGCCTCTTGCCAAGGCAATCGATGAGGCAATCCCCCTGGTTGAATGAGCCCTGATTCCCAGAGGCGAAGTGTGACCACGCGCCTCATAGGCTAGGGCAATGGCATCTCTCACCCAGTGTGACAGAGTCTGTCTAGTGGCAGCCGCCCCCCGGTTGCGACCCCCATGGCAAATAAAGAGTTGCTCTGATTTACGCCACTGGCTAGTGCGGTGGACGTAGATCCGAAGAGCACGTACTGGACACAGTAAGTGAAGTCTTTCCTGCTCCGGAGCTGTGAAAGGCGGAGGACAGAAGGCTTCGAGAACAACTGGGTGCATGGTTGAGAATGGAACCTTGGGAAGATAGTTCGGGTGAGGATGCAGAATAGCTTTGACTTGCCCAGGGGCAAAGTCTAGGCAGGATGGGGAGACTGACAGAGCCTGCAGATCCCCAATCCTCTTCAAAGAAGTAATAGCCATCAGAAAAACCATCTTAAGAGACAGAAGCTTGACAGGCGCTGACTCTAGTGGTTCGAACGGGGTGTCAGCCAGGCCTTCGAGTACGATAGTTAAGTCCCACGAAGGGACCGTCGCTCTAGTGGGCGGCTTCAACCGTTTAGCTCCACGAATAAAACGGGCAACTAAATGGTGCTTGCCCACAGAAACCCCGTCGTTCAGAGCGTGACAGGCCGAAATAGCGGCTACATACGTTCTGAGCGTACTAGGGCATAAGCCCGAGGACAACTTTTCTTGCAGAAACTCCAGCACTGAAACAATCTGGCAGTGAACTGGGTCTATGTGTCTTGTCATGCACCAATTTTCAAACACACTCCATTTGAGGGCATAAGTTCTCCTAGTGGAGGGAGCCCTGGCACTTAAAATGGTTTCAATTACGCTGGCTGAAAGCCCAGCCAGTCTCAGTTGGTCCCGTTCAGGGGACAAACGTGAAGGTTCCAGAGCTCGGGCCGGGGATGAAGTATTGTCCCCTGCGCCTGAGACAGAAGATCCCTCCTCACTGGAATCACCCAGGGCGAGCCGTCGAGGAGAGATATTAGATCCGAGAACCACACTCTGGTCGGCCAATGGGGCGCTATCAATAAGAGGCGCAACCCTTGTTGACGGACCCTCGCCAGGACTCCCGGGAGCAGAACTATAGGCGGAAACGCATAAAGGCGTAACCTGGGCCACGTGTGGGCCATTGCGTCCAGACCCAGGGGAGCTGGAGGAGTCAGAGAGTAGTAAAGGGGGCATTGTGCTGTCTCTTGTGAGGCAAAGAGGTCCACCTCTGCTACGTAAAATCTTTCCCAGATTTGACTGACTATTTCGGGGTGGAGCTTCCATTCCCCCTGTTCTACAGCTTGTCTGGATAGCAAGTCTGCTCCTACATTCATGTGCTCTGGAATGTAAATCGCCCTGAGGGACAGGAACTTGTCCTGTGCCCAAAGCAGAACCTGGTGCGCTAGCTTGTTCAAGCGGCGCGAGCGCAGTCCACCCTGGTGATTTATGTACGAGACTACCGCAGTGCTGTCCACCCGCACTAGGACATGGTAGCCTCTCAACTGCTGGAGGAAGTGTTTCAGGGCCAGAAACAGAGCCATCATTTCGAGGCAATTGATGTGCCACGCGAGAAGATGACCTCTCCAGCTCCCTTGTGCTGGACGGCCATCCAAGACCGCACCCCAGCCCATGAGGGAAGCGTCTGTCGTTAGCATCTTGCGACGACAAGACGGACCTAGAGTGGGACCCAAAGTCAGAAACCGGGGTCTGAACCACATAGAAAGGGTACGAAGCCCCAGGCGCGTAACCCTTATTAGCCTCTGGGGGTTGGCCCTTGAATGAAACCCCCTGGCTCTTAGCCACAGCTGAAACGCTCTCATGTGCAGAAGGCCCAAAGGTATCACCGTGGACGCAGCCGCCATGAGGCCTAAAGATTTCTGAAAGTGATGAACAGTGACCTTCTGGCCTAGCTTGATTTCCTTCAGGGTGTTGAGAATGGATTCGACACGAGCAGGAGACAACTGTGCCCGCATCGTGACCGAATCCCATGTGACACCCAAATATGTTGTCCTCTGAACAGGAAGGAGAACGCTTTTCGTGGCGTTGAGTCTCAATCCTAAAGAATGAAGATGGGCTAGGAGGACATCCCGATGTCGAAGCGCTAGCTCCTGAGACCGGGCCAGAATCAGCCAGTCGTCTATGTAATTCAAAATACGGATGCCCTGGAGTCGTAAAGGAGCCAGAGCCGCATCCATGCATTTTGTATATGTGCGGGGTGACAGAGCTAGGCCAAATGGAAGGACCCGAAACTGGTAAGCCTCGCCCCCAAAGGCGAACCTCAGGAACTTCCTGTGCTGTGGCAATATTTCTATATGGAAATATGCGTCCTTGAGATCGATTGTCACAAACCAATCCTCTAGTTGAATTTGAGAAACAATCATTTTGACAGTCAACATTTTGATCTGGATTTCCTGAGATAGCGGTTCAAGCCGCGAAGATCCAAGATCGGACGCAACCCCCCCCCCCTCTCTTGGGCACCAAAAAGTGCCGACTGTAGTAGCCTGACTCTCTGTCTGGAAGGGGAACATGTTCTATGGCCCCTTTGCCCAGCAGAGTCTTTAACTCCTGGGCCAGCAGATGTGCTCGGTCCGGTTTCACGGAAGTGGAGACCACGCCGTTGAAACGCGGAGGACGATGTGCAAACTGAATCCTGTAGCCTGTGCCTACAGTCTTTTCTACCCAAGGAGATATGCCTGGCAGTAGTTTCCACGCTGCCAGCTTCTCCGAAAGGGGCACGAGCTTTGACACTTCGGCTGGATGGGGGGGGTGTTAGGTGTTGGGTATCCTGAAGTATGGCAGGAGATACCCAAACACCCAACTCTTCGTTGGAGACCGGCGCTCCCCGAACACCAGTGGTGGCGAGGATTGAACACCGGCCTCCAGGGAGTGCCAGGGAGGAAGCCCTGCTTTGTGATGAAGATCCAGGCGCCCCTCCCTGGGGGGGGGCACCCCCACAGCCCCAGGCGCACGAACCTCAGGGCCTCTTCTTCGAAGAGAGGAAGCTCCTCAGATCTGGTCTTTTTGAGGCAGATTTCTGGGAAGGGCGGCGAGCCCCACCCCAGTCTTTACGAGGGGGTGTGCGGCTGGTCACGCTCTCCTTCTGGACCTCACGCCTTATAGGGGCCAGACCTGGCCGGGGCCGGGTGGCCGACGGTCCCGGTTCTTGAGCACGGCGGGGAAGGAACCTCCCAAAAGCCTGTTCATATAGCTTCGCCTCCCGAAACCTAGTGGCGACGGAATTAACAGCATCGCCGAAAAGGCCGGAAGGCGAGACGGGGGCATCAAGGAGGACAGCACGATCCTTATCCTTGATGCCCGAGAGGTTCAGCCACAGATGCCTCTCCGTGGATACCATGGCAGCCATAGAACGGCCCACAGCACGGGCCGTCTGCTTGGTTGCACGGAGAGACAGATCTGTGGCTCGGCGCAGCTCTGCGAACGCCTTGTCATCAATAACCCCGCCGGTGCTCAGGTCCTTCAGCAGGTCAGCCTGGTAAGCCTGCAAAACCGCCATGGTGTGCAGTGAAGCGCCAGCCTGTCCTGCTGCCTGAAAAGCTTTGCCCACCAAAGCAGATGTCACTCTGCACGGCTTGGAGGGGAGGGTAGGCTTTTTCAGGGAGGATGATGTCCCAGGAGAGAGATAGCCCGCAAGCGTCTCTTCTATCTGGGGCATCATCATATAACCGCGTGCTTTCGCATCAACGATATTCGAATAAGTCGAAGTCGATGGCACAAAAACACGCGATGAATACGGCTTGCTCCATGAAAGGGTTAATTCATCATGGAGGTCACCAAAGAAGGGGAGAGAGAGACGTTGAGGCTCCTCCCCCCGGCCACCCGACAGAAACCTGTCGTCTAATCTCGAACGCTTAGGGGAATCTCGCTGCTGCGGCCAGTCGATATGCAATCGCTCGACCGCACGCGTTATAACCTCTAATAAATCCTCATAAGCTCTGTGAGCACTGGAGGAGCGTTGTGAGGAGGCTACTTCCATGGAAGCGAGAGAGGAAGATTCTTCCGCTCCTTCACAAGAAGCGCCGGAGCGCGCTTGCGAAGTGGAAGCTAAAACTTCCTGATCCGGAGAGAGCGCGAGAGAAAGGGGGAATTCCGTCTCGTGCGCGTCTGCCAGATCGGCACGCGAGCCCCAGGAATGCGCCGCGGCTCGCGGTTTCTCTTTAAAGGAAGCGAGCCGCGCGCGAAGCACCTTAATAGGGAGAAGATCACAGTACTCACATTCTCCCTGAAGCCCGAGGCGAGCGTGTTCTTCCCCCAAGCACTCGAGACAAAACTCGTGAAGATCGCCCTCCGAAAGAGATCTATCACACGGAGGCACGCATCTCTTAAGCAACTCCGCCATATCGGTGAGTTAATGCTGTTATTTTTTATTCTGCTTTTGTTACGGCTTGCATGCACGCGCAAACACAAAGCGGTCCTGAAGACAAAAAGATCTGAGGATGTTTCCGGTTCACTCCTATTTATAACCTGCAGGTGCACCTTGTTCGGTGACGTCATGCCTGCACAGGTTATAAGCCGAAGGTATTCGGCGCGTTTGACATGCACAAGCTTCACAACCGGGCAACAAAGAGATGTTCCCATAGCGTTTTCACGCAGCATCGAGTGTAGCTTTTGAAAGGGAACAAACAATAGAGCCCTCTAGAAAAACAATGGTAAAACAATATAACTAAAACATAAACTCAAAGAAAAAAACAAAAAGGAATGCCCACACGACGGTATATACAAACAAACACCAACAACAACAACAACAAAAAAAAAAACAATGCTCGACCCAGTTTCCCAGAACAAACTGCTATTTATAGAAACTTTAATGAGCCACCTCAGTTCAGGTGAGCACTCATCACCTGACTGAGGTGCCTTCTGGGAAACTGAGTCGACCAACAAAAACTACAGATAGACAGCAACAGTGACCTCTTGTGGAGGTTCCTAACAGACATACAGTATAGTACAATTTAATTTAGTATAATCTGGGCCACTTTGATAAAAGTAGATAGAAGGGTTTTTTTATTTCCTGCTTTTTAATGTCAAAAATCAAAAGTGGCCCAAACAATATGTAAAGCTCAGGCTCTTTAAAAGGTGTTTTATGTAGTATACATGCTATATTTCTTGCTTGGAATTTGATTATTTTTTTCAGACTAGATGCCACATGACTTAAAGTAGGACAAAGTGTGAAAGCTGTTTTTAAGCATAGCAGAGGCCCAGTAAAGATCCCTGATGTAATCCACATCAGGGGTGTGAGCTATACTTCTGTCATGTTGCTTCGTGTTGATACTGTTTTTCCATATCTGGATAAGAGTTATTATTTTCATCAATATTATACGACAAAAATTGCAAGTGTAAAATTGCATCCCTTAATACATTGCTAAAACAAAAAATTTAAATAGTCACATGTGAAGGTTAGAAGTCTGTATTAACTTTATCACTTAAATATATGATAAATATTAATGAAAAAAAAAACTAATAGAGTATTTGATGACGGATAATGGTTAATAATAACTTCATTATCTAACTCAGTTTCCTTGTGTGTCAATCTATGATATTAGTGTACTACATATCAAACTTATTGTAGACTGTAAGACATGTCGCTAACTGTTTTCAGATTCTAACAGGCTTGGATCTTTTTGGCATGTCAGCACTGGTTGTAAAGGGGGGTAAAAAAAAAACATTTCCATAGTGTTACTATCATAGGAGCTGTGCTGCACTTTCCATTTGTTTCTATGATGCAGCAAACCAAATGAAGCCTTTTAAGGTCTCTTGGGATGTTTGTCCCTAAATTACACAATTCTGAGAGCTGTATTTTCAATTCAGAGTGGGCACAGAAAGCGTGTATGACTGATTTCTTTGGGCTCCAGCTCGTGCATTCAGATTGGTTGTCTGGTGTCATATATTCTAAAACAATTTGTCAGTGTTTGTCGCTTTATGAATAATAATTTTAAAAAATCTTTATTTACTTTACTGATGGAGTAGATGGACACAATATGTCATCTGCTTATCATCATTTGTATTTGTTCTCACTTTTGGCATGTGCACTGAACCAGGCATTAAAAATGTACATTTTTAGCATCATTTTAAAATTTTTACATTTTTCATGAGTCAGGAAAAATAACCCAGGGAAAAATGAACTATGACTAATTGTGTCGCATGAAGTTTCTGCTTAATTAAAAATCTAATTATCCTAATTATACATTTATTATATTACATATAATGTTTGCTACTTAACTCAATCAGTGGAGTGTATAATATGACTTGATGATAACCTTCAAAAAAGGGCATATAATCATTAATAATTTTAATGGCATTCATCCAGTCTTGACTTTTTGCATGTGAATTATGCGAGGACGTTGGACAGGAACAGAGCTGCATCTTTATGGTGGCAGAAAATGCTCTTTGTTTTTTTAGACCACTGTAATGTTTCACCTTCTACAAACTATGTTCCTCTGGAGAGCCACCAGTCTGTTAGTGTATTGGTCCCATCGGGATTGACCTCCTACACACAAACCTCTGCCTCAAGTCTCCCCAGTACTCTGTTTACATTTACTTGGCCTACTTACCCAGCATGCACTCACTGCACATGTTTGAGGGATAATGGATCTTCCTATGTCAGTTCTGATAACATATATCTTTCTTTCTTTCTTTCTTTCTTTCTTTCTTTCTTTTCGTGACCACCACAATAATACAAATATTAATAATATTAATAATATACATTTATTAATAATATACATATATTAATAACAATTCTTTCTGCTTGTTAGACAAATTAATGACACAAGAAACACTTAAAAAATACTGGAACTTCAAGTGGTGTTGACCTCTTACAAGTTAATAGGTTTGCGAGCTATGGAGAAATACATGCAAAACAAACCTTATCGGTCAATACATTAATCTGTTAAATTCTTATTCATAAATTATTTAAAAATATTTTTCTGTTTCTGATTTTTTTTTCAAATAACAGCCATTATCTGTAAAACAAAAAAATGTTTGGTGTGTTTAAATATGGCAAAAGGAAACCCTCTCATTTTACAGTCAAAGATGTGTAGAAGTTTAAGTGCTTGTAAAAAAAAAAAAAAAAAAAAAACTTACTTGATATCATGAGATGGCTATCATTGAAAGTTTTGCCTTTTTTAAAGGAGTGACAGATTAATTTAATCATTTTAAGAAATACTTTTTTGTTATTGAATAAAACAGCAACAATCTTTAAAACGTCCGTTCAAAACTTCTGACTTGCAGCTGTCCATATTCTGATTTCATTCAGCTAGTCATTACTTAATCACCACACTAAATAATCAGTTGTGGGTACTAAAAACCAGCTCATATTGTCAGATTTTATTTCTTCTATTTAAACCACCATTTAGTTCAACACCAGGTTTAATATTTCTTTTTTATTTTATGTGCATAAGTAAAGTGCATATAAAAGTATACAAAATGTAATCAGTAACATCAGTGTTCAGAATTTTGTATGACCTTGTATGGTCTCCCCCCCCCCCCGCCCCTCCCAAAAGGTCATTTCAGCATTTCTGAAAAGTCTGATAACTGCATATGACTACATATTATTTATAAAATTGTGAAATTGTTTGTAAGATAAGGGCTGTGCACCTGAGATCCCCTTGTAATTTGATAGTTCTGGAGAAATTTTTGCAAGGAAGTGTGGAATAAAATTGCCAAATCAAGATGTCCTTGTCATGAAAAATAAAGTTGCTAGAGTCATAGGAAAAAAATAAAACTGAAAGCGGGTTTACATGCAGAACGTGCTTTAACAAAAAAAAAAAAAAAGAAGAAGGCTGTGCACTTTGATTTTTGCCTTTAAATTGTTTAGAAATTTGTTTTTCACTTGAATTTTGTCGCTTCCATCACATTGAAAGTTATGACATTTCTCATCTAGTTTATCAGCTTTTCTACATCACAGAATCCTTCAATTTTAACAAGACTGTGTCCCATTTTTAAATTGTATATACACACGTGGACAAAATTGTTGGTACCCTTCGGTCAATGAAAGAAAAACTCACAATGGTCACAGAAATAACTTTAATCTGACAAAAGTAATAATAAATAAGAATTCTATGAATGGTAACCAATGAAAGTCAGACATTGCTTTTCAACCATGCTTCAACGGAATTATAAAAAAAAAGTGAACTCATGGAACAGGCCTGGACAAAAATGATGGTACCCCTAACTTAATAGTTTGTTGCACAACCTTTTGAGGCAATCACTGCAATCAAACGATTCCTGTAACTGTCAATGAGACTTCTGCACCTCTCTGCAGGTATTTTGGCCCACTCCTCATGAGCAAGCTGCTCCAGTTGTTTCCGTTTGAAGGGTGCCTTTTCCAGACAGCATGTTTCAGCTCCTTCCAAAGATGCTCAATAGGATTGAGGTCAGGGCTCATAGAAGGCCACTTTAGAATAGTCCAATGTTTTCCTCTTAGCCATTCTTGGGTGTTTTTAGCTGTGTGTTTTGGGTCATTGTCCTGTTGCAAGACCCATGACCTGCGACTGAGACCCAGCTTTCTGACACTGGCCAGCACATTTCTCTCTAGAATCCCTTGATAGTCTTGAGATTTCATTGTACCCTGCACAGATTCAGGACACCCTGTGCCAGATGCAGCAAAGCAACCTCAGAACATAACAGAGCCTCCTCCATGTTTCACAGTAGGGACAGTGTTCTTTTCTTGATATGCTTCATTTTTCCGTCTGTGAACATAGAGCTGATGTGCCTTGGCAAAAAGTTCCATTTTTGTCTCATCTGTCCATAGGACATTCTCCCAGAAGCTTTGTGGCTTGTCAACATGTAGGTTGGCATATTCCAGTCTGGCTTTTTTATGATTCGTTTTCAACAATGGTGTCCTCCTTGGTCGTCTCCCATGTAGTCCACTTTGGCTCAAACAACGACAGATGGTGCGATCTGACACTGATGTTCCTTGAGCATGAAGTTCACCTTGGATCTCTTTAGAAGTCTTTCTGGGCTCTTTTGTTACCATTCGGATTATCCGTCTCTTTGATTTGTCATCAATTTTCCTCCTGTGGCCACGTCCAGGGAGGTTGGCTACAGTCCCATGGATCTTACATTTCTGAATAATATGTGCAACTGTACTCACAGGAACATCTAGCTGCTTGGAAATGGTCTTATAGCCTTTACCTTTAACATGCCTGTCTATAATTTTCTTTCGAATCTTTTCCTTCGCTTCCTCTGGTCCATGTTGAGTGTGGTACATACCATGTCACCAAACAACACAGTGACTACCTGGAGCCCTATATATAGGCCCACTGACTGATTACAAGATTGTAGAGACCTAATTAGTGGACACACCTTGAATTAACATGTCCCTTTGGTCACATTATTTTCAGAATTTTCTAGGGGTACCATCATTTTTGTCCAGGCCTGTTCCATGAGTTTATTTTTTAAAATAGTTCTGTTGAAGCATGGTTGAAAAGCAATGTCTGACTTTCATTGGTTAACATTCATATAATTTTTTAAAATTATTACTTTTGTCAGATTAAAGTTATTTCTGTGACCATTGTGAGTTTTTCTTTCATTGACCGAAGGGTACCAACAATTTTGTCCACGTGGGAATGTATATTCACTATTCATCCCCCCACGCACAAAATATGCATTGCGCTATGTTTTTCTCTTTTTTTGTCTTAATCATTAACCCCTAACTCTATGATCAGTAAATAGACCCATTGTGCTTCATTAAGTTTCTTTTACTTATCAACAAAATTCCTGCTACAAGTCATATTACTACTACTCTTACTACTACCTCTACTGCTGCTCTAAACAGTCACAATGGCCTGGAGAGTAGAAAACTTCAACAAGACATAACCATCCCCACAACACACACTCACACCCACACATGGTTGTCACCTCCATGACTCATTTACAATCTTGCATGGCCATGTATCAGCAGAGGTGGAAACAGAAAGGATAGCTATATTCCTCCCAGCTTACAGATCAATAAGTCTAGTCTTGCACCTAGCTGCAAGTGAGATTTACTGCACAATGGCCTGAGTTATGACCACATCACTAAGGTCTTTTTTTTTTCTTCTTCTTCTTCTTCTTCTTCTTCTTTCTAGCTAGGTCTGTAGAATAAATATGGCAAAAGAAAAAACAATAAATAAAAGTCTTATTATAATTGCTATTGTGCTTAATTCATATATGGAAAAATACGAATATAGTGGTAAAATAAGAAATGTAGTCTTTTAGTTTCTATTCATTTAGTCAGCAGGAATATATCTAATAAGAATCTCTTACAATGATTGATAATGTGATTTTAAACAGTTTTCAAGAACAACAATAAATTTTTTTTTAAACAATTAACTATATAAATGTACAGTAAATTATATTTAAGTTATGTACAAATTGGGTTATTAAAGTGAATGTTCAGATATTTACAAATGATATATGTGAAAACTGAAAATTAATTTGCTATTAATTTTCTAAATAAAATTGACTTATACTATACACTGTAAACCCGAATAAGTTGGCAAAACTCCAAAGATTTGAGGTAATCAGTTACATAAATTTTTTTATGTAATGATGTTTCCAATTTTAAGTAAACAGAATTATTAACATAGTTTGTTGTACTCATTCATATTAATCGTCATGTACTTGCATTATTAAGTAGCCTAACTCAAACTATTTAATAGCAATTATGATTTTTTTTTAGTTGTTGCAAATCAGAAAAATTGTTGTTGGTTTTTCGGCTGCTCCCGGCCAATGGGTCGCCACAGCAAACAATCCGGTCTGCATACAAGTTTGGCACAGGTTTTTACTCCAGATCCCCTTCCTGACACAACCCTCCTATTTTATCTGGGCTTGGGACAGACACTTCATCCAGTTGTTGGGAATTGAACCCGGGCCTTTTGAGTGGCGGGCGAAACACCCACCACTGAGCCACCAGTGCCCTATTGCCTTGATGACATCAGACACAGAATCACTAATCTGAAAGATTTTAATTTGGTGGAACTTTAACGTGACAGTTACTGTTACTTAAGTACTTACAGTTACTTAAAATATTAAATTTGTTCAGCTAACTTGAAAAGTGTCGTTGCCATACACTCATAAACACCAAAAGGTTCTAAATACTCATCAAAGTCTATTAATTTTAACTAATTGTAATTATTTAAGTTAACAGTACTCAATATGTTTAATTACTTTGAGCATCAGGGTTTACAGTGTATGGATGAAGAAATATTTGGCAAAACCTGTTAATTATTGAATTAAAAGTATTACAATCAGATCCCTTATCCCCAATGAAGGGCAATCTTAATTATCCAGCATACCAAGACATCTTGGACAATGCTATGCTCCCAAACTGTTGTTTGTAACAACAGTTTGGAGAAGGCCCTTTTCTGTGCCAACATGACTGTGCCCCAGTGCACAAACCAAGGACTAAACAGACTTAATGAGTTTGGTGTGGAAGAACTTGACTGGCCCACACAGAGCCCTAACCTCAACCTCATCGAGAACCTTTGGGATGAACTAGAACGCGGATTACGAGCCAGGCCTTCTCGTCCAGCATCAGTAATGCCGGACCTCAGAAATGCTCTACAGAATTCCCACAGAAACACTCCAAAATTTTGTGGACAGCCTACGAAGAAGAGTGGAAGCTGTTATAGGGAGACCAACTCCATATTAAAGTATGTGTATTTGGATAAAATGTCATTGCATGTTTGGTCAAATACTTTTGCTAATATAATGTACTTATTATTATTATTATTATTATTATTATTATTATTATTATTATTATATGTTAATTGTAATCCTGTTTAATGAAACAAAGCATCATTTTAGTCTAGCCACTTCCAAAATTGCATTTATTTATCAGTGGATCTGCTGCCAGTTCAAACTTCTGCCTTTACTTGAAATTTATTAGATCAATTCAGGGCAAGTTTGCTGTCCATGTTTTGTTTGAGTTTCCTACAAACTCTCACTTTACAAGGGTTGTGAAAGACAGTAATTCTCTTTTGATCCTTACTGAGCAAGATTTATGTGCTTAGAAAACAAAAGGAAAGAATAGAAACCCAGAAAAGAGGCCAAACACTGTCTAGACATTGCTGTTAAACCATGCTGTGGAAAGGGCCCTGGCTAGAAAATGGGCTCTCAAACATACTCTGTGAATCGGTCATTTGTAATACCAAAGTATAACAGTAATAGCCAGAAAGATGGAGAAAAAGTTTGACTCATACCGTTTGATGTGGTTCAGCCATGAGTATGCAAAGCCGAGCTGACTCAAATACCACATCTTGAGAACATATTGCAGAGAAAGGGGAACATCTGACTCTGATTGTGTCTGATTAATTTGGAGTCTCTCGACTGAATACTGGTTTCAAGGTCACCATTTTCCAGTATTTGCACAGAGTCTATGTGGCAGCAAGACTTGCTTGCTTCGCTTGCATCAGTCATAATTATCCCATTAGACAGATAAACAGAACTGCTGCCCTCTGCGCTTAAGATGAGAATTGGTATTGGCATCAACATAACACATTTGTCTTTATCAGTTTGGTACTTTGCAGTTGCCAAATCTGTCACGACTGTTCCTCAGCCAGGCAAAGGCAGGGGCAAAAAACTGTGACCTGCATCTCAGCACTGACATTGACTCACTTATCAAAAACCATTAGGTAATCGATCAAAGAAAGACCAACCAAAATAACAGCAGATGTGAAAGTTAGCATGGACTTTGAAAAGGATCCATATATCAATTCCACAGAAGCGAGGTTGGCTGTATTCCACCCTGGGCCATAACCACACATTCATTCCGAGAATAATGCTACATCTTTCTTGCCAAGTTAGACCCCATTCTTATTAAATAGGCCATACATAAGCGGCTTGTGTGCATTCAACAACGCCAGACATGTAAAGGCTTCTGGATATCAATAAATAAATAAATAAATACCTGGGCATCTCATGCAATATCAAACCCTGTCTTCTAGATAAAAGAGAGAGCATTTTCAATTTCCTGGCTCTTCTAACAAACTTGAACTCTTGACATTTTTCCATATCAGTCTTTGTAAATAGGAAAATAGAAGCTTTGAAAGGACATTTGCAGGGTGCACAGAAAGAATAAAAATGAAAATTTCTTATTTCATTTCCATTTTATTCACAATCGGAGTCTGCAGAGAGTTTTATTTTGAAAGAAAAAAAAAGATTAGATTATCTCCCATTCACTTCTGTCTGCGCCTCTAACAGTTTGTCCCAGTTTTGATGCCTGATAAAATTTAACTGATGTTACAAGCAAACACTAGATAAAATACATATAAAAAACAACATCTCTGGAAAGCTTCATTGAAAAAGGAGACAGCAGAAGAGTCTAAACTGCCAGTAAAAAGAAAGCTGCATTTAAAAGAAAATACAAAAGTTCTACCTAAATTATGGCTTTATCACAACAGGTGATTCACATGCTCCAAGCCCGCTCGGCATAATAGATGTGACCTTGAAAGTATGTTTGGGCAGGTTTTGACGTTCTGGATTAAAGTCAAATCAGATTATCCTGAAATTGGCCCAACGCACTAAAAACCCTGCTTCTATTTCCAGCAAACTTTGTTTGTAAAGCTGGGTTTTCTGTAGTGACAGCAAAGAAATGATGAGACAGGCTACTCTTTGCATGCCATAGTTTGGGGCCATCTCATCACAGGGAAACAAGCACAGGAATCTCACCGATTATGAGTTAAGGTATTTTGTATTTATTATGCACATTATTCTGCTTTTTTACTGGCTTGCCATGACTGGTCTGTGGAAAATTGTCTTTTATAAAACTGGATTGTGGTGCACAAAATGCTGGAGAACACTGCACTATAGTATGTTCCATAGCTTTGTAAGGTATATACAGTAATGCTGTATGGTATTTGTGGGCCCCTGAGTGGCACAATGGAAAAGTGCTCCTCCTTTCGTCTAGAGATCGCTAGGTCAATTCCTGAGTTATGCTGTAGCCTCTCGCAGCCAGGGGGGAAAAATGGTATTTATACAATATCCAAAAAGGGATGTACACAGAACGTATGATATAACTTCACCAACACATCATTATACTCCCTTATGCTGTGCAACTGCATTGGCAGTAACAGAAAGTAAAGGTTGTTTATCTTGGTGACAACATTCTCCAAAAATCCATTAAACTCATGTAGTTCACTCAAAGCAGCAGATATTTTGCACACCTTATAGCTTTGCTTCAGTGAACACATCAGTGAAAAGACAACCTTGTGTGCCAGAGATTAATTCAGTCATCTTCTATATTGCTTACTGTATCCTGTCCAGGGTCTTGTGGGCCTAGAGTCTAAACCAAGAGACTTTGGGCACATGATGGGGTACACACACACACACACACACACACACACACACACACACACACACACACACACACACACACACACAATTTGGAAAAACACAGTCCTCGACCCTGGAGGTGTAAGGCCACAGTTCAAACCGCCACGCCATTGTGTCACCTCCAGTGACTAATAAGTTGCCAAAATAAGTAAAAGTAAAACAAATTTAATTTATCATTTTTGCTATCAAACTGTTCATTTAAATTATACTTTAAATTCTTTTCCACATTGTACGAGGGGGTTGTCAAAAAGTTGAGAGACTATTTTTGTAACATGCCAACGGGTGGCAGCACAAGGCTGCACATACACTTGCTAATCTTGAAACTTCTTTTTTCTTCCTAATTTAGTCATGTCCAATTCCTCCCCGTCACTAGGGCCTACTACGCCACATTAAGCTGCTACTACCACTCAGGCGGGAGGGTTGAAGACTATGACATGTTTCCTCCGAACCATGTGGCGTCACAGCCAACCGCATCTTTTCAAACTGCTTGCTCACACAGTGTTGGGGGCAGCGTAACACCTTCGGAGGACAGCGATATCCGCTCCTTCTGCTTGCCTGAGCTCAAAGAGACGACCCTGATTGGCTGTAGAGCCGTGATTAATGTGGGAGCACTAAGTGCCTCTCATCTCTCCCAGGTCTCGAGATCAGCTCTCTCTATACCTGCGGGCTGATCTCGAAACTTTTTGATACCACCTCCAATATGTTTAGTCATTATATTTGTATAAATATGATGTACTTTGATTCTCACAGCCTAAGGCCAATAGAATTGACATCTAGAAAAAGTGTATTTTGCTCAGAAACAAATATAGTCTAGCCTACTCTGCATTCCCAACCATGCAATTGTGAAAACTAATCAAGAATTCATTCCTGCTGTAGTTCTGTGGTTGTACTAAAATCAGCAGGAACACTTTTACCTGGAGCAAAACTTCCATTTCAATTCCATATATGTGATCAATTGGCTGTGAATATAGCCAGTTAAAACAAGACAATGTTCTTCTCCAAGAGCTAAAATTTGAACAGGTAAAACTGTTTTCTCATGGACCCTCTGGGACATATAATGAAAACAAACCCAAAACAAAATGTCCTTTACTTTCTATATTTAATCGCACAAGCAAGCAATTATTCCTCAATATGTTCTCATAACGAAGGTAACAGTTGCTTGTTATTTACAATATACTGTGGCAGCATTTGCATTTCTGAATGCATAGTAAACATACAGTACACTGGCCAGTTAAAAAAAAAAAAAGTCACACACTAATATTTTATTTTAGCATTTCGCTATGATTTTAGACATCATTGTGATAAACATATGGAATGTCACAAAATTGATTTCAGTCCAGTTCATTGATGATGGGAGAGTTAGACCTCAGAGTAAAGCCTTCTCCAGCACATACCAAAGATTCTCTCTATGGGATTATGGTCTGGACTCTGTGGTGGCCAATCCATGTGTGGAAATGATGTCTCATTCTCCCCGAACCACTCTCAATCACTCACTCATCATCTATACCGCTTATTCCTATATTCAGGGTAACGGGGGGCTTGAGCCTATCCCAGGAGACTTAGGACACAAGGCGGGGTACACACTGGACAGGGTGCCAATCCATCTCAATCCATCACACACTCACACACTCATTCACACACTATGGCCAATTTGGGAATGCCAATTAACCTAACCTACATGTCTTTGAACTGTGGGAGGAAACCGGAATACCCGGAGGAAACCCACCAAGCACGGGGAGAACATGCAAACTCCATGCACACAGAGTCGGGAATTGAACCCGGACCCTGGAGGTGCAAGGCGGCAGTTCTAACCACTACCTCCCTGAACCACGCTTTCACGATTTGAACTTGATGAATCCTGTCATTGTCATCTTGGAATATGGCTTTGCCATCAGGAAAAAAATCTATTAATGGAAAAACCTGGTCATATAGCATATTCAGGTAGTCTGCTGACCTCATTTTCTGGGCACATACTGTACAGTTGCTGAACTTAGAATTGAGCAACAGAAGCACCCCCAGGTCATAACATTGCCCTCACAGGTTTGAGCGGTAGCCAGTAGTTGTGATGTGATGCATAACTTCATCCATCTCTCTTCTTACCCTTATGTACCCATTTATCCGGAACAGGGTTAATCTGGACTCCAGATGACATTTTCCCAATGCCAATTCCATTCTATATGTTCCCTAGCAAATTTTTATAACAATTTATAGTTCTTATCCCAATTCCAGCAATCTCCTCAGTTGTTTTCTTTGCTTGATGCAGGACAATAATTTCCCTTTGAGTAACAAAGTAACATCTTTGCCATTCCATTTAAAATCAGATCACTGGCTCCGAAATTGAGATTTCATATGGAAGATTTTCTTCAATACTTTTCATCACATGTTTGTAGCGTAACCTTTATCATCCTCCCCAATTCCTCTGTTCATTGTTCCTTTATAATTCCTTGGCATAATCACCACTGTTAACTGACGCCAAGTTGAAAAGTCAGCTGATCCCCTACAACCTTCAATAGGTGCACTGTACAAAAAAAAAAAGTCTTGACTTGACAGGTGAATCATCCATCAACCAGCCATCACATATTAGGCCTAAATTTAATAATCAAGCCACATTAGCCCAACAAGCACTTGTCCTTCCACTAAAACTTAATATTACCAAGACTGAAGGAGGACAAAGAAAGGGCAGATATCAAATCAATCAAACTTTTGATAAATGCCACTATATGTTTCAGTGTCAAACACATTTGACAAATGTTGATCATGTAGCCTGTCCTTGTCTGGGTCCCTAAAGACAGTGAAAAATATACCTTGAAAAAAATGAATAAATAAACTGCAAAAAGGTGGAATAATATATAAATGTGAAATACAAAATATGGAGTAAAGATCGATACGGTAGCTACAAGGCAGAGGACATGAGGATTATTTGGGAAAAAGTACAAAAATGACATTGTGGATGTAGATAGCGTTCTCTGCTGAGGGTAGCTTATATGCACGCAATAGGCAGCTGTGGAGAATTTGGAAAGAACTGCAAGAATAATGGTCTCATTTGAAGATTGAAGTGAATAGTAATGCAACAGAAAGAATGTATTGGAATCGGGGGACAGATAAAAACACCCCTTTTTGAAGTAAAAACTGGATAAATATTTTTTCTTTGTGTGCAGGTATTAGAAGTCGAGCCTTGTAGGATTCTCAAATATCCACCTGTAAATGAATAACCATTTGTGAATTGAATCATCCATTTGCTTTGCTTGATATTCTTTAAATCTAAAATTTTAGAGCATACTGGGAAACAAATGGATTTTATTCTGTGCATCCCTTCTGCCTAAAACATTTAGCACAGAGCTTCCCATAATGGCCAACATTTCCCATGTTCCAGCCCCTCCTGAATGAACATAAACATAAAATCCAAGTGTATTCAAGTTTGGATCTAGAATCCAGTCTTTTTGTTGTCCTTTTCTAATTTCTGACAAAACAATAAGACAACAACAACAAAAAAAGATGATGTTTAAAAGGATTTCTGGTGGTGTTAGGTGAATTAGTGCTGTTCTAGCACATGTATAGCCTACTGTACAAATGGTTGTACATACTGTATGAGTGACAAAGACTTTGTTTATTCAGTTTCTAATATTACACACTGACTTCCCACACACTGACAGCAGCTCCCTGACACCTGCAAATCATATCCACTCACTCACTCACTCACTCACTCATCATCTATGCCGCTTAATCCTTTATACAGGGTCACAGGGGGCCTGGATCCTATCCTTGGTGGAAGCATAGGGCATGAGGTGGGGTACACCCTGGACAGAGTGCCAATCCATCACAGGGCACACACACATACACACACTCATTCACACACTACAGGTAATTTGGGAATGCCAATTAGCCTGCATGTCTGCATGTCATTCATTGTGGGAGGAAACCGGAGTAGCTGGAGAAAACCCACCAAGCATGGGGACAAAATGCAAATTCCATGTAGACAGAGGTGGGAATTGAACCTGACCAGGAATTTAACCTTGTAGCTGTAAGGCAACAATACTAACCACTAGGGCACTGTGCCGCCCCAAATCATATGCAATTCAATAAACTATTGTTTTGTTGTGAATAAGCAATACACATACAAATTTGTCCTGCAGTATGACTGTTTTTAGTAGGTGGCACTTTACATTTAACATCTCTGTCTCACTTCATCGGTCCATTTGAGACTTGTGCAGCGCTTTGGGTAAGTTGTTAAAAAATTTAAGATGCAAAACGCATTTCATCTGAAGTACAGTAAAATGTACTTATGCCTATAATACACACGTGGACAAAATTGTTTGTACCCTTCGGTCAATGAAAGAAAAACTCACAATGGTCACATAAATAACTTTAATCTGACAAAAGTAATAATTGTAAAAAATTCTATGAATGTTAACCAATGAAAGTCAGACATTGCTTTTCAACCATGCTTCAACAGAATTATTTAAAAAAATAAACTCATGCAACAGGCCTGGACAAAAATGATGGTACCCCTGGAAAATACTGAAAATAATGTGACCAAAGGGACATGTTAATTCAAGGTGTGTCCACTAATTAGCATCACAGGTGTCTACAATCTTGTAATCAGTCAGTGGGCCTATATATAGGGCTCCAGGTAGTCACTGTGTTGTGTGGTGACATGGTATGTACCACACTCAACATGGACCAGAGGAAGCAAAGGAAAGAGTTGTCTCAGGAGATTCGAAAGAAAATTATAGACAAGCATGTTAAAGGTAAAGGCTATAAGACCATCTCCAAGCAGCTAGATGTTCCTGTGACTACAGTTGGACATATTATTCAGAAATTTAACATCCATGGGACTGTAGCCAACCTCCCTGGATGTGGCCGCAGGAGGAAAATTGATGACAAATCAAAGAGACGGATAATCCGAATGGTAACAAAAGAACCCAGAAAGACTTCTAAAGAGATCCAAGGTGAACTTCATGCTCAAGGAACATCAGTGTCAGATCGCACCATCCGTCGTTGTTTGAGCCAAAGTGGACTACATGGGAGACGACCAAGGAGGACACCATTGTTGAAAACAAATAATAAAAAAGCCAGACTGGAATATGCCAAACTACATCTTGATAAGCCACAAAGCTTCTGGGGGAATGTCCTATGGATAGATGAGACAAAAATGGCACATCAGCTCTATGTTCACAGACGGAAAAATTAAGCATATCAAGAAAAGAACACTGTCCCTACTGTGAAACATGGAGGAGGCTCTGTTATGTTCTGGGGCTGCTTTGCTGCATCTGGCACAGGGTGTCTTGAATTTGTGCAGGGTACAGTGAAATCTCAAGACTATCAAAGGATTCTAGAGAGAAATGTGCTGGCCAGTGTCAGAAAGCTGGGTCTCAGTCGCAGGTCATGGGTCTTGCAACAGGACAATGACCCAAAACACACAACTAAAAACACCCAAGAATGGCTAAGAGGAAAACATTGGACTATTCTAAAGTGGCCTTTTATGAGCCCTGACCTCAATCCTATTGAGCAACTTTGGAAGGAGCTGAAACATGCTGTCTGGAAAAGGCACCCTTCAAACCGGAAACAACTGGAGCAGCTTGCTCATGAGGAGTGGGCCAAAATACCTGCAGAGAGGTGCAGAAGTCTCATTGACTGTTACAGGAATCGTTTGATTTCAGTGATTGCCTCAAAAGGTTGTGCAACAAACTATTACGTTAGGGGTACCATCATTTTTGTCCAGGCCTGTTCCATGAGTTCATTTTTTTTTAATAATTCCGTTGAAGGATGGTTGAAAAGCAATGTCTGACTTTCATTGGTTAACATTCATAGAATTCTTATTTATTATTACTTTTGTCACATTAAAGTTATTTCTGTGACCATTGTGAGTTTTCCTTTCATTGACCGAAGGGTGCCAACAATTTTGTCCATGTGTGTAGCACTGAAAATAATGGCAGTTTTGGTTGCTGCATGTTTCTGATGCACATGGTGGGTTTAATGGTTGTAAAAGACATGTTAAAGTGAGTTTATCAGCTTCATTCGTTATTATGGAGATATTAGAGAGCTGAATGAATCAACTCAAGTATTTCACGGTTCTTTTTAACAGAAAACCAAAGTCACAGGACCTGAGGTACTCTAATTTTTTCATTGTCGAGCACAGCTGTTCCAGGTGTTTAAGCACTTGGGTGACTAGTATGTATCAGTAAACAAGGCAGTACGTTTCCTTATTTCTTATGGATGTGTACAGTCGTGGCCAAAAGTTTTGAGAATGACACAAATATTAGTTTTCACAAAGTTTGCTGCTAAACTGCTTTTAGATCTTTGTTTCAGTTGTTTCTGTGATGTACTGAAATATAATTACAAGCACTTCATATGTTTCAAAGGCTTTTATTGACAATTACATGACATTTATGCAAAGAGTCAGTATTTGCAGTGTTGGCCCTTCTTTTACAGGACCTCTGCTATTCGACTGGGCTGCTCTCAATCAACTTCTGGGCCAAATCCTGACTGATAGCAACCCATTCTTTCATAATCACTTCTTGGAGTTTGTCAGAATTAGTGGGTTTTTGTTTGTCCACCCGCCTCCTGAGGATTGACCACAAGTTCTCAATGGGATTAAGATCTGGGGAGTTTCCAGGCCATGGACCCAAAATTTTAACATTTTGGTCCCCGAGCCACTTAGTTATCACTTTTGCCTTATGGCACGGTGCTCCATCGTGCTGGAAAATGCATTGTTCTTCACCAAACTGTTGTTAGATTCTTGGAAGAAGTTGCTGCTCGAGGGTGTTTTGGTACCATTCTTTATTCATGGCTGTGTTTTTGGGCAAAATTGTGAGTGAGCCCACTCCCTTGGATGAGAAGCAACCCCACACATGAATGGTCTCAGGATGCTTTACTGTTGGCATGACACATGATAGTAGCGCTCACCTTTTCTTCTTCGGACAAGCCTCTTTCCAGATGCCCCAAACAATCGGAAAGAGGCTTCATCCAAGAATATGACTTTGCCCCAGTCCTCAGCAATCCATTTGCCATACTTTTTGCAGAAGATCAATCTGTCCCTGATGTTTTTTTTGGAGAGAAGTGGCTTCTTTGGTGCCCTTCTTGACACCAGGCCATCTTCCAAAAGTCTTCGCCTCACTGTGCGTGCAGATGCGCTCACACCTGCCTGCTGCCATTCCTGAGCAAGCTCTGTACTGGTGGCACTCCGATCCCGGAGCTGAATCCTCTTTAGGAGACAATCCTGGCACTTGCTGGACTTTCTTGGACGCCCTGAAGCCTTCTTCACAAGAATTGAACCTCTTTCCTTGAAGTTCTTGATGATCCTATAAATTGTTGATTTAGGTGCAATCTTAGTAGCTACAATATCCTTGCCTGTGAAGCCATTTTTATGCAACGCAATGATGGCTGTACACGTTTCTTTACAGGTCACCATGGTTCCCTTTCAAAAGCTACACTCAATGCTGCCTGAAAACGCTATGGGAACATCTCTTTGTTGCCCGGTTGTGAAGCCTGTGCATGCCAGACCCGCCGAATACCTTCGGCTTATAACCTGTGCCAGGCATGACGTCACCGAATAAGGTGCACCTGCAGGTTATAAATAGGAGTGAACCGGAAACATCCTCAGATCTTTTTGTCTTCAGGACCGCTTTGTGTTTGCATGTGCATGTACAAGCCGTAACGAAAGCGAAATAAAAATAACAGTATTAACTCACCGATATGGCGGAGTTGCTTAAGAGATGCGTGCCTCCGTGCGATAGATCTCTTTCGGAGGGCGATCTTCACGAGTTTTGTCTCGAGTGCTTGGGGAAGAATACGCTCGCCTTGGGCTTCAGGGAGAATGTGAGTGCTGTGATCTTCTCCCTATTAAGGTGCTTCGCGCGCGGCTCGCTTTCTTTAAAGAGAAACCGCGAGCCGCGGCGCATTCCTGGGGCTCGCGTGCCGATCTGGCAGACGCGCACGAGACGGAATTTCCCCTTTCTCTCGCGCTCTCTCCGGATCAGGAAGTTTTAGCTTCCGCTTCGCAAGCGCGCTCCGGCGCTTCTTGTGAAGGAGCGGAAGAATCTTCCTCTCTCGCTTCCATGGAAGTAGCCTCCTCACAACGCTCCTCCAGTGCTGACAGAGCTTTTGAGGAATTATTAGAGGTTATAACGCGTGCGGTCGAGCGATTGCATATCGACTGGCCGCAGCAGCGAGATTCCCCCAAGCGTTCGAGATTGAATGACAGGTGTCTGTCGGGTGGCCGGGGGGAGGAGCCTCAACGTCTCTCTCTCCCCTTCTTTGGTGACATCCATGATGAATTAACTCTTTCATGGAGCAAGCCGTATTCATCGCGTGTTTTTGTACCATCGACTTCGACTTATTCGAATATCGTTGGTGCGAAAGCACGCGGTTATATGATGATGCCCAGATAGAAGAGACGCTTGCGGGCTATCTCTCTCCTGGGACATCATCCTCCCTGAAAAAGCCTATTCTCCCCTCCAAGCCGTGCAGATTGACATCTGCTTTGGTGGGTAAAGCTTTTCAGGCAGCAGGACAGGCTGGTGCTTCACTGCACACCATGGCGGTTTGGCAGGTTACCAGGCTGACCTGCTGAAGGACCTGAGCAGCGGCGGGGCTATTGATGACAGGGCGTTTGCAGAGCTGCGCCGAGCCACAGACCTGTCTCTCCGTGCAACCAAGCGGACGGCCCGTGCTGTGGGCCGTTCCATGGCTGCCATGGTGTCCACGAAGAGGCATCTGTGGCTGAACCTCACGGGCATCAAGGATAAGGATCGTGTTGCCCTCCTTGATGCCCCCATCTCGCCTTCCGGCCTTTTTGGCGACGCTGTTAATTCCGCCGCCACTAGGTTTCGGGAGGCAAAGGTATATGAACAGGCCTTTGGGAGGTTCCTTCCCCACCGTGCTCAAGAACCGGGACCGTCGGCCACCCGGCCCCGGCCAGGTCTGGCCCCTATCAGGCGTGAGGTGCAGAAGGAGAGCGTGACCAGCCGCGCCCCCCCCCCCCGTAAAGGCTGGGGTGGGGCTCGCCGCTCTTCTCAAAAATCTGCTTCGAAAAGACCGGATCTGAGGAGCTTCCTCTCTTCAAAGAAGAAGCCCTGAGTTCGTGCGCCTGGGGCTGTGGGGGTGTCTCCCCCCGGTGAGGGGCGCCTGGATTTTCATCACAAAACAGGGCCTCCTCCCTGGCACTCCCGGGAGGCCGGTGTTCAATCCCCGCCACCACTGGTGTTCGGGGAGCGCCGGTCTCCAAAGAAAAAAAAAAAAAAAAAAAAAGTTGGGTGTTCAGGCATCTCCTGCCACATTTCATCTCCCAACACTTAACACCCCCCCCCCCCCCCATACCCCCCCCCTCCCCCCCCCACACCGGATCGAGCACATCTGCTGGCCCAGCAGTTACAGACTCTGCTGGGCAAAGGGGCCATAGAACATGTTCCCCTCCCAGACAGAGGATCGGGCTACTACAGTCGGTACTTTTTGGTGCCCAAGAGAGGGGGAGGGTTGCGTCCGATCTTGGATCTTCGTGGCTTGAACCGCTATCTCAGAAATCCAGATTCAAAATGTTGACTGTCAAAATGATTGTTTCTCAAATCCAACTAGAGGATTGGTTTGTGACAATCGATCTCAAGGACGCATATTTCCATATAGAAATATTGCCACAGTACAGGAAGTTCCTGAGGTTCGCTTGGGGGCGAAGCTTACCAGTATTGGGTCCTTCCATTTGGCCTAGCTCTGTCACCCCGCACATATACAAAATGCATGGATGCAACTCTGGCTCCTTTAGGACTCCAGGGCATTTGTATTTTGGAATTACATAAACGACTGGCTGATTCTGGCCCAGTCTCAGGAGCTAGCGCTTCGACATCGGGATGTCGTCCTAGCCCATCTTCATTCTTTAGGATTGAGACTCAACGCCACAAAAAGCATTCTCCTTCCTGTTCAGAGGACAAAATATTTGGGTGTCACATCGGATTCGGTCACAATGCGGGCACAGTTGTCTCCTGCTCGTGTCGAATCCATTCTCAACACCCTGAAGGAAATCAAGCTAGGCCAGTAGGTCACCGTTCATCACTTTCAGAAATCTTAGGCCTCATGGCAGCTGCGTCCACGGTGATACCTTTGGGCCTTCTGCACATGAGAGCGTTTCAGCTGTGGCTAAGAGCCAGGGGGTTTCATTCAAGGGCCAACCCCCAGAGGCTAATAAGGGTTACGCGCCGGGGGCTTCGTACCCGTTCTATGTGGTTCAGACCCCGGTTTTTGACTTTGGGTCCCACTCTAGGTCCGTCTTGTTGTCGCAAGATGCTAACGACAGACGCTTCCCTCACGGGCTGGGGTGCGGTCTTGGATGGCCGTCCAGCACAAGGGAGCTGGAGAGGTCATCTTCTCGCGTGGCACATCAATTGCCTCGACATGATGGCTCTGTTTCTGGCCCTGAAACACTTCCTCCAGCAGTTGAGAGGCTACCATGTCCTAGTGCGGGTGGACAGCACTGCGGTAGTCTCGTACATAAATCGCCAGGGTGGACTCTGCTCGCGCCGCTTGAACAAGCTAGCGCACCAGGTTCTGCTTTGGGCACAGGACAAGTTCCTGTCCCTCAGGGGGATTTACATTCCAGGGCATATGAATGTAGGAGCAGACTTGCTATCCAGACAAGCTGTAAAACATGGGGAATGGAAAATCCACCCCGAAGTAGTCAGCCAATCTGGGAAAGATTTTACGTAGCAGAGGTGGACCTCTTTGTCTCATAAGAGGCAGCACAAGGCCCCCTTTACTACTCTCTGACTCCTCCAGCTCCCCTGGGTCTGGACGCAATGGGCCACACGTGGCCCAGGTTACGCCTTTATGCGTTTCCACCTATAGTTCTGCTCCCGGGAGTCCTGGCGAGGGTCCGTCAACAAGGGTTGCGCCTCTTATTGATAGCGCCCCATTGGCCGACCAGAGTGTGGTTCTCGGATCTAATATCTCTCCTCGACGGCTCACCCTGGGTGATTCCAGTGAGGAGGGATCTTCTGTCTCAGGCGCAGGGGACAATACTTCATCCCCGGCCCGAGCTCTGGAACCTTCACGTTTGGCCCCTGAACGGGACCAACTGAGACAGGCTGGGCTTTCAGCCAGCGTAATTGAAACCATTTAAGTGCCAGGGCTCCCTCCACTAGAAGAACTTATGCCCTCAAATGGAGTGTGTTTGAAAATTGGTGCATGGCAAGACACATAGACCCAGTTCACTGCCAGATTGTTTCAGTGCTGGAGTTTCTGCAAGAAAAGTTGTCCTCGGGCTTATGCCCTAGTACGCTCAGAACGTACGTAGCCGCTATTTCGGCCTGTCACGCTCTGAACGACGGGGTTTCTGTGGGCAAGCACCATTTAGTTGCCCGTTTTATTCGTGGAGCTAAACAGTTGATGCCGCCCACTAGAGCTACGGTCCCTTCATGGGACTTAACTATCGTACTCGAAGGCCTGGCCGACACCCCGTTCGAACCACTAGAGTCAGCGCCTGTCAAGCTTCTGTCTCTTAAGATGGTTTTTCTGATGGCTATTACTTCTTTGAAGAGGATTGGGGATCTGCAGGCTCTGTCAGTCTCCCCATCCTGCCTAGACTTTGCCCCTGGGCTAGTCAAAGCTATTCTGCATCCTCACCCGAACTATCTTCCCAAGGTTCCATTCTCGACCATGCACCCAGTTGTTCTCGAAGCCTTCTGTCCTCCGCCTTTCACAGCTCCGGAGCAGGAAAGACTTCACTTACTGTGTCCAGTACGTGCTCTTCGGATCTACGTCCACCGCACTAGCCAGTGGCGTAAGTCAGAGCAGCTCTTTATTTGCCATGGGGGTCGCAACCGGGGGGCGGCTGCCACTAGACAGACTCTGTCACACTGGGTGAGAGATGCCATTGCCCTAGCCTATGAGGCGCGTGGTCACACTTCGCCTCTAGGAATCAGGGCTCACTCAACCAGGGGGATTGCCTCATCGATTGCCTTGGCAAGAGGCGCCCCCCTGCAGCAGGTGCGTGATGCGGCGGGCTGGTCCTCTCCACACACGTTTGTTAGATTTTATAGTCTGGATGTCAATGCTACTCTGGGTTCACGGATCCCTCAGTCAGCATCCCAGAGCTAGGTCTGAGACCTCCTCGGCTTGTGCGCACACGCTACACAACCTGGGGGCCCAGACACTTGCAGTGCGGCGGCGTTGGTATTCTCGTTCCCATAGCGTTTTCACGCAGCATTGAGTGTAGCTTTTGAAAGGGAACGTCTCGGGTTACTTGACTGTAACCCTGTTCCCTGATAAAGCGGGAACGAGATGCTGCGTTCCGATGCCGCACTGCTGGCGTGCCTGGACGTCCTTCAGACAAAATTGACCTGAGGATGTTTCCGGTTCACTCCTATTTATAACCTGCAGGTGCACCTTATTCGGTGACGTCATGCCTGGCACAGGTTATAAGCCGAAGGTATTCGGCGGGTCTGGCATGCACAGGCTTCACAACCGGGCAACAAAGAGATGTTCCCATAGCGTTTTCACGCAGCATCTCGTTCCCGCTTTATCAGGGAACAGGGTTACAGTCAAGTAACCCGAGACGTTAACAATGAAAGAACTATGATTTCAAGCATCACCCTCCTTTTAACATGTCAAGTCTGCCATTCTAACCCAATCAGCCTGACATAATGATCTCCAGCCTTGTGCTTGTCAACATTCTCAACTGAGCTAACAAGACGATAACTGAAATGATCTCAGCAGATCCTTTAATGACAGCAATGAAATGCAGTGGAAAGTTTTTTTGGGGATTAAGTTAATTTTCATGGCAATGAAGGACTATGCAATTCATCTGATCACTCTTCATAACATTCTGGCGTATATGCAAATAGCTATTATAAAAACTTAAGCAGCAACTTTTCCAATTTCCAATATTTATGTAATTCTCAAAACTTTTGGCCACAACTGTATGTGTAGTTCAGGGTTTTACTGGTACTGAAGAATTTTTTCAAAGTGTGATATCTGAAGCTACTAAATATCTTCACTCAGAGATGAAGCAAATCATGTGAGACTCAAGTTTTTCAGGTGAAGTAAAACTTGTGCATTGTGCTTGCATTGACACTGTACAAAATGCTGCTTCCAGCAACCTTTTTTTTTTTTCAATTTTATCCAGTGAGGGTGAGATGGGGATAGAAGGATAGAATGAGGTTCTACTGGAAACAAAGGGTTTTTTTTTCTGCTCAGAGAAATTTGTAAAAAAAAAAAAAAAAAAAATTTTAAGGAACAAACAAATGAAACCTTAAAAAAATCAAAATTCCATATTATAAACCTATGAATGTAAATTATTAATTTTAATATGTGTTAATTGAACTTTGAGCTAGCTCCCATGAATAGTGAACTTGCCCCACTGTGTGTTGTGGCTTTATAGCTTATTAACAGACTGACACATTCTTCATGACGAAAAACTTAGAATAAAGATAAAATAAATTAGCTTGCATTAAATATGTTTGTGTAGAATGTGATACTTCACTCATTTTACAGAAATACATTTGGTCTAGACATCCAGACACACTGTAAAACATGAAGAAAACTTATCTTTGGTTCAGATTATTTATCTTTAATATTAATAACATGATTTTCTTAAATCTTAAAATGTCAAAGTCAAATTTATTTTAAAGCACATTTAACACAAAACAGTTGACCAAAGTACTGTACAATCCTAACATAAATGCAGACATTAAAATAGATTATAAAAACAGATAATAATAATAAAATAAAATTAAATCCAAATAAAGCAATAAGTCCCCCGGCATTGCATAAAATAAGCCAATAAAACAATGAATAAATACAAAATAAAAACAGGGAAAAAGAGTATGTCCACACACTGCATTAAATGACAAAGAGTTCAAAAAGGTCTTGAAGTAAGATTTAAAAATAGGAAGAGCAAGGGCCTGTCTGGTGTACAGGGGCAGCTCATTCCAGAGTTTAGGTGCTGCTACTGAAAGGGCCCGAACTTTAAGTAAAAGCTGATCACCACACCTGAGAAGCCGTGCTGGACTGCATGGCTTCAGCAGGTCAGCAATATATTGTGGTGCTAGATTATTCAGGGCTTTCAAGGCTATTACCAAGACCTTGAACTTGACCATGAACTGCACAGGGAGCCAGTGTAGGGATGCCAGGACAGGAAATATGTGTTCCTGCTTACATGTTTCCATTTAAAAAATTGCTCAGTGGCATTTTGGACTGAGGACTGGCCAACACCAGTCATGTTATTGTAATGCCAATGGAGGGCATTACAATAATCAAGCTGACTTGAAATGAAAGTGTGTATAACCTCTTCAAGATTGTTTTTTGTTAAAGATTTGGACATCAAGCTGACAAACAAGTGTAAGCTGAAAAGAAAGCTAACTTTAATAATATAATTAATTTGCTTATCCAGTTTAAAATTACTGTCCAGTAAAACACCAAAAGTCACAAGACTATGTTTTTAACAGTTGGTTTTACATATGATTTTCAGTTTTTTTTTCTTATTTAGACATATAAAATTTATGCCCATCCATTCTTTGACATCCTCCAGTGGTGTAAAAGTTTGTATTTCTTTGTTTTAGAGGAAGATACACACGTGGGCAAAATTGTTGGTACCCTTCAGTCAATGAAAGAAAAACTCACAATGGTCACATAAATAACTTTAATCTGACAAAAGTAATAATAAATAAGAATTATATGAATGTTAAGCAATGAAAGTCAGACATTGCTTTTCAACCATGCTTCAACGGAATTATTAAAAAAAAATGAACTCATGGAACAGGCCTGGACAAAAATGATGGTACCCCTAACTTAATAGTTTGTTGCACAACCTTTTGAGGCAATCACTGCAATCAAACGATTCCTGTAACCGTCAATGAGACTTCTGCACCTCTCTGCAGGTATTTTGGCCCACTCCTCATGAGCAAGCTGCTCCAGTTGTTTCCGGTTTGAAGGGTGCCTTTTCCAGACAGCATGTTTCAGCTCCTTCCGAAGATGCTCAATAGGATTGAGGTCAGGGCTCATAGAAGGCCACTTTAGAATAGTCCAATGTTTTCCTCTTAGCCATTCTTGGGTGTTTTTAGCTGTGTGTTTTGGGTCATTGTCCTGTTGCAAGACCCATGACCTGCGACTGAGACCCAGCTTTCTGACACTGGCCAGCACATTTCTCTCTAGAATCCTTTGATAGTCTTGAGATTTCACTGTACCCTGCACAAATTCAAGACACCCTGTGCCAGATGCAGCAAAGCAACCTCAGAACATAACAGAGCCTCCTCCATGTTTCACAGTAGGGACAGTGTTCTTTTCTTGATATGCTTCATTTTTCTGTCTGTGAACATAGAGCTGATGTGCCATTTTTGTCTCATCTGTCCATAGGACATTCCCCCAGAAGCTTTGTGGCTTGTCAAGATGTAGTTTGGCATATTCCAGTCTGGCTTTTTTATGATTTGTTTTCAACAATGGTGTCCTCCTTAGTCGTCTCCCATGTAGTCCACTTTGGCTCAAATAACGACGGATGGTGCGATCTGACACTGATGTTCCTTGAGCATGAAGTTCACCTTGGATCTCTTTAGAAGTCTTTCTGGGCTCTTTTGTTACCATTCGGATTATCCGTCTCTTTGATTTGTCATCAATTTTCCTTCTGCGGCCGTGTCCAGGGAGGTTGGCTACAGTCCCATGGATCTTAAATTTCTGAATAATATGTGCAACTGTAGTCACAGGAACATCTAGTTGCTTGGAAATGGTCTTATAGCCTTTACCTTTAACATGCTTGTCTATAATTTTCTTTCGAATCTCCTGAGACAACTCTTTCCTTTGCTTCCTCTGGTCCATGTTGAGTGTGGTACATACCATGTCACCAAACAACACAGTGACTACCTGGAGCCCTATATATAGGCCCACTGACTGATGACAAGATTGTAGACACCTGTGATGCTAATTAGTGGACATACCTTGAATTAACATGTCCCTTTGGTCACATTATTTTCAGTATTTTCTAGGGGTACCATCATTTTTGTCCAGGCCTGTTCCATGAGTTTATTTTTTTAAAAATAATTCTGTTGAAGCATGGTTGAAAAGCAATGTCTGACTTTCATTGAAAAATTCATATAATTTTTTTTAATTATTACTTTTGCCATTAAAGTTATTTATGTGACCATTGTGAGTTTTTCTTTCATTGACCGAAGGGTACCAACAATTTTGTCCACGTGTGTAAATTTGAGTATCATCTGCATACCAGTGAAAAGACATTCTGTACTTTCTAATAATGGATCCCAATGGAAGTAAGTAAAATGAAAATAACAAAGGCCCAAGAACAGACCCCTGAGGGACCCAACTGACAAGGATACAGAGTCTTCAGAAAAACCTCTGTTAGTGAGATGTGATCTGAACCAGTCCAGGGCAGAACCGGGAATGCCCACACTGTGCTGCAGATGATAAATGAGGGTGGAATGATCCACAATATCAAATGCAGCTGTGAGAACTAAAAGCAAAAGAACAGCAAAATCCCCTCAGTCACTAGTTATTAAAAGATCATTAAAAACTGTTTTTAAATCTCTCCACAGCAGATTCAGTGCTGTGGAGAGATTTAAAACCAAACTGGACCCTCCTCAAGAATGCCATGTGAATGTAAGACTGGAGCTGCACAGTTTTCTTCACTACTTTTGATGTAACATATGTATGAAAAATTGTAACGTATACCAACCAGGCAGGATGAAATGCCAGAAAACCCATGTGATGCCAGAAAACCCCACTTATCTCATGATCTACTGCTCATGCCCCATTAGGAAGCAGCATTATTTACCCCTCCCCTGAGAGCAGTGCAAAGCTGCTCAGACAGGATTTGAACTCACAATCTCTGTATGATTACAATCTTTGTCACCTAAATAACCCTCTTGTTAAACATGGATAATGTTTTTCTTTATTTCTTTACTAAACGGGTGCCACAATGAAAAGGTGCAATGTAGTTTGCAGTATTGCTGTTTCCACCACAAAAAGCCTAATTAAAATGTGAGTAGCATTAAAATATGAGTGGATCTAAGGCTACTTTCATGTTACAGGCTGAAAAGGCCAAAATTAGATTTTTCTTTTCTCAAATATGTTACTCGGATTTTTGGCTAGTCTGATCATCCCAAACCACATGGAATGTGACCTTTATTGTGGCCCTAAATCAATGTTGAGTCCCGTGTTTACCTGCAGGTCCCGGGTTCGAGTTTGCATGTTAACCCCATGCTTGGTGGGTTTCCTGCGGGTTCTCCGGTTTCCGTCCACAGTCCAAAAACATGCAGAATAGGCTGATTGGTGTTTCCAAATTGTACGTAGTGTGTGACTGAACATGTGAACGATGACTGGAGATCCTACAAAATGGGAATAAATACAACTGTACTCATTGGCCTCCATGGTCTCTAGTTGGACTACAGAGGTTCCTAGATGGATGGATGTAAATCAGTGTTGCAGTGAATCTTCATCTGAACAGTCACATCGGAATCCATATGACCTTTACATCACAAATAGAATAAAATGAAAAAAGAAATGGCCGAACATGGCTATATGTGAACCTGATTGTAGTGGCAAAGGAAAGATAAAAGTTTAAAAATAAGAAGAAATTTAATTAGAATTTTTAAACTAGACTTGTGAACCTATTTAAAGGACAACATATTTTTATAGCATTATAGTGGCATAATTACTGTATAAATAGTTAATTGTTACAATCAGTTCATCTAGTCAACACTTCAATTGATTCTATTCTTTTCATATAAATGTTATCATATTTTGCATCACCTCCTGAGCTTTGGATCGATCCAGCCATGCTAATAAAGTCACTGAACCACATGAAATATACAATGCGGATGAACCTTTGCTTGTGATATTAAAACAAAGTAGCCGAATGTGCAGAATAATCCATAATGATAAATGGCTCTGTCGGAGAGGCCAAAGGTTTGTAAAGAGCTTCACAGGAGTCTCTACATTAAGCATGACTGACGTTAAATATTATAGTAATACAGAAACATTGTATATTCATAATGCACAAGACTGCAATTAGGCAGGACCTAACTAGTACTTTATTGAAAGCTTAAAGTTATAGTTAGAGACACAGTTTGAGCCACTCTTACTTTTGAATTCCTATTAATTTTGTATGGGATTAAATTAGTATTAATCATGCTTATTAGGCACACTTTTTGGCAGAAGTTAAAATAATATTTCATATTCAGGGAAATTAATCTCTTTTGCTCATACTTGGAATATAAAATTAGCTTGTGGAAATTTTTTCTCAGCACTGACTTTTCTACCATACCTTCCAGTCATATTTAGCATCCTGGTGCCATTTGAAACATGTGTGCCTATTGATAATATATCTTTGTAATATTTCATAGACATCCCAGATATATTACTCTTTTATAAAAATATATTTTATTCACATCCGAATATAAAGAATACATAAAAAGTGCTGAAAGAGGTGAAACTTACTTTTGGCAGCAAATTCTTTCTTTCTTTCTTTCTTTTTATTTTTTGCTTACTCTGACAGTTTATTTGTGTATGATATTTATTCAGAAGAGCTCGGATGAGAAGCGTCCTTTATTTACTGCATTTTGATTTCCTCTTTTCTCAGATTTAATTTGTTCTTGATTAATATTACAATGAAAGAAAAACTCATCCATAAAGTTGTCTAACATGATAAATGGCCAAGCGTTAGTATGAGATATGGAATATGCAAATGATTGATCTATTTGGTGTGCAGGGCCTCAGATTGGGATAGATGCTGCATGTGTGGAGTGAATAACCACAGTCTTTTATAGACAGAAAATAGAGTTCTGTTGAGAGATGGTGCTCACAGAGGCACACTATACCGAGAAATAGATCTAGGACTGCCTGGTGTGATGCTGTACACCATTCAGACAGTACACCAATTTTCTCTCATGATGTGCAGAGCAGAGCAGTGAGTGCATGTTACAATATCCACATTGTTTTGTTTGTTCCAGATTCATAGTTACCAAAGGAAAGATTTTGTCAAATAATTCCATGGTCAAAATGAACGACTCGTTCTTTTGATCAGAAATAAAATAAAATGTTGGCTATAGTTCCAGTAATGAAAATATTACAATGCAGCTAAGGACATATTATGATAAACAGAATGAGCAGCTCACCTCTCATATCTTTTGGTCCGAGTCATTTGTTCATTTGAATCTATTGCACTGCATAGCGTCTATGGGAGTCACGTGACAAAAGAACAAACGACTCGGTCTCGAAGACTCATTGAGAAAAATCGCTCAATTCTGTTTCCTGTGTGCTGCACTGCATATCGTCTATGGGAGTCACTTTACAAAAGAACAAACGACTCAGGACTAGAAGACTTGTTGAGAACGGCTAAATTCTGTTTCCTGTGTGCTGCACTGCATAGCGTCTATGGGAGTCACGTGACAAAGGAACGAACGATTTGGACTAGACTCAAAGGTAACTACTCATGTCTGTTTCTTGTACATAACCTAGGGTGGTAGAAGATGAGCTAGTCACTCTCCAAGACTACTCATTCTTCTGAATCACGTAAAAGACTCTTTCAAAAAGAACGACTCATTCATGAATGACCCATCACTAAATCCCAATCACACTTTGTATGTTTTGTACACCGATCAGGCATAACATTATGAGCACTGACAGGTTACAATGTCATTACAATAGACATTAAAATGTGATTAATATCGGTGGGATATATTAAGCAGCAAGTGATTTTTGATGACATTTTGATGTGATAAAAATGGGCAGGATTTGAGCAACTTTGTCAAGGGCCAGATTTTGATTCCTAGATGATGGGGACAGAACAACTCCAAAAACTGCAGCTCTTGTGGGAGTCTATTGGAGTCATGCCTTGAGGAGTCATGGCTATTTTGGCAGCATTGTGGGACCTACTTAATAGTTGGTGGGAAGTCAAAATGTTACCGCTGTTTGGTGTATATGTACTTTGTGCATTATAACACCTACAATTTTCTTTAGGAAATCACACAATAAAACTTCACTTGTAAAAGAGCTCATAAGCAAACTGGAGCTGAAATATAAATTTTATTATAAACAGCATGCTTCATAACATTTCATGAATGTATTCATAGTAAATAAAAAAGTAAACAGAACCTTCAAGAGAAAATGTTTCCAATTCCAGTTAATGTTCTCTATTTCATGAAAGTCTCTTGATTGTAGATTCTTGTATTGTACTCAAGCCCTTCATTCAGCATTATGGAAAACATGATATGGCTGCAAGCCATCGTAATTTGTACAAGAGCACCCTTGTGAAAATGTAATTTCCTCTAGCAGTTCACCCATGACTCGTTTATGTGGCTCGTGCTACTCCTTGAAGGCTTTTGCTCATACCTGTGCAGAAATGGACACACATGCCTCTCAGTCTATAGTCTATTAAAAGGCTTTGTAATACATTTTATCAAGTCATTTGCTCTTCATTTTGATTTAGCTCCAAGATATCCAAGTCCCCTTCCTCTTTTACCTCTAATGGATGTTTCACCTTGAAACAGCGCAGCCAAAAGTGCAACAGTAGGCATTAATGTCTTACTCTCATAATTACAGAAGAGAAATAGGCATTGGCTAGTAGTTGTTGAAAATTAAATATTTAATAAAATACAAAAGCATAATAAAAAACATAAAAAATATTACAGCACTATAATATATTATATTATTTTCATTAATAGTTGGTGGTGATATTAGATGGGGGATAAAATCTAATATCTCTCAACAGTTTAAATGCAAATATTATAGGTTGTAGGACATCCACTGGGAAATACAAGGATAGTCTAACACCAGGAGTCTTAAAATGGTCAAGACCCAGTCAATCTTGGATAGATCACTTTATTAATCCCAGTGGGAAATTCAGCCATCACATGTTTACTGTATTTGAATTGTGTCACACATTGAAGGATTTTGCTCATACATGAGATTGAAGGCTTGAGAGTGAAATTAAAAACAGTATTTATTTATTTATTATTACTACTATTATTATCTTTTTATTATTTATTTATTTTATTTTTATTTTTCACATTTGCCAGAAACATTATTTTACTTTTTATTCTCTTAAGAATTGGACTATATATATATATATATATATATATATATATATATATATATATATAATATTTATATATATAATATTTATATATAAATATTATATATAATATATAATATATATTTATTTATTTATTTTTGGACAGTTTTTTAGGAACATGCAAGTTGTTAATAATTGGTTAAAAATGCTTCTTGTTATAAAATCCATTAGTCATATTTCAGGTTTGTACATGACAACTAAATATATATTAACTATTAAAACATACCAAGTATGTCTTACACACACTAAAAGCAGATAAGGAATGGTTTACTTCATTCCTGACTAATAAAAATAATAATAAGTCTGTATTGGCATGACTAATGATTCATACCATATTTTCCCTTAATACCAAACATGATAGAAATAAATGTTAGAAACCTTTTGTCATATATCATTTGGACAATTTGTGTTTAGTCCATGTACTATTTCACAGGCAATACCGTATGTTAGATAATGTGTTTGTAGTGCTTATTATTTATTCTTGATGATATATATTATATTGCCCTGTGGGGAACCTCTACCAAGGTCTTAAAATAGCTTTGCTTAAAGTCTGCAATCATCCTTATTGCTTGTGTACCTTTGAATACCACATTTCTTCCAGTCAACATTTCATAAATATATTGATTTATGTTGATCAACATTTCATAAATATGTTGAAACAGCACCTTTGGTAGATTACCTTCCTTTGCGAAGGGTCTCTCCTATACTGAGAGATATGTTATATTTATACTGTAGAAATAGTAATTTAATAAAACTCGATATTAAATTTTATACTATTTTGAGATACTGTATTTTTGATTTTCATGAGCTGTAAGCCATAATTATTCATATATAAACAAAAAAGGCTTAAAAGATTTCACTATATTTGCAACAAATGTATAATATATGATAGTTCCATAGTTTAACTATAATTCAAATATATAATATATAATATTATATAATTATATTATATCATATAATATTTATATAAAATATTATAGTATAATAATTCAATTAGAAAGAAAATTAATTTAATTCATGTTTAATCAGACTGCTTTCCTCTACTAAACACCATATACCATCCACCTGGGAGGGTGAAGTCTATCACATGCTTCTTCCGAATCATTTTTACTATGAAAAAGCATATTATAATATGTTATATAGGATATTATAATAGCTCTCTAATACAAGCTCAGGAATTTCGATACTTAAGTAAAATTTAAGGGGAGAACATTTGCATTTTACTCAAGTTGACATGTAAATGTCATAATTTCTACTGTTACTTGATATAATTAATATTGACATTATTGATATTATATATTGTTATATTGATTGTTAATATTTTACCAATTGTATCTCTACTTTTACTCAAGTACAGGATGTGTGTAGTTCGCCCACCACTAACTATCAAATGAAACACTAGCCCATGTTTAACTGCATGGTCTGTGTTAATGACTGTAACCTCTCTACCTCTTCTGAACTGATTTCACTTTTACTCTTCCCAGCCTAATAATGCTTTTGCTCCTGGGAACCTAGTGCTGTAAAAGAATTTTATGTGGGAGCTGCACAATCATCAGCAAGCCAGTATTGATAGGTCTAATGTTTGCTGTCTGTTATTCATTGGCCTTGACAGTAAGAGTTCATGAGGGAGACCATGTAGCATTGGATCACTTCATCTGCCTGGACCAGCCCATAATCTCTGGCTGTTACAATATTTATTCCGAACAATAGAAGCTGGCCCGCCACATTAATGCAACCCTAAAAAGGTGATAACCTTTGAGCAATCCACCGCTGATTTGTAATTAACCAACCAAAGGTAATTATTATATGATTATGTTGCAGCTGCACGTGTGTGTACTCTAAATATTTATTATAATTTATTACATGTATTAGCCAGAGCAATTTCACTGTATGAATCTAACCATGGTCTCAATCATATGTTTTGTAATGTGATTACTGTTAGTAATTCTAAATTCACTAATATTGGAAAGAACGGAATATTTAGTGCCAGTTTGGCCTTTGTAGAATCCCTGAGGAGTTCTGGAATTCAAAACTCTCTATATTTCATAGTATTCTTGTGTTCATATAACCTCAGCACATTTTCAAATGCCAAAATGAGACATCTGCAGTTACGTTCCTCCCTGTAATGTCTAAGCTGATACATGTATCCAAACACACCCATTGCTTAGGATAAGCCTATCCATGCTTGATTCATGACCACCAAATGCAGATAATTGTAATAGTATGATGTATTAATGGTGTGATTTCCAAATGGGTGGAACCATCTTGTGAAATGGAAGTCTGCTGACAGGCAGTAGGCAATATGTCACTGCTGCTTTAGCTGGCTTTACTTCATGCACTCACATCACATACAGTATAGTACATGTACACATGGCCATGTGAATATGTTTCCATTAAAACTGAAATATGGATGTGACAAAATGCTGCAATAGCAGGAGGGATAAGGCAGATCATGGATTTGCTGTAAATGGAGGATACTGTAAAAAAAAAAAAAAGAGGCAAAATGCCTAAAGATACAACGAAAAAAAAAAAAAAAACGAAAAAAAAAAAAATATATATATATATGTTGTTTATGTAATAACATCAGCAGCAGCCTCATTTCCCCTCTCTTCCGTTCCAACCACTCAGCATTCAGCATCAACGGTCTACTAATTACCAGCCTCAGCAACTGTCATCATCTGCATCTGTTTGTCACTGGTTATAATAATATAAAAGCTTAAAAAGTATTTCTCAAGACTTCATAAAAATAAATAAATAAAAACAAGGGGTGGCTTAAGACTTTTTAGCGTGTTTTAGCATCCATTCTCATCGTTTGACAGTGGAGACCAGGCTGATAGTGACAGATGAACAGATTGGGAAGAAATCAGATGCTTTATGATCCATTTGGTAACAAATATACAACTAATTTAAAACTACTATACAAATAAAATTTAATTGAAGTTTACATTACATTTATTTAATCTACTGGTCAATCAGTATGGGGATTAGTGGGTAGCTTGGATGTTTTTATTTGGCAGTGCAAGTTTGCTATGCATTGAAGTGGCTTTATTCAATAAAGGCATTCTAATTCTATTTCAATGAAATATATTGTACGTCGGACTTGTGTCACTGATATATGAGCATGAGTTTAACTAGCCTAAGTTAACAACCATCTAGCTGACTTTAGGATTTTTGTTCCAGTGTGTGAATAGAGTTTTTTAATCATCATATCGAAATATTCTATTTGTCAGGGGCTTTTGTGTACAATGGATTAGAGCTCATTGGTTGTTGCATGTTCCAGTAACATTCCAAGAGCTGTGTATTTTAATGATGAATGGTTCTCAAGAATAATCTCTCATAAAATAAAGTATAGGTGTGTCATTTTGAAAGCGATCAGGTGGGGTATGACATTTTTAATTTAAACAAACATGAACAGTGTTTGCCATTACATTCACCAAACTGAACAAACCGTTCAGTTCAAGTTTAAATCATACAAAAATATTAATAAATGTATTTATAATAATAATAATAATAATAATAATAATAATAATAATATAATTGCATGTGTTTAGAAAAACTATGGATGCTGATTCATAATTTTAGCAGCATTACTCTTTTGTCTTTAAGCTTTTAATAAAACATACCCACACAATCACACACTCTTACATACAAATAAAAACTTCATAATCCCTGAACAGAGATGTGGTCAATTGCACATTAATTGAATTTCACTGGCTGTGCCATTGGAGACATGACCATCACCATCAATTACTTATGATAGAAAATGCTCCCTGAGGGTACATGAAGCAGCCATCTTCTTGAATGCCTGATTTAACAGGCATGACAGAAACATCAAAGGATGAAAATCAAAGGTCCCTAATGTCTCCTTCTTTGTTTAAATGGAAGTAGCTAAAAGCCACAGGCTCACTCAGAGAAAATGAATAACGGGTGGCCCAATGAATATTAAATAATATCAAAAATGTTCCCAAACTCCCTAAAAGGGGTTTCCATGGACACCTGGGTCTTCTCAAGCAGCACAAAATGTCGGGGTCTGTCTTCACACGTGATGGTTAATACCGATTTTACACACCGTCCACACTGAGTGGTTGTTCGATGCTTCAGCCTCTTTTTCATCACAAATCTCCAGGGGTGAAAATTCAATATCCATTTCAGAATCAATTCCAGGATGGGCCCACAGTAAATGATCAAAGAAAGACGACGCGGGAAAATGAACAGAGGGGTGGATGTACAGGCAAGTCATTTAGCGGGCTTGTTTCTCAGGTGTTATACTGTAACAGAGAATCAGAAGGTAATCATGTGCGCTCCAGTTCCTGCAGCGGAGGTCATAGAGGGAGAGAAAACAAAGAAGATGATTATAAAAGGGGACAGCGCCTTATGAATTAGCATTTTCACTCACATACAGTACCTAACTTCACTCAAGGAAGGAAACATGTATGTGATGTGTGTTTTGTTTTACAGGCTCACATAATGTTGTATAGTGAGAAGACTTTGACAGCATTAACAGCTTTATGCTTCAACACTATTGCATTGCAGTTCTGTTTAAACTATGGATTGTGACACCAAATGTCAGAATGACTTTTTAGGTTAGTTTTTAGCTCATAAATTCTCTGCAGGTCTGTATTAACTCCCATACACCTGTTCTTTCTATTTTTAGCTTTTTTGTTAAAATGTATTCCGAATCAGTCTTTTATTTCTATACTGTATATACAGTATGTATTTTGAAGATACATAAATTACATCCTCCCCTCTGCACAGTGAGGTTTTAACCCATTGCACTTTCATGCCAAACTATGAAGGGCATTCAAGCCAAACTGGGTTTCTTAATTGTGTAGAATAACAGAAAACAGTTCTAAGAGATCAAAACTATTGCACCTTTTTTTCTGTACTGTAATCCCCTGCTATACTTATCCCAGGATTTCACTAGCGCCCGGATACCATTAAGGTGGAAAAGCCATGACTCGACTGCCTGCTTCACTTCGTAAAGGCTGGCCTCCCAGGAACTCCTTTAAAGGCGCAAACATGTGGGAATCGATTGGCGCGAGGTTGGGGCTATACGGGTGATGTGGCAATAACTCGCAGCAAAGCTCCTGTTTGCAAGTGCTGTTTGTGAATGAGTGTGCATGCAGATCCAAAAAACAGATACGTCTCTTCTGACAAGTCACCTTGACTGAGATCGCCTTCCATAGACATGCTGCCTTCTTTAAAATGTTTGCGCCATTGTGCAATGTTGTACTGTAGCCAAGAGTCTCATCATCTAACTGTACTTCTGTAAATCAGTTTTATGCTTTCATTCACAAGAAATTTCATCACAAGTCGTGGTATGACTTGAACACAACTCATATATACATTACTTTATACTTTGTAATGACTGCATTTTATACAGTTTATAGTGTCTGAGTGGCTCATGAAGGAAAAACCTATTTATTTTTTATTGTTTATTATGTCATAGAATCCCATGCTCTCAGCTGTGTCATTTAATTATCCACTTTCATGAGGTACAAGTAACTCTAGGGAATATACTGTTCAGTTTAGGGCCTACCAAAGCACCACTCTTGGCGGTTTACCACCCATCAGTAGATTTTTCAGTTTTATCTAGTTTAATCCTGCAAACTATATCCCCAAGATAAGTCCATATGAGTGATGGATTCCATCAGTGAACTTGTGTCATGCTTAATTGCTTTAAATGCACCTCTTACTAAATGTTTAAAGACAAAATGCTATTTATTGGTTTTCAGTCTAGTGACAAATATTTCGCTCCAAAAAAGAAATGAATGAGACACTAAATTTAAATGTTTATTTTTTGTTTGGTAAAAAAAAATGATGCTCATATGATCACATTCAATGAAGTAATCAGATTACGATCTTTCCAGGTGTGAAACTTGTGGCCAACACAAGTATGCAATAAGTATTAGATTCTTCACACCATGTCTGTAAAGTGTCTGAGACCGTAATGAAATTTAATTTAATGATTTATTCAGCTTCATTAACTGCTTTTTCTCAGTCAGGCTCACAGTGGATCAAAAGCCTATCCAGAATATTTCCTAACCTACTTTATTTCCTTTATCACACAGGACTAACAAAAGAAGATCAATGTACTGTATAGGCCACTATCTCAAACATGCTAACTGGTTAAGTCATGTATGTTACTGTCACCCCCTTGATTCTAGTAATGTTAAGTAAAAATTGTATATTTGGTTGTAAAAAATTGGAGATAGCTCATCTTTTTATTTTATGTGATACTTGAAAACTTTCTGCGTTATACTCAGAATAGAGACCATTATACAGAACATGCTTTATAAAATGTCTTTAAGGTTGGGATTGCTAACGATGGATTTTAAGGTTGGTACAGACCAAAACGCTTAAAGTGCCTCCAGTTTTATGAATCTTATATATGATTCCTTTTAAGCCTGGTTTTGGTGGAATGGAGGCAATTTTATTTTAAGGTCTATTCAATGCTAGAGAGAAGGGATACATCTGCAGACAAATAGTGCAACAAGTGGAATGCAACAATAGTACTGACTAAATTTACCTGAAAACACATTCAATCTTAGCCTTTTGGGGAAAAGTGGTTAGAGTAGAAGTGTGTGTGTGTGTGTGTGTGTGTGTGTGTGTGTGTGTGTGTGTGTGTGTGTGTGTGTGTGTGTGTGTGTGTGTGTGTGAATACTTGGCACCCATTGTCTTAGCACAGGTCTGGCATATTTTAAATGCAACTTAATATACTTTAGCTACATTAAAATGATATTTGATTTTCAGCACTATGAGTTCTTTTTTTTTTTTTTTTTTTTAGGTCAAAACATATACTGTAATAGACAAGGCTAAAGTGCTTAAAAAATCAGATGAAGGTACAAAAGATCAGATGACAAGCATGTTGTTTTCTGTGATTTTACCTACCTTCATGTGCATCCATTCAATACGTTTGGTAGAGAGTTTATATAATTAATATCTAAGTGAGTCTGTAAAATCCAAAAAGTCTTGCTGCTTTCTGCAAAAATTGGGGTAAGGATCCATCGACATGCCATCAAACTCATCAGCAAATGAACACTCACCACCAGTGGAGAGATATCCATCATTTCACTAGCAATGATCATTGGATCATTAGCATTTGACCATTAGCATTGTTACCTAAAAAGTTGAGGGTGAAGGACCTTGCTCAAGGGTCCAACAGCAGCAGGGTGGTGGCACTGGGGCTTGAACTGAGACATTCCTTTGGGATTCCTCTCTCTCCTGGAATGTCCTTTGGGATCAATGAGGTATGTATCTACAGTATGTACAGTACGTATGTAATGGAAGGTGGAAAGAGTACTAAAATGTTGTACTCAAGTAAAAGTACTGTTACTTCAGTGACATTTTACTGAAGTACAAGTTAAGTTACCATTATAAAAATCCACTCAAGTATAAGTAAAAAGTAGCTCATAAAAAATGTAATCAGAGTAAATGTTACTGAGTAACTTTTTTTTTTTTTTTAACAGCGGGGGTAGGATAAGGCATTCTAGCGTAGTTCAAAAAAGATGAGCAGATATAAATTTCAAACTAGTTGTTTTTAACTGAAGGAACACATACTTTTTTTTTTGTACTTTTGCATAATAAAGCTGTTGTCTTGCTTGTGCTTGAAAATCAAAGTAGTCACTTAAATATGGCGTTACGTCCCAGGCTATGGTTGGGCCGTACAGCAAAAGAATGGTTCAGGGTTCTATTTTAAACTGTATGGAAATGGTGGTGTGTGGCAGAAAGAACTAGATCCAGTCATTAACTGATGAAATAATGAGGTTTGTATTGCTTTACAAAAAAATACAAACTCACACACACACACACACACACACACACGCACACACACACACACACACACACACACACACAACAACAACAACAACAACAACAGGAGGAGGAGGATCAGATTCAGGGTGGACCCAGGCCAAAATAATAAACTAAATGGTATTTATATTTAGTAGCTAGATTACCTGCAAAAAAAAAAAAAAAACACAAACCAAAAAAGGTACCTTCCCTTACTCCCTAAACCAAAAACAGTGAATAAATTCCCTCTTCCCAAAATAAATGGCAGCCATGCCCCTACTACTAGTGAGTGAACAAACATACAGTGAAATTATCTACAAATATACACAAAGACCAACAAAAGCAATAATCAAAGTCAATGGGAGGCAAATAGTCAAAACAACCAAATATCAAAACGCCAAAATCACAATGTCTTTCCTCTTTCCCGCGTCTCTCTCCGGTTTATATATGGTCGCGCTGGTTGATGACGTCACTCTCAGGGCGGAAGCGACCGTGTGGAAGGTCAGGTAGATGCCGATGTGGGGACAGTCAGAAAACCTAGACTGGAGACTGGAGCGGCGCGCGACCAGGACACGATACACACACGCGAGCGCAACCAAGCATTTATACAAAGCATATGTCATTTGTTTTACTCAGTAGCACATATGATTTAAAATGTAGCGAATTACAATACTTCAAACAAAACATACTTAAGTAAAAGTAAAATTACAGATTTTAAAAACTACAGTGGAACCTCGGATTGCGAGTAACGTGGTTTACGAGTGTTCCGCAAACCGAGCAAAGATTTGTAATAAATTTTTAATCGGAAACCGAGCAGGTATTAGTTTACGAGCACCGAGTATCATGTATCACGCATGCAAGTCTTATTTTGACACCGAGCGTCACTCTGTCAATTTTTTTTCATCTTTGTTGTGAAACTTAAAAAGTGATTACCTTAGTATGCGCTCACACCAGTCTCAGAGAGATTTCTTTTTTCCCTGTTAAAACGGTGTTTCCGCTGTGTTTATGTGTGTCCGTTTGTTGTGAAACTTAAAGTGATTCCGTTAATATGTGCTCATGCCAGTCTCAGAGAGACTTTTTTCCTGTTAAAACGGTGTTTCTGTGTGTGTGTGTGTGTGTGTGTGTGTGTGTGTGTGTGTGTGTGTGTGTGTGTGTGTGTGTGTTGTGAAACTTAAAAAGTGAGGTGGGGAGAGGGACGAGGAGTGTTACTGTGTAAAACGAGGCGAGGGAAGGGGCTAATTCCACACACACACACACACACACACACACACACACACACACACACACACAGTGCCTGCGCGCACCAATGGAAACACTTATCTGTCTGGATTTATTTGTACTTTTTTTTAAAGGTAAAGTGCAGATTAATTTGTTTTATTTTCATTTCAATTATTTTTATGTATTTATTTTTGAGGGCTGTGGAACAAATAATTTGAGTTTTCATTATTTCTTATGGGAAATTATGATTTGGTTTATGAGTGTTTTGGAATACGAGCCCACTTCCGTAAATGTAATTTGTTACTTTCCACCTCTGTATGTAATGTTGTATATACGTACAGTACTGTATGTATGTATGTATGTATGTATCTATTTGCAGTGCAACACCTAAACCACTGACCTACAGTACCATTACCCCCTTTATATAAAATGATAAACTTATGATTATACAATTTCCATATTAGGATGCATAAACAGAAAAATGCATGAACAGAAGCTCATACACGGCCATAACAGAGAGTGGAATGTCCTCCTTCTCTGCTGGAAACAGGATGAATTATACTCTCTCGGACTTTCAGCTGAAGATGAACATCTGTGACATTTTCCGGGGGATTTTTAACTCAATCGTTTTACTTTTTTTGCGACTTCCCTTTCCCTCTCACTCTGTCTCTCTCCTTTTCATCTTCTCTCTCTCTCCCACCCACTCATTCTGTATGATATTAGCCTCCACCTCCTAAGTTTCCTAAACACTTATTATTTTTTCCCCTCTCACAGACGAGTGGTTGCTATGTACGTTTAAATTAGCATGTTTATTGCTTATTGTTGCCTTGCTCCTCTCATTTACATATCAAGCTGAAAGGCCTCAGGCTCTCTGCTCCAGCCTTAAGTTTAGGGGGGAAAAAAAGTCTATTTATTATTAATAAGAACCACCCTCTCTCTCACACACACTGAAAAAGAATCTCTGGGCCATGATCCTGGTATCATGCTTCAGTAGCCTTTATACACAGTCAGCTCTGCTTGACTGCCCCAGTGGCTGTGCTTAATGCACACACCAAAGCATATTCTCATGGTTTAAAATGTGCTCCTCTCAGCAAATTACCCTAAAGCATGATATGTGCCGGAATCTCATTTCTGGGTTAGAAAATGTCTGAAATTATAGTTTCTGGATATGCTCATTTGTTAAAGGTCATTCTTTGAAAACGAGATCTTTTTTTTTTTTTTCGCTTGAGGCATGATGAACATGTGTAGAAATCCTTGAGAAGTTTTTTTGAGACTGTGCTGTCTACCTCAATGTATAGCTATACATCTGATGTAGGTTCAGAATACTGCACATAAGCCTGCATAATTATGTAATTATGGCAGTTTCTACATGGATTTATTTTTCAGTAGTGTAACAATTTAGATTTTATACTGAGACGTATAGATTATTTGTCCAGGTCCTAAATATAACATTACTTTTCTAAGCTCATTTCGGATTATCAATTATAATAATATAAATTTTACACTAATATGGAAAGACTTCTTTGTATAGTAGTAATGTGCTGACATTGTACAGTAAAACTGTAAATGACTTGTATCTTACTGGTAACTGGCATGCAGTGAAATAGCAGTAAAATTAGTAAATTCCAAGAATACACTGGAATGAGCAACATATGATGCAAATATTTTGAGCATTTGGCAGATGTGCTTATCCATAGCAACTTACATTTTATCTAATTTTTTTTTACATCTAAGCAATTGAGGGTTAAGGGCCTTGCTCAAGGGCCCAACAGTGGCAACTTGTTGGTGGTGTCTAAACCTATGAGTTTCCGATCAGTAGTCCAATGCTTTAACCGCTAAGCTACCGATGATCCCCATCACTATCTTCTATTGGTATAAGTTCCCTTTCAAAAGCTACACTCAATGCTGCGTGAAAACGCTATGGGAACATCTCTTTGTTGCCCGGTTGTGAAGCCTGTGCATGCCAGACCCGCCGAATACCTTCGGCTTATAACCTGTGCCAGGCATGACGTCACCGAATAAGGTGCACCTGCAGGTTATAAATAGGAGTGAACCGGAAACATCCTCAGATCTTTTTGTCTTCAGGACCGCTTTGTGTTTGCGTGTGCATGTACAAGCCGTAACGAAAGCGAAATAAAAATAACAGCATTAACTCACCGATATGGCGGAGTTGCTTAAGAGATGCGTGCCTCCGTGTGATAGATCTCTTTCGGAGGGCGATCTTCACGAGTTTTGTCTCGAGTGCTTGGGGAAGAACACGCTCGCCTCGGGCTTCAGGGAGACTGTGAGTACTGTGATCTTCTCCCTATTAAGGTGCTTCGCGCGCGGCTCGCTTTCTTTAAAGAGAAACCGCGAGCCGCAGCGCATTCCTGGGGCTCGCGTGCTGATCTGGCAGACGCGCACGAGACGGAATTTCCCCTTTCTCTCGCGCTCTCTCCGGATCAGGAAGTTTTAGCTTCCGCTTCGCAAGCGCGCTCCGGCGCTTCTTGTGAAGGAGCGGAAGAATCTTCCTCTCTCGCTTCCATGGAAGTAGCCACCTTACAACGCTCCTCCAGTGCTGACAGAGCTTTTGAGGAATTATTAGAGGTTATAACGCGTGCGGTCGAGCGATTGCATATCGACTGGCCGCAGCAGCGAGATTCCCCCAAGCGTTCGAGATTGAACAACAGGTGTCTGTCGGGTGGCCGGGGGGAGGAGCCTCAACGTCTCTCTCTCCCCTTCTTTGGTGACATCCATGATGAATTAACTCTTTCATGGAGCAAGCCGTATTCATCGCGTGTTTTTGTACCATCGACTTCGACTTATTCGAATATCGTTGGTGCGAAAGCACGCGGTTATATGATGATGTCCAGATAGAAGAGACGCTTGCGGGCTATCTCTCTCCTGGGACATCATCCTCCCTGAAAAAGCCTATTCTCCTCTCCAAGCCGTGCAGATTGACATCTGCTTTGGTGGGTAAAGCTTTTCAGGCAGCAGGACAGGCTGGTGCTTCACTGCACACCATGGCGGTTTGGCAGGTTACCAGGCTGACCTGCTGAAGGACCTGAGCAGCGGCGGGGCTATTGATGACAGGGCGTTTGCAGAGCTGCGCCGAGCCACAGACCTGTCTCTCCGTGCAACCAAGCGGACGGCCCGTGCTGTGGGCCATTCCATGGCTGCCATGGTGTCCACGAAGAGGCCTCTGTGGCTGAACCTCACGGGCATCAAGGATAAGGATCGTGTTGCCCTCCTCGATGCCCCCATCTCGCCTTCCGGCCTTTTTGGCGACGCTGTTAATTCCGCCGCCACTAGGTTTCGGGAGGCAAAGCTGTATGAACAGGCCGTTGGGAGGTTCCTTCCCCGCCGTGCTCAAGAACCGGGACCGTCGGCCACCCGGCCCCGGCCAGGTCTGGCCCCTGTAAGGCGTGAGGTGCAGAAGGAGAGTGTGACCAGCCGCGCACCCCCCCGTAAAGGCTGGGGTAGGGCTCGCCGCTCTTCTCAAAAATCTGCTTCGAAAAGACCGGATCTGAGGAGCTTCCTCTCTTCAAAGAAGAAGCCCTGAGTTCGTGCGCCTGGGGCTGTGGGGGTGTCTCCCCCCGGGGAGGGGCGTCTGGATTTTCATCACAAAACAGGGCCTCCTTCCTGGCACTCCCGGGAGGCCGGTGTTCAATCCCCGCCACCACTGGTGTTCGGGGAGCGCCGGTCTCCAAAGAAAAAAAAAGTTGGGTGTTCAGGCATCTCCTGCCACACTTCATCTCCCAACACCTAACCCCCCCCCCCCCATCTAGCCGAAGTGTCAAAGCTCGTGCCCCTTTCGGAGAAGCTGGCAGCGTGGGGACTACTGCCAGGTGTATCTCCTTGGGTATAAAGGACTGTAGGCACAGGCTACAGGATTCAGTTTGCACATCGTCCTCCGCGTTTCAACGGCGTGGTCTCCACTTCCGTGAAACCGGATCGAGCACATCTGCTGGCCCAGCAGTTACAGACTCTGCTGGGCAAAGGGGCCATAGAACATGTTCCCCTCCCAGACAGAGGATCGGGCTACTACAGTCGGTACTTTTTGGTGCCCAAGAGAGGGGGGGGGGTTGCGTCCGATCTTGGATCTTCGTGGCTTGAACCGCTATCTCAGAAATCCAGATTCAAAATGTTGACTGTCAAAATGATTGTTTCTCAAATCCAACTAGAGGATTGGTTTGTGACAATCGATCTCAAGGACGCATATTTTCATATAGAAATATTGCCACAGCACAGGAAGTTCCTGAGGTTCGCTTTTGGGGGCGAAGCTTACCAGTATTGGGTCCTTCCATTGGCCTAGCTCTGTCACCCCGCACATATACAAAATGCATGGATGCAACTCTGGCTCCTTTAGGACTCCAGGGCATCCGTATTTTGGAATTACATAAACGACTGGCTGATTCTGGCCCAGTCTCAGGAGCTAGCGCTTCGACATCGGGATGTCGTCCTAGCCCATCTTCATTCTTAGGATTGAGACTCAACGCCACAAAAAGCGTTCTCCTTCCTGTTCAGAGGACAACATATTTGGGTGTCACATCGGATTCGGTCACAATGCGGGCACAGTTGTCTCCTGCTCGTGTCGAATCCATTCTCAACACCCTAAGGAAATCAAGCTAGGCCAGAAGCTCACCGTTCATCACTTTCAGAAATCTTAGGCCTCATGGCAGCTGCGTCCACGGTGATACCTTTGGGCCTTCTGCACATGAGAGCGTTTCAGCTGTGGCTAAGAGCCAGGGGGTTTCATTCAAGGGCCAACCCCCAGAGGCTAATAAGGGTTACGCGCCGGGGGCTTCGTACCCGTTCTATGTGGTTCAGACCCCGGTTTTTGACTTTGGGTCCCACTCTAGGTCCGTCTTGTCGTCGCAAGATGCTAACGACAGACGCTTCCCTCACGGGCTGGGGTGCGGTCTTGGATGGCCGTCCAGCACAAGGGAGCTGGAGAGGTCATCTTCTCGCGTGGCACATCAATTGCCTCGACATGATGGCTCTGTTTCTGGCCCTGAAACACTTCCTCCAGCAGTTGAGAGGCTACCATGTCCTAGTGCGGGTGGACAGCACTGCGGTAGTCTCGTACATAAATCGCCAGGGTGGACTGTGCTCGCGCCGCTTGAACAAGCTAGCGCACCAGGTTCTGCTTTGGGCACAGGACAAGTTCCTGTCCCTCAGGGCGATTTACATTCCAGGGCATATGAATGTAGGAGCAGACTTGCTATCCAGACAAGCTGTAAAACATGGGGAATGGAAAATCCACCCCGAAGTAGTCAGTCAATCTGGGAAAGATTTTACGTAGCAGAGGTGGACCTCTTTGTCTCATAAGAGGCAGCACAAGGCCCCCTTTACTACTCTCTGTCTCCTCCAGCTCCCCTGGGTCTGGACGCAATGGCCCACACATGGCCCAGGTTACGCCTTTATGCGTTTCCACCTATAGTTTCTGCTCCTGGGAGTCCTGGCGAGGGTCCGTCAACAAGGGTTGCGCCTCTTATTGATAGCGCCCCATTGGCCGACCAGAGTGTGGTTCTCGGATCTAATATCTCTCCTCGACGGCTCACCCTGGGTGATTCCAGTGAGGAGGGATCTTCTGTCTCAGGTGCAGGGGACAATACTTCATCCCCGGCCCGAGCTCTGGAACCTTCACGTTTGGCCCCTGAACGGGACCAACTATCCCAGGCTGGGCTTTCAGCCAGCGTAATTGAAACCATTTAAGTGCCAGGGCTCCCTCCACTAGAAGAACTTATGGCCTCAAAGGGAGTGTGTTTGAAAATTGGTGCATGGCAAGACACATAGACCCAGTTCACTGCCAGATTGTTTCAGTGCTGGAGTTTCTGCAAGAAAAGTTGTCCTCGGGCTTATGCCCTAGTACGCTCAGAACGTACGTAGCCGCTATTTCGGCCTGTCACGCTCTGAACAACGGGGTTTCTGTGGGCAAGCACCATTTAGTTGCCCGTTTTATTCGTGGAGCTAAACGGTTGAAGCCGCCCACTAGAGCTACGGTCCCTTCATGGGACTTAACTATCGTACTCGAAGGCCTGGCCGACACCCCGTTCGAACCACTAGAGTCAGCACCTGTCAAGCTTCTGTCTCTTAAGATGGTTTTTCTGATGGCTATTACTTCTTTGAAGAGGATTGGGGATCTGCAGGCTCTGTCAGTCTCCCCATCCTGCCTAGACTTTGCCCCTGGGCTAGTCAAAGCTATTCTGCATCCTCACCCGAACTATCTTCCCAAGGTTCCATTCTCGACCATGCACCCAGTTGTTCTCGAAGCCTTCTGTCCTCCGCCTTTCACAGCTCCGGAGCAGGAAAGACTTCACTTACTGTGTCCAGTACGTGCTCTTCGGATCTACGTCCACCGCACTAGCCAGTGGCGTAAGTCAGAGCAGCTCTTTATTTGCCATGGGAGTCGCAACCGGGGGGCGGCTGCCACTAGACAGACTCTGTCACACTGGGTGAGAGATGCCATTGCCCTAGCCTATGAGGCGCGTGGTCACACTTCGCCTCTAGGAATCAGGGCTCACTCAACCAGGGGGATTGCCTCATCGATTGCCTTGGCAAGAGGCGTCCCCCTGCAGCAGGTGTGTGATGCGGCGGGCTGGTCCTCTCCACACACGTTTGTTAGATTTATAGTCTGGATGTCAATGCTACTCTGGGTTCACGGATCCCTCAGTCAGCATCCCAGAGCTAGGTCTGAGACCTCCTCGGCTTGTGCGCACACGCTACATAACCTGGGGGTCCAGACACTTGCAGTGCGGCGGCGTTGGTATTCTCGTTCCCATAGCGTTTTCACGCAGCATTGAGTGTAGCTTTTGAAAGGGAACGTCTCGGGTTACTTGACTGTAACCCTGTTCCCTGATAAAGCGGGAACGAGATGCTGCGTTCCGATGCCGCACTGCTGGCGTGCCTGGACGTCCTTCAGACAAAATTGACCTGAGGATGTTTCCGGTTCACTCCTATTTATAACCTGCAGGTGCACCTTATTCGGTGACGTCATGCCTGGCACAGGTTATAAGCTGAAGGTATTTGGCGGATCTGGCATGCACAGGCTTCACAACCGGGCAACAAAGAGATGTTCCCATAGCGTTTTCACGCAGCATCTCGTTCCCGCTTTATCAGGGAACAGGGTTACAGTCAAGTAACCCGAGACGTTTTGAAAGTGAAAAGAAAACCAAGGAAATTCCATATAGACATAAATCCGAGTTTATAATTGAACCGGGCACCCTGGAACTGTGAATCTGCAATGTACCCCACTGTGCCACCATGCTGTTAAAGACATTAAAATAGGCCCCAGACTCACACACACGCACAGACAAACAAACACACCACTTTTTTTTTCTTTTTAAAAACAGCGTAACATACATATCGTGATGTGTTTTGTGTATTTTAATATAAATAAATCTATATAAATAATTTAAAAAAAGGTTTTGTCTGTTAATTGGTGTACTTTCAATGACGTCTTTACGTTTCATATATTGGAGGACCAAAACCAGTTTCAAAAAAAATTCTTTCTGCATGTCCGTATGTCTGTTCGTATGTCTGTATTTCGGAATATCTGTTCGGCCAATTTTGTCATCATGCAACCTGACAGAATTTATTGAAGCTTTGCTAGTTTCTCAATATTTGCCTAAAGTTAATTAGGCTGCATTAATTAATTGTGACAGATTACATCGCGGCTTTTTTTGAGAAGTACAGCGTGGCTATACGTTGTGGTGTACCTGATGGGGGATGGGTACTAACGCTAGTAAATAAACAATTATTTCATCAAATTTGGCCATTGTCACATAATTTAATTCACTCCAGCATTGCATAAAATTTGGGCTGAGATCTTGTACTGATGATGGGAGAATCTAACCACTCCATAACATCTTCTTCAGCACTTCCTAAGGACTTTCAATAATGACCAATTCATATATGAAAATGATTCCTCATGCCCAAGCTCAAGCTTGATGAATCTTGTGTTGGAATATGCCTGTGCCATCAGGGAAGAAAAAAAATCTACTGATAACCTGGTCATCCAGTGCATTCAGGTCATCAGCTGACTTCATTTTATTGCAACACAATGTTCCTGAATTTAGACTGGACCAACTGAAGAACCCAGCTTGTACAGTGGCCACTATGTATGATGGTTCGTTTATGTGATTCCCTTTTTGCCCTGATGTACCCATCCCTCTGAACTCATCAGACCACATGACTATTTTTATTGCTCCAATGTCTAATCTTTATGCTCTCTAACAAACTGACACAGCTGTTTAGTTCCAAATCCTGTAAATTCTTGTCACATTGTGAGTGTAGAAATGTGTTCATTTTCACCATTAAACCTAATCAAACGTAATGTTGAGAGTGTAACAACAGTTACTGCAGTCTCATGTGAATTTATGGTTTTATCCATTACAGAAGTGTAATGGTTTTCATTATTTCGCAATATAACATCTTGTTAATCATTATAATGAAAGTTTTAAGTACATTTCTGCCAGATGCATTTAAAATATTTTTGCAAATGAGCATAGAATTCATTTGTCTCCCCATTTGACTGTCATGCTAGTCTGAGCCAAAATTGGTGTGCATGAGACTTGTATAACAATGATGCATTATTATTCCAAATAAAAATGTGTCTGCCCAAATTTATTAAGCTTTTCTAAACATGTAAATTTTTATTCCTTTGTCTATTAATATAGCAAATATGATTTTATAAATGGGTGAGTTTACCTGTGCCAAGTTGTGTGCGAATCGGACGGTCTGCTGTGGGGACCCCTTGACAGGAGTGGTCAAAAGACCAACAACAACATAGACATGACCTAACCTGAACTAGAACCTTGCTTTTTCTCTGCACTTGTTTTTACCTTTGTCCTGTGAACTAACCTTTGTTTTCCACTCTGCTGTAAGTTACAGCATGTTTGACTCAGCTTTGTGCTGTGTGCCTTTATTCTTTTCTGTGTTTTGAACAAATACAATTTCTACACTGTCACATTTAATAGTGGTACACTAGCAAGCCTACTATACATAAAGTCAATATTTGCACGATAATATCACACTATCAGGCATTTGATCTAAATGTCTGAACAAAAATACAAACAATGCTATGTTTAAAATGATGAGACAGGACTGAGCCCCAAGATTGTTCGGCTTAAAATGAGGGAAGGCCCGGTCGATCTGACCTGCTTGCCTTATATTGCTGACTGACGGGCTTCATCTCTTACATACACACAGCATATGCATGTCTGAATGTTCTCCCTGGTTTATTCCCAGAAAACGGATCTTAAATGGTTAAATCTTTAACCATTTCCTGAGTGAATATGTCCATCTGTTACTGCATCAAAAGAGAATGAGTTATGGGAAGACAAAGGCAAGGGACGTTTTTACTGACACCAGCAGCAAGCCATAGGAAGTGTTGCCATATAAGGAAATGAGGAAGACGAAGAGGAAGCCTTGGAATCAAAAAGAGAAGAGCCTGGGAAATTCCACAGACTAAAAGAAGTCTCAGAAAAACCCTAACAAACAGCAAAGCAAAACAAAAAGACTTCGGGGAGCACCACAGAAATGCAGACATGAGATGAGGTCTTACAAAAAAGGGGCTTTTATTTCATTAATAAAAAGGAAACTTTAGAGGAAAGACATGGAATTAGGGTAGAGAAAAAGAAGAAAAGTCCAACAACAACAAGGTGTGCGTCAAAAGCAGTGACCAGTGGGCATAATGACACTAGGCTGGTGAATGGGGGAAGTGTCAGATGGGTGTGAAACAAAGGTGGCTATCTCAGGCTCTTCAGCAGGATGTAAAAAAAGCCCAGAAGGTCTCACAGTCCTTTGTTAAGAACAGTTTAGAACAACCAAGTCTGCATGGCTATAGCAATCTGGTAGCAGCTAGCGCAGTCCCTTGACAGCTGACCCGCAGAAGGTTGCTGATGGGCGATTTACACTGCATAAAGTCCAATCCAAGCTCAGCTCAATCCAACTGACTTCTGACCTCTCCTTTTTGCTCCTTACTTGGCATTTTTTAAAAAGCCCATTATGTCCATTATGTCTCGTCACACGGGGAGGCCGCATGCCAAATGAGCTAATATTTGTAGTAAGTGAGGAGCGAAAAAAAATGGGGTGCATTCCCATCACTAGAGGATCCATGACAACAAACTTAAAACAAAGACCAAGTACTGTGACCAGCAGAGTGTTAGGGTTTTTTGATATTGTGGGAACTTTCTGTCTCTAACATCTGTCTTTGTTCTATGTCCTATTTCCATAAAACAATTCCCTTACAGCGCTTCCCTATTGCTTATATGTTAATATTTCCACAGCTCGCTGGAACCGTTTTCTGTGCTACCACTGGAACATGCTAATGTGCTCCCTTTAGTCTGTCTGGCACTGGGTACCCATATAACTCACGTGTTAATGACTTTTGTTATTTGATGTACAGGCTATATATGACACAGGGTGACTGGCCTAAAGCTTAAATATGCCCTTTTTTGAGGATATTGGACACCCATTGTGTGTGTGTGTGTGTGTGTGTGTGTGTGTGTGTGTGTGTGTGTGTGTGTGTGTGTGTGTGTGTGTGTGTGTGTGTGTGTGTAACTGTGGCTCCTTACATTGGTAAATATTTTGTGGCACAGTGGACACATCAAGCAATAATTTTTCCTTTCATTAATTTGAAACTTAACACAGAGCATGAGCATGGAAACAAAAAACAAGGACTGTGTAGTCAAACAGAAGAAACAAAAACTGGACAAAGGACCAACTCAAACATGGGCTGTAAATAAACCAAGTAATCAACCTAAGCACAAGCATCTGTAAATATTGACCAAGAGATAGAGAAGCAAGAAAGCAAACGGAACAAGCATGCCAATTATAAAGTCACCCAGGAGGATATCGTGACAGGCACAGTCTAGTAAACAACAGGGTGTTGTTTAATATGCAGTAAGGATGGGCAGGTGTTTCATTTATATTTGTTTATGATTAAGTGCCTCAAAAAATTTACTCAGTGCTGCAGGCGACACACCCATATATCCTAAAGCACCTATTAGCTGCCATGATCCTCAGTTCAGAAACTTATCACATGACCACTAATAAAACCCCAATCTGATACGCTTAGTCATTTGAAAACTAAAGACTCTAACCGGTTTGCAATTGTCTACTCCCTTTAAACAACATGCATACGGTGTATATGTTGTATCTGTTGCTCTTCTGAGCTTTTGTTATCCATCTGTTGCAGGAACCAGAAAATCTTTGTCAGCAAAGCCACTGACCTTTCTGACCTGAAATCTCATGTTGACAGAGACCAAGAGACCTCTGAACTTTCACCAATTGGACATTTTCATCAGACAGAACTATTGGATAGGGTCATGTTTGATGTGCAGTGTGTGGGTTCAAACGTCATAGTGTGAGTATATAAACGGAACATGACAAGCATTTCTGCAGATTTAAAAACAAAATAAAAAAAACACCAGAACAAAACAAGGACAATGTTTACCCTTAAGCCTAGCCAAGGTTAGGGCCACTTAAAATGTGGACGGTTTGCAGTTTCACAAGATAATATTAGAAGAAAATTGATTTCGCTTCGGGCTACGCATGCCGTTAAGACTATCTTAAAACCTATGAACTTATGTTTTCGATTTTCAGGTGCTAAAATCTTGGAGTACATTATTGTAAATCCACTATGCACTTGTCCATTTTAATGTACAGCAACTGCTTTAAGTTCAGCAGCTGATATTTTTACTATTTTCCCAGCCTCATATGCATGAGCTTTCCGAAGAGATCACTGGAAACACAGTGATAATAAGTTCCAGTATATACAATGTTACATTATCATAATTCAACACAGCTTAGTTCAAAACATAAACTAAAGGAGAGTGACATATTACCCCAAAACAATGAGAGAGGAAACAATATTTTCCCTCTTGTGCCAGTGCAAATACATGTACAGCAAATCAAATCACAATGCATGCGTATTGGCATGTGAAAATCACTGTTAATGGATTCCATTGTTTACGCTGCAATCAAGTATAAGAACCTTTGCATACGTATAAGTAAACACATTTGCGTACAAAAAGCCCTTTGCCAAGAAGAGGAGTAGACAGGGTGCATGATTTTACAGTTTGATTACTCCCCATAGCACAGCTGCAATCACATTTGGAATAAAACATGAGAAATGACCATGGAAATTGAGGATCAGGATTAAATCCTGTGAAGAGCTCTATACTATACTGAATGTCTCTCTCTAAGTCTCTAAGTATATATATATATATATATATATATATATATATATATATATATATATATATATATATATATATATATATAACAATCATTTTATGGAATTTAATTATATGGAAGAAGAGACAGAGGCACATACTGTACTTCAGGGCGTGCCGGTTGGCCATGATATTTTTGATCACACTTCAGAGATTAAAAATATATATTTTTGACAGACCCAAAGCACAGAAAATCCTTTTAAATTCAAATATAAGCATTTTTCACACTTGGCCCAAAACTGCATCCAGGAATTATGTTAGATTCATTTGGGGGAAGGTCTCATAACTGCAGGGTTATTTTACATACAGTATTGTAATTCCTTTGGAAAAATGGATATTCTCCTTCTCATTATTATTATTATCCTTTGGCACCACCTGTCAAGCAGTTAAGAACATCTTTTTCCTTTCCTTTGGATACATGACATGTCATTGGCAGGAATATCTGCAAATGAGTATCATTTCCAATTTTGCATGAGAAGTTTTTAACCATGCAGATGTGCGATGTACAATGCTCTTAGAGAAAAAATGTCTACTTTATTTTCCATTGCAACACATCAGTGTGGGAAAAACATCAGGTTGATATTGGATCTGATGTGCTAGTCAGTTGAATAGATTCCTTGGTGCCAACTGGCGAGAAAGAGGAATAGTGGACTCAAACTGGGCTGCTTTGGAGAAAAAGCTCTATACTCTATGTGAGCTCTATGTACTGTAGCTTTCCCAAAGCCAATATTGGAAGGAGCCTCAAACTGGTGTGACAAAAAATCTTCTGCTTTGTTGACTGGAGATCATAAGTACATCCAGATGAATGCCATTCATGGGCATCTGTGAGCTCATGCCTAAAGAAGTCTGCTAAAGAAGTGTGCTATTTCACAGAGTGTGTTATAGAGTACGCTGCCCGCTGTTGTATGCGTATTGGTTTAAGAAGATATAGATGGGTTTATCCTATCTGGCTTGTAGCCATAATGTCACTCAAGAAAAAAAAAAATCCTGGTGGATGGCAAATGGTGGCTGGTTGTGGTGGAAGTCACAACGGTGGAATGAGAACTGCAATAATATCAAGGCTTTCTTAAAGGTGCCAGGGCCAATGGAGTGCATGAAACACCATTGACCAATTAGCTATTCTGACCTGAATTGAATCCACCTAGACTGACACAGTTTCCTGATTAGATCCACTTATCATATCCTTCCTTATCATTGCACCCCCCACCAGTGGTGTGGAACCAGTGACAGTTTCACTCATTGTAACACTTCCAAAATGACTTTCCCATCAGAACACTTTTTTAGAGGTTGTTAGTCTGTTATATCAGACAATAATTGAGGTAATAACACAATTGTGACATTAGAAAGCTGGAACAATTTTGTTGATGAGCAGACAGGAAGCAAACAGAGAAGCATCGTCACTGTCAGAAAGCTCTATTCACTTACCAAGAGAGCAGGGACAGCTGAAGGCACCAAACCCAGAGCTCTAACAAAGGAGCATGAGAGGAAGTCAGGCAGGGCATAAAATTACAGTTCTCCCAAGAAATTGAGATTACCTCAACATAACTCCAGCCTGATATAGTGTCGTGGTCCACCTCACTGAGCTGACCAAGTTGAAGCCACTTACCTGTAAGAGGGGAAAAGGGACAGAGCTGTTCAGAGCTGGCTGCCAAAAGCAGGAAGGCCTTCCTGAGGGCTGCCATCTATCCTTTGGAGGTCAAATGCCACTGTACCATTGTATAGCAACATCACTTCATGGAAGTCCTGGGACCTAAGCTGCTTAGATCCAGAAGAGGGGTGACCTTTTATAAAGCAATATGCACAATGCCCTATACATGGGAATCAGCATTAACCTTTTCAAAAAATTGAGCTACAGTAGCTCTTCTAATGGATCAGACAACACAGGCTAGACTCTCCAGGCACATCAGTGTGGCTGGGGGGCCCAAGACTCTGGACAGTGCAGAGTCATGCTTTTGCAGTTTTGGAGTTGCAAACCCATCATCATTTTGCACTTACCATAGTAGCTACAGTTAGATAGCTTGTTACAATTATTAGCAGGTGAACATTTTGTCCATGAAGGTGATGGATTGGAAGCAAAAAAAAAAAAGGCACAGCCATAAGGATTTAAACAACTTTGACAAGGACACAATAGTGATGTGACTAAATGACTGGATCAAGGTGCTTCTTTTTTCCCAATCACATTTTTCCTTGAACACACCACTGTAAACCCTAATGCTCAAAGTAATTAAACACATTGAGTACTGTTAACTTAAATAATTGCAATTAGATCAAATTAATAGACCTTTTTGCGTATTCAGAACTTTTTGGTACTTATGAGTTTGTAGAAATGACACTTTTCAAGTTAGCTGAACAAATTTGATATTTTAAGTAATCCTAAGTACTTAAGTAACAGTGACTGTCACCTTAAAGTTCCACCAACCAAAAATCTATAGAGCACTGGTGACAGTGGTAGGTGTTTCGTCTGCCATGCGAAAGGCCCGGGTTCGGTTCCTGGGCCGGATTGTCTGCAACAATTTATTTGATTTGCAGTTCAACAAACTCAAAAATTGATAGTTCTGTTTACTTAAAATTGGAAACATCATTACTTAAAAAATTTGATGTAACTGATTACCTCAAATATTTTGAGTTTTGCCAACTTAATCGTTTACAGTGTATCCCTCCAGGTTTTAATAATAAACAATTCTTAACCAAGTTTTACGGTAGCAATCTCCTCAAGTTGTTACTTTTCTTGAAGCAGGTCAATAATTTGGCTCTTCTGAAACAGCGTAACATCTTTTCTACAACCACAGGATATGTCTTCTGACATGCTTGTTTAAGAAATAAGAAGCTATTTCCTGCATCAGTTAAATAACTTGTTGCCACCTGAACAATATTAACCACTACAATAATTGTCCAATGGAAGGGCTGTACCTATTTACTTACCTATTACTTGAACCCAGGTGGTGATTTAGTCCAATATAAACTGTACAAATTTGTTGCGTATAGCATACAAACTATGCAATATATACAGATTTACATAGGCATGGACTTCAAAGAAAGTGTTACCGACCTTAACACGTTCTTTCATTTTCATACTGTATCTGAAAAAGTATTTGCCACCTTTACTTCACACAGACAGTCAAGCTATGTCAAAAAGATTATAGATATTTGCTTTTGTCTTTCCAAATTCTCAGTACTGCGTGTGTTGAGTACTTCAAGAGCAGCAGTATATTTCGGTTTTAATGCACCGTTATCAAGTCAGTGTAGCAAAACTGCATCAGCATATCGCTGAGTGAGCGAAAAAACAAACAAACAAACAAAAAAACAGTGAAGCTCTGTGGAGTGCCTTACTCCATCTAAACACACACACGAAGTTGGAGAGAGTGCAGGAGAGAGAGAGGGGAAATTATTAGTATGAATATATACAAGGTAATATGAATAAATAAATGCAAACGAGTGTGCAGAATGGCAGCATGACTGAGCTTTATTACAGTATGAATTATGCTAACTGTTTAAGGTTATAAAGTTATAGTCAAGTAAAAAGTACTGAATTCTGCTATGAATCCCACATCACATGAAATTTACTTGTGATAAATCATATCTAACTCTCAGTTTTGACTAGTCAGCAATATTTCATTATTTCTGGACTCCATGTACAGTAGGTGAGAGTCCTTGTCTTTCCTTGTAAAATGTGGCTTTGGAGTTATTTAATGCTCCTCCTCTTCCTCACCACATAACAGAGCTGTCACAGTCTTTGAGACCATCTAAACCCCCTGTTATGCAAGTACACAGCCAAGATATCACAATTTGCTTCTCTACTTGATCCCAAATTTGCTGTTCAAAGCAGCTTATGTGCCTTGAAAAGTGAACAAACCTGCCCGAAAATAAGGGCATCCCCTCTGCGGGTGGAAAAGAGGAAAGGATTAGACCAAACAACGCATCTCCAGGCTCAGAGCTGCATACTCATTTTCACATATTGCTATCAATTGGCACCAATCCAGGGTGAAATTAATCCCTCGTTCCAGCAGTCTGTAGTGTATAGACTTTGGCTGCACTTTTGCTGTAGATGAAAGAATAAGGTTACCGGTTTTAATTTTTTAAAGTAATAAAAGAAAGGCTAAATAGCTGGAATATTATTGTATGGCATTCACCCAAAGACAGCATTACTCAAACAAAGGCTACACAGATGGATGAAGATCACCCTGGATCATTCTATCAAGCAATACTGTATCTGGGAGCCACTGAGTTCAAGCCAGTTATACATTTTCTAGGAGCTATAGCACATCTAGGTAATTCAACTGAATTATTTCCCAATGCTTTGTAAAAACTAAACAAAGTAAAAGTAAAAAAGCAAACAGCAAAAAGCATGCATTGTCCAATCAAGGAAATAATGGATAGATGTCAAAAGAGTAATTCCAGGAATGGTTTATGGAACATGACAAAGAGACGAGAGTTCAAAGAGTTCAAAGAGTTGACTTGGCCTCTGAATTCTCCAGATCATATTCCAAAAGGGCACCTGTGCCATATGCTGGACAAAAAGTCAGATCCGTCGGCGTCACAGTGCAATGGTCGGTGCAAGATACCACAAGACCCCTAGTGTCCATTACATACAGTGAGCACAGAAAAGAATCACCGTCCAAATAACCATGTTTTGTTGCTTTGCAGCCTGAAATGAAGATAGACAAAGTATTTGTTTTATCTACCTGTATTCAGTGCAAATTTTAACATCCAAATAAAAGCTATAACACCAACATGTCAGAAACAATTTTGAAAAAAAAAAAACAGAATCACAGATATGGAAAAGGATCACCCCCTCCTAAAATGATTTGTAAACTCAATTAGTTCAAGCTAATCACTGTCTTAATGGCACACAAAGCCATTTGACTTTTAACTGTGATCAACTGTGGTAATTTTGATTAGCTCAGCATGAAAAGCAGAAGGATTTCAGTCCCTACTAGTGCAACTGAAGCAAACAATCAAGTTCAAGTAGGCTTTATTGTCACTTCAACCATATACAGTTAGTACACAATGAAACGAAACAACGTTCCTCCAGGCCCAAGGTGCTACATTACAACATAAGTTAACAGAAAAAAATAACTAGCTAACTAAGAGGCCTAGTTAGCTGGCTAGCAGAGACATGGCAGACTGACCTGACAACATAAATTAACAAAAATTAACTAGCCAACTAGAGAGGACCTATCTATTTTTTTGTTTGTTTGTTTATACAGACAACATAAAGTGCACATGCAAATGTGCAAACAAAAGCAAAAAAGTGACAGTGCGACAAACACGACAAATACCAATACTCTGTGTTGTTAAGGTGATGAGTTGAAGTGGTGCAGAAACAGTAAATGTTCCTTAAAGTAGCAGCAAGAATTAAAAAGTTGGTGCAGAACGTAATCCAGTAATAAATATTGTGCAAAAGAGAATTTACAGGTTGGTGTGTACAATAGTTTGGTAGTGTAGATCGTCTCGGGTTACCTTTTTTTTTAACCCTGTTCCCTGAAAAAACGCTATGAGAACATGTCTTTGTTCAGCCGGTCATGAAGCATGTGTGTATCAAACATGCCAAATTTTGGCTTATATAGCCTCGGTCAGGTGACGTCATCTGATAAGGTGCATCTGCAGGTTATAAATAGGAGTGAACTGGAAACATCCACAGGTCAATTTTTGTCTGAAAGGATGTCCAGCCATGCCAGCAGTGCAGCATTGGAGCGCAGCATCTCATTCCTGCTTTTTCAGGGAACAGGGTTACAGCAAAGTAACCCGAGATGTTCCCTTTCAAAAGCTACACTCGATGCTATGTGAAAATGCTATGGGAACGAGAATACCAACGCCGCCATCTGAATTTCCTGAGATAGCGGTTCAAGCCGCGAAGTTCTAAAATTGGACGCAGCTCCCCGTCTTTCTTGGGAAACAAGAAATACTGACTGTAGTACCCTGACTCTCTGTCTGGGAGGGGAACATCTACTGAACCAACAGATCGTTACGGTTTCACAGATTGTTACGGTTTCACGGAATCTTTTTTAGGCAGATTGAGAAGAGCGGCGAGCCCCACCACAATCTTTCCAAAGGGGTGCCCGGCTGATCACGCTCTCCCTCTGCGCCTCACGCTTGTGGGGGCCAAACCTTGTTGGGACTGGGTGGACGACGGCCCCGACTCTTGAGCACAGCGGGGAAGAAACCTCCCAAAAGCCTGTTCATATAATTTCGCCTCCCGAAACCTAGTGGCGACAGAATTAACAGCGTCACCAAAAAGGCCAGAAGGTAACAGGGGGATCAAGGAGGACAGCACGATCCTTATCCTTGATGCCCGTGAGATTCAGCCACAGATGTCTCTCCATGGAGACCATGGCAGCCATAGAATGGCCAATAGCACGGACCGTCTGCTTGGTTGCACGGAGAGACAGGTCTGTGGCTCGGCGTAGCTCTGCGTAGCTCTACACAGCTTGGCGGGGAGCGTGGGCTTTTTCAGGGAGAATGATGTCTCAGGAAAGAGACGCAAGCTTCTCTTCTATCTGGGGGATCATCATATATCCATGCCTTTTTGCATCAACAATATTCGAATAAGTCAAAGTCGATGGCACGTAAACACTGGATGAATAAGGCTTACTCCATGAAAGAGTTAACTCGTTATGGAGGTCACCAAAGAAGATGAGAGAGAGTTGTTGAGGCCCTTCCCCCCGGCCACCCGACAGAAACTTGTCGTCTAATTTTGAGCGCTTGGGGGAATCTCACTTCTGCGGCCAGTCGATATGCAACCGCTCAACCGCACGTGTTATTACTTCAAGTAATTCCTCATACGCTCTATCATCACTAGAGGAGCATTGTGAGGAGGCTACTTCCATGGAAGCAAGAGAGGAAATCGCGCCGGAGCGTGCTTGAGAAGCAGACGCTAAAACTTCCTGATCTGGGGAGAGCGCGAGAGAAAGGGAGAATTCTGTCTCATGCGCGATCGGCACGTGAACCCCAGGAATGCACCATGGCTTGCGGTTTCTCTTTAAAGAAAGCGAGCCACGCGTGAAGCACCTTGATAGGAGGAGATCACAATGCTCGCAATCCCTGAAGCCCAAGGAGAGCATGTTCTTCCCCCAAACATTCAAAACAAAATTCGTGGAGATCGCCCTCCAAAAGGAATCTATCACATGGAGGCATGCATCTCTTGACAAACTCTGCCATATCGGTGAGTTAACACTTTTCTTTTTATTTTCTTTTGTAATTATGTTTGAACACAATTGTGTCCAATCAGCCACAATGCTGGTGGCTTTGCGGATGCAATGTGTGGTGTAGATGTTCTCAATAGAGGGAGACCCCGATGATCTTCTCTGCTGTCATCACTATCCGCTGTAGGGTCTTGCGGTCCGATATGGCACAATTCCCAAACCAGACAGTGATGCAGCCACTCAGGATGCTCTCGATAGTCCCTCTATAGAAGGCGGTGGAAGCTGGGCCTTCCTCAGCCTTCTCAGGAAGAAGAGACACTGTTGGGCTTTCTTGTGCAGGGAGCTGGTGTTTAGAGACCAGGTGAGGTCCTTCTTCAGGTGGACACACAGGAATTTGGTGCTTTCGACCATCTCTACAGAGGAGCCGTTGATGCTCAGCGGAGAATGGTCTCCTCGTGTCCTACTAACGTCAACAACCTGCTCCTCTGTCTTGTCAACATTCAGAGACAGGTTGTTGTCTTTATACCAGTCCGTTAGTCTCTGCACTTCCTGTCTGTGTGCTGACTCGTCGTTCTTGCTGATGAGAACAACCACGGTTGTGTCATCATGACAAGCCGCTCAAAGCACTTCATGATGGTGGTTATAAGTGCAACAGGATGGTAGTCATTGAAACAAGACACAGAGGACTTCTTCAGCACGGGGTGATTGCATTGAAGAACGTGGGAATGACAGCGTTGCTCATAGAGATGTTGATGTTGGTGAGAACAACTGCCACTGTCACTGTCACAGGCAGATGATGTCATCCTGTAGTGGGTGATGGCTTGTAAGCCCTGCCACATGCGCCACCGCTGTCCCTGAAGTGGTTGTGGATTCTTGTGTGTGCACATGTGGACCACCTTGTCCCCTGCAGAATCTCTGGTCCTCAGAAGTGCACGTGGTTTCTGGTTGGGTCGTGAGATGATGATCTTGGAGACAGTGATGTCATCGGTGCACTTATTGATGTAGCTGGTCACTGATGATGTGTACTCATCCAAGTCGGTGAAGTCGCCATAAGTTACAGCCTCCCTAAACATGTTCCAGTCAGTGTACTCAAAAACTGAAGAGCAAAGATGGCTCCTGCTGGCCAGGTTTTCACCTGCTTCAGAATGCAGCGTGTTTTCTCCTTTTGTTGCAATGTCCTGATATTGATGAAATCTAGGAAGCACTGACTAGAGATTTGCGTGGTTGAAATCTCCAGCAAATATAAACAGTCCATCCGGGTGTGTATTTTGCAGTTCACTGATCTTTGCATACAATTACTATAGCGCTTTCTTCGCATTACCGCTGTGTGGAATGTACACTCCGATAATGAAAATGGTGGTGAATTCCCATGGTGAATAAAAAGGTCTACATCTAACAGTCACAAACTCCACCAGCGATGAGCAATAACTAGAAACTAGAACAGAGTTCTTGCACCATTTTGTGTTGATGTAAACACACAACCCACCGTTGCGAGACTTACCACACAGAGCTGTCCGGTACTCTGTCGCTTAGCCATGTCTCTGTGAAAACAAAGACTCATGCTGTGTAGCCTGCTGGAGTCGGATGTAGTCCAGTTTAGGTGCAGACATTGAATAAGATGATGGACGGGAGAGCTGGTCAGCTAGGGTTTGTTTTTAGCCTAGCACAGACTCCCGTCCGCTTGCCACGCTTCTGCTTCCTCGCGCACTCTTCCAATGTCCCCTCTTCCAGCCGCCGACATCAGGCAACGCTGAGGCCATGAGCCCTGGTTCACGCAGCAAGATGAGGTCGCGTAGCTTTTCCCGCAGCTCATCGTGGATGTCGTTGCACACGAGGTCGCGTAGCTTTTCCCGCAGCTCATCGTGGATTTCATTGCACTGATGTCCATACACAGAGTAAAACAAATGTGCTACACACAAAAAGTAAACAACGTAGCAATGTTTTGGCTCCGGAGTGTCCGCTGCGTGCTACTGCCGCGCCACCATCTTGGATCTTGGATCCCTAGGATCAACTAGGAGTGGCAAGTCACTGTAAAAAGATATCCAGGATAGAAACACAGTGAAGTCTATTATCAAGGAATTGAAGGTGTTTAGTACAACACCTCCCTGGATCAGAACATTGCTCCAAACTGGATGAAAAAGCCAGCAGAAGGCTACCAAGAGGCCTACAGCAACTCTGAAGCAGTTGCAGGATTGTGTGCATGTGTGTGGCTTGTATGGGAGGCTTGCATCCACCAACCTGAGAGACTGAGCTGTGCAAAACTGCACCTTGAAGATTCTGAGGCCACTGTGGGAATGTGTGAAAAGCGGTGAACACGAAGAAAGCTACCAAGAGCTACCAAGCATGGGGAGAACATGCAAACTTCATTCCCACAGACCCGACACAGGAATTGAACGTAGGACATGGAGGTACAAGGCGACAGTGCTAATCACTAAGCCTCTGTGACATAATCCATGGTCAATTCATTTATCCATGCTGATGTTTGAGATAAATATACTCTATCTGCAGAGCAGAGGTGGCTTGGTGGATAAGGTGTTGGAATGCTGCCGGGTCACCACTGTTGTACCCTTGAACAAGGTTCTTCACCTCCAAGTGCTCAGATACAATTGGGCGTTATGCTTGCAACCTGACCCTGTAAATACTGTAACTGGCACAAAAACAGCGGATGTATATTTATGAAGTCCAGTCTTTGGACCATGTTTCCCCCAATAGAGTGAATTAAGAGTCTATTGAGCAGTTCCTGGTTCACTGTGAAGAATATATAGTCTTAATACCGGATGCATATAGTTTAATTTTGCTTTCTTTTAACTACATAACACATACAATGTATAACCAATCCATTTATTTGGGCGCCCAACTGGCAACCTGACCTCATAAGAAACTGCCACTTAAACAATGGATATATCTCTATGGAGGGGAGTATACAGTATGCTTTAAACAGTACAATGTATTTTTTAGATTCCTTTTCCCAGACTAGTCAAAAACTGACTAAATGGAAAAGTAAGCACACTATATATAGCACACAGTATAATAAAACATAAACAGAATGTTACTGGCATTATATTTACAGTAAATGGTGGTAGATCTAAATTTATAGTAGAAGGGCACTTAATTCTTAATTCAGCTTATCTCTACATCAGTGGCGGCCGTTCAATACGGGTGATCCAGGGAGATGTTGTACCAAACACCTTCAATTCCTTGATAATAGACTTCACTGTGTTTCTATCCTGGATATCTTTTTACAGTGTGTTGCCACTCCCTTAAAGTTAGGCAGAGAAGAATGCTACTTTAACATGTAATTATTTAACATTATAGTTATTTATTTTAATAATGAAATAAAGTCATTGAGTCACAATATTCCGCTGTATTTCTTAATATAATTTATTTGCAAAAAAAAAATAATTTTTTTTTATTAGGACTGTATTTGTGTTTGTGTACGCGGGCGCCAGACAAACGAGTGTCTATGTGTATATTCTTTACAATGCTTTAACTTCCTTAGGTATTCCTCAATATTTTAATTTCTGATTTCTTTTTCATACTTTGTATTCCGTGTCAGTGACTCTATTATTAAGAATAAATGCAGTTACAGTTACAGTACAATAACAATAGTTTTTAATGACTTTCTTAATAGCTGGAATCTTTTTTAGTAGAATGATGTACAGCAATTCTCAGGACCCCTTGCACACGTATGTCTGAGTTCAATAAGATAAGCAAGTTGAGGTTGGTAGGCTGGAAAGATTGCTGGTATTGCAAATAAATGTACATATTTTCGAAAATGACCCAACACCACTTTAAATATAGTGCATTTTAACTTTATGTGAAAAATAGGACAGAAGCTTTAGGAGCATAAAGATGCAATAGATGGAAAAGATGAGGCAAGATGAGCATGCACAAAATAACTTATATCCTGTAAACTAGAAAAAAAGTGGAGAGTGTTTTCATTTGAATGCTTTTAACCTGCATCAGTCAATGTTCAACCATTACCAACCGATATCTTATCACCACTTTTTTGCTTCAATGTACTTGATAAATACCTGACTAACTGACAAAACAGTAGTTTCATACAAATATTTTTTTATTTTTATTAAAAGGCTGTCAAAATATACATTTCTTATTTTGAAATCAGACAAGCTCATAATGCCATTTAGGTGCTAATTAATTCATGCTTTAATGGTGGTACTTGTGCTAAGTATCATGAATAAACCATGACTGGATGGATTGTTATCTAAGGAAAACATGGTGGGCTGTAAATGTGGTGGGCATGGTATGTTAAGGCACATGGCCATTATATCACATTTATTGTTGTGGAAAATCCAAAGAAGAGGTTAAGTCCAGTTATTATTATGTAAAAGCAATCATTGACAGTGATATCTTTAGCAACCTTTCTTAATTTTTATCTTAAACCCCTATAATACAGTTTTTTGTATTATTGTTTTTCTGTTGATATATTTTAAATGGTTTAAATTAATAGATTTAGATTTTTTTATTTATTTCATGTATATTAGGCAGCATTGTGGCTTAGTGGTTAGCGCTGTCACTTCACATCTCCATGGTTGGGGGTTTGAATCTTGTCTGTGAGTGGAGTATGTATATTCTTCCTGTGTTTGGTGGGTTTCCTCCCACAATCCAAATACATGTGGTGTAATTGCCGTTTTCTTCTTTCCCGTAGTGTGTGATTAGATGTATAATGTGTATCTGAGTACTGAAGCGTCACTATTCCTTAAATGTTAAATACTTCTGGGTTTTCTCTAACTTTCATTAGGTGAGGGCTCGTGTGGCCCTGTGTGCCTCATGTGTGTGTGTGTGTGTGTGTGTGTGTGTGTGTGTGTGTGAAAATCGTCCTACAAGCCCTGCCCCCGATAACCCACCCCCCTCTGTTATTTCTGCTGTTATACCCCTATCTCACCTATGCGGTTTGACTCGCGGTGAGAAGCGGTGTTAGGCACTGTAAGCCGCCGCGAGTGACCGTCTGAAGTTCTGCAAAGTTCTGCAAGGTTCGCGAGCTTCTTCGAGGGCCGATGTGCGGAAAGATGGAAACGTAATCAGAGCGCCAAAATACACTGTGAATCATGATGAACTGTACTTACGGCCACCGCGCGAACCCGCATAGATAGATAGCGTAGATAGGGTTGTTAGTAGTTAACGGATTATGGGCTCAGCGATGATAGTAGAATAATTATAAAGATCTTGATGAAAACAACATACATGAGGAATCACAAAGGAGTTTAGATTTTCTGCGATGGAAAAGTCCTCAAACTAGTTACTTTTATCAGAAAGTAATTATTTAATGTAACTGATTACTTTTTAATGACAGTAATTTTGTAATGTAATTAGTTACTTTAAAAAGAACACTGGTCATTGCAGTAATGTTCGGGTGCCTCAGTATAATGATAAGCGGAAACACACCAGGCTCACGTATATACTGTAACACCTATTTTATTTTTAAAAAAGAGAAAAAGATATCCAGAGTAAATAAGTACAAAAAGGCTATCATTACCTCTTTATTGTAGTTTGATAGCATCAGTCTGTTTTTGTATATAAAATCAGTGTTTGCATCTCAGGGCAGGTAAATTGCTGGCTCAATTTGATTATTCTACATTTATCTACTGTACTTGGAGTTTTTACAGTGTAGATGATGGATGGATTTTTTTGTCATTGCTAGATTACCACAAAGCTCTCTATCATGAAGCCTTTCTAGTGTCATACAAAAAAACTTTTTTTTTAATTTTATAAAGCATTGACACTAGAGTCTCCTTCTAAAAATTCAATTATTAGATCAAGAGGTAGCTATAAAGCAGGAATAATCTCCTTTGCCCTCAGTATTTCAATACAGCTTAGCTACTGTATATATAAACACAGTCATATGCAAAAGTTTAGGCACCCCTTGATAAACAACATTTTTTGGTGATTTTTTCATTAAAAAGATGTTAACACAGTCTCTCTTGGAATTTGAAAAAAATGCACAATGCTTTCAGCAAACATTGGTGCATAATTACTTTTTATGTCATAAACTGAACAAAGATAAAAAATAAAAACAGTATTATGGCACTGTGCAAAAGTTTGGGCACCCTACATAATCAGTACTTCACTGATTGCCAGTACACCTCCTTTGGCAGATATCACAGCTTGAAAATGCTTTTTATAGCCAGCTAAAAGTCTTTCAATTCTTGTACTTGGGATTTCTTCCCATTCTTCCTTGCAAAAGGCTTCTAGTTCTGTAATATTCTTCAGGTCGTCTTGCATGCACAGCTCTTTAAAGATCTACCCACAAATTTTCAATGATGTTTAAATCAGGGGACTGTGATGGCCATTCCAAAACCTTCAGCTTGTGTCTCTTGAGGTATTTCAAAGTGGATGTTTAGGATCATTGTCCTGTTGTAGAAGCCATCCTCTTTTCAGCTTCAGCTTTTTTACAGATGGTGTGATGTTTGCTTCCAGAATTTGCTGGCATTTAGTGGAATCCATTCTTCACTCGACCCAATGCAATGTTTCCTGTGCCACTGGCTGCAACACAACCCCATAAGCATGATACATCCACCCCCATGCTTAATAGTTGGCAAGGTGTTCTTTTCATGAAATGCTGCTCCTTTTTTTCTCCAAACATGCATTTGCTGATTGTGGCTAAAGGGTTCTATTTTAACTTCATCAGTCCAGAGCACTTGTTTCTAACACGCATCAGGCTTCTGTAGATGTTCTGACGTTGAATTTTATGATGGGGACGCAGGTAAGGTTTTCTTCTGCTGCAGTTTTTTTGGAGTCAAATGGGGGTTTTGATTTGTCTTTTTGACCAGAAAGTTTTTTTGATCTCCCAGATCTCATTCTGACCTCCCCAGTACCCCTGAACTGCCATCTCTTTTCTCACTGTGGAAACTACAAGCTGACAACGCTTTGCTATCTTCTTGTAGCCTTCTCCTGCATTGTGGGCATTAGTAACTCGCACAGCTGCTTAGAGGAACAAATGGTTGTTGAGTGCCTGCAAGTGTGTGAACAAGGTTTAAAGAGTTAAAGTATTTGTAAAGCTTTGAAATTAGCATTTACTAATGACAGCTGTTGCCATGCATCAGATCTAACGAGCTGATTAAGGTCTGAAAACTTGTAAAAGGAACTGAGACTCTGGAACTCTTAGTGTGCCCAAACGTTTGCCCAATGCCATAATAATGTTTTTTATTTTTTTATTTTTGTTCAGTTTATGGCATAAGAAGTAACTATGCATCAATATTTGTTGAAAATATTGTGCACTTTTTCCATTTCCAAGAGAGACTGTGTTAACATCTTTTCAATGAAATAACCACCAAAATCTGTTATCAAGGGATGCTTAAGAATAATAAAAAAAAGTTATTAATAACTTTTGCATAAACATATATATATGTGTGTGTGTGTGTGTGTGTGTGTTAGGAACCTCCACTAGAGGTCACTGTTCCTGTCGGTCTGTGTAGTTCTTGTGGGTTGACTCAGTTTCCCAGAAGGCACCTCAGTCAGGTGATGAGTGCTCACCTGAACTGAGGTGCCTCATTAAAGTTTCTATAAATAGCAATTTGTTCTGGGAAACTGGGTCGAGCATTGTTTGTCTGTTTTGTTATGTTGGTGTTTTTGTAACTACCGTCATGTGGGCATTCTTTTTTGATTGTTTCTTTGAGTTGATATTTTAGTTATATTGTTTTGTAACCTTTGTTTTTCTAGAGGGTTCTACTGTTTGTTTTTCTTGATGTTCCTTGTGTTTGTGGATTCATGGAGGTTTCCTGTTCAGTGTTTAGTTAGGCTGTGTCTCCTCCTGTGTACTGTGTCTTCCTGTTCTGTGTCTTCCCAGTGTTGGTCTTCTTGTGTAGTTCGTTGTCTGTTTAGTTTTGTGTAGCCACATGAGGGCCTAGCCGCTAGCAGGGTTAGCTGCTAGTAGGCCTTGATTGCTAGTAGGGTTAGCCTCCAGTAGGCTAGCCTCTAGTGGGATTGACTGCTAGTGGTTCTGGTCGCTAGTAGGTTAGCCGCTAGTTTGGAATAGCCTCATGTGTGCTTTGCCATTTGTGTTCAGTTCCAAACTATTAGGTCTGTACTAACCCGGTTAGCCACTAACTCCTTTAGATACGAACCTGGTTAGGTCAGCATCCAGTGTCCCCAGCATTCCATGTAGCTACTAACCTCACTAACCACTAACCCATTAATTCCCAGCCAGTCTAGTCCCGTCTCTAGTCCCGTCTCTAGCCTCTGTGTCCCTGGTCCCGTCTCTAGCCCTGTTTCTAGTCTGTGTTCTGGTCATGTCTCTAGTCTGTGTTCTGTCCCATGTCTTGTCCTGTCTCTCCTGTCTAGCCCTGTCTCATCTCTAGTTCCCCTATGTGTCTTAGTTAGCTTCAGCTCCATGTTTCCTCATCCCCAGTTCTCTGTCGGTTCTCTGTGTCAGATCCCTGTGTTCAGTTCTTGTCCGTGTTAGCGCGCCGTTCCGTGTTAGCGCGCCGGTCCCTGTGTTTTTCCTGAGCCCTAGTTTTAGTTTATGTTTGTTGTTTTGGTTCCTTTTTGTTTGTGTCTGTTTTGAGTTTTGTTAATAAAGACCCTTTCTGTTTGCACACCCCTCTGCGTTTCTGCCTACCATATATGCCCACGGCAACAACATCAGCCGGTCTAGCCAGCACCACCAGGCTAGACCCATGACAGTGTGTGTGTGTGTGTGTATGTATGTGTGTATATATATATATATATATATATATATACACACACACACACAAACAGCAAAGTCATATGCAGGATTGATTTAAATTAGCCAACTACTTTAGCAACAAATTGTAAACACAGATGGATTAATGGCTCTTCTCTTGACTGCAGATTTCTTTTTTTCTACCTCCTCCTGGTTCTTTCTGCATTCATGTTAAGCTGAACAAAAAAGTAAGAGTAAAGGTAATGCAATTGTAGAAGCAATAGTGTGATCATTAAAGAAAAATCAATTATTAGATATTGTTTGATAAGAGAGTGTATGGAAAATGGCAAATTGCTTATCCTGCACTTTTTGTCTTCCAGCGAGACAGGAATACAAACACAGCATTTAGAATTTGATGACTTCACTGTATGAAAAAGTGAAGATATATCAACAGTATATATACTGTGTGTATATAGCTTTCTTGTATTTGCAACTAACCTAAATGGAATGATTTTGAATGAATCTCAGCTTAACTGATCTTTTCTCATATGATAAAAGCTCACACACCTCAACTAAATGTATGAAATTGACCCTCTGTCTGAAGTTGCTTAATGGCTTATAAAATTAGACACATTAATTCTGTCTCGTACTAACCTGAATGTCCTAGCAGCTCCCATTAATTCTCCTTGTTCTCTAAATGGTGACGTATGAAATAATCCTCTGTTTAAAAAGAAGATTCGTTGCAAGAATGATATCCAGTTCAAACAGTGAAATCATTTTTCATGCCTTGCTGTATTAGCCTATTTTAAGCATGATCCACATTTTATAGGTGAATTCCATCCATCATCAAAAAAAAAAGAAAATGAAGAGACATTACCCCATGCACAGTCAGGTATATATAAATCACAGTTAGGTTATAAATTATACATTAAACAAAGCATTTTTTAAAACTATTTTTACATTTTTATATGCAAAATAACTCACTAAATTACAATAGAGATTAGAGAATTTTTAAATAGCTTCCCAGGATGAGATAGAGAAATTGCTTTCTATGTACCATTAGTGTGAAACCTGGTTTATTTATTCCCTTTATCACAGGAAATACTGTTTTACTCTCGGAATAATAAGTAAACAACGGAGATAAGGGCCAACTGAGATGTGCGTTTCAATTTTCTCCAACTTTCTGCCTCATCAACTTCATATTTCCCGTAATAGCCAAACAGATTGAAAGCACTAAACATGCAGGTAGCTCATACCTCTACACAACAATAATCCACACGCACGCATGGATTTTAGAGGCAAAGTAATCATAATTCTAATGATATTCATACTGATCAGAAACTTTAAAGAGTTTCATTTCATGTCATCTTATTATGTGACAATTGCTGACTGTAATAAATGATGTCATTTTCTCAGCAAGCCTCAGCTGGATGCCTTTGAGGAAAACCAAAGAACCAAATCCACTGCTGTATACAGGGCAAAATCAGCGCTCTGAAAATCAATACCTAATTAATCGACTTTCAATAGCATAGAGGATGTGACTCATTTGCCAAATTGTCATTTTCAATAATGAGTTTATATTTAAAAATCAGCATGTGACAGCATGACAATGAAAACTTACAATAAAGAGTGCCAAATGGAATCAATAGAATGTTTCTTATTTGTGAGCAGAGGAAAGTCATTAATAAGTTAATGTGCCACGTAAATGCAGCATTATTGCTAAGGCAAGGATGTACTGTAGCTTCCAAACTGTTACTCCAGCTAAATGGAAGAATGCTTTTGTTCCACCCACGTGTGCCTTTTGTATTTGGTGACACACCAGACTGAAATTTATTCAGGAAAGAAAAGGAAGCTTTAGATGAAAGGCACAGCAGCCGGAATCTCAAATAAGCAGTAGACGTGGCTATGGCCTTGAACATGATAACACGTTCTTGAATGCTTCTCCATCTATTGCTAAAGTGCTTTATAATAAATTGACTTTTTTGTCATCTGAGCTGATCAGGCCATTTAACCTCAGTATTTGTCGTCGTCCAGGCCACTTCTGATCTCAGTCAGAAAGCAATGTCATCTTCTTTGTGTATGAGCTCTCAGAATCCATATGGGATATTTGACCTGTTGCATGACAATCAAGCAAAAACCATTCATCTTCAGCTTTGTTAGATTGGGGAGCAAAAAAAAAAAAAAAAAAACGCATGGAAAGAAAATTGCTAGCAACCTTTCTGTGACCTGAGCAAGTGCAATCTGGGTAAGAGTGTGGAAACCCGAACAACGTCACTCCCCTGGAGAAGAAGATATGATTTAATTATGTTGCATAATTAAACACTGTTGATGCAACTCCTTTTAAATGAATGGACAGGGAGAAGATAGGCAGAGAAAAGAAAAGAGGTAAATGACACTCTTGGTTATTAGTGCTTTTCATAAACAGGCTTTCTCAGTGCCTATTAAAAGGATTATAATTCTGATTACAAGAAAATTGTGATCATGTTCTTTTATACTTGACAAGAATGTGGCCAGGGGTGGCAGTTGACACAAACTGCAATTAACTCTCTTCATATCATGTAATTTTAAATTATAACTAATGAATATGAGCCATAGATTAACCTTTATTTGGGTTTAAATGTGTCACTTCATGCATCGTAGACCAATCTTCTGAAAATCAAGATGCTTCACAATTGTCAAAATTGAAAATCAAGATGCTCCATGATTGTACGATTGTAAGAAAACATCACAAATGTACAGAATAGAATAAAACAGTCAACAATATAAACAAGGCCAAGGGATTACAATTCACTGGTGACAGTGAGACACAATAAATTGCTCATTTAGGACAAACTGATCATAGGGATTACCATAATCTAGGCATAATGTGCTATATTAACTGCTTTTGCTTTGCTTGTAATAATCCTATTGAAATTTACATTATTGTACATAAACATACAATACAATGTAGTGGTGCCTGTTTATTTATTTATTTATTTATTTGGTTTAAATCACTGAATTGAACAAATATAATACAGTGAAACCTTGTATTGCAAGAAACATGGTCTGTAAGTGCTTTGCAAGATGAGCAAACTTTTGTTCTGAATTTAAACTTAATAAACGAGCATGGTCTTGATCACAACTAAGCCAATAGTTCTTGGGCTCTCTCGCACGATACAGGATTATGGGTAATTGTCTACCATGCTCAGTTTCAATGCGCATGCATCACCCATATATTGTCAACATTCAAGCGTGTATGTACTGTTCATTACAGTATAATATTGTGATCACATGTGCAGGCGCGTAAAGCAAAAGCAAGTTCCTTGTTAAAGCAGTTTCTCCGACAGAGCAGTGTTTCCGTTAGAATGTATGTGTGTGTGTGTGTGTGTGTGTGTGTGTGTGTGTGTGTGTGTGTGTGTGTGTGTGTGTGTGTGTGTGAGTGTGTGTGAAAGTCATCCTACACAGTAGCCCCCTCCCTCCTCCTCTCCTCTCACGTTCACACACAGACACACAGACACACACAAACAGAAACACTGCTCTATCGGAACACATTTCAAAGGTAAAGTGCAGGTTAATTTGTTTTATTTTTACTTTACAGCATTGATTCCATTAGCATGCGTGTGCATAAGTGTCATTAGAAAGGTTCCTTGTTAAACAGGTTTCCCGACAGAGTAGTGTTTTCTTTAGTGTGTGTCTGAAAGTCATTCTACACAGTAGCCCCATCCCTCCTCTCGTCTTACTTCAGCTTCCCAGACACACACAAATTAACACACACACACACGGAAAACTGCTCTGTCAGGATACTTTTTAAAGCTAACATGCAGATGAACTCATTTTATTTTTGATTTATATTTTGTATTAATTACTTGTATATGAATAGTTTTGGGTTGTGGAATGAATCATCAGAGTTTCCATTATTTCTTATGGGGAAATTGGCTTTGGTATATGGGTGTTTTGATATAAAAGCACTTGCAAAACGATGCTCGCAATCCAAGGTTTGACTGTATAGTGTTAAGGTTGTAAACTATACATAATTCATCATTCATTCATTAATCTTCCGTAACCAGGTTAACTTGGTTAGGGTTGCAGTGGATCCCACTCACACATATTCAGACACTGATTCACATCTACAAGTAATTTAGTATAGGCAATACAACTACATGCATGTTTTTAGCCAACGGGAGAAAACCACAGAACTTTGAGGAAACTTGGTATAGTGCACAAAGTTTGTCAATGCACTCTCTCTGACATTTATTATAAAAGTCGGACGATTTTGAAAATATGTACGGATAATTAGAGTGCAACAATGATGATCTACTGCATGATGAAAACCGTTTGAACTTTAAATGTCAAAATGTGGTGCTGGCAACATAATAACATCTTCTGCAATTTTCTTCAGTGTACTTCTTGTTTCTGAAAAACACCCTTAATTCAACCTGTTTTCTGCAGATGAGTGAACCCTTGAGGTGCAACTAAATCAGTTATTCATCACATCTAAATCAAATTGACAATTAAACAGGATGAACAGGTAAGGATCCCATCACTGTTCCTGACCTTTTTTTTTGTGCCAATTTAAACCAGGTGCCATTCATCAATTGTTGAATTATGCCATTATCATTAAAACAGGTTTCCCCAAATGTCACCGGCACATCCGCTCATTCCTCAGTCAGGGATTGTGATTCATATTCTATCACATATATAATACAGAGACTGTTTATTGTAAAATAAATGTTCCTGACTTTCAGAAACGCTGGGCAGGAGAAGCTCATCAATACAGTTGGCATGAATGGCAATTATAAATAGGTCTTCCTCGTAATCGATAGGCCCCCTCTGCCATGCAATCCAAATTAACACTGTAAATCATAGGAGGCATATAGGACAGATGTCTGCCTGTTGGACGACATTTAGATATTTTGCATTTGGTAAAATCACACTTGTCATTGAGTCTGAATGATGCTAATAGGGTTGTCCATTTTTATTTATCCGTTTGTTTTTTTCTTAATATTCCTTAGAAATAATCAAGTTGCACAACATGAGAGCTGGCATACCTCAAGCACTTATATTTGATCACCCACAGAGTGGACCCGGACCATCTGTCTGTGACATGGCTTATCACAGTGCAAGCACATGGCTGATGTCTGCACATTTTCATGTTCTGCTCATCCCAAAAGCTACAGTGCCAGAAGACCCTCTGGGCTTCAATGTCTAAGAGCAATGCCTCCACCATGTCAGACGGCATCTTATCTTGCACAATGGCCTGGCTGCAGGATGGGGCCGCTGGCTTTTTCCATTAGCAGAGACTACAAGAAATGTCTGAGCTGTGAGAAGCAGTACATGTGGTCTTGTACATATTAATTTGCTATGTTCCACTTACTGTCCACTTTATCAGCAACACTTGTACACCTGTTCATTTATGCAGTTATATAATCATCTAACAGTGTGGCAGTGCAGTGCATAAAATTATGCAGATGCAGTCCAAGAGCTTCAGATAATGTTAGTTCTGTGGATGGATGTATGCTGTTGATGTAATAGGTCAATGGAGAATGGTCAGCTGAAGGGCTCACGTGGTAGAAGCACATTGATATGAGAAATTTAGAAACATATATATACATATATACTGTAGAATTAAGAAAAAGTGTGGTCTCTTTTACTTTTACCATGGCTTATTTTTTTTTTTCCCTGCCAGACAGACTGGTTTAAATATTTCAGAAACTGATCTCTTGGGGTTTTCACACACACACAACAATTTCTATTTTGTCAGTTGCAATGTTGTTGTTATTGTTTCACTGCCACAATGGACCATCCGATATTCACATTTGACTTCTCATAGGTATTAGGGATGCCCTTATTGACACAACCTCATTTTTTATTACTCCTTGGAACCAATACTAAGTTTGCTCTGCATACAGTGTGACTGGGTTTGGGACACAACCAAGGCAGGTGAGAAGCCTACCACTGAGCAAGCTGAAATGCCTTGTTGTGAGATTGACCGGAGGAGAACGACTGAGCTGTTAGGAAGTCTAAACTTACGTCAAGTAAGCAACCATTGTGAGTAGAAAAGCATTGCAGAATTCACAATGCCTCAAACATCGAGGTGGATGAGCTACAGTACAACAGCAGAAGGCGAGAGCACATCAGATTCTGATAACCAAAAACAACAATCTGATGCTCTCATGAGAAGTAGATAATAATTTACATTGTCTAACATAATGAACACAGTACACTTTATTTCTAAAGTTTGCACTTTTTAATGACGTATGATTAGACTTATAGGGCTTGTGAAAATCCTCTCAGCAAACAAAATAAGTCAATTAGTGCAGTACCATCATTTGGTAACATGAGTATTTTCAACATTCCATTTGAGTTGGAAATTCTTTAGTGTATTGCAAATTCATCTTGATGCCCACTGACTGTATGCAAAGCTACGATTGTTAAACAGCCTCTTTACCCAACACACTTCACCTATGTGTAGAACTGTCTGTCCCCTGAAAGTGCTGATAAAATGCTGCTGTTGATTCTCTGATGTTTAACGCATTTTGACTGGACCCCATGTCGACTGATTGCTGCTTCAGCTGATGAGATGTTGTCAGCACAGATGGAGTGAAGAGCTGTTATTTACTTCCCAGTGTGTTTGACAAATAAATTACACGCCATTAAAAGTAGATTCATTCGCTTGCTGTGCAGTAGATCTTCCCTACAATTTACTTCCACTGCGTATATTAAAACAAAAAAGGGCATGGGTGTTTGTTTAAAAAATTGTGTGATGTAGTTTTCCATCAAATGTCTGTTGAATAATACCAGGGAGCAGTTAATTAGGTAGACATTTGTCACACAAGATCATTGTATATTTAATAGTCATCCATCCATCCGTGCATCCATCCAGAAACCTCTGTATTCCAAATAGGGACTATGGAGGCCAATCTAATCTATCCTAATTTTCCCATAGGAGACCCACCAAGCATGAGGAGAACCTGCAAACTCCATGGACACATACCCTGAGGTAGGAATACATTGGATACCTACTCTGGAGTTGCAAGACAACAGTGTTAACCACTAAGCCGCTGTGCCACCATATTTAATAGTTAAAGATGCATTAAATGCACTTATTCTCATAGTCCTCACCTGCCATGTGGAACGACTGGGTTCAGTCTCTGGCTAATGCCCCAACTCTGAGAGGTGCACTAGTAAATGAGCTCACAGTACGAGTCCCAGGCTGGAACAAAATAAGGAGGTTATGTAGAGAAGGAAAATCTGTGCCAAATCAAATATGCTGAAAAGGAACTTCCATTGTGGCGACCCCTCATAGGATCAGCAGAAAGGAGAACTTCTTCTCATAGCATACATTTTCGGGTTGGTTACCAGAGCAAGTACTGTAATGTACACAAAGACTGTTTACTTGTTTTATGAAATTAATTTAAAGTAATTTTAACACTATCTTCCAAAATACAGATAAGCAAAAACAACCTGCCAGAACTGTACTTAAGTGCAGATTCTACAAGTCTGTGGCACTGTATTTCAAAAAGATATTCCCTTGGTAGTTTTTATAATGTTACTGGTGGACATTGCTACCACGGAGGTCCAAAATCTCCAATAGGTGTTCAATTAGTTTGGGATCTGGTTATTGTGTTTCAGAACTGTATCATTGGTTTAGTCCATTTTTATCCTCATTAGACTGTTCAGTGAGTGACTGTACCTTGAATGGGGAAGAAGTAATTTGTGAAGAAGCCACTCCCATCAGAAGATAAATGTTTCATCATGGGTGTAACAGATTTCACACATGGGCGGCACCACAAACACAGACACGAGGCAAGGTCTTAGGGCAAAGGACTAATTTAATTAGAAAAATTTGTAAGGAAAGGGGTTTAAGGAGGGAGGACAGGTGGCAGTGCCTAGTTGGCATGCGGGCACAGGCTGATGAGTGATGGGGGTAGGAAGAATGGCAGAGTGGGCCCGCATGCCAACTAGGCACTGCCACCAGACCTGCACGTGCAAACACCACCTTTACATACTTTTCTTCTCTTTCTTTCTGTCCTCCCTTCTTAAACCCTTTTCCTTCATCCTGCATCTCCATGAGCACTATTTTTCCGACTAACCTGGCCAGTCGGCCCTTTCCAGCTAAGGCAGGCCTCAAACGGGAGTCCCTGTTGACACCCAGCGTCTGCGTGGCTTTCCCGGCTGGAAACAGGGTCCTTAGCATGGATGCGAAGTGGCATTTTTCCCTATTCATCAGCGGGATCCCAAAGGCTGGCTCTGCACGGGAGTGTGAGTCCCATGGGAGCTTGTGCAGTGTTCATGTGGCTGTCCTCCACATTGCAATCAAATGACTGCTTTTCGTTCCGTTTGCTTTGAAGACCCTGCGGAGAGTTACATCACTCCATTCGCATGCCACTTTTCTGCATTTGTAGCCTCCGCCACATTACTCTGCTCTGTGGCTTTTCAGCATGATACCAGACAGACCCTGAGCTACACTCCCTGCCTTCTTTTTATACACTCCTGCAGAAAGGGAGGCCACCTACCCGGTCTACCTGGTCAGGGGTAGCTCAGTGGTTAAGGCATTGGAAGGTCATACAATTTGGAAGGTCCCATGTTAAAACTCCATGTCAACCAAGTTACCACTGTTGGGCCCTTGAGCAAAGCCCTTAACCCTCAACAGCTCAGATGTGTAATGGGATTTTAAAAAATGTAAGTCGCTCTGGATAAGGGCATCTGCCAAATCCCTAAATGGCCTACCATTTGTGAGCTCATGGAGTAAGCTAGGAGTGATAAAAGACTGAGGTGCTAGTCCATCGCTAGTCCATCGCTTTGCAGCATAACAGAGCCATGTGTTTTTATTTTTTTTGAGGTGTGGTGGCAGGGTGACTTAGTGGTTAGCATTGTCATCTGCACCTCCAGGTTCTGGGTCCAATCCCCACCTTGTCTGTGAGCATGGAGTTTGCATGTTCCCCCCATGCTTGGTGTGTTTGCTCCGGTTCCCCTTCCACAGTGCAAAGACATGCAGGTTAGACTAATTGATGTTCCTAAGTTGTCCGTAGTGTGTGAATAAGCATGTGAGTGTCTGTTTATGTGTGTGTGCCCTGGGATGGATTGGCACCCTGTCCATGATGTACCCTGTCTTGTGCCTTAAGTTTCCTGGGATAGTCTCCAGGAACCCCTATGATGACAACCCTGTATAAAGAATAAAGTGGTTTAGATTATGAGTGAGTGAGTTGTGGTATTGTATAAAGCATAAATAAAAATCTTTAGAATCAATGGCACTACATTTCAATCACATTGCTTCTTAACCTCATTTAACCAACAACCAATTACTTTACAGAAGTAAAGAGAAGCACAGTAGGAAGGAAAGTAACTTATCATTTGGCAGGAATAAATGATGCAATAAGAGCAACACACTGTTAATGAAAAAGTCTGGGGCAGGAGCTCGGTTCGTAATTTTCCACAATATCTGTTATCACGAAAGACATCTAATAAAGCCCCTGAAAGAGAAAAGCAATAATGATCTCCCCCTCATTTGCATCCAAAATCTACATATTACATCTGCTCTTTTCCGTGACAGATTTTGGGGTAGTTTCTGTCTCCTGAGCAAATTATGCCACTGAAGTAGTATAATTAAATGATTGTGAACATGATAAGCAAGTTCTGAGTCATCTGAGAAAGCCCAACCCTATCTTGCATTTCACTGTCAAGAACTGTCAAAGGCAGTAAACCAAAGAAATGTGAAGCATGCATTAGAAAGCTGTTTATACTGTACTGTATGTGTATACAGTATCTCTAATCCCTGAACATAGAAATTGGATTTCATGATATATTTCAGCTAATATTACAAATACAAAACTTATTGCACAATTTGTTTATAAATTTGTATTTGCAAATGGTGCGACAAAAAATAATACTTTTTTTCCTCACTGAACATCTTGTTTGTAGTTTACATAGTCTAATATGATTTTGCAGATTTCTTTTCTTTGGAGAAAATATAATTGAGCAGAATGTATCAGAGCAGCGCATTAGTTAGCATTGATTTCAAAACAGTTCCAGGGCAGAGGTTTTGTAGCTTTTCTTGCATGATTGATACAGACGTGGACAAAATTGTTGGCACCCTCCGGTCAATGAAAGAAAAACTCACAATGGTCACAGAAATAACTTTAATCTGACAAAATTAATAATAAATAAGAATTCTATGAATGTTAACCAATGAAAGTCAGACATTGCTTTTCAACCATGCTTCAACGGAATTATAAAAAAAAAAAAATCAACTCATGGAACAGGCCTGGACAAAAATGATGGTACCCCTAACTTAATAGTTTGTTGCACAACCTTTTGAGGCAATCACTGCAATCAAACGATTCCTGTAACTGTCAATGAGACTTCTGCACCTCTGCAGGTATTTTGGCCCACTCCTCATGAGCAAGCTGCTCCAGTTGTTTCCGGTTTGAAGGGCGCCTTTTCCAGACAGCATGTTTCAGCTCCTTCCAAAGCTGCTCAATAGGATTGAGGTCAGGGCTCATAGAAGGCCACTTTAGAATAGTCCAATGTTTTCCTCTTAGCCATTCTTGGGTGTTTTAGCGGTGTTTTGGTTCATTGTCCTGTTGCAAGACCCATGACCTGCGACTGAGACCCAGCTTTCTGACACTGGCCAGCACATTTCTCTCTAGAATCCCTTGATAGTCTTGAGATTTCATTGTACCCTGCACAGATTAAAGACACCCTGTGCCAGATGCAGCAAAGCAGCCCCAGAACATAACAGAGCCTCCTCCATGTTTCACAGTAGGGACAGTGTTCTTTTCTTGATATGCTTCATTTTTCCATCTGTGAACATAGAGCTGATGTGCCTTGGCAAAAAGTTCCATTTTTGTCTCATCTGTCCATAGGACATTCTCCCAGAAGCTTTGTGGCTTGTCAACATGTAGTTTGGCATATTCCAGTCCGGCTTTTTTATGATTTGTTTTCAACAATGGTGTCCTCCTTGGTCGTCTCCCATGGCTCAAACAACAACGGATGGTGCGATCTGACACTGATGTTCCTTAAGCATGAAGTTCACCTTGGATCTCTTTAGAAGTCTTTCTGGTTCTCTTTTGTTACCATTCGGATTATCCGTCTCTTTGATTTGTCATCAATTTTCCTCCTGCGGCCACGTCCAGGGAGGTTGGCTACAGTCCCATGGATCTTAAATTTCTGAATAATATGTGCAACTGTAGTCACAGGAACATCTACCTCCTTGAAAATGGTCTTATAGCCTTTACCTTTAACATGCTTGTCTATAATTTTCTTTTGAATCTCCTGAGACAACTCTTTCCTTCGCTTCCTCTGGTCCATGTTGAGTGTGGTACAGTACATACCATGTCACCAAACAACACAGTGACTACCTGGAGCCCTATATATAGGCCCACTGACTGATTACAAGATTGTAGATACCTATGATGCTAATTAGTGGACACACCTTGAATTAACATGTCCCTTTGGTCACATTATTGTCAGTATTTTCTAGGGGTACCATCATTTTTGTCCAGGCCTGTTCCATGAGTTTATTTTTAAAAATAATTCTGTTGAAGCATGGTTGAAAAGCAATGTCTGACTTTCATTGGTTAACATTCATAGAATTTTTTTAAATTATTACTTTTGTCAGATTAAAGTTATTTATGTGATCATTGTGAGTTTTTCTTTCATTGACCGAAGGGTACCAACAATTTTGTCCACGTGTGTATAAGGTGTTGTTTGACAGCGCAATTGTTTTTCCATTTGTGCTCTTTTCCTTTGGATTTAAAGCTTCATTTTACCACAGTATTTTTAAACAAATGTCCCAGCAGGAATTTTTGGTTGTCAGAACATTGTGGTGATGTTAATTTGCCAGTGTTACAGAAGTTGGGACAATGCCAATATTAACCATATATTTTTTTCTTTTTTCAAAGTTAGACTTACTTTGATGAAATTACATCAGTACAAAGTTGACTACATGATAATGGGATGACATCTAATGAATGCCCCTAACACGATATTGCAATAATGACTTCTAAGCATCATTAACACCAAACTGATGGCCTGAGCAGGATTTAGAATTTTAGAACATCAACGTTCAAATGCACGTGCCAATTATTGAACTAATTGCCCTTAATTTCATTTAAATATGTATTTATTACTAAATACCCAGTTTAAAGATCAGCAGATTAGGGTTAAAACTGTATGAAACTCTACAGAGCAGTAGCATCTCCAGGACTGGAGTTCTGCATTTCTTCATTTGGCAGATCCTTTCTTTAAGTGCCTTTCTGAAAAGACATGCCTCTCTGGCAGTCCTTGAATTTGAACTCACTTGGAAAGATCTGTAAGCACTGATGTAGCCTGACATTGCTCACTGCATTGCTACACTGATCTATGATATGAAATCATGCAGAATTTCAACTTAGAAGACTCTTTGGACAAAAATGTTCCCCCTGACAAGTGCTATGCTCATAGTGATGCTTAAGTGCGCAGTTGCTTAAACTGATGATTCTCTCCAGCTAGTTAAAGCAGTCACTCAGCTGAACGGGTTGGATGCTGACAACCTGTAATTATTTGCACCGAGTGTACTTGGAGCAGAAGCGCTTATTCACAATCGACTTCTCGTTTGGGTGAGTGGCAGCGCTGGAGATGAGCCCATTCTCTGATTAATGGCAAGAACAGGAAGAACGAGACCAGAGGGCTTGTTCAGGCGAGCTAGCTTTTTAAAGAACAAATTCCTGCACTACTGCTTCTATCATGGCTGAGTAACCCTTTTCACCTCTCACTTTATTCCCTTTTAGTGCTCAGTTTGGACTGGGAGTACCCAGTATTATTACTCTTCCATTATGACTTCAAGGTCTGAATGATTGGTTTGAGGTAGGAATGATGTTTTAGTCAGCAGATGTCTTATATGGCATGCCAAGTTCAAACACTGGGACTTATTTATCCAGTTGGATATGAGCAAATGTATCTGTATAATGTTTGCTGGAGCATTAACACATGTAATAAAGCATTGATAAAATCACAGTCAATGGAAACAAACAAACAGGAATATCTTTTTTTTCAGTTTGGCTTAAGAAAAATATTTATAAACAACATATCTAAAGATAGATTTATCATATATGTTGGATTCAATAATGATGCCAGAAAAATGTTTCATAAAACATCATATGATTATGTTTCATAATTGGCCTTCTTGCAACAAATCAACCTACTGTAATTTAATGGATTTAGGCAAAAATGTCAGCACTTTGATTTGCCCAATCAAATTAACGCTACAGTAGTGATAGGCCAGTTAAAGCCACTGTGTTATTGATAGAAAGGTATTGAGTTCTAGCAGCGCCAATTAACTCTTATGAGTGTGTGATTAACAAAACATGAAGGAGTCAAAATGGAAGATGACAGGTCAAAACCTAGACGTTCCCTCAGACAGCATAATGGTTTAGAGGGAAGAAAGAACTGTCCGAGCACTTGTTTAGCCACAATTATTATCAGTGGATGCTAAGAGCACTAGATAGTGTTTATTAATTTATATATATATATATATATATATATATATATATATATATATATATATATATATATATATATATATATATATATCTTATAGATTACACTTTATACTGTACTATGAAGTGTTAGGCTTGATGAAAATAACATTCAAAGGTTACTTGAAAAGCCTAATACTGTAAGCTTAGTAAGAATGAGGTTCTTAGAGTAGAATGAAATTTGGAAACAGTCTGTTAAAGCATTTGCCAGCATGAAATCATTGATGTGTTCACTCAGGTTAATTTAGGTTCAACTGAACTTAATTGGCTGCAATGGAATTGTGAACATACTGTATATAGTGCAAACCCCAATTTCAAGTTCCCTTGCAGCAACTCACAAAAGCTTGAGCTGATGGAACCATAGACTCCATCCCTCCTCCTTAGCAGAGAAGTTGATATCTCAAGCAACACTAGAAGGGAAATATGCAGTCTGAGGTCTAGTACATGAGGCAAACCATATGCAGCAATGAATCTTATCATGTTTTTTTTTTTTTTTTCATGGTTGACCACTAGAAGTACTGTTGGATAAGGGAGGACATGCAAGTGCCACTATATAGCATGCCAGTTTGGAACTTTGGCCCCATTCCAACACCTGGGAGTGTGTGAATTTAGGGATGGGTTAGGGGGAAATGTTTCTGGGACCAGGTTCCTGCCCGAGGCTGACTTTGAATGCTCAAGGTTCTTTTAATCCATCCAGACCATGAAGAGGTCTTTGTCAGACAGTGTGTTCCAATGAAATATGAACTGAGTTGAGGTGAGGGTTGTGCAGGGGTGCCACAGAGCTACAATTGATGAATAAAACACCAGTGTTTGACACTGCAAATGACACTGAGATGTATCAATTCACGGCTTCTCTCTCAGGAGGGGAGAGAGAATAAAGCTGTCCCTTGGGTGGGTCAAACCAGGCATAAGGTTAATGGCACAGTCTTAAGTGCGGTGGGGTGGAAATGAGACTGAACATGCTCATTTACTGAAGACTTGCTTGAGTATTTGGTTGGAACATTGGGAAAGTTGGGAAATTACTCCTTAGTGCTGGATGAAAGGGTCTTTAAGGAGCAGATTAGAGACATGAGGACAGGCAATATGTGTTCTAATCCAGAATCCTTTTCGTGACCCAGCTAATGTGCACGTTGTGAAGAGATGATGAAGGAGATTGTTTCTCTCTGGTTTCTAGAGAACTGCCGCATGACAGGAGTAGTTTGGTGTGTTAAGGGCCTAGGATGGAGAATGGGCAGCCCAAGGTTATGGAAGAAATCTTCAATGGTAGTTGAAGCAGATTAGGTTCTTTTTGCCCCGGGAGTCCACGAGGGCATGGGTGCTATGGGACTTATTACTGGGGCTCAGAAACACAGGAAAGCATTAACAATGATCTGGGAATTTTTAGATCCCTCATGTTCCCAGTATCACTGGTAAGCCTTGCCTTCTGCCGTGGCTGCAATAGAAGCATGCCCATTTTCGTGCTGTTGCGACTGGCTTTTTGCTTCCTTGGAAGAGGAGATGCAGGACTGCAAAAGTCAGACCAGATAACTGTAAGCGTGGAAATAATCCAATACAAAAAACTGTGCCACTGTGCCAGTGAAATCATGTGCGTATCGATGACAATTAATCTAAATGTGATGACAGATCAGGGAGTTAATCGATCTTATTACTGTGAAACAAAGCCAGAATCAAAAAGTCTGGAGATCCAAATGTGTTTCAATTCAAGGGTCTGGGCAGTCTTGTAATAAGCGAACGAATGTGAAAGTCAAAGCCAAATGTGTAATGATCCAGCAAAGCAAACAGTGTGATAGCTGGTAACAGAACGCATAAGTCAGAGCTGGTAAATCCAAACAAAGTGAGGTCAAGAACACAATGAAAAGTTTCTGAATGTATATTCTGAATTCTGAATGAATACTGACCTTGGAACCAACACAATAATCTGGTGAGAAGCTGAGGTTTCGAAGTGTCTTATATAGGCAAATTATAAAGACTAAAGGGCCAGCAGGTGTGCGCGGAGAGATGACTGAGGCAGCAAAAAGAAGATGCACACTGGAGCATGTAGAGGAAGGAGCTGGCTCAGCAACAGGTAGTTCATGGCATGGACATGTTTGGACAGGTTTTGACAGCCAAGAATGGGCCCTGAATGTAAAATAAAATATTTCCAGAAAAAAGAGGTATTAAGAGACTAACAGAAACTATTAAACTATATGCACATAATAGATCATATTAGGTAATTTATGAAAAAGTTTTCCAAATATCAAAATATATAATTTTACAAACACTTAGAACAAGGACACAACTGCACAATCATGAAAAGTGAATAAGAGAGAGAAGTAATTTATTTAGGTTTATTCTCTAGTTATGATTCTTATCATTCTTATGATCCATAAGAGTCTTGTGGATAAATGTCTACAGTATATGATAAATCCACAAATCATTATAACTTGATGCATCCTTTTCTTCACAAACGTGAATTATACATGAACTTTTACACATAATAAAACACAATCCTGTAGTCACCAGGCCTCACAGGCTGATAAAAAGGTAGAGTCCCATAATTTTGACAATCTGGCAAACATAGATGAACATAGAGCGGGGAACTATATAGGAATACAAAAGGAAGGTGTGATGGGCAAAGAGGGTGGCAAAAAGAAAGCAAAAGAGCCAGTCGCAGGAAGCACTGAAAATAGACAGAGGAACATAGTGAGTGCATGGAATTCTTAAGTGACAAGGAACTGGGTAATCAAAAGTAAAAAAAAAAAAAATCATGACAGGTTGATATACTGTATTTTTGGAGGATTTGGAATCCATTATTGAACCCTTGAATGCAAATCCCAGACATGTTTCTGAATTTTTATTTAAAAAAATGGAATTTAACTTCAAGTCAATTTTACAGCATTTCAGCTGTTTAAGATTTGAGTCTCATCATGCAGCAGGTCACTACTACAGTATATTGGTCTGTTGTCAATTTCAGAATATGGTGAATATATTTTAATATGTATTTATTGTATGTTTGTGTGGGCTGGATGACATAATCATGGTTGATCAAACTGCTTACTGAACTATCAACTATCAACATTTTTTTGTCATTAAATGTTATGTTTTGGAAAATTTTGATTTGCACCTACTGAAATCTTTAAGACTGTTCGGTGCTCAACCCTGCAAAGACTGAACATTCTTTCAGAACGTTTTGTGCTGTTTGCCTTTAAACTATGAAATGATTTATGATGGCACTATTACCGAGAAAAATACGGGTTCCTTCTCAAGACTGGTTCCACTTAAAGTTTCTTCTTGAACTAGTCTTTTTTTTCCCATTCTCACCTCCACATGCAGATTCCTGCACACAAGGTGCCTGGAGCTCAGTATATAAGGCTGGGGACATCCTGGGTAGAGTAACAACAAACTCTGTCATATACAACAGACAATTTGGAATCTTCAGTCTGCAGGACAGTGGCAGGAACTGGAATACTGAGAGGTTTCAAACCCCAACCCTAGAGGTGCAAGGCGCCTATGCTAACCACTGACCCCAGATAAAATTGAATTGAATTGATTAGATATGTGGGAACAACTGATGTGTTTATATTTAGAAGTATTTTATTTCTTTCACTTTCCACATATTTTATTTATTTCCCAATTATACTGTACCATCCAAAACGTGATGTGCTACCTAAGCAGTTCGAAAAAATAAAATAAGCATTCATACTCAAGTACCATTCTTTTATTGGAAGTCACAGCAAAATACCCTCTGCACATTAGAGAAGCATTTTAATTATTTACTGGCTTTCCCTCATGCAGTGTTACGTGTTGAACGAACATTTTACTCTGTCTTTTATGTGCTTGTGAGCTTCATAATTGTGACCTATCTCTAAATGAGGAGGCAATACATTATTAACTAGAGCATGGGGTTTTGTAGTCAGAGCCATGGATGCGCATTAAAATATGGGGCAAAAGTTCCAGAGCGGTCAATAACATATTGATCCTGGAACATAAACTGACACTGTGATTAGATTCTTGTCTTCTGGCCTTTTTATTCACACTCAGTCAACAGTTTGTTGAATCCCACCATGAAAAGTGGATTTGGAACAATTTACGATTAGATATTAAAGGAATTAATACTGTTATAACACACTGTATGATGGAGGACTTTACTCCTTTGTCTAAATGGTTCCTTTAAATACATTTGTATTCTGTGATCTACTGGAGGGCATATCTGCAAAAGTTGTAACGACAAATAATTTATGTAGCTTGTATCTCAATTTTAAATAAAATCAGATACAATCTGTTATGACTCATAATAACCATAATGTCAAATTTGACTTTTGTCACTCATTCATTTAGCCTACTTTAAGTACCCATTATGGTCACTGGGTTTATATAAAATATTTTTTCATCCATCTATGAGCATCTGTGCAGTAGATCAACCAGGGACAGTGGAGGCCAATGGTGACAATTGTGCATATCTTCATTTTGTACCACGGTGACCTCCGGTCAACATTCACACACTATGGGCAATTTGGGAACGGCAATTAGCCTAATCTGCATGTCATTGGATTGTGGGAGGAGGCTTCCAAAGACTGGAAACCAACCAAGCACGGGGAGAACATGCAAACTGGACGTGCAAGGCGACAGTGCTAACCACTAAGCCACCGTGCTGCCATAAAAGCTTTGTACAGCTTATTATTTAAAGGAACATTGAACCAAATTTCCAACCTGAACACGATCTGCATTTCTCTATCAAGTAATGCTCTGAGCCAGGTGATATAATGAAAACAAACAACAGAAAACTATTGTTTTACTAGAAGAGGAAAAGGAACAAAAACAAAGACTTAAGTTTAGCACAATGAACACTCCTTCGCTTTATTTTTTACCATCCTTGTGTATTGTTCCTGTCCCCAGTCCTGTGGTATCATTAGTTTCTTCCTAATTGTGTGCGCATATTCTGTGTTCAACTTTTAATTAGTTTGTTTATTTATGCCCAACTGTCTCTATTCCTCTTAGCAAAACCTCATTGAATATTATTACAGTACTTAGCATTTCTAAGCTTTGTGTTATCGTTCATGGTCCTTAATGTCGTGATATAGATCTGAATGCTTCGAACTATTCCAGACATAATTAGTAATGTTATTGTGGCCCACTAGTTAACTTTCAACCTCTAAAATGTCTTTGGGTTGTCTGGTATTGATTAATTTTATTCAATGTACAGGATCATGTTACAGTACATGTGCATTGCAGCATGGTACAGTGTAACTAACAACCTTTTCTATTCATGGCAAGAAAATCTAACCTTACAATATGTGTTTTTATTTATTTTATTTTTTTTACATAAAACATAAATTATGCAAAAATTAAGTAGATAATTAAGGATGCTTGTTGTGCTGGTTGTTGTGAGGACAAGAAAAATCTTGTGTTTATAACACATTTACGGAATGTGTTTATAATTTGTAACATGGCATTTACCTTGATTTTGCTAATAACACATTCATTAATTAACATTGTTTTTTTTGTTTTTTTCATACTGTATGAATACACAAACAATACATTTGGACATGTCCTTACCAGTATAAACACAGCTGGCTGGTGGTGTTTCTTTCCAAACCTACATGTTAAACCTACTCACATCTTAAGTAAAAAAAAATTTTTTTTTACTTTATTTTGGAGTAAGAATACATGAATGACTACTTTTAATAATAATAATAATAATAATAATAATAATAATAATAATAATAATTATTATTATTATTATTATTATTATTATTATTATTATTATTATTATTCAGTTTCTGAGCTCTGCTACGAGAATTTTTAATTTATTTTTTTATTTAGGACAGGACAACAGTATTTACTTAGAAAGATGCTTATGATATGTTACTATATTTCTTAGTTCACACAGACTGTTTTTGTACCCCAGGGATTGAATGTAGATGGAAGGTTGCTTTGCATGACATTGCTTGGTGTAGCATGTAATTTCTGTTTTACCATGAAGAATAATCTGTTCAATTGAAAAGCTGCATTTACTTCAATCCTAGATACCCTTGTGCCAAAGCATGCACTGTAAGAGCTTTTATACACCTTTTTGATCTGAAGGATGCAAGTGGTAAATTTATTAGAAAATAAAAGCAACATCTGTCCAGAGTACAGCACTCTTACTCAGAGAGCTTTTTATATATGAGCCTTGGTATTATGAAGTACCTTATTTCCTCATATTTCAAACACACATCCATCCATGAGCCAGCAGATGATCCATTTACCACTTCAGCGTGTCCTTACGGCAACAAAAGACAAGTGTCACAAGAGGTAAGAAGTAGATTATCTGAAAAGAGGATCTTAAAATGCACAGAAAAGGCCTGCCAGGGCTCCATTCATCACCAGATCTGTGGACATTGAAGAAATATCCGTCGCATATCAACAGTGTTTGTAAAAGTGGCATGCTGGCCACACGACAAGAGAGTTCATCGATCTCAGGTAGACTGCTTTTGAGCATTATACTGCAGAGAGCAATTATTTTTCTCTGTTCAAACTCGCACTAGGGGTCCTGAACCTGAGGTACTTGGACATTCCTTTGTTCTCACCCTGTAGGATCACTCTTTCTAGAAAATGCTGACAAAATTTCACTCAGAAAGATGGAAGGACAATTCAGCCTTTTATGACATCATCACAATTTGGCCCAATTACTAATTGGCTCATATTTATTTAAGGGGTGTACATCCCCACAAGCTGGAGTTTAATACGCTTTAGTAATTTTATTACAAATTATTAATTAAATGTTAGGGTCAATCAGGTACTTTGCATGCAACAGCCTGCCTGGAATTGTCCACCTCCACATTTTGTTAAGAGACTAATTAAAAAAAATTCCAAATCATTTTTAGCTCTCTGTACTTTACCAAGAAGGCTACTACACCCTTAGAAAAACCCAGCATTTAACAATAACCTGTATACTGAAAAATAATAAATATTTGTCATGATTATAAATACTTAACAGTAACACATTCTTTGAATCACATGCAGTATCCATAAGGCATTATAATTACAATAAATTTTATCACAGCTTATACCATATATAAATTCTTAATCAGCTTGGACATGCCTATTACCCGGGCTTGAGAGAAATTATTTATCCCTGGAAAAACTTGATTACAAATCAAATGATAATTTAAATGATATTTCATTAGCAACGTGTTGCAATAAATAAAGTTAATAAAGTGCATAAAGTTGAGTACAACCACAGGCATTAATGAAGTAACATTATGAACAATTAATTATAGGGCATTATTATCACTGCCTCCAAATGAATGCCTTTATGAACAAATATAATAATAATTCATCTATGTATGTGAATAATCTGATATTATACCATTAAACACCGATCAACCATAACATTACAATACAAAACACTATGTTCATGTATGGAGGTGTTCAAGTATTGATGGCTGCTATTTTTAAATTATTAACAATAATTAAGGACCAAAATAACTTAAAATTGAAGTAAAAATTAGGACATATTCATGTTTTTTTTTTTCTGCTTACACAAAGATATGCAGTGAGATAATGCCTTTTATCTTGTGGAGAGATAATTCCTCTGTAGAGCTATTTTAAACCTTGTGAGTGTTTTAGTCTGACTGCCAGAGCACTCGGTTTTCAGCTTCATTAAAATTCTGCACCTCCAGGTACCTTAATCTACTGATAAGGCAAAGCTCCTAATCCATCAAAAGAGATTGCTGCGCTAACGGTTCCGTTTACCATTGAGGAATCATCTTTTTCTCCCGCCTTTTTGTCCCCCTTAAACTTTCTCTTTCGAAACTTTCCCTTTTAAATATAGAGAGTTTAGGATTAAGGAGTGATGATCTGATAATTAAATAATTTGTCATATCTCTGGCATGTAGCTTTAAATAGATTTATTTTTTCCCCATGCATTTGTTACTGAAAATAAAATTTGTGATTCAGTGAAGATTGGTAATAATAACCTATAGGAGGAATTTTATAACACTGATATTATGAATTTACTATTAACTATGAACTTGCGCATGAGTCGTGTTTGGGGGGGGAAATTGTTACAAACTGATATAGAAACATATACCTTAAATCCCTTACGTTTTGGAGCTTTCCTTTAGCCAGCTCATTCCTTCACAGTCACTACAAATAATTATTTATGGATGTGTAAAATAATTTAAAAATAATTATAATGATTCCCTGACAATTCATCCAAGCCAGCTAATCCTGATGTTGCACAGTTCTTTATCTATTTGCAATGCTTATTTTCCCCCCTATTTACATATATAACAAAACATATATGCACTTTATGTTACAACAATCATACTGCTGCTCCCATGCATATTTCTGCATTTTTTTTTTTGGTTTTAACTTATTTATTAAATTAATATTTTTTTAAAATATATATTATAATGTTGCTTATTTGAATTCCTGTAAATTATATTTTTATTTCATGGTTTTCCTTTTTGTAAACGTTATCTTTGTATAAATGTACTTGTTTTTTTTCCCTTGTCAGTTGTAATAGCAAATTTCACAGCAAATATGGCATGAACAGTGGTAGTTTGAAAAATTAGTGGGTGAGAAGAGGGTGTGTCCTAACTTGTGACTGATACTGTATGCAAACATTCACAGGGTGAGGAGGAAGTCTTTCCCTGATTTTAAACGTAAATTGATCAACCATAAAGTTGCACACACTTTGGGTTGGCAGCCGTTTTGTTCTTCTTCTTTTTTTCTTGCTGTACTCTATGTGCAACTGGCTGTAATGGTGCCTTTTTATAATGGCCAGCATTGCCTCTTTCTGGTTTGTTGTGTTGCATTGGCTTTTCTGTGGGATTGGACAGGGTAAGCAAGCTTTTGCTCCCAACAGGCCTAAAGGAGTCTGGGTGACCATGGTCTGTGACTAGCTTACAGTTAGGCATTTGGCAGACGCCCTTATCCAGAGCAACTTACTTTTTTTAAAATCTCATTACACATCTGAGCAGTTGAGGGTTAAGGGGCAACTTGATGTTCAGTTGGATTAAGATCTGGGAAATTTGGATGCCAAGTCAACACCTTGAACTGTTTGTTACCTTGAACATTTTGTCACTAGTGACACCAGGTAGTGTTATGTGATAAAGTAAGATCAATATGGACCCAAGGTATCCCAGAAAAAAACATTGTCCAGAACATTACGATAGATAGATAGATAGATAGATAGATAGATAGATAGATAGATAGATAGATAGATAGATAGATAGATAGATAGATAGATATTTTACATTGCATCTGTTTAATCTATAACATGGGTACCCATATAACAATGTCAGTACTTCGGAATGAAAATTCAACCGCAACCATCAAAATATGTAGGAAATAAAATTTAAAAAAAGTAAAAAGTACGAGCAATTTATTCCATTTTGTTATTAACAAATGTATTTGTCCCCTGATCCTAACTGTAGTGGTATACAGTACAATAGGTAATGAATTGATTTGATAATGAATTGTAAACATGTTACTATGATGCAAAATTTGCCCTGAGCTTCCTACAGAGCTATAAAATATTACTATATCCTTTTTCTCCTGAGCAGGTGAGCTATGAGATGTTTTGACAGGTGTCTGAGCCCTCAGTCCCACACATCATCAGTCGAGTGTGGAGTTAAATTTACCAGGCAATTTATCAGGTACCACCAGCCTGCTCCCCGAATGTCATGGAGTTTCAGTGTCTATCAAAGACAAAGACATAGCTTAATATAGTCTACCTCATACATTCTGTAATGTATTGCAGCATGTAGCATGCATTATTTAGTCAGGCTCTGTGGGCTAAATCTAAATTAGTCTTGTCTTTTGAAAGTGGTCTTCCTACTGTACATTATCCCAATATTCGACAAATCGTGCATGTGTTTTGGGAAATGTGCTAAAGGTAGTGCCAGCTTGTCAGGAAAATCGGACTGCAGGTATTGTAAATACTGTGTGAAGTTATCCACTTTGCGAGTTTGATCAGTATGTCAAAGTAAATTGATATAGTATATTTTTAAAAAGCAAGCTCTTTTACTTTTCAAATGATTGAAGATGTGATATGTATTTATTTTCTTTTCTTTTTAAAGTAAAGCATTTAAAATTATTTTCATGGACAGGATGTCAAGAAACACCCATGGTGAGAGGGAACATCCCTAGAACATCCCTTTCATTTGTAGATGATGCTCTTTGGGTTCCATGAATTTACTGGGCCTCAGAAACACACACAAGCAATTCATTGGCGAGCGTGAAATAGTTGGAATGAAATTTAATATTTCAAATTCTGGGGAAATGGTTCACTTTCAGAAAAAGTTGGAATGCTCCTTTCAATCAAGGGGAAAAGACTTTGTACCTGCCAGAGGTGTTGATTATACCTGAGGGGAAAAAGAGAGTGCAAGATAAAGGGATGTGCTCTCACATTTTCCATGGCGTTGTGTGAGCAATATGTGATCAAAAAAAAGAAAAATTAAATTTTGTTGTAAAATAATTGATGAAGTGATAATAAAGTCAGATACTGTAAAAAACAATCAATTATTACAATCAGTTCAAACTAAATACTATAAAAATGATTATAAAGCAATTACTTATGTAAATAATAACATTTAAGTAAATGAATTATGTTCAAACATTTGAGAAAAATTTATCAATTGTAAAAAAAAAACTACATGTGAAAAATAGCATGTAAAAATAAATTAATAAATTATATTAATTATATATGATATATTAATTATAAATTATAATTCCATCCATTGTCTATACCACTTTCTTATGTAGGGTGTCAGGGAACCTGGAGCCTATTCCAGGAAACTTAGGACGCAAGGTGTGGTACACACTAGTCGGGTGCCAAAACATCTCAGGGCACAAAAACACACTCACACTCTATAAGCAATGTGAAATGCCAAGCAGACTAAAAACTCCAGGCACACAGTATGAAGGTGAGATTCTTCGACAAGCCCCCTACCAACCCCAACTTTTCTGTACGAGTCAACATGCAGGCCATCTGTATCATATCAGTGTGTCTATCCTGTGTAAAAAGAAATATCATCTGAAGTTTGCTACTGTATTATTTATTACATTACAGATTCTCTCAGTCACATATTTTTACGAGCTTTCTTCTTCAACCCAAAGCATTTCGCTCTCCTTCAAACAACCCATAAGAGGTTGGTTACAATCTTGTTTATGTGAAATTTCTGTATTAAGTTTATTTTGGCTTCTGTTTCTACTCTGACTTCATTACATTCTTCCATCTTGGAGTGTAGTGTTGTGTTTTTTTTCCTTCTTCTTCTTCTTCTTCTTTTTTCTTTTTTCATTAAGCTAAACTGAGATGGAGACAATTATCATGAAATCTTCATAGTAAAACCTCACAAGTCCTTCTGTTGCTCTAAGCTCTCAATAAACACACTGTGTAGTCTGGAATTGTAATAAACCATGACCATGACCACATTAAAAAGATAAACAGGCAGAACAGGCTCTTTACAATGGTGTCACTTTTAACTTCATGAAATAAAACCGATTGCACTCTCTTATCCTCTCACTGCGGATTTCTGTCTTTCGATCTCAACACTCAGCAATAAACCCCTACTAAAGGGTGACAGCAAAAAAGAAACTTTTGAAGAGCCAATTAATCTCAGATAAGATCGTAATTAAATCAAGCAACAATAAACCATAAAATGCAAAGCAGAATTCCCTTACACCCCAAAGCACACAATCAGCAATCATTAATAGCCTTTTGTACAGATCTAATGAGTAACTATTTGATTATGTTTTCTAAGCAAATTTATAAATAATATTATTTTGGCTTTTTTTTAGATCACTAATGATAATTATACCACAACCAGATTGCATTATGAAAAAGTACAGTCATTTAGCTTGAAATGAATGAAATTCATATGGTTCTACATATTAGTACACCATTATAAGATAATGTAATTTCAAGTCAGATTTCTTTTTTTTTTCTTTTGAGAAGCTATCTTTTCTATTCATTTAATTGTTAATAATCTAAGATTTATAGACAAACACACAATAATGGATGTTGGCTTAAAATGCTGAGCACCCATACATTTGCTCATTCAGACAACTATCTAATCCATGCATTTTATACAATACAAATAAATTAATGCACATACAAGGTCATTTTGTGTCGTAAAATAATTTCTGAACTTATAATAAAGTTACTGTACATACTGCAAAAGACAACCATTTATGACAATCATGTAAAACAAAATACTATAAAAACCACAATTAATTATCAAATGTGTTGGAGAATAACACATTTACAGTAAGTAAATTAATCATGTTTAAACAATTGGTAAAAAAAAAAAAATTAAAAAATATAATAAAAAAACAAACCTACATGTGATAAATCCTGGTGGAAAATATCTCTCACTGACTTTGGATGTTAGTTCTAGACAGGCTAATGGAGTATTTTAGGAAAATGCTGATCTCTTGGATCTGTCACCACACTCTCTAAAGTTTAAACAAAATGATGTTAGAGGAAAAAAAAAACCATCATCATCAGTTTTCTGTGCTGCAATGCTGGAGGAGAATGGGACGTTAGTTTGTACAATACTAACTGGAAAGCTCCAGTAATTCCAAAAACTACTCATTACAAATGTGTTCAGCTGAAAGGCATCTCAGAACAAGAAAATACATCAAACTTTGAGGTAGAAGAAGGAGTTTCATTCTTGTCAGATAAAACCAGTGCATAAAGTAGCTTAAAGTCCTTGCTTATTCTTACAATAAACCATCAGCACTTGTAAATGGAGAAGAAAATTTATTAATTGTGAAAATGTATTGTCAAATAAAAAAAAACACATCTATATTCACCCTGACGATTCAGGGGAAATTTGTCCTGACAGCCTTTGCACATTCATCTAAAAGCATTTCACTTCCTTCCTCGAACTACAGTAGGTGTGTGACTATGTGTCATTCTATATGTGTAGGTGTGTATAGTTTTTCACTATGGTTACCTTTTGAACTCAACCAGCGTTCCTTATGTTTACTATATTATTGTTATAAATGTGCATCTATTTTATTATACTATCAGGATTGAATTTGTCACTTGAGCAACTGCTTGTAAATAATGTTTAAATCAATCCTGAGTGTTATCACTTGCTCCATCTCTAGTGTGCAAAGACAGCTCTGTGTCTGCTCTCTAGTTCTTCCAAACCTACTTTTGCACTTACTATTGCAGATCATTAAACATCCTTATGGCTGAACTGCTTTCTGCATCATATATAAGTGGTTTTGAGTAAACATCTGCCAAGTGACCTAAAAGTAAAATAACCTACATAAAAGATTCACATTTATCTCTGTATATATTTGTGTGTACATTGTGTGGGCCATATAGTTGTTCATACAGTGAGGAGAAACTACAGAAAATCAGTAGCTGCAAATTTAAGCAATTGGGAATACAAGAAATATTAGGAAAGAAATATTTTATCCATTTACTTAAACCATTTTGTATTGCCTAGAGCAGTATTAAGTCTAGCTTTACAGTTTAAAAGTTTGATGTAACCACTAAATTTCACTATAAAACACATAAGAGAAGTACATTTTAAACATTTTGTGTAATAGCTGTTAAGGACAACTTATCTTTATGAGATTACACTATACAATACCAAAATAAAGTAAAATTATATGCTATTGTTTTACACTGATTAATATGTACCATATGGAATATGGATAATAGTGCATATGCGTCATGAATTAATTAATTATATGATTATTATTATATGTGTATGGGAGAGGTCCACTTCAAAATCGCCTCAGATAACCAACAGTTCCAGGTTAGAATCCCTTCCCACACACCAAGTAATGCCCTTCCGTTTACAGAGGAATTTGGGATTTAGAAGTAGAGATAAACGAATCCAGATCAAATAACCTGAATCACAAATCCTTCTCTTCATTTACTCGGATCAACAACAACATTCATAAATACAAATTGAAACCATTCAGTTGTTCAAAGTAGTTGTTAGCTAGTAACTGTAGAAACAAATACTGTAGCCACCTGAGGTGTTTAGAAAACTTCCTGCATGGTCAAAAACATAACAGACTCGTGGGGTCTGATTCGTCTGATTCATCTGAACCGTGGGATTCAGTGGATCCACCAGACTCGCAGTGCGTAGATAAACAGACAGATCCGAGGGACTCAGTGTGTGTTCATGAGTCCAAGGATTCGATGGATTCTGAGGATTCATTGAGAGCCCCTACTGGAGGATGCAACTTCACCAAAATGGAAGCCCCTAGCATGTGATGCTTTAGTTCAATGATTACATTGACCGTTTTATATGCATGAAAACTACAGTTTAAGTCCCGACTTTACCACCTGAGCTTTCCTTTTGTTTGTTTCCTAATTTTATCAAACGATAGCCGATAGCCTATCCATTTTAACTCTTTATTTTGAAAAGGTTGTGCACATTTGTTTAAAATGAAAGGTGATTTACACTTTTTTACATTTTGTTATATTTGTTGTTCTCTTATTTATTATTTGTTCATTTTTCATTAAAATTAACATTTGGCATTAATAATTCTTGATTCTCAGTCACTTATATTTTTATCGTCAGAAACAAAAATCTCAAAATATTATATGTGTCCTGGCTGATTCATCTGAACCGTGGGATTCAGCAGATCTGTCGGACTCTTAACTCAGAATGAAACAGCCAGATCTGAGGGACTCAATGTGTGAGATTCATGAGTTCAAGGAATCAGTGGATTCTAGGTGAGCCCCTCTAGTGGAGGGACCATAGGAAACAGCTGTTAGAATCCGTACTGTCTCAAGTGACTCAAAGGACTCATGAGACCCGAATCCATTCAGTGAGTGATTCAGCAGGATTTGAATCCGTTAATGGATCCGTGTTTCTCATCTCTTTTTGGAAGCTAGTGAGCTTTGTAGCTCACGTCAGCCGTGAATAAAGAGGTGAGCGGGGCCATAAACCTGTCAGCACTGGTGGAATCTCACACTCAGTAATAATAATAAAAGATCGAAAGACAACATGGATGATTCAGAGTCGATTCATAACTACTTAGAAGAAAATAATGAGACAAAGTGCTGTTAAATAGGACATAATGCTATAAGTGTCTTCCTTCCGAAACTTCTACTAGAACCGGTTTGAATGTGGGTTTTGGTTTTGGCCAGCAGCTGCTCTCCCCTCTGTCCACTACTGTGGGCTGTCCCTGAATCTTTAAGCTGTATATAGTACCACGTAGGAACGGCCTATGTTCCTCCCATGTTCATGACAGACACAGTTAATACAAACCAGAAATATGATAATGAGGGCAAAATTAAAAGAACAATAGTGCTCATGGATCATTTTTATGTAAAGGTATGTGTAAAGATTTGGTTAAGACAAAACAAATGTGCTTTTTTCAGATCATTTAAAAAAGTTTTTTGAAAAACATGCTGTGTCATCCATAAAGTCAAGTTTTTTTTCACTCAAAAAACTCCAAACACTGTTCAAAGGGACAAAACTTTTTGGTGGCAAAAAGGTAACAATAAATAAAAGGTACTGTAGAAAATAGAAAAGGAAGATTTTTGGCTTGCTCCTACAGTATGTTAGTAAAAAAATATTTATTAATATATATTATATAATTATATTGATAATATTGAGTAAGCACAAAATTTTCTGTCAGCTGAAGCATTTGTATATATGTTTTTCAGTTACAAATTGAATGCTTAGTGCTGTCTTAATTTATGGTTTTGCTTTGGTTTGCTTTCCTTAATTTTTTTTTTTATATATATATTTTTTATCAATAAAATAAAATAAAATGTAAAATGTTCTCAAGATCCATAGTAAAGGAGCATAAGGACATTTTTTTAAATAGAGAATAAAAAGCTTTTCTGTAAGTCAATCTTGATAATGGCATCTGCTGAATTCAGTAAACCTGAGGATATATTCCATATACATACTGTATAAAATTATAGGAATCTATGTGGAATTATATTATTCAATTTAATCAAGTCAAGTTTTAAATTGATTTATTTTCTTCTAAATATACCTTAACACTCACTCAAGAGCATGACAAACTTTTTTTAAATTAATTTACAGGATCTTCATGAATACCAAATTTCTTGTGTAAACTCTGTTATATGCGTAAGTCCATTTGTGTCCGATTTGATAAATGAGGCACATTGTGAGCATACAGTATGTTACATTTCATGACCACGGTTTTGTATCTTATTGTCACTTTTTTTCACAAAAGAAGATTAATCATTTCCCTAAACATTTCAGTCACTTTCTGTTGCTGTAGGTGCAAAAATTGTTCAGGGCTAACATGAGCTTCAAAGCTAGCTAGTTTCTAACACAAGCCTGACTCCCAAATCTCTCTCTAACCTCTAAACAAGGGCACTACTTGGTATGCAAAACAAGGGATTCTAACTTACACCCTACATAGCCCACTAGCTTTCCATTTAACTCTATTTGGGATTCATCACTGGAACCCTACAAGTAGCCTGATATTCTAAAGCTGGATAAGTGTAAAATGTAAATAAATCTTGTACATTCTTTTGGATTGTCTACCATGTGATATCTTCGGCACTCAGGCTGCACCCTTTTTCCTATAAGCACATTACAGCAGTATTGATATTCACCAAAACATCCCTCCCTCCCATGTGATATTGCTTAAATACACATAAAGTAAGATGTTTAAGACTGTTTGATTGACATGATTATCATAATTCATGTCCTGATCATGATCAACTTTAAAATTGTTAAGAAGTAACACTTCTTGTTTGTGTATGGTATTATCATAGTAGTCTATATCAATTTTTTTGCTTTGATGCTTATACTGTAGAAGTCCTATTTGAAAGAAGAAAAATGTAATCTGCTTTATCAGTCTACGTTTCCTGTCCCCTATTATTTCCACCTCATGTGTATAACCTTTGAGAAAGTTTGAGAAATGATACTGATAGCACTCCGCTCCTTAATCAGTGCTTGCTCGGTTATCTTATCTGTTTGATATTTGTGTATTACCTTTGCAGTAAAATAAATCTTTTTCTTATCAGTGTTGAACATAAACTACAGGGTGTCCCAAAAGTTTCCATACACAGGAAAAATGTAAGCTTTTTTACAGCAAAATGTGAATTTATTTATAGCGGCACAGTGGCTTAGAGTTTAGCACTGTCGCCTTGCACCTTGAGGTTGCAGATTCGATTCCCACCTTGGCTCTGTGCATGGAGTTTGCATGTTCTCCCTGTGCTTGATGGGTTTCCTCCCACTGTCCAAAGACATGCAGATTAGGTTAAATTGACATTCCTAAATTGCCTTTAGTGTGTGTGTGTGTGTGTGTGTGTGTGTGTGTGTGTGTGTGTGTGTGTGTGTGTGTGTGTGTGTGTGTGTGTGTGTGTATGCAAGTGTGCCCTGTGATGAATCCATGCCCTTTTCCAATTGTCTTTTTTTTTTTAAATATAATCTTTTTTTTTGAGTCGTTGCTTCCACTCATGATGCAGTTGTTAACACACCTGATGTTACGCAGTAATCCAATACAGTCTACTTTTGTCAAAGGCATTCTTACATTTTATCTGAAAAGCAAAGTATATAAACTAAGTATTTAAAAAATGCATATTTAAATTTAAATTCTCTCTCTCTCTCTCTCTCTCTCTCGCTCTCTCTCTCTCTCTCTCTCTCTCTCTCTCTATATATATATATATATATATATATATATATATATATATACACACACACACAGTATATAATGTATGGACTCTTTTGGGACATGTATTGTCAGTTGAAATTCCAAAGCAGTGATTATAAAAGGTTTAGGTATCGAAACAGACCCTGTTTGTTCACAAAACGGAAAAACATTACATTTCTGCATATGGTTAATGATATTCTGTTCATGTTAATGGCGTTCTCATTCTGTGAGCCTTAAGCTGTGTATAAGAAGCCAAAACTTCTTGTCTAAATTAAACTAAACAGTACAAATTGTTAATCATGCCCCATTCAATTAAATACTCACTCTGAGTATTTATTTATTTATTTCTATTAATGTCCTAAATAACAACTCAGTATGTATTTTGCTTTTGTTCCTATATGGAGAATGTAGTATATTTAAACATTTTTTTATACTGAATATTTATTACAATATATTGGGAAATATATATTTTTAAATACTTTAAACCCTTATCAAGTCACATTACTGTGCATTAATATTATGGGGTCCATAAGGTAAGTCAGTGGATTACTTACTTACCTTTAACCTTTAGGTTAAATGCAGAGAGAAAGAGAGAGAGAGAGAGAGAGAGAGAGAGAGAGAGAGAGAGAGAGAGAGAGAGATGTCGATCTCTCGGCTCAGCCCTCTTCCTACCACCATCACCAAGGGACGCCAATAATTGAACTTGATAATGGGACACAGGTGGAAAATTACGTGTTACCTGCCAGCCTTTTGAAAAAATACATAAATAAAAACAGCAGCAGTACATCAGTATAATAACAGAATGCAAACCATTCTGTTCATATTTTGGTATTTGATAATAATACACATATTAGGACTGCTTCAGGACTGCTGTATAATGGCTGGCCCTGCGTTCTGACCCCAGCCTCCGAACAAAGTTGGGATATGTGAAAAACGTAACTTAAACTTATTATTTATATACTGAACTGCGCAAAAGTTTTAGTCAGGTGTGGGGAAAAAATGCTTATAAAAAAGGAGTATTAATAGTTTATTTTTATCAATTAACAAAATGGAAAGTAAACAAACAGAAGATCAATTTAAATCAGATCGATGTTCAATACGACTATCCTTGCCTGCAGAAAAGCATCAATTCTTTCAGGTATACTTGCACACAGTTTTCAAACAAACTCTGCAGGATCCAGAAATATTGGAGAACAAACCACAAATCCTCTGTGGATGTAGGGTGCTCCTAATCATTCTGTCTCTTCATGTAATCCCAAACAGACTCAGTGATGTTGAGATCAGGACTTTTTTGGGGGACAAACCATCACTTACATGTCTTCTTGTTCTTTACACCAACAATTCGTATTACTGAATGTTTTTAATGACGTTGGCTGTATGTTTGAGGTCATTGTCTTGGTGGCAAATAAATACAATCAGATGCCTCCCTAAAAGTTTTCCATGAAAATGTATTATTATATAGCTGAATTTCTCAGCATTGAGGACACCATTATTCCTGACCAAATCTCCAACTTCATTTGCAAAACTGCAGCAACAAACCTGCAAGGAACCTCCACCATGCTTTACTGGTGCCTGCAGACACTCATTATTGTACCACTCTGCAGCCCTTTGGCAAACAACCTGCCTCCTGCTACTGCCATTTCAAATTTGGATTAATCAGTTCAGAACACCTGCTGCCATTTTTCTGCACCCCAGTTCGTATGTTTTTTGTACATAGGTAACTCACATCACCAAAGACAACTTTTGCCAAACAGGTCCCACTCATTTCTGTTGGTTCTTTGAACATCTTTTTCTGTCAAAGTAAGGATGATGTGTTTTTCATCTGCTGCATTAAGTTTCCTTGCCTGACCCCTGAGCCTACAGTGCTCAACGTTGCACATTTTTGTGCTTCTTTAAAATAGCTTGAACAGCCCTTGTTGAAATCCTGCTTAGAAATTGTTGCCTGGGAGAAACATTGTTGATGTAATATAACTACCCCGTATTATAACTACCTAAGCAATGTTAGTGTGTAATTTTTTTTTCTTTTTTTTTTTTTAACACAAGCTTCAGGGTCACTAAAGTTAGTATTTGCTGTATTCTAACTTGCATACTTTAACCACATCACCCACTTTGAAAAAATATCACAGTATATTTCCTGAGCGAATAACTAGCTGAAATAGTGATCGCTGTCATCATGGCAACAGCAATTGATTTCATGAAACATAGCACCTTAAACAGGTTACATATGTAAATGCAGTCACAACATGAATGTTGACTGGATTCTTAATTCATAAATGTATTCAGATTCCAGTGTGCTTAATACACTAATTTTAAGCTTTAATATAGATCATTGTTTCTTTTTCATTTGGGGCATTAAAACAATAGACAAGCAATAACTTTTAAATGAATATTTAACAATGTATGTTAAATATGGCGAAGGGCAGTAGTGGCTCAGGTTGTTGACTCTGACTTGTTGATCAAAGGGTCAAGTGTTCAAGCCTCTCCACTGCTGGTTTGCCGCTGTTGGGTCCTGGGGTGAGACCCATAAGCAAATGCCCATACAAAGGCACGCTAAAGCAGGAGCGTTGGGCAATGGGTTAACAATCCGTCCCATAAAAACCAGCACTGCTATAGAAATTAATGAACCAGTCAGCTGATTAACAAAACAAATGAAAAAGTACATGAATTGCATGATAATCACACTGTGTAATATTCCTGCATGTTATCTGAATGTTTTATGTAAAATTTTCTCAAGATTTAAGTTTAACAAAATTTGAGGAATTACATTTTTAGACAAACTCTCCTATTTTAGTGTCTGTTGTTATTGCATTGCAATTTATTGGTCCATGAAGGACCATGAAGAAATAATGATAAGGCAGATGTCATGCCAAGAGGTCAGGAAGATTGATGTAAGTTTCTTTGCAGTAAGTTTCTCTCTGGTTAGAGTGATATTGGTTATCTAAAAGACAATACTGTATCAAAAGACACTCCAGTTTAGACTAACATTACTGTATATCATAGTTCTTGTATTTTATTGACATTAGTGTGCTATGTACTGTAAAACGTAAATTTGTCTTCAAATTAATTAAGTGGGCTTTCCCTCTAAGCAGTATTTTAAGCCAGAAATGAAATAGGGGCCAGTCCCCCAACAATCTTCTAATACTGTAAGTATCTTTGGCATTTAGATTACTTTCTACAAGTAACATTAGACATACATTTGCACAATCATATCAGATTTTTCTACCCTAAACCTATGTTTTCAGTACCTACTGTAGGTGGAAAGTAATGAATGAGGAGGAGGCAAAAATATATAAATCATAAATATATAGTTTTAGAATTATATTTACTGGACTGAAATATCTCAAATATATTGTTTAGCAATATGTCAATATTTTACATGTTTTAGATTAAACCCAACTCACTGGGGCTGAACTGATCCCATTTCTGTTCCTTCCTCTCTGAACACTGAACTATGGCCTCACACCCAGCCTCCATGGAACAGCACTGAAATAGCTTCAACTGAGCTCATTCCCGGCAGACTTCACCCAATGGCAACCTCTATTTGATATGCAATTAATCGGTTTTGGAGCTTTGATGACCTACATGTCAATCTAATGTAAAGCTAAACCTCATAGACCTAGTCCACCCACAGAACTTTTAAAACACTGTCACTGAGGAAGCCATGGGGGGGATGGGGTCCTTTGCCACCAATCTCGAAAAAGATATGCTTACTGGATGGGATTAGAGGTTGAATGGAGGAACCCAAATCAGCAAAAGAAGGCAACCACAGCAGAAAAGGACCAATGCAACCTTTAAGCAGCTCCAGTAGTAGACTTTCTTACCCAAAAAAACACAAAAACATGGTAGTCTTCTAAATTGTGAATCGAGAGTGTGTTGCATAGTGCATTAGTAGACAAGTGTTGGATTAATGTGAGAAATGGATGTAGTTATAGCACACTTTCTTAGATAATATTTTTTAGGTTACATTAACTAATGTCCTGAAGGAGGTTTTCTGTTATTATGTAAATCATTTATTAGACAAGCAGATCCATGCCACACCCAGCTCAGATTGTGTGTACTCTGTACTCTGTCTGTTCTATGAAACATATGACATTTTGTTGACCCTGTTAAATGTACTTCTTTTTTTTTTTACTTTTATAATTTCATAGCTTATTTTGGTTTCATAGGAGCTGTCTTTCTGAGAAAGCTTTTATTGTTACACTGAGCCGGTTGAAGCACACAAAACATTGTGCTTACTTTCGTCTTTGCACTAACTAATATTAACTAAAAAGTTAGTATTTTTGGCTGGATAAAATTGTTCAGAGTGATGTTTTTGCTTAAACATTGAATTCTACAGAAATTCCAACATGCTTGACATAGTATATTTGCTATAATATATAAACTTCAAGGTCCTGGATATAAAACTTTGAAATCCTATTAGGGATGTGTGCAGACACAACTGCACATGTGGACAAAGGTTATAGTGATTAATAAAGCAAACTATAAATGACACACATTAAATACAGTATACTCTATACATTAACACTAGGCATGCACAGAGCTCATCAGCAAGCATGGATCTGGGGAGAATCTGGGATCTTAAACAAAGTTCAAAAAACACTGAGACAACAACACAGAGCATAGCAAGATTGCAAGGTGACTTGTCAGTATGCTGCACAAAAGGTATGTCAGATTTTTATTCATCCAGCTGACGTTGTCTGGAATTTGAGGCATGTCGACTGGACATCTTTTTGTTGATTTGAAATGTTTCGCTATTCATCCAAATATTTTCTTTCGGTGTTGTCTTGGTTAGGGTCACCAAATATGTCCTCGTTTCTCTCCTGAATAGCTGTATTGCTCATTGGTTCAGTCAAGGAGAAGGAAGACAGGCACCTGAGAACAGCTCTTAAGACATATCCTAAGTGGGCGTTCCAGTTCCATCAGGAGGACAACAGACATAGCTGAGACCAAGAGTCAACAGAAGAACCTTGTCATTTCATGGCATGCAGGTCTATCTGAAAAGCTCAAGTAGATCTCTGGAAAACATCACACATGAGGTTCTCGCTGGAGACAGAGACAGGTCCACCCAAAGGCATCAAAGCACCCAAAGGACAATATACAGTATAGTGCAATGAAAGGTGTTTAGAGCAATGTTATTTGAACAGGTTGGATCAGCAAGTGAGTAGACTGGCTGCATGAGAGCTTACAGCTTTAATTAACTTGTTCTCAATGCTTTAAGGCTTCCACTGTCCATAAAAATAGACTGTGGATCAAAGGAATAAGGTCATGTGGTCTGATGGGTCCAGATTTACCATGATCCAGAGTGATGATGATGATGCATCAGGGGAAGAAGAAAGGAACCTGTCATGTCTAGTGCCTACTGTACAAGCCTACATGGGGGTTAAGATGTGTGATTGCTTCTGTTGGTCAGGTCTACATTCAGCAACATTATGTGTGCAAAAAATGATGTCAGCTGACTACCTGAATATACTACATGACCAGGGTTTCCATGAATGTTTTTTATTCTCCCATGATGACAAGGGCATATCCCAAGAGGACGATGCCAGGATTCACCATGCTTAAATTGTGAAAGAGTAGATTGACCACCACAGAGTCCAGACCTTAATCCCATTAAGAATCTTTAAGATGTGCTTGAGAAAATATTATGCACCAGTTTGGCTTTTTGAACAACACAAGATATTGGAAAGAAATTTATTCAACTCTGGAAAGAAATACTTGCTGTGACATTGCATGAGCTTATACTGTAGAAACAGTGTCACAGCTGTAATAAAAGCAAAAGGCAGTCCAACTAAATATTAGTGTGTGAGAGACATGTTTATTTATTTATTTATTTATTTTTGGACAGGTATTGCATGTGTAATGAACCAATTATTAAATACTTTTAAAAACTCCATCATAAAAAAAATGACTTAAAACCTTGTGGCCCGAATATATGCATATAAATATATTAAAGGAATATTTTATAAAAACTGAATTTTTTATTTATTCTAATGATAATGATATTTACTCTAAAGGATTAAATAGAATATTAAATTTGGAACCAAATTAATAAAATAAAAGTTTTTTTTTTTTTATTTATTATGTCAAAAAGCAAAAGAGGAATTAACATGAATAAATAAATAATAAATAAATAAGTCTTTCTGATTACACAAATTAAATCAGGCATAAACACCAATTTCACTTACATGACCACAACATGTATTTGATATGAAAACATATCAAATACAAAAGGTAATCTCTTAGAAAATAAAAAAGACAAATTAAACTATGTGACAAACATGAGAAAATACACACAGAGAGATATTGATAAGATCAGCTTATAACAATTCCGAGAAGAAGAAAAAAATTAAATATCCAAATTATTTATTAAAATACACAATGAATCTTAACTTGGCAAGCAATTATTTTTTTCTGAGAAATGTATTAATAGGGTTAAACATTCACAAGTTCAAATAAATAATAATAGAGTTTTAACTGAAACATTTACAGTTTACAGGGGCATGAAACAAGAATGCCCACTAAGTGTGCCACTTTAAATATTAGCAACCAACCAACTTAATTAAAATAAATAAAACATGCCATAAGAATACAAGAAGTGCAAACATCAAAGACAAACAAACAAAAAATCTATAAAAGTAATGGCATATGCAGATGACAGGATTAATAAATAATAATAATAATAAAAACCTTAAATATGTAAACTATATTTCTACATTACTCTATTATTATTATTATTATTATTATTATTATTATTATTATTAGCTGGTGTGCACAAAAACTTTCTCCTATAATGTACCCTTTCATTTAAATGAGATAATGATATATACTGGTTGGTTGGTTGTACTGTGCAATCCAAAAAATTCTATTGTACACCTAAAACTATATGTAATTATGTGCTACATGTAAAAAAACTTTAAATTGGACACTGTTTGCACTTTTTTTTACACTTCACAATCTTTCTTTTTTTGTACTACTACCATACTGCTGCTATTTGTCTGGCACCTTACCTTACAAACATTTCCAGACTCAAGAATACTGAACGTTTACATACATTTGGATGTATATCTGCACACTTTTTGCATATTTCACATATTTGCAGGATATATATTTGCACACTGGCAGAATTCAAGGTTTACATCCATTTAGATGTATAGTCATTCAGATGTTTACTATATATACAAGTATCACACAGACTGCCTTTTTTTTTTCATTGACAAACACATGTTGAGAGAGAAGAAAAACTATATTTTTATATCTCTGTACTGTATGTCTGCACATATGGTGTTGACAAATAAAAACCTTGACCCTTTTTCAATGCACACCTTTATAAATATATGTGTTTAGATGTATATCTAAATAACCTGTGAAACCTTGGATAAAGATTGATTAAAAACGAAAAACACAAAACGGGAAAAGTCTTCACAGTGAAAAGTGTTCAGAGCTCTATATTGGAGAATCACCAGGCCCACAATCAGCAATGTACCTGCATTTAAAATATAAAGGACACGCATTTGCACATTTTGGACAAAGAGGATCGGATGGATATTTGAAAGAGGAGTGAAAGAAGACATCTGTACAAAAGTAGAAACCTTTCTCTCAATATTGATGGAGGCTTTAAACACAGCAAATCTCCCATTTTTCATGCTGCCTTTTGATCCATCCCCAGTAGGATTAAGAACACTTCACATGTCCTCCAGGGAGGCCAAGCCTAACACCACACTTTAAGGGTCACAAGGTAGTATAAGATGTGTGACCATATCATCTTAATGGTTCCCCTTAATCTCAACTTCTCTATTTTCCATCAATAATTTAGGTGAAAAACAGTCTGCATATTTGAGGCTCCTAACCAATCTTTCTCATACTGAACAAGCAAGTTGGGTGCGTGACAAAATCTTTCAAACCGACAAAAAGAAGTCCAGTTGAACTGACTCAACTTCTGGACTACACGGAGCACCAGCATGAGTCTGTGTTAAATAGGGTGTGAAATGACGTCCAGGTGTATGTCATTAATCTGACGGTCAAATGCAGGGAAGATGGGACATGGAGTCCGTGGTGACCATGTTTATATGTTGCACAAAAATTCTGGTTATTGGATTTCCATGGCAATTCTGGCATATGTGTAACATAACTGGCAGAAAAACGCTATTGCTATCTTATATGATCAAAGATTTGTATTTTATTTATATAAATACAATTGGTCATCAAGCTGGCAACCCATTCCTGTAAATAACTGCCATGAAAATGACAGATGGGCGGAACCACCACACACCACGGGAAGCATGGGGGCGTAGTGTTTAGCACTGAGGCCTCACACCTCCAGGATTGAGGGCTCATTTCCTGCGGGTACTCTGGTTCCCTCCTACAGTCCACAGACACGCACTCTGTCCTGTACCCCCTTGGAAATAAGGCCAATTCACTATCAGCAAACTTGAGCACATTTCTAAGTCTTGGGGAAGACAGCATCCAAACATAAAACTCTATCTAAAGACAAAAGTATTTACAAAGGGCTTAAGCAATTAAAATTTCAACTTAGACATAAACACTGAGACTGTTTTTGAGTCCTTAATGCTAATTGAAAAGCTATTCCATAACTGTGGGGCTTTATAAGTATGCCCCATGTTGGCATGATTATACAAGGTATCAACAAATAGCCAGCAGTTTTAATCAAGATAGGAGTGGTGAATCATGAAATACGATTGAGATCATGAAGTGTTTTATAAGTCAATATGAATATTTTAAAATACATATGAACTTTAACTAGGAGACAGTGCAATGTGGATAAATTAGGATTGATTGGGTCATATCTTCTGGCTTAGGAAGGACTCTAGCTGCTGTTTTCTGAGCTAACACAAGCTTATTTCTGTAAAGAGTACAGTTAGTCAAATTAGACCTGATTCAAAAAAGGGCATATTTATTTACTTATACTTTTTTTTTTCTAATCTGATAGAAAGAAAAGCATGATCAGTGATGTCAAAGGCCTAATAAGGTCAAACAAAACAGGCAAGGAGACCATAAATCTGATTCGAGCTCAGTATAAGGTCATTTACCACTTTAACCAGTGCTGTCTCTGTGCTATGATGAGGCCTAAATAAATGTTATTCCTATATTGGGTATAGCTGCTGTGCTACAAGCTTTTGTAGGATCTTGGAGATAAAGGGAAGATTTTGTATTGGCCTATATTTGGAAGCTGTAAGGGATTCAGATAAGGATTTGAAAACTGCTAGTTTAAAAGATTTAGATACACTAAGATTTAGATACGTCAGGGCTAAGGGAAAATTTAGTATTTTTAGAAGAGGATAAATTAGATTGGGATCATCTGTTTAAATATTGTGTAGGTATGAGATTGAGTACATTGTTATTATGATGAGGAAATTATTGAAATTAATTTATGCTCTTAAAGGAGAGGAAACATTCCAACCTCTGATCTGATATAGTAATATTTATAATATATATATATATATATATATATATATATATATATATATATATATATATATATATGTATATATATATATATGTGTGTTATTTTTATTTTATTTTTTTATTTTTTGCCAGATATTTTTAATTTTGCCATTTAAATATCATTACATCATCAGGACTTAATTTTATTGGTGCATACATGTTTCTGTGGCAGTAACAGACTGTAAACATAATTTTCTCGGCTTCAACGTTAGATGAATTTAGTTCACTCATAGCACCTGCTGCTTTGTCAAATCAGTAGTTTTGCTTCATTGAAGATTGGCTTTTGAGGATACATTTCTTTTGCTTCAAATTGTGACTATTCCATGGTTTGCCTAACAGGTGGAAGGTCAATGCTGCCAAAATAAGTATATCTTTTCAAATAAAACTTTTTTTTGAACAACCTTGTGTGCCAGAGAAAAAAACAATGCCAAAATGAGTAAAAGTCCAAAAATAGTATTTATTACATTTTGCTGCCAAACTGTTATTAAGACAAATTTTAAATGACCAGAACAAATTAACAAAAATTCAGAATATGGCCCTGGGGGAATGTAAATGATGAAGCAAGGTCAACTGGACAGGCTTATTGACTCTGTTTGTTAATGTTAAACATTTAAAGAACTTGAAATGTATTAAGGTGGAATGGTAACATAGTGGTTAGTGCACTGCGGTCTTATACCTCGAGGGACAAGGGTATGATTCCTGGCTCGAGCCTGTGTTTGCATGTTCTCCCTGGGCTTGATAAGTGACCACTGGGTAATCCGGACAGTTCAAAGACATGCAGATTATGCTAATTTGTGTTCCCAAAATGCATGTAGAGTGTGTGCTCTGCAATAGTTTGTCACCCTGTCCAGGGTGTACCTCACCTTGGGATAGTCTCCTGGGATAGGATCCAGGCTCCAGAATTGTGTTAAACACTTGTCCAGTTTTTTGTGTGACAGAGTACCATTATAAACTGCAGAAAAGAGTACCTGCAGAAGAATGAGGTGTCCATATACTTTTGGCCATGTATTGTACTTGTGGAAGAACATTTTGCACTGTGGTCTTCTGAAAATAAAACAGCTTAAGTTTTATAGAAAACTGATAGGGGCCAGACTGGGTTGAATGTAAAGTCTTTTCATAAGGCTACAGTGCCCTGAAAAAACATGAAATGCCTGTTTAAGGATCTCGATCGAATTTAAGTCCAGATTTTGAATATGCCACTCCAAAACCTTAATTTTTTTTTATTTTATTTTTTTTTTGTAGCCATGTAGAGGTGGACTTGCTGGTTTGTTTGCCTTATTGTCCTGCTGCATAATTCAAGTTTGCTTGAGCTTGAGGCCATAAAAAGTGATGGCCGGACTGATGACATTGATGACCACTAATGATATTCTTTTCAAAGAGTTAAACATTTGTCTCAGCAATCCACAGAATATTTGCCCAAAAGTAATCAAAGATAATCAAAACATTTTTGACAAATGTGAGACAAGTCTGTTTGCTCTTTTTGGTCAGAATTGGCTCTTGCCTTGGAGCTCTCCCAAGGATGCCGTTTTTGACCAGACTCTTTTTTTGAATGAATAATGAACACTGACGTTAACTGAGGCAGATGAGGCCTTCAGTCTTTTGATGTTTTTTTTTTCTTTTCTTTTTTTTTAATCTCCTGGATGAGTTGTCATTGTTCTCTTGGAGTAATTTTTGTAGTCCAGCTCATCTCTACTTGTATTTATTTAGATTGTTTTGCTTTTAAGATCCTTTAGCATGCTTAACTTTGTCAGACAGGTTCTGTTTAAGTGATTTCTTGATTCAACAGGTCTGACCGTAATCAGGCCTGTGTGTGGCTAGCGGAATTTAACTCAGTTTTCCAAAAAAAAAAGTACAGGTTTTTCATGGTTTTGTGACTGTGTGTACATATCCAGGGCTGGTAGATACACGCTGGCATCTAGCCCACTAGACAAAATGATGGCTGATGTTCCTATTTTTGCTGCTTCCTTTAAGGTGGCGCCACAGCAGAACAGCCAATCCACACATTTCATTTGGCAAAAGGATGATAATCCTGTTGCAACCCTGATCATATGATGAAGGCTTGTGACCGGCAGGGAGTGTGCACTGATTCATGTTGGGGTTCCCTGTTGAGGAACAAAACTTTGGTCTTCCTTAAAACAGATACTCTCACTTGACTAATGGGATAAACCCTCTCTCTCTCTCTCTCTCTCTATCTCTCTCTCATTGTCTGCTGATCACCTTACCTTCAGCCTGTTTATATTACCACGACCTTGCCAAATATTTTAGATTGTTAACTAGTGTTAAAATAAAGCTTTTAATCTTCCAGCACAATAATTTCTGCAATCACCTCGTATAAAATAGCTGACATATATTATATTCTTTATAAAGAAATATATTCGTTATATGTCTTATTATTTATTAGTTTTAGACTAAAGTACAGAACAAATGCCATATCTTTTAAGAAGCATGAAGGAAAAATTTATCAGTCATATACAGTATGTATGGCTTTTTCTCTCAGAATTGGCATAGTGTAGTTTTTTTTTTTTCTGAAATAATTTTGAACACTGACACTCAAAAAGCTTAACCTTGCTTTATTCCCTGTATCACTCTCTTAGTCTTTCCTCTGACTAACTATGAAGCCGCGTTGTGCAATAGTTTTTTTTTTTTTTTTGGTCTGGAGCATAATAAAGTTTGACATATCTGTGCTGATTTATGATGGATGTGTTAAAATGTTTGACAGTTTTGACCCAGGACCCCTGATACAGCACTGACAGGGAATTACAGTACTATTACATGACTCTCAGAGTGATTCACAGCAGCTTAGCAATATTCAATTAAAATGGAATAGAGTCACTTTATTCATTGAGTAAGCAGATATCTTGTTATTATTGTTGTTGTTTTTAAATGAACAAAATCCTGCCTGCTGTCTGCTTACATTATAGTTGCTACTGTAAACCTTTAAAGTTAATAAGCCACATAAATATGCAGCTTGTTACAAAAATGCAACATCCTCTTTCCTAAAGACTTGCCTAAAACAACTTACAGCTTTAGTTCTAACTGCTAAAAAGTGCTGACACTGAAGACTCTGGCAGAAAATTCTTTACCATACCTTAGATTATACTTTTTCTTTGTTTAAAAAAAAAACACATTTTAAAAGAGTGTTATAATCGTAACACTCATCGTCTATACTGCTTTATGCTGTATACAGGGTCACAGGGAGTCTGGAGCCGATCCCAGGAGACTTAGGGCACAAGGCGGGAAAGGGTGCCAATCCATCGCAGGGCACATACACATACACACTCATTCTCACACTACAGGCAATTTGGGAATGCCAATTAGTCTAACCTACATGTCTTTGGACTGTGGGAGGAAACCGGAGCACCCAGGGGACACCCACCAAGCACAGGGAGAACATGCATGTACACAGGGCAGGAATTGATGCAAGGCAACAGTGCTAACCACTACACCACCAGACCTCCTACTATACAAACTATACTGTCTTGAAATAAATTTATTGATGACTGTTCGTTACATTGCAGCTGGTCTGAAATGTTGTAGAAAATGAGTCAACAGCGTTAGGAATTCAACAACACTGTAAAATAAATAAGAAAATATATAGAATTACTATACAGTAGTTTTGTTCAGTCTATCTCAAGACTGAACATTCTGAACAAGACTGAATATTCAATTGACATTAAACTTATAATTCCACATCAAGTGGAATAAACCTTACACTAACCGTATGCATTATTAAGCCTCAATGTGAACGCTTTTCAAATACACTGTTATAGTGCACATTAAAACAGATGTGAAGATCTTGGCTTGTGTTTTTGCTGTTACTACAAAAATCTATGATGTGTGATCTTCTCCTCATCCTCTCTCCCCACAGTGAAGACATTCTAGAGAAGAATTAAACTGCTGATTAGTTTTGTTTCTAATTTTCCAAAGACCAACTCCAAATTCACATGAGTGCGGTAGAGGAAAATGCAGCCCTTTAGCTGTTTGCATAATGCTTTGTTATTCAGTTTTTTTTTTTTTTTTTTTTTTTCAAATTGTGTTCTTCAATTACAAAAACCTGTTCTGGCCTTCAAGGAGTACTTCTCTTTTGTTCGATAATTGAAAGCTCGCCTGTGAACTTTCTGACAACAGCATAAAAGGAGACAGAAGAAGAGAATTTCTATACCGAAGCTGTGTTTTCCATGCCAACATAATAAGTGTAATGTATATTCGGCTTGATTTGGCCTAATGCATTTATTATACTTTATACACAAATATTGGCATATGTATTTTTGTATGTTTGTACATTTGTATGTATATATATATATATATATGCATGTATGATTATACAGTATGTACCCTCAATAGCCACTTCATTAGGCACACATTGCTAGTACTGGGTTGGAACCCTATTCATTTCAGAACTACTGTATATTAGCATATGCATGTATGTACTGTATGTATGTACTGTATGTATGTATGTATGCATGTATGGTCATGGATTAACAAGCAAACTCACCTGTTATCAATCCTTTTTACTCCAATAAATAGCCGAGACTCTCACTATGCCTTTGTGAAGTCTTGCTGCATCACACCTGTTGTTTTGACCGTTCAATTGTACCCTTTTAACCTTATCTCATTTATCCCTGTTTGCTGACCACCTGATCATTAGCTTTTTTTTCTCATTCTAAGTACTGCCTAGCTCTTTTGGTTTTGTGCCTGATTGGTTTCAAATAAAACCATAAACTTGCATCAGTGTCCATCTGCCCTTTTATATGACAAATATAATTGAGTCTATAATTGCAATCAAGCTTTACTGAGTTTAAAAAAATCTAATTCAGGGATAAAAACATAAGAGTGCACATGTGCTTTTTGAGCATCATGATTCAGATGTGGTTCATCTTTGCTGTTATAAAAACTTCCACTCTTCTGAGAAGTTGTTCCACTAGATTTTTAATGCTCAAAGTAATTAAAAAGATTGAGTGCTGTTAACTTGAATAATTGCAATTTGCTCAAATGAATAGACCTTGTTGAGTATTCAGAACGTTTTGGTATTTATGAGTTTGTAGAAATTACACTTTTCAAGTTAGCTGAACAAATTTGATAAGCCATAGTAACAAATTTGATAAGCCATAGTAACTGTCTCCTTAAAGAAATCTTTCCAAATCTGGTCACCTTCAAGTACCAGAGCACTGGTCACTCAATGGTAGATGTTTCACCTACCATGCGAAAGGGCTGGGTTCAATTCCCAGCCACTGGATGAAGTGCCTGTCCCAAGCCCATATAAAAATGGGAGGGTTGTGTTCAGAACGCCATCTGGCGTAAAAAGTTGTGACAAACTGCTGTGGCGACCCATTGCCAGGAGCAGCCGAAAAACCAACAACAATTTATTTAATTTGCAACAACTAAAAAAAATTATAGTATGAGTTAGGCAACTCAGTAATGCAAGTAAATAACGAATAATATGAATGAGTAAAGCAAACTCAAAACTGACAATCCTGTTTACTTAAAATTGGAAACATCATTACTTAAAATTACCTCAAATTTTTTGAGTTTTGCCAACTTTTTCGTGTTCACAATGTAGTTGTTAATAATGCATTTGACAGTTTTCTTTGCCAATAATTTGACCCTTCTAAAACAGAGTAACATCTTTGATATGACATGGTGGTTTAAGAAATGAGAAACTACTCATTGCATCCGTTTAGATTAGATTAGGTTTAACTTTATTATCATCAAGCAAAGTACATGTACAAAGCCATTGAAATGCAGTTAGCATCCAACCAAAAGTGCATAAGTGGTCAATTTACAATAAATAACAATGTATTAAATGAGGTATCAGTCTGTTTGTACAGGTGTGAGAGTGATTGATGTACATAAGGTAATAAGTATGGTACAGATACATTTAGAAGATGCTCTTATTCAGAGCAACGTAGTTTTTTTATCTCGTTATACATCTGAGCATTAAGAGCCTGGCTCAAGGGCCCAACAGTGGGGTTTGAGCCTAGGACCATCCGAAACATTGTTTTAACCACTGAGGTACCACTCACCCTGGCATACAGTATTACTGTGCAAACATTGTGCAGTGGATTAGACATGTCAAGAAGATAACACAATATATGATATGCATACTTTATGTACATATATGAATGTATACAGTATATGCAGAGTAAATATGTGTGGCATATACAGAAGTGTAATGATAAACATAAATATGGATGGTGCAAAGAGGCATAGTGAATAAAGCAGTACAATATAGACTGAAAGTGACAGTGCAGTAGTGTATTTGTTTAACATTCATTGTTAAATATTCATTCATAGCTGATTGGAGGTGCCCAGTTGGATGGTTTGAAGTCAGTGATAGCCTGAATCCCTTGCCACATGTGTGGGCGGTCAGCAGAGTTTAAGTGCTCCCTAATTCGCTGTTTATGTACATGTTTTGCTTTGCAGATTCCCCTCCTCATATTTCCTTTGGCGGTGCTGTAGGCCTCCCAGATCAACATCCAGGACTTCTGACTGGGGAATGTGATTACGTTCCTTGGTGTGGTTACCCGACCCACACATCTGTAAACGTGATCTAGAACAGAGTTGGAGTAGATGGGCTTAAATAAATTGTTGCCAGGTGGACCATATTAATCAATGCTGTAATTATCCAATGGAAGTCTCTTGCCTGTTTGCTTAGTTAAATTCAGGTGGTGATATGTAGTAGAGCCCTTTAATAGGCAATTACCTTCTATTAAATATTTGGAAGATTTGGAGATTTATGGCAAACCTCTATATTTGCTTGTAGAAGGCATTCTGTCATGTAGTATGTGAGCTGCACAGTGCATATTTTTTTGCTTTGCCTGGCAAAAAAAAAAGGCCTGGTGTGGCCTTGATTGTAGAAGGCTTGTAGTGACTGGAATGTCTTATAAACCAAACGGGACAGAACGTCTAATAGATTCCCAGCAAAAAGTCAAGCAACTGGAATTGTTTCTATCTGTTTTATTGAATGGGTTTTTATCTCTGTAATAAAATGTGATGTTGGTTCACTTGGAGATATGTCCTGTCCCAATCTTTAAGTGAATACTAACACTACAAAGCTTAATCAACACCCATCAGCTGGTGCAGGAAAAATGGATTTAAAAGAGAGTCTGCTGTGTACAAATGGAAAATATCCCCCTTGATGGTTTATTCTTTTTGTTTATCTGATCAGATATTATCTGCATACGTGCCTTTTCCACTGTTAATCATGTAAATATGATTTTGCAGTAAATTAACAATGGCGGGTGAATAGATACATAATCTCATGAAGTAACTAACAGAGCACTGCCTTTCAACCCTTTAAGCCCCTGACATTTATTATTATGACATTTTATCAATCCTTTGATTCAGCAGTCGATCTTGCAAAAGGATAAACATGCTGACAGATCTCTTGACAATTTGTGCGATTTTATTTCTTCGGTTCTTCTACACATTGCCACTAAAGATAAACAAGCATGATATTTGTGATTCGGAGCAAGTCTGAGTTTCAAGCAGTCTGGGAGACTGACAGGCATGTGGCGTGGTCTATCACATGCAAAGCAAAACAAATTTACACAAATCTATTCATAGGAAAGTTATGAAGATTAAGGCTCAGATTTGGATGCAGAAATAGCATTTAAATAAATAATGAAATGGAATGCACCTAGACAGCCTTCATTTGTTTAAATGTCTACCAATCCTTCATGTGATTAGTTTTGCCACCTTAACCTTATCTTGTGAGACGTCTGCAATGAAAGCTGCTACACAGATAGTGTTTAACTAAATCTTCCATTGGGCCTGTTCTGAGATGCTTTACGATTTTGAGCGTTACGTAAAATAAACACTGTACAAAGGTCAATGTCAGAAAAAATAAGTAAATAATAATTTCTGAAAGATACTTATTTTAAAAATGTGGTGTATCTTGAATGAAAATAATCAGTGATGGGTTACAGTATGTGATGTAGCACTACACATAGCAGAGTTATGAAATGAGCTCGAGTTATTAATTAAAGTATTACAGCTCTTTCTCAGCCTTTTTATTATAATTTAAAAATGTAGCCCGGCATATTACCAGAAAACCTGATAATGTAAATGTTCTAGTCTTCAAACCTTTTGTTGTCTTGGAAATCTTATGGCTTCAACACTGACTATTACAATACTCTGCCACTGAAGACGTCTAGGAAATATGCTAAATAAATGACTTTTTCATCATATTTTAGCAACTTTTGCTTTTTATCGTTTATGTAAAGCATTGGCAATACAAACCCATGTATAATTTGTTACTATAGAAACAGTAAAGTACAAGTGCATTAATGTAATAACTACTGTCTGAGCTGCTGTTTTAGCTTCTGACCCATTTGATCTGAGGATTCAAGGGTAAATGAAGCATTCAGCCTTGTTCAAGAAGCTAGCTTGTCATATCTGTTGCCACAGGCGTCGTCAGCAGGGAAAGTACGCAAAGCCAAAGATGTATGCCTGAATATATGGCACACTGTGATCCTTTCTAATGGGCCAGTGATCCCAGCACCTAGTAAACTAACGATGCATGTCTTATATTCACAGCTCGGGTTTGGGTCGACAATACACAGCTTTCCAAAGCAAAGCCAACCTTGTGTAGCAATTTGTCATAGAAAATGTCTCACCAAACATGCAGGATTTTAAAGAGTAAAAATGCAGTCATGGTTAAAGCTTTTTTTTTTTTTTTTTTAGCTTTTTTTTAATTATGAATATTAAGAACAAGACTGATCCACATTTTTATACGATCGGTTTTATAATCACCCCTCCAGCCCCATCTAAAAAAAAAAAGAAAAAGATGGCTGTGCAGTTGAAAAAAATTGCCACCCATATGTGCCAAGGCTTTTGGACTGATGAGATAAAGGCATTGGAGGGTCTGCCAAGAGTAGCTCATCCAGCTAATCATTGTTAAGTTCTCACTCCCATCTGTGCTGCTAGAGTACTGTTGTATTTTATTAATTGAATAAAAGAAACAGGCATATTTGGCAAACTGTAAAGATAATCTGTTCAGTTGAGGGGATTTGGTAAGTCATATAAGCTTTAGTTTAACAAAGGATTGCATGTATGAATCCTTTCACACCACAGTATGCTAGTAGGTAGATTGGAGTGGAATAATTCTAGTGTGGTCTTTCTACAGTACCTTATGCCTGGTGTTCCAGGGATCAGAATCAAACTCAAGATTATTGGAAAGTTGGTTTACACATGGAAGGAATTTGCCTTGGTAAGACGGTGCAAATGTAAAACCACCAGGGTTTCTCAGTTACTGGACATGAAACATTGATTGTTTAAACAAGTACACGACTGTTGTACAGTATATATGTATAATGCAACAGCAATGGCCTAATAACAGCAAATGAACATAGCAATATGGTCATGAATGTAAACTATTGCACATGGATGGATAAATTAGGTTCATTGCAATTCCAGATGCTTATAAAAGTGAAAAGTACCTAAACACTACAGTATAAGGCACTGTAAATTCCACCCCCCCCCCCCCCCCCCCTAAAATCTGAGACAGCAGCTTTGCTAAAACAGACGTACTGTAACAAAGGATTTAGAGGACATTGACTACTGGACTAACGTGATATTTAACTGCAGGTGGCCTTGCTTTAGGAATAGCTCACAGCTAGAAAGACAAAGCTCTATTATGGGATAATATGTAGCTCTGTGAAGTGACACTCAACATGGATAGCTGCAGGCTAGAGAGAATGAGAGCGAGAGAAATTGAGGAAAGCAGACAGAGAGAGATTGTGTGTTTGCTGGTGAGGTAGGAAGTACAGTAGACAGCTCAATCATTTACTTCATGCTTTAGGGATAGATAGATAGATAGATAGATAGATAGATAGATAGATAGATAGATAGATAGATAGATAGATAGATAGATAGATAGATAGATAGAAGTTAAAGATTTGGACACACCTCCTTATTTAATGTTTTTTTTATTGTTAACAGTCTATATTAGTACTAACAACATTATTGAAAGAACAAATTATGAAAGAATAAATATGGAATTATGTTTAAAACAAACTTTGAATTCTTCAAAGTGGCTACATTTTTCTTTGATCACAGCTTTGCACACTCTTGGCATTCCTTCACCCTCATGAGGAAGTCACCTGGAATGGTTCTCCAACAAGCTTGAAGGAGTTCCAAGAAGTCTTGAGTACTTGTTGGCTGCTTTTCTTCCTTCACTGTCTGGTCCAACTCAAACCATCCCAATTGGATTTAGATCAGATGATTGTGTTGGCCAGGTAATTTGTTCCAACACTCCATCTCTCTCTTTCTTGGACAAATAGCTCATACATAAGCTAGAAGTGTGTTTGTGGTCATTTATAAGGGGTCTTATTCTGAGGTGCTGTTAAGTGGTGGTTTGTGGGGCTGGTGAATATAATAAACTTGCAGCAGCGGTAGATCTTGGGCATCCTTTCCTCAGATGGTCCTTACAAGAATCAGTTTTATCATGGCATTTGATGGTTTTGCTGACTGCACTTGAGGATACATTCAAAGTTCTGGAGACTTTTCAGACTGACTGATCTTCATTTCTAAACGTAACAATGGATTGTCTTTTCTCTTTAATTAATTTTCTCTGTTTCTCTCCAGGTATGAAGGAATGGTTTGGGTGCATGGACTGTATATACCTACTGTAGGAATCAAAGGGTTGGCCCAAACCAACTGCTGACAATTGTTTTGAGTAATATATGAATCATGAGTAGTGCAATTCTGTATGATTGTAAAATTTGTTGTAGTACTAGTACTTTATCTATCATTATCTATCATTGTCTAAGAATCTTCAAAAGGTCAGTGAATCTTTGACTTTCATTGTAACTTGCGAGATGGGACTTTCAAGTGAAGATCTCTAGTGGAAAAACATGGACATGGGGCATGTGCTGATTTCCAGCTGTGTCGGTTTCTTTTCTTCCATTCTTCACATCACATGACATTGATACAGCTGCTGTAGTTGGATATTCCTGGTTATTGCAATATTATGCCTTTAGGATTTTTCATATTTCATTATTTAGTTGATTAACTGCGCTGATGGATTAGGGATGATAATCGGATGTAAATAGAATAATGTAGGGACTGGCAGGACACCTCAAAGGGAGCCATTGAATGAGAGAGACAGTTCATGACATCAGCAAATAAGGAAAGAAACAGTTTCAGTTTTTTCCTTTCCCAACTCAGATGGAGCAGATTTGCAAAAAAAACAACTTCCCTGCACAAGAGAGAAGCGTCTCACATCTCCACTCAAAATGGTGTACAGTAGAGCAGCACAAGTGCCTTGAACAGGGAAGTTTCACAACCCCCTGGCAGTTGCTGATCCGCCGGAATGCGTTTCCTCTGGGCCCCAGAACAGAGAACATACAAAGCTTTAGGTACACGTACCATGTTAATAAATTAAACATGTTGAACACAACACTAAGACATCATACATTCTACATGCACACATATATAATTTACTAGGGCGGATATAAAATTATATATGTGTGCATGTAGAATGTATGATGTCTTAGTGTTGTGTTCAACATATTTATTATAAACTTGCGGAGTGTAATCAACCTGTACAAGCCTTGCTATAGATAAAGGTATGCATGGGTATGCAAGACATGGTATGTTTGGTATCAAATGAAAGCTCTGTGTATTCAATGAACATTAATGTGCATGAAATTTTAGTCATATGAACCAGACTCATGTTAATACACTTTACCTAAATTACTAAAACTCCACTAAGATGTCCTCTCACGTGACAGAGCAAACCACAGGTTAAATGTATGCATGAAAAAGAGGACTACACCCACAACCATTTGTGATTGGAGCAAACGGCTTTGGGACAGACCTGCACCCTGAGATAAAAAACCTAAGGTCTGAGCGGCCTCGCCACGTTTCTGAATGTCACACCGTCTGAAGGAAGTAAGCAGATGCCTCTCTTGCTCCACTCTCTACCAGCGCCTGAACTTTAACTTCTGACCTGCGCCACCCAGCGATTGAAGACTCCGCTCTCCTCAACACGCAAAGAAACTTCATGCAACAAAGGAGCCCTAAAATGTTCATGTCTGTGTGTGTGTGTGTGTGTGTGTGTGTGTGTGTGTGTGTGTGTGATTAAATAGTGTAGATTCATTCTTTAATTTTTTAATGCTTCTTTATAATGAACTGTTGTCTTGGTCATGTATTTTAAAGTTTAAACATTTGCCCAGATCTTACGTTACCTTGCTCATAATTCCGTTAGTATGCAGTCTCAGAGAGATTTCTTTTTTCCGTTAAAACTGTGTTTCTGCTGTGTTTATGCGTTTGTTGTGAACCTTAAAAAGTGATTCCGTTAATATGCGCTCATGCCAGTCTCAGAGAGATTTCATTTTTTTCCTGTTAAAACGGTGTTTCCATGTGTTTGTTGTGAAACTTAAAAAGCGAGGTGGGGAGAGGGAGGAGGAGTGTTACTGTGTAAAACAAGGCGAGGGAAAGGGTTAATTACACACACACACACACAAACACACACACACGGGGCCTGCGCGCACCAACGGAAACACTTATCTGCCGAGATTTATTTGTACTTTTTAAAAGGTAAAGTGCCGATTAATTTGTTTTATTTTCATTTTATAGATTGTATTAATTATTTTTATGTATTTGTTTTTTGGGGCTGTGGAATGAATAATTTGAGTTTTCATTATTTCTTATGGGAAATTATGATTTGGTTTACGAGTGTTGTGGAACACGAGCCCACTTCCGGAACGAATTATGCTCGTAATCCAAGGTTCCACTGTACTAGATTTTGTTATCATTAGTCGCCATGTGATAAGCAGAACTGGTAAGATAGACTAAATTGTGCTAAATGCTGGACGAATAGATTAAGTGTATGAATTTAAAATTGTATAAGTTTTGTTCAGTTTACTCAAATTAACCCGAATCGTTAAAGATTCGATTCACCTCTGACCTAGAGTTGAAACCCTACAATAAAGGTGCATTGTTGGCAGACTTCTATAATATCTGAAGACTTATTATAAGACTTATAATTCTAAAAACTGAGGTTATTAGGAACAGGTGCTAAATGCTTTTATAAACAATGAAACTGACAATGAATACTTGTTTGGAGAAATGTGTTTCAGCAAAATTTAGAACCAAAAGCTTGATCTAATATTTATTTATTTACTTAATTGAACATTTTGCTCTTTTTATTTATTGATAGTTATCAGTTGACTCTATCTCTGCAAACTTTGGATGCAAGATTGGAGAATTTAGTTCAAATGGGATTCTGGTCTATCAGAAGACACCCCCCCCAGCAACATCACCAACTGCACTACTCGGCTGCACAACACAGTAATCAATTACTGATAATTGTATCTGCATTAATTCTAAAAAGAATTCCTGGTATGTTTAACATCATTCATGCTCTACAATCGATGGTTTTCACAGCAACAAAATGTTTTTTTGTGTAAAAGCTTGTAAACAAGACATCATAGTGTCAACCAACATTAATTATGTATATCACTACTGACAGGTGATTTTATGGAGCAACAATTAATCTTGTTTGTGCTGAGATGGGATTGAAGAAGCCAGCGTAAATCCCTTAATTCGCTCCGTTTGTTCGTGTGCTTCCTGCTGGGCAATGGGCCAAGTCTTTCATTCAGTATGGCAGCTCACCTCCACAATTAAAATGCCACAACTCATTTTAGGCCTTGTACATGCATGAGTTGGCTACAGTAGTTAATTTTAAAACTGTTGTTTGCAATATGTTTAATGAAGTACAGGAACTGGAATACAATTAATACAAAAATGGATGGACTTTTAAAAGGTTAAAAGTTAAGTTTAAAAATCTGCACAACATATTTTCTTTTAGTGTCACAAACTGGGCTAACTGATAATAAGTTTTTACTTATTCCTAGGCAATCCAGTAGACTCTGATGTCTGAAGGCACTTGGGTGATGGAGAGATTTGCAAGCGGCCTAATTTCATGCAATCTAATTTCATTAATATTGTCCTTGGAAAACAAATGAGCAGGCTTGTGCAAAATACCACCACCAAGCCCTATAGTTCAGCTAATATTCAGTCATGCAAAAGAAATAACCCATCCTAACTATTATAATTTTCAAGGCACCCCAAAATGTTGCTATAATGAGCTTGGTTTGCAAAGTGCCTAAAAATGATATTTGTATTTGAAGAACATCAGGAAACATTGACCTGAAAAACGTCTCGGATTACTTAGCTAAAAGCTACACTCGATGCTGCGTAAAAACGCTATGGGAACGAGAATACCAACGCCGCCGAACTGCAAGTGTCTGGACCCTCAGGTTGTGTAGCATGTGCGCACAATAGCCAAGGAGGTCTCAGACCTAGATCTGGGATGCTGACTCAAGGATCCGCGAGCCCGGAGTAGCATTGACATCCAGACTATAAAATCTAACAAAGGTGTGCGGAGAGGACCAGCCTGCCGCATCACACACCTGCTGCAGGGGGACGCCTCTTGCCAGAGCGATTGATGAGGCCATCCCCCTGGTCGAATGAGCCCTGATTCCCAGAGGCGAAGTGTGACCACGCGCCTCATAGGGCAATAGCATCTCTCACCCAGTGTGACAGCGTCTATCTAGTGGCGGCCGCCCCCCGGTTGCGACCCCCATGGCAAATGAAGAACTGCTCTGACTTACGCCACTGGCTATTGCAGTGGATGTAAATCTGAAGAGCATGTACTGGACACAGTAAGTGAAGTCTTTCCTGCTCCGGAGCTGTGAAAGGCGAAGGACAGAAGGCTTCGAGAACGACTGGGTGCATGGTCGAGAATGGAACCTTCGGAAGATAGTTCAGGTGAGGATGCAGAATATCTTTGACTAGCCCAGGGGCAAAGTCTAGGCAGGATGGGGAGACTGACAGCACACGGAGGCACGCATCTCTTAAATAACTCCGCCATATCGGTGAGTTAATGCTGTTATTTTTTCTTTTCCTATCGTTATCCGCTTGCACACACATGCAAACACAAAGCGTTCCTGAAGACAAAAAGATCTGAGGATGTTTCCCGTTCACTCCTATTTATAACCTGCAGGTGCACCTTATTTGGTGACGTCACCTGACTGAGGTTATAAGCCGAGGTATTCGGCAGTTTTGACATACACAGGCTTCACAACGGGAGAACAAAGAGATGTTCCCATAGCGATTTCATGCAGCATCGAGTGTAGCTTTTGAAAGGGAACATTGTTTTATAGATTTAATACTGTACAACAATCCATTTGTTGTAGGTCTTTTTAAAAAATTATGTGAAATACAGTATGGTGCATTTTAAGTTTAATGTTCAAGAATCAGCTGTAAAGTGTAAGTGTACAGTTATTAATCTATAAGGTCATCCAACTCCAGGTTAATTTAAGGTTCATCTGACAGAATTAATTATATGGATGAAATGTACCAAAAAAAAAAAGTATTTTTTATGCTATAAAGATAAATAACAAAACATATACATTTTATAGTTTAAAAAATCTTTTAAATTAGCAGTTATTAAACCGATAATTAAGAAGTCTGACCTCGAGCCCTGTCAGCTGTCCAATTACAGGCCGATACAGCACTCGTTAAAGTAGCAAATGACCTCCTATTGGCCTCTGATCAGGGTTGCATCACTATGCTTGTGTTACTCGCCCTCAGTGCAGCTTTTGACACCATTGATCAAAGTATTCTCCTTCACAGATTAGAAAATGTGGTAAGAATTAAGGGAACAGCACTCTCCTGGCTCAGATCGTATTTGAATGATTGTTATCAGTATGTAGATTTAAATGGTGATTATTCTGCATGTTCTCTAGTAGAGATTGGTGTTCCACAAGGATCGGTTTTAGGCCCACTGCTTTTTTCCCTTTACATGCTTCCTTTGTGCAACATAATCCGTAAGCATAGTATTAGTTTCATTGGTATGCTCAGTTATACATCTCATCAAAACCAGATGAGAAAAACCAGCTTAATAAAGTGGAGCAATGTGTAAAGGATACAGTCTTATGCAATTTTTTAGGACCCCTTGATAAATATCAGATTTTGGTGATTTTTTAATTGAAAAGATGTTAACACAGTCTCTCTTGGAAATTTAAACAAACATTGATGCATAGTTACTTCTTATGCCAAAAATTGGACAAAAAATAAATAAATAAATAAATAAATAAAAACATTATTGTGGCACAGTGCAAAAGTTTGGGCACTCTAAGAGTTCCAGAGTGTCCGATTATTTTTACAAGGTTTCAGACCTTAATCAGCTCATTAGATCTGATGCATGGCAACAGCTGTCATTAGTAAATGCCTATTTCAAAGCTTTACAAATAAAGTGACTCTTTGACTCTTCAAACCTTGTGTACACACTTAACAACCATGGGTTCTTCTAAGCAGCTGTGTAAGACTCTGAAAATGAAAGTTATTGATGCCCACAATGCAGGAGAAGGCTACAAGAAGATAGCAAAGTGTTGTCAGCTTGCAGTTTCCACAGTGAGAAATGTAATTAAGAGATGGCAGTTCAGGGGAACTATGGAGGTCAAGATAAGATCTGGAAGACCAACAAAACCCTCGGAGAGAACTGCTCGTATGCTGGTCAGAAAGACAAATCAAAACACCCATTTGACTGCAAAAAACCTGCAGGAAGATTTAGCAGACTCAGATGTGGTGGTCCACCATTCCACTTTGCACAGACAAGACCTTCATGGAAGAGTCAGCAGAAGAAAACTTTACCTGCGTCTCCATCATAAACTCCAATCTACAGAAGCCCGATGCATTTTAGAAACAAGTGCTGTGGACTGATGAATTTAATATAGAACTGTTTGGCCACAATCAGCAAAGACATGTTTGGAGAAAAAAAGGAGCAGCATTTCATGAAAAGAACACCTTGCCAACTATTAAGCATGGCGGTGGATCTATCATGCTTTGGGGTTGTGTTGCAGGCAGTGGCACAAGAAACATTGCATGGTTGGAGGGAAGAATAGATTCCACTAAATACCAGCAAATTCTGGTAGCAAATATCACATCATCTTTAAAAAAGCTGAAGTTGAAAACAGGATGGCTTCTACGATCTTAAACATACTTCGAAATTCACTATGGAATACCTCAAGAGATGCAAGTTGAAGGTTTTGGAATGGCCGTCACAGACCCTTGATAGTAGATCTTTAAAGAACTGTTCATGCAAGACGATTAAAGAATATTACAGAACTAGAAGCCTTTTGCAAGGAAGAATGAGAGAAAATCCCAAGTACAAGAATCGAAAGACTTTTAGCTGGCTATGTAAAGCGTTTGGAAGCTGTGATATCTGCCAGAGGAGGTGTTACTAAGTACTGATTATGTAGGGTGCCCAAACTTTTTCACAGTGCCATAATAATGTTTTTATTTTTTATCTTTGTTATAAAAAAAATGAATAAAAAGTAACTATGCACAAATGTTTGCTGAAAATATTGTGCATTTTTTCCATTTCCAAGAGACATCTTTTCAGTTAAAAATGTTTTTATTAATCAAGGGGTGCCTAAACTTTTGCATAACTTTTGCATTTTGTATAAGAGACTGAATGTTAATTAACTTTCTTCTGCTTAAACCCGATAAGACAGAAGATCTAGTCATAGGACCCCATGCAGCTTTACATGGCCTTTCTGTTCCATCTAGTGCAACAGTAAAAAACCTCGGTGTGATTATAGATTCTAGTCTTTTATTTGAAGCCCATGTAGATAATATCACCAGGATAGCATTCACCTTATATATTATGTGACTGTGACCATACCTAACTTCTTTCCCTCTTCCTGTACAGTATCTCTGTCGAGCTACACATGTCATTCCTGAGCTGAGTGATGCAGACCCCCTCTGCCCTCTGGACATGTCTGACTCATCCTGGTGCCCTGCTTCTGGTTGGAGATCTCGTCACATGGATGCCCGTGGTCCCTTTGGGATGCGTCTGGTGTCTGGGGACAGTTTTACTCTACCATGAAGACGGTTCTGGCCTCGGCTGATGTTGTCCAAGGACTTGACTTGGCTGCAGTCGCTCGATAGTTCAGGACTGGAATTTCCTACAATTCTACCTGAGCCTCCAATAACTAATTGGACTCCATATTAACATCAACTGTTGTACTGAACTGCCTGCCACCTAACACACAGTATGAATGCAGATCAATTCCTGCTTCCTGTTTCACACAAATGAGGATGGGTTCCATGTTGAATCTGGTTCCTCTCAAGGTTTCTTCCTATTGCCATGTCAGGGAGTTTTTCCTTGCCACTGTCGCCCTCGGCTTGCTCATCAGGGACTATCTGATCATTCTGAATTATACACATTTGCATTTCATACAAACTTAATTCTTTTGATTCTGTAAAGCTGCTTTGCGACAATGACAGTTGTTAAAAGCGCTATACAAATAAAATTGAATTGAATTGAATATCACAGAGAAATTATTTTCTTCAAATATCTCAGTGTTTTTTTTTAGGAAGCAGCGGCCAGAGGACCATTGGAGGAGAGAGTTACAGTAAAGTCTTTGCTTAAGGGCCCAACGATGGCAGCTTATTAGCTCTAATGCTTGAACCACCAACTTTCTAATCGGTAATCCAGAGCCATAACATACTGAGCTACCACTGCCCCAAATAATAAACAAGCATCCACACTAATCTTTGGCTTTGACCACATTTATCTGCAAATATGAATGATTATACTAAAAGATTACAATTGGACTCAATCCAGAAGTTCATTCATGAAGGTTAAAAGTGTTCAGGTAACACAATCCTACATAAAATGCTGATTGACCTTAAACACTTCACCATTTATCCTCATGAGCAGAAACTCAATATTAGCATCTGACTTGACATTTTCCATAATCAGTTACCACTAATTACCCTGCTACCTTGTTTTCACTGGGCAATTTTGCATTCACACACACACACACACTCAAACACACCCACATTTTTTTTTTTTTACTCCTCCATAATCACTACGCCCACAAATCAGCTGGAGGGAAAATGTTAGCTGTAGGCGGCCGGTAACAGAGATTGATAACCAGTTTACTGTCAGGAGTTCGAAGCCCCTGATCTATGACACAGAGACCCATGGGATGAAGACACAGGCAAGACAGCGATAATTGAGAGTATTTATAAAGTGGCCTGCTCAGCAGCTAGCAACCCCTGTAAATCCCTGTAGATCCCTGTGCAGGGATCTGAGAGGGAAAAAAATGTCATGACCCAAGGACAGTGCTCGGCAGGAGTGAGTCTGTGCGGAGACATCAGGTTCTGTAATATGAGTGCCATTCATTCTATACAGGACTTACAAAGAAATCTTGAATGTGTCTATTTTTTAACTATTAATCTGTAGTGATCATCGAAACAATGATCTGTTGCTGCTTTGTAATATTTCATAAAATTTGTAAGGACCATGTACAGTATATTATTCAAAATGTAAAGAAATTCATTTTAAAAGAAGAAAAAAGTTATGTTAAAAAATGGAAAAGGGAAGAGGAATCGATTCGGCCACCGTTTTAAACACCGGTGCCAAAATGGCATATCAGCAGCCGAGCGCTCTCTTATCGTCTCAGGTAAGTTTTCTTTTTTTCACAGATTCTTACATGTTTAAGAGAAGTAAAATTACAGAGACGTTTTAACTATAGCAGGTAAGATTTTAGGAGTTTAAAACGGCGGCAGGGCGCATGCGCCGTATCGATTCCTCCTCCTTCGGATATTAATGCTTGTGCATGTGGCCTTGATGACGTATTTTTGACAGCGGTTTAACACACTACATTCATGGGCGTAATTTTGCAATTCGTCCGTGTAACAGAGGAGTTGTAAAAACAAGTTTTGTGTCTGTAAACGGTCAGAGTCGTGTATTTCAGAGTTGTACTGTAACAAACACACTAAATATCGTATCTGTAAGCTGCCGTGGCCATAGATTTTGGAATCCAACTCGGACAAAACATCAGAATTACACACAAATCTTTTTTTTTACGCACGATTATTTTTGACAGTGATTTTATTCCATATTACTGTGTGTGTGTGTGTGTGTGTGTGTGTGTGTGTGTTTGTGTTTGGGGGCGTGGCCTTTTATGTAGATTACCCTGACTGTTTCCATGTGAACAGCGTGTGGGCGTGTCCTCTCTCAGGTCATTATCAGTGAATGAAGTGTGGCAGAAAGACTGTATCTCTTCTTAGATTCATATGGATTACGTAAACTGAGAACATTTATTTTTGATTAAGCTTGCTACATTTAAAAGTAGCCACTTTAAGCTTTTATATATATATATATATATATATATATATATATATATATATATATATATATATATATATATATATATATATATATATACAGTATATGGATATGTGTGTTCATTTTAGTTCATTTTAGTGGCGCGTTTCAAAAAGGTTTTCGAGGAGACTGAGACGGCAGAAAGCGCACCCTGTTTATTTTCTTTATTTTACAAAAGCACAATGTTTTATTGATATGCGAGTGTACATTAACAAATAAAGACATAAATTGATGCATTGCACGTATGTGTATGGTTAAAAAAGATGGAACATTTTAAGTTATTTTAATGGTTAACATAAAAAATGATAGTGGTCCCACCGCCATAACAGCTGACCCCGTGGTGCTGGTGCTGGTGCTGGTATACTGTTAACCCTGCTGGTATAATTGCTGGTCAAGCTGGTGACAGCTATGATGGTAAATGCTGTTTTTTTTTTTTCAGTTTTAAGTGATTTCCATTGATTACTTTTTTTTTAAAAGTGCATTTATATAAAAGGTTTGTGTTGTGGTTTTAGACAACTCAGATATTTAATAAATGTAAAACAATGTATTTACATGTTTTTGGTAAATGGATTATTTTTTTGTATATTTTTTGTCTCTTGTATGTAAATGCATTTAAATGTATTTACATCACACATTATTTTCAGAACTAGCTATTAAAAAACCAAAACCTTGCTGATGGCCTAGCATATAAATCATGCTGGCTTACACTGGATTTTTCAGCAGGCAAGCTGGTCTTCCATCAGTTATGCTGGTTCAACAGATAAACCAGCATCAGACCAGCACTAACCAATATTAACCAGCATAGACCAGCATATAAATCATAGAATTCAATTCAATTCAATTCAATTCAAGAATAAGTACTAGAATAAGTACTATCATAAGTTCAATTCAAGAATAAGTACTATCATTAGGTTTAAATAGTGTTTTGTATATATAGTAGAAAAAAATAGTCCAGGAGTGTGACAATTGGTACATGAATAATTACATCATTTTTGTTGAAGAATTAGTGGCACTGCAATATATAACATTTAATAAGCCATAAACAATGCATGTAAATAAACGAACATCTACTGTAGGATTCATGTAAAGTTTCTAAAGGTGAAAAGTGGTGACCAACAATGGACACCAACACATGAAGAAGAAAGAAAAGGTTTAGTTATGCCTCTACAATAACACACAGAAATGTTTCAGTTTGCTGCAAAACTAATGAAGCTCAAACACGGTCACCTCCTTTACTCTCTACTTTACAACAAGGGCTTTCTGTAGCATTTCATTTTCATGTCCTACCAGCAGAGACATCTTATTTATTTTGTAGATAAAATATGAATACTTAGGATGGATGTCTGTGATGAATCAGGGACAGATACCAAAGACTTACTTTGATCTCTGTTCGAAAAGATTTCATCGCGTCAATTACAGACTAAATATAAAGGGTCATATTCAAAGTTGCCATCTAAAGTACAAAAGTTACATCAGCATTTATATGGGAAGTTAAGCATATTCAGAGCTCGGGCTATGCACCCGCTTAAATAGATTTTCTGGCCTGTTCATTCTGAAAATGTGTTTTTTTTTTTATAGTCAAGTCAAGTGAGCTTTTATTGTCATTCCTAGATAACACTTTTTACACATTAGAACAAAATGTGATTTTTTTTTTCAACACATTACACACGGCTATATAAAGTGAAAATGCAGAACAGTGAAAGATGAGTGCAAGAAAAAACATACATGCACAGAATGATTAATACAATGGACAATAAATACACAGAAACCAGTAAATACAGTAACCTGTAATCTATTTAGCAGTAGCAAACTGTGCATTTCAGACTTGGCCTTCAGCAAGTTTAGTAAAAATGTTAAAATGTTACATTTTCAATTAACAGACCCCCAACACATCTACATAAACAATTTTTTTGGCTATAGTTACAGTAATACAAATATTACAGTACAGCTAAGGACATATGATAAACAGAATGAATTTGTCATGTGACAAAAGAACAAACGATTTGGACCAGAAGACTCTTGAGAAGAACTGCTCAATTATGGTTCCTGTGTAATGCACTGCATAGTGTATATGGGAGTCACGTGACCAAAGAACAAATGACTCGGACTAAAAGCCTCATGAGATGAACTGCTCATTTCTGTTTCCTGTACATAACCTATGGAGGTTTTGCGATGCTTTGCGCATGTGTGCCCAGTAGAAAATGAACGAATCACTCTACGAGAATACTCGTTCTTCTGAGTCAGATTCAAAAAGGACGAATCATTCATGAACAACCTATCACTAGTTTAGAATAACCTCAGCTAGCTGACCGTTCTGGAGCTGAATTGTAAATAGCATGAAATGAAAAGTTAGTGTGCTATTGCATGTGGGGTATAGAATCCCTTTTTCCACACTGTAACTTTGTAGCTTGCTTCCGACATGGAAAAAGTGAAGTGAGTTCTGAATCTGTCAGTGCATCGGCAGAAGCTCACACATGTTAACTAGCAGTAATGAAAAATCTACAGCACAGACAGTTCAGAGGCAATTCAGACTTAGAAGCAATTACTGAGGAGAAAAGGTGTTGCTTAATATGACATAACATTATAAGATGTGTTATCTTGCTGAAAGTGCTACTGTGACTAGTTACTGTAATGTGGCTTTTGACAAGCAGCTGCTCTTTCCTCTTTCCAGTACTGCATACCTCCTGCAGTCTTTTAGTGGTACGCAGTATCACTAAACAGGTCTACTTTCATCCAAGACTACAGAACATCTGGCTGTTATTAAAGGGTTTGGTACAATGTGCATGCTCTGACACTATCATGCAAGTGAACCAATAAAACTAATAGAATGGTCTAAGTTGGCATAGCAATGTTTAAGGTGTTGACTGATTCACAATATTAACCCATGCATTAAGTGGGACGGCGCCAAGGACAAACCAATAACATACTAGTTTGTGCCAATGTAGCGAAAGAATATTTTCACTAATCATGAACTACAATCAGTTTTGCTACTGAGTTAATCAATCAGAATTTATGCCATCAATCAGTTACTGTACATTGCAGGAGTATTGGTTTAATTCAGAGAACATCAGAGAAAGCCTTAAGTTATCACAATACAACAATAGCAAAAATGTTTGTAGTACAATAATTAAAGTGAGATCTTTTTAAGGCTTGCACTGCTATGTGGTAGTGTAGCAGTCATAACTAAAGCTTCAGCAGCAATAAGCAGTATGCCATTCCATAAATAGAAAGTGTCTGATGTACCTTTGTAAAGATGTGCAGTGATATTGAGTAATACTACATTAGATGATCGAGTAGCCTAGATGATGTAGGTAATTAGCAAGGTGTTGAGTAATCTGACTGCTTCAGGGAAGAAACTGTGCAGTCTGTCGGTGGTGACACGGATGCTCCCGTACCTTCTGTCAGATTGAAAGAGAGTGAAGAGTTCATGAGAGGTGTGAGAGGGCTCGTCTGCAGTTCTGGTGGCTTTGTAGATGAAGCAGATGTTGTATGAGACATTGATAGTGGGGAAAAAGACCCCAATCTTTTCAGCTTGTCTCATAATCCGCTGTAAGGGCATGCGGTCAGAGACTGTGCAGTTTTTATACCACATGGTGAGACAGCTGGCCAGGATGCTCTCTGCTTTCTCTTTCAAAAAGGCAATGAGGAGATATGTTGGCTTTTTTTCAGCCTCCACAGGAGGTAGAGGTGCTGCTAGTACTCCTTGCCTAGGGAGATGGCAGAAGCGTGTGATGCTCTCCAACTTTTTCCATTGATCCATTGATCGGTTCACTGAGGTCCTCACAGTAAGTCAACAAGAATCTGTTTAGCTTTATTGACATTAAGAGATATAGATTAAGATTAAGCTTTCTTATCAGTCATTTTTAAATAATTGTGGTGAATGCTGAACAACATGCATTCTGAACAACATCCTTTTTTTTGTTCAGTGATAGTTGGACGGATGCAGATATGATGTGCTCTGTTGAGTGATCATACTGAAATAAGTTCAGTGTGGTGGGAAAAGTGCAGCTTAGGTTATTTTGTGACTGCCTGCTCAAAACATTTCACAATGATAGGTGTGAGTGTGATGGGCAGGTAGTCATTCTGGCAGTACACAAACAATTTCTATGATGGTGGTTGTCTTGAAGCACCCAGGGATGATTGGATGGCTCAGGGAAATGTTGCCAACTGATCACCACATTCACTAAACTCCCCGCAGGTATTTTGTCAGGACCAGCAGCTTTCCATGGATAATTAGCACCTAGATCAATGTCACTCAAAAAAATAGAAAAGCAGTGTCACATTTCTGTTTACCTCTTCACTTTGTTTCAGATCACACACACCAGAACTCAAGCAACACATCCCACTATATAAGCACACCACAAATATGCGTTCAGTTAAGGTATCAGTGTTCTCTGTGTCATGTTTGCTGCTATCTGCCATTCAAGCTCTGTTTTGTCCTTTGGTTTCCAAGATTCTGGTTCGACTTGGTCATTTTTAATTTCAGACCGTTGAAAGTTATTAAAATACAATTTTGGATTGTGTGCTACATGACCTATATAAATAACTATACTTCATGCTTGTGCCCGTCATATGACGGTCATGTGCGCTAAAATACAATTTCTTATTTGTACAGTATATCATTCCTCAAAAGTACACGGCAATGCAGATATATTCACAGCAACATATTACTATGAAATACTATTGCCACTGAATTGCCTGGTGTGCTCCTCTGAATTGTTTCAAACCCACGTTTGCATTTACCCACGGACATGATGAAATTTCTCATGAGCGAATTAACTACTTGCCATCCTCCGGAGCAAAATGTCAAGCATATTCTTTTCCTAAAATCAAATACATTGTTTAAAATAAATGAGTATCCTCATGAACTCATGGCATGCATTAGCCCAGATGACATGAGCAAAGACATATTGATGTGTACCATAATGATAATGTCCATTTCAGAGGACAGACATGTCCACATTAGCATCAGATAAAAGTCACTCATAATTACAAATGTGAACTTTCATGACATGCAAATCCTATCTGAAAAATCCCCCCAAATCAGAATTGAGCTATATGGCTTGTAATATGAATGTAGCACAGCTTTCGTAAGAGACTTATCTGTTTGTGGGAACTGTACACACACTCATTTACAAACACCACTTGCACATTGCAGGAACTCAGGCTTGCTAGAAAGATTTCGAGCGTGCAGGAAAGATATTTCTTTGCTCCAAATTATGGCAGAAAAATAATGCCATGGTAGGGTGGGCAGTATTTTTCTGCCAGAATTTGGAACAAAGAAATATCTTTCCTGGACGCTCAAAATCTTTCTTGCATGCTCAAACTTGGCCTTGCACACACTCAAACTCAATCTTGTGCGTACAACTTGTACCTTTCTGTATCTCACACTCTTTTTCTTGTGTGCCCTCAATAACAAAAAGCTGTGCTTGCTCAGGTTGTGGCACCTTTATAATGCTGCTACAATTCCAATCGGAGACTAGTGGAGGGGGGACATTCTGCATATTTGCTTTTCTGATTGACTCCTTACATTGTACACGGATTCTGTTTTTTTAGTTGGTGTCATACTGTACATGCCTTATCAATGCGTCTATTACTGTAGTTTATATCTTTATTATTTTTATTTCAATAAAATGTGTGGTCTTTGTTAGGTAGTTTGAATTCCAGTATGCTTTTAGTAAAATTCTATGCAGCTTTCGCCCTGTTTTAAGAGTCCCTGTGTGACACCAAGAATGAGCGCATCAGGTTTAATTAACCTATACAGTACAGTACATCCATTTTTTCTGTTTTTATTGTGTTTTTTGTCAGACAACCTAAAGGTTTGTTAAAGACTCAAATAAATGATAATGAATGGCACAAGAAGGAGTTCTTGTTATTATTTTATGGTTATTAACTACACACTTTTTTTTTTTTTTAAGTGAGAAATTCTGAATGTGCAAGACAGGGTTTGAGTATGTGAGAGAGATTATTTTCAGTCAGGATTGTAGCAGAAATATAACCATAATGTAGCGTTCTGAAAGATCTGAAATGATTAAAACCTCAAATTTGGCTGACAATAATAACAATAATAATAAATTCTAAATCAAATTTGGATCTAAAGGGTTAGATCCGAATAGTTTGGCTTTTGCGATATCGACATAATAAGATGCACAGTACAATTAAATAATAATAGAAAATCAAGTTATTATCTAAGGAATTTTTTATCTAATAATCTAATTAAAGACAAAAATAAATTCTGTTGTATATGAGTGTGTATGCATGAGGGTGTGTGTGTGTGTGTTTGTATGTGTATGAGAGAGAGAGAAAGAGAGAGAGAGAGAGAGAGAGAGAGAGAGAGAGAGAGAGAGAGAGATCAGCAAAGACAACCCTAACACCCCTGGCCAATGATTGTAAGAGCAAGATTTGGCAAATGTACATTTTTCATAACCAACCTGATGCCCAATGTTAGTGTGAAATCTTGCCAAGACTACACTTCTCATAAGTATCTTAACACTGTTGGCCCCATATTGGTCCACCAACATTGGTCCAGCATTCACAGAAGATATGCAAAGGTGTACCTTTCATATCAACCCTCATACTAATACTGTAGCTTAACATTAGGAAATATCTACTTTTTTATAACAACCCTAACAATGCTGACCCAAAATTGCATTTTTCATTACAATAAAATAATGTTTGTATCATGTTGGCCATGTCTGACCCGAATACCAATATGCGGTCCATTTGTATGGTAGCTCCAACCCCTCCCATATTCCCCCTGCCCAATCTGGTGATCATTTGTGCACAAACCTTTGGATATATAGCATAACAGCAATGTCTACTGAGCTAAAATTAGTCAAAGTATTGTTGCATCACCACTACTAAATATGCCTACAACTGTTCAGTCAGTAACACAAATCAGTTAAATATTCATACCTAATTGATATAATTGCAATATAAGTTCTCATTTCGACTAGTAGGTCTTGATTATTAAAAAATATAGGATAATGATATTAATGATCATACATAAGAATATTTTGCTAAATACAATATACCACAAAGTGTTTCCTCCGCAATTTCCACTCCCGAAAAAAAAAAATATATATATATATATATATATATATATATATATATTGAACAAAAGGGTTTTTACTGTCATGCTGGCAGGTGGCAGAGGCGGCTGCACATCCAGGTTAAAAAGATTTATTTTAACTGGCAAGCTATTCCAAAATAGCTGGCAAAGTTTCAGCATTAAGCAAACAAACTATAGTAGACAAGGGTAAAAAATAATAAGGCTTGGCACATTAGGATAATATTCCACACTAAGCAATGCTTCACACTATGTGCAAATTTGGAGTGTGTACATACAATGTGTGAAAGTGATTGAATTGAGTTCATTTGTGTTGTGTGTTGCAGTTCAGGTTAATTTGTTTTGTTTTATATTTATTTTTATATGAATATTTTTGGGCTGTGGAACGAATCATCAATATGGAACTGGTTTCCATTATTTCTTATGGGGAAAATAATTTTAATATATTAGTGTTTTGATATACAAGCACGCTTCCGGAACGAATTATGCTTGCAATCCAAGGTTTAACTATAATAGCTTTCCTTTTCATAACACCGTTTCTCCTCAGCTATGGTTTCAAGTGCTTTAGATTTGACAATGTTGGTGTTTTCTGACATTCTTCCTAGACTGTGGTAACTTTTGCATGGTTCCTTTTTTCTCTCTTTGTTCCCTTGGCTATATACACTGGATGTACTATGTACTCTCTATTAAATTTCTCTCTGTTTCCCTAAATTTCTGTAGAACAGTCAAATGGATCATGCTCTTTGATGTAATGGCAGATGTGGGTGATATGTATTTACTCAGGGATTTTGGCTTATTATTTAAATATCTAATTTCTAATAATAATAAAAAACTCCTTTATATACAGGTACAGTATGTACTGTATGTGTGTTTGTGTTGAATGTTAAAACATAACGACAGATCTAGTGGTTTACTCATTAGTTTTACACCGAACAATTTGGAGGCTCAGTCCTGTCTTTCCTCTCAGAGGAATGTAAACATTTCTTTTGTCATTTTTTTCTACTTTCCTCCATCAGGGAAGTTTTTGTTCCTGCCATGTTTCCATTATGTTTTAATTTCCTGTCTTTAATATAAGGAGGCATTTTATGAATTTGATGTATAAGCTCCAGTGTGTATTTGGAGTTAAACACTTCTGCATTACAGCACATGTGCGTATAATTTAAGGAGGTAATCTCAGGCACAAATTCACAATTACACACTTTTGATGTGTATTCACTGTCATAAATGTGTGAATTTTGCATTTTTCTAACACTAACATCCATTTCCTGAGAAGTTTCTTAGGAACAAGGAGCAGTGTGTATTCAAAGTCACACATTTTGGATATCCGAATACCTTGTGTTAAATTGCAATATTTTTTAAATGTGTGAATCGTCACATTGGTACTGTATATTAGACATTAATTTAATGTGTAGCATGTGTTCTAATTTCCTTAACACTAAGATTCATTATCTGAGATTTTTCTAAGCAACAAGGAATGGCATCTTTTGATTATTCAAATGCCTTGTGTTAAATTCCTGCATTTTTAATATATCTTTTTAAATTGAACAAGCCTAAAGTGTCCACCTAACTTTGATATGCTTGATTTATTCACGAACTAATTTAACTTTGCTGCAATTGTGTACAACCATGTATTCGTATTTTATTTAAGTTTTCATTTAACTTAAAAATCTGCCTTAACCCAGTAACCAATCAGCATTATACACATTCATGCCCTGATTAATAAAAACAAATCATAGATTGATAGATCAAAATGAAATTTCATTACTTATTTGGAACATACCCCAAGGTGTAACAGTTTCTTATCATGCAAGAATATTTAGTAGTAATATTTGAATCTAAATATTTAAATTTTAAGATTTTAATATCTATTTTAATATTTTTAATGCTCATACGCATATTCCATGCATCAGTGGCTTTTCTGTTTCTTCTCTGTGAAAAATTTTAACACAATGTAAGAGTCATTTCAAAACATTAGATATATAGGGATTTGGAGTTTTGCTGAGATTTAAATACGTGTTTTTCTTATAAAAACAAATATATTAGTTGTTTATTTATTAAATATACTGTTCGAATTATGTACTTTTAGTTGGTGTTGAAAAGTTGTTGATTCATTAGAATGTATTTAAGTAGACAACAACAATACTAACGTAGATACGGATATTACAGTTGTTTACATATTGGGCATATATTTAGGCTAATGTGACCTTAGCTGGTGTTGAAAAGCTGTTAATGCATTTTAGGGCTGGGATGACACATAATTTTAAAAATATTATTCGAAAAAGAATCCATAGATTAATCACATAATTGATAAAGTAATTGATAGATTAATCGCTTTTTGAATGCAGCCCTAATGTATTTCAATGCATTTAGCTAACACCGCAAATACAGTGGACAGGTAACACAGTAATGGTAGCAATCCCAGATTAAATCCCAGGAATCTGGGAGACACCACAGCGGTGAACCTACCACGTTGTTCAGAACGAGTGACCAAACAGTTTTAAGAAAGGAATTAAAGTAGAAAATCTTTCTTAATATATCCACAATATGCTTATCAGCCGGTGTTTCAAACCGGGACAGGGACGGACACACATGCACCCATGATGTGTCTGAATATTAGTCTTTTGTTTATTATCAGGAAAGAGAGGCTTTTTTAAGCTTTTGGAAGGTGCCTGTGTCACGTATGTCCTGTCAAATTAAAACATTATTAAAATATAAGTCCCGGAGACAGATACTAGGAAACACCTCAGCATTTTCTGGTTAGACATTAGAGTTCTACTGGACAAGCTATTTGTATGAATATTCTATATAGCCTTTAAAGGTACATGTATCACCCTACAAAAGAGGGCTTCCAAGTTGAACATTTTTAACAATAGTGGCTTTGCAGATAAGCCTGAATGTGTTGCATTACATGTTTAAGAGCTTACCATTTTTAGGGGTATATCTACTGTTTGGCCAGTCTTCTTTGTCTTGCTCTCAATATGCAGCACAAAGCTTTTTGATCTATGCTGCACAGCGTTTATCATTACTGACCTCTTATACACTTCTGTTTGTCCTTTTGTTCTGTCTAGTATTCTGTTTGTGGTATTGTTTCCCCTTTAGACCTCCCTTTTGTGTTGTAGACTGAGTTTGGATTTTCATTTAATAGCTCTGCGCTTGTATCTGCTGTTCTTGAATTTATTTTGGTGATATTAAAATGTCTCTTATCTTCCTGTCTGGGCTGAGAGTTTCAGCTTCCTTTATAAGCTAAAGCACAGCCGCATGCGTTTGCTGCCCTGCTACCCTGCCCTTACCGGAAATAAGTGAATCAACAATGAGACTGAACCGGGTCCAATAGTCCAGAATTTATTTGGCACTCTACAGTCATATAAACCTTTTGGCAGCTCTAATGTTGATAAATGGAACTAACAGTACTATTGCCAACATGCCTCTCATCCTGGGTTAGCATGGCAATGCAGCATTTGACTCTATTACAGAATAGACAAATTCATAGCTTTAGCAGTGCACTGATAACACAAATGTGTGTTGACACACATTAAAGAAGAAAGTTGTCAGGTTGGCTTCAACACAGATTCTGTAATACCAACTTGGAGTAATAAATAAACTTAATAAACTGGATAGCGACATTGTGTAGGGTCTGATACGGCACCCTGGACAGTGTCATGCACCACAGACACTGTGGCCGTGGACAGCGAAAGTGCCTGAGACATTAGCCGAATCAAACCCAAGGCAAGCAAGTGAGTGGACAGAAAGGCATGTCTCACATCTACTCTATTGCAAGATTAATATTTGAGTTATTTCCATATTATTGGATCCTTCCAGGAATGTAGCACATTCTTTCTATAATTCAGTATAATGAAATGGAATGGTTTGGTCATTAGGGATTATAAACCTATAAAAGAAAATGTTGAATTTACATCCAGAATTTTTATTTCTGTAAAACTGCTATGTGACAGTGTCCACTTTTAAAGAAGACAGCAAACAGAATAAAATTAAATTGAATAAATATCCCTTTGGAACATGGTGGTGTAGTGGTTAGCACGGTCACCTTGCACTTCCAGGGTTCGGGTTCGATTCCTGTCTCTGTGTGCATGAAGTTTGCATGTTCTCCCTGTACTTGGTGAGTTTCCTCCAGGTACTCCGGTTTCCTCCCACAGTCCAAAGACATGCAGATTAGAATAACTGGCTTCCCAAATTGCCCATAGTATGTCAGTGTGTGTGTGTGTGTGTGTGTGTGTGCGCCCTGCGATGGATTGGCACCCTATCCAGGCCCTAAGTCTCCTGGTATAGATTCCAGGCTACCCGCGACCCTGAATACAGGATAAAGCGGTATAGAAGATGAGTGAGTGAGCGAATGGTAAATCTAAAATGCATTTTATGACGAGCGAGCAAACTATACACTCATCTAATCAAAACCCTACAAGCTTCTCTTATCTAGAGGGTTCTCAGCTCTAGGAGGGAAAAAAAATCACAGAGTGCTCTAGATTCAACCATTTCTTACACCTCTTTGCTAACTGTGTATGTTTGATCAGTAGATGCAATTGATATATTGCATAGAAATTTAAATTACAAATTTAAGTGTTAAATTTTGAAGTAAAAAAAAAAATGTAACAAACCCATTCTCCAGCTGATGCCAAACTGAAACGGTAGTCATTTTATCATATTGAATAGACATCAGCAGCATCTGCCATATCAGCTAATTTAACAAGTTGGAAGGCATGCTCACAATTTAGCACCAACTTGCATCTGTGCAGCTGTTTCCTTTCACAGGTGAACTAATAAGCTTGTTGTCAAGAATTAGATAAACTAAAATCTCATTAATAGAGTAAAATAATAATAATAATAATAATAATTAAAAAGTAGGTATGGAATTCTAAGGAGGTGTGGCAGCAAATGCAGGAGAGGTCTTTTCTCACAATAGATTTGAATTAGAAATATTGGAGGAGACAGATTCTTATACCAATTTTCTGGAGAGGGAAGGTGAGTGACTACAGATGAGCCTGTCTCACCTTTATCAGCATGGAGAGCACAGTTGCCAGAATCTTGCCTCCCTCCTTCCGTCCTTTTTTTCTCCTTAAGGTATGTCTATCAAAGATAGATGTGTGAATCAAATGGAATCTTTTGTCTGCAGGTGCTGAAATGTGGTATTAATTTTTGTAAGAGCTGCTGGCAAACACTCTAAATCCTCCTAACGTCTCTGCTCTCTCAATGTTCCCCCAGCAATAGGGATATATCTTTATGTCACACATACGATCTTAACAGCATGTTCCTGCTTTTTTCCTCATTCAACACCTATGTCTTGTTTTATCATGATTATTATTATTATTGTTGTTTGTTTATGCTTTAAGTAATATTTTCCTGTGTCAGTGGCTTTCCACTTTTCACAACAGAATCATGTCTTTATGTGTATTAAGGCTGCAGACAAATACATGCACTTGTTAAAAAAGGTGTAGATCAGATGCTTGCATCAGGACTTGGATCCTATGGCATGCAGCAAAAATATTACAGTTTGAGCATGGCTTTTATTGGGACATGGCAAGTTTGAGGCTTTTATTTCCATGCAATTCCAAGCAAGTAGTCAATTTGTAAGAGTTTGCAGGACAAAGAGCATATTTGCATGAACGAGATCATTAATTAATTAATCCATTCATTCATACCACTTATTATTATTCAATCATTCATCTTCTATACCATTAATTCAAGGTTTTTTATTTGTCAACGCCACCATATGTGCAGACATACAGAAGAATCAAAATATCGCTTCTCTTCCTCTCATCATCTGTTTCCATTGTCAATGCCAAATGAAAAGTTTTTGTAAAAGAATATCAGCAGTCTGTGCAATATAAAACAGTACGAAGGTAACAGCTGTATACTTGTAAGAAACAGATATAAATAAACCAAGAGACTATATCTCATAAACATCTGTATGAATATACATCTGAGTGAATATAAACAGTGAATTCTGTTAATATGCAAATATATACCCAAAGGTCCGTTGTTCGTAAGGTGCAAATATACCTCCAAATTTATCTAAACGTGGAGTAGTTCTGAGTATGGAGGCATTTGTAAGGTAAGGTGCAAGACAAATAGCAGAAGTATGACAGTAGTGTAAAAAATATACAGTATATATAATAAATTGTGCTGTGGTTGTGTAGTGGTTAGCACTGTCGCCTTGCACCTCCAGGGTCCGGGTCTGATTGCCAGGCTCATATGCATGGAGCTTGCATGTTCTCCATGTGCTTGGTGGGTTTTCTCCAGGTACTCCGGTTTCCTCCCACAGTCCAAAGACATGCAGATTAGGCTAATTGGCATTCCCAAATTTTCCTTAGTGTGTGAGTCTGTGCATGTGTGTGTGCCCTGCAATGGATTGGCATTTTTTCCAGAATGTACCGCGCCGCGTGCCATAAGTCTCCAGGCCCTCTGTGACCCTGTATACAACACTAAGCAGTATAGGCGAGGAGTGAGTGAGTCAGTGAGTGTGCTGTACACATGATCTCGGAGGCCTGGAGCCTATCCCAGGAGACATCTCAGAGCATACACACTCACACACACACCAATTTGGGAATGTCATTTAACCTTTGGAAGGAAAACCAGAAAACCCAGCGGTATCCCACCATGCACAGGAGAACATGCAAACTCCACACATACAGACCTGAGTCAGGAATCGAACCCCTGACCGTGAAGGTGTGAGCAGCATGAGATCATTTATGGCCTTGAGTAATAAACCTGAGGGTAAGAACGGGTGAGATCATGGTGACATTGCAGATATTTCTACCTCTTGTGTATTTATTTATTCATCTGATTTAGAGTACACCCACATCAGTGTTTTTTTTTTTCAATCCAAGTACATATACAAATATTTACAGTATTAAACACATACAACTTGTGCCACTACAGTATGTTACACTCCTAGTGTGAATACAGTACATGCATTACATTGTCTTACTGTACGTTCAGCATATGTGTGTGTGTGTAAGAGAGAGAAAGAGACTCTACCCCTCCATTTCCCCCCTCTATAACTTTATCTCTCTGTTTCCTCCTGCTCTAGTCCTTGCAGGCTTTGAAAGTTTAAGGCTTGCCATTCATCCGACCAGCCTACACATATCTCACTTACACGTAACTCACTGTCTGTCCTACTTTTGCCGTGCTAACTGCTCTTCCTCACACCATACTGTATCTTTTGACAACGCGGCCCTGCCGCCAGAGAAATGTTGCAGTTTGTATTGCTTTGCAGGGGTACGGTAAGTGAATTGCCACGAGCTGATTCTTAATTAAAATGTGTGTGAATTTGTGTGCTTATGTTTGCTTTAGCCGAAGACATGAAAAGAAAATGCAAATTCGAGGAGAGCATATGTATGCTTAAGGTTTCCATACAAGCACAAAAAAAAAAACTAATTATACCATATAAATGAAAGCAGAAGTTCTATAAGAAAAGTTGTGTTATTTGACTGCGTACTCCGCTCGTTTTTCTTTTTTTCGCTAGTTTGGATCAGTTACATCAACCATTTTGTCCAACTACTGTGATTACAAACCAAGAGCACATTTGTGAGCACAATAACTCTGTGTAAATTGTCGTTTTAATGCTGCCTGTGCTCTCTTTTTTCTCTCTCTGTAGGAGTCACTTGCTGAACTTAAATAATGCTGACAAGCAGAAGTAAATGCTTTCATTTCAGTGCCGCCTCTGTAAGTGTACAAAGCTCAAGTTTGTCTACGACTTCAGACATCCGCGAGTTTCATGACTTTGAGGTTGTTGTATTGTTTGATTCTTGTTTTTCGGAGCATGAGAGGCAATATTTGTAGTCTCATTTCTATTTTACTCCAAGACTTCCCGGTGAATCACACCAAGCATGTTTCCACCACTAAGTGGCAAATAATTCATCCAAATTCTAGCTTTGGGCCATCGTGGATGTTAATAAAAGGAAGTGGTTTTGGAGAAAAGGTAAGTAGAAGTGAAGGAATTTGCATACAGGCATTTTTACTATGCAAATACAATAAACAGGAGAGGCAGCCTGGTTAAGAGATCAGCCCTGAATGCCTCCTCTTTGCAATACCATATATTACATTTTACGAAGGAGTATTTTAATAATGCACTTTCCTGTTTGATAGGTTTAGCTAGACGAATATGTACTGAATAGCGTTTTATTTTGAGTGGAAACCTCATTTGCTAAAAGCTAGTTTTCTAAAACCTTAATTTAGTATAAATGCAGTGGGAGATGTGCATAGTGATTTACCGTACTGTCCAAAACGTCTTGAACCAACCCTCATTTCATCATATTAAATTCAATTTAAGAGATGGAAGCAAATGTTTTTAATTTTTTTTTTTTAATGCTTGTTTATGTAACAACCTCAGCAGTAACCTCATTTTAGCTTTCCGCATCACCAGTATACTAATCACTTTTCTGATCATCTCTCATCATCTGCACCTGTTTCTCGCTGGTTCATGCCTTAAGTTAGATGATTTTTTTATTCTTCAGTGGTTCATTGGTCACTGTGGGGCCTCGACAAACAAAAAACATTCCTCAGAAATGGGTCAGTTACAGGGAGGGCATGAGAGGCAAACAGTGCCGAAAATGAGAGCCAATAAATGCCTTCAGGAGGCCTGGAGAACTACTCCTAGAGACTACATTAAAAATACAAAAGAACTGATGCTTTGGAAGCAAAACATAAATAAATGAGGGTGGCTCTGGACTTATGCACAGTACTGTACTCCAGTTTCAGGTGATGGGGTGGTGTAATTTATCTTATTCTTTTTTATTATTTGTGTCCCAGAAACAAGCAGGAGCTGAACACACTTTGAAAGGGGAAAACCTGGCAGAGCATCACAGTGGCAGAAACTCAATGCCTCCAGATGTTTAGGTTAGTCATTATCTTTAAAGGTTTTGCAATCAATTTTTTAAAATGACAATTCAATTTATTATTGTCAGTCTGTTCAATAACAATGTGGCCTTGCACTTCCGAAGTTGAGGGTTCAAGACATATTATAGGTTTGTGCCTATGAAGTTTGCATGTTCTCCCTGTGATTGGGAGGGGTTCCTCCGGGTACTCCAGTTTCCTCCCACAATCCAAAGAAATGCAGATTGTTTCCAGATTCCCCATAGTGTGTGATTGTGTCCACTGTGTTCAACTGGAACCGCATGCCCCAAGTCCCTCCGACCCTGTACTGGATGAGCAACATAGAGAATGAACGATTGAGTGAGTTCCTACATTCATCTATTCATCTGATCTTTTGTCAGTGTTCATTCTCTCTCTCTCTCTCTCTCTCTCTCTCTCTCTCTCTCTCTCTCTCTCTCTCTCTCTCTCTCAGTCTCTCTCTGTTCAGATATTTTTCACTTGCATTTATTGTTCTCCATGTTCTTCCTATTTTTTTCTATGTGTCCTTGACTACTTTATCTATTGTGTATTAATAGCATTGCAATATCAGTTCCTTTACACCATTCAGTTCAAGCAGCCTTATTTACTGTTCTTCTCTGTTATTTCAGTTCCTGTAATTTAAGTTTTAAGCCATATACAAGATATTATTGCTCATAAGCAACTACCCACCCACACTCTACAGTGTTTATACAGGTCGGGTTGTACTCCTAAATATGGGGGATTTTACTGTGAACATGTTTGTAGACTGATCTGTGTATGTACCCTGGATTCTGCAAACTGTACTGTATGTTTCTGTGAATTTGCCCAAAAAAGTGTACACCAAGTATAGGTGTATACTCATTTTCATTTACACTCAACATCTTAGGATTCTGACTAGCTCCTTCCAACAACTAGACTGTGTTTGTGATTAATGTGTTTTATGAAGCAAGTGGTGGAATTTTGGAACAGAAAGTACACTACGAGTGTAAATGAGCATTGCACCACCATGAAACAGTCAACTGAAAGAAAATGTGCATAAGATTGAATCACAATGTAGAATGAATATCCAGAGATACCAGGTACCACTAACGAAAATGTCAACCGATCACATTGCTACATGCTTACTTATGTCAGGGTTACAAGTGTGCATATTTGTGGCGTATGAATAATATACAGCAAATAAGGGCATGCAGGAATCCCTGACAGTCCCCAGATGCTCCCGAAGCATTTCCTCACAAACATCTGGGGCAAAGCTTGCTTATGACAGCACACGACCATGTTTAATTAAGAGGACCGAACTGCAAAAAGATTTTAGCCCTGCTCCACTGCCTGGGTAAACGTTTTCAGAATGCCACTGGATGCTATTTTATCACTGAAGTGATGTTTGCTACACAGCGGGGATGTGACAGGAAAAACTCACATGCCTGTACATGGGTTATGAAACTGTCATGGCAATACAAGTGGCCAATAAAGATTCATGCACTTCACATTCAGGCTACTAATTTAGCGTACCCACTCTGACAAGCATAATTATTCATTCATGCATCATCAGCAACTGCTTTATCCTGCTATATTATAACTGTGCATTCCAGGAAAACTCTGCATGAGCCAGGAATGCACCCTGGATGTAAGATCAGTATATCTTAGAGCACTATGAACACACACATTCACTAATTCAGTCATTTGGTACAAGGCTTGGATTGTGTATGAAAATCAACTATTGTTAATTGTAGCATTATGAGCAATTTAGACTTGGATGATTTATATTTATACTATGTGTATAATAATAATAATAATAATAATAATCATAATCATAATAATAATGATAATAATTTCTTAGTTACACTAAATATAGAAGTGTTGAAGCAAATTACAAGGAAAAGAATAAGCACATGTGAACATCAAATACCCAACCATCTCCTGTAACCAGCACCTTGGAATTGCAGGTCATCAGAACAACTGCCTGCCATGGAAACAAACAGCATCATGTGGTAATGAACATACTCTTTACTCCATCTGAAACACTTTTTAATTCTTCCTTCTCAGCGCTCAGCTCTGCTCAGCATATATTACCATAATGTGTCTGCAACAGTGAGCTGGCGTCACACAGGCCTGCCTGAAATGAGGTGAGATTGTGAATTGTTTAAACACCCCATGGATCTTAGGAAGGTAATCACCTGCTGACCTGATTAGCAGAGAATCTCAGCACAGTTGACCTTGCGTTCTCCTTCTTTTGTTCTGTACCAACACATGGGAAAAATGAAAGAGGGAGAAAAAAATGTTGGAAAATATCTACAGAGACAATTGAGTATTGACTTTGGATAACTTATAACTGTAGTACAGTATTGTAATACTGCAAGTCAAACCAGGACTTTTGATTGTGCTGTATAACACAACACAGTTTATGAGAGTAAAAACTATCTTTATTTCTCTACTGTATATAATCCTCTGGTCCATACCATACTGGTGCATACACTCCAGTTCTAGACTATCGAAACTTCATTATTACAGCCCTATTTATATGTAAATGCAATTATATATGTGAGTAAAACATTTTGAATTCGCATTACTTTATGTCAGTATATCCATGATGACTTTCCAACCTTATTATATGAGTCAAACAGGGACTTTTGTTTGCACAGAAAAACAGAACACGCTTTTGAGAGTAAAAACTACCTTTTTTCCCATATAATCCGCTGCTACACTAAGGCACTTATAGCAGTGTTTCACTAGAGTTTGATTACCATCAAGGTACAACATTTTCTCAGTATGCCAGGGCCATGATCGGACTGCCTGCTTCATGTCTGAATTGCTGGCCTCCCAGGGCCTTCTTTTAATGGCCCAAAGATGTGGAAATTACTTGGAGTGAGGTCAGGACTGTGCTGGAGATGTGGGAATAACTCCCAGCTTACGTCCTGTAATGTGTAAGTGGTGTTTTTGAATGATTGTGTACAGTTCCTACAGACAGATACATCTATTCCACAAGTTAGTGACTAGTTATCCATCGATTTTCAAGGATCAGGCATTCCACTCACTGAATGTTCATGGAAATAACTGCAGTGGGCTCTGAGGCACCTCAACCAGAATCGTTTTTTATGGAAATACTGCCTTCTTTAAAATGTTTGCAGTATTTCAATGTTTTACTGCAGCTAAGAATCTTACGACTGTACTGTGCTGGACCTCTTCAGCTTCAAGTCCTTGTTTGACGGCCCTCATACGTTTATGCAATTTACTCTTATTGAGGAACAGACAGTGCAAGTTGTATAAAATGTAATCTTTCATTGGTAAATAGTTTGGTTACTTTAAATTCAAATGATCAACAGTTTTCATGCTTTGGCAATAAAAGATATGGTACGTCCACTTAAGCTCACCATCCTCTCCAGCTCATGAAAGTCCTACTTGATGCAGTTTATGTTGAAGCTAAGTTACTCTTAATGTTGTCCTTAGATATATTGTGTAAGTTGTTGTTGTTCGTCTTTCGGCTGCTCCCGGCAAGGGGACCCCACAGCGGACCATCCAATCTGCACATATAAGCTTGGCACGGGTTTTAAGCCGGATGCACTTCCTGATGCAACCCTCTCATTTTATCCAGGCTTGGGACCGGCACCTCATCCAGTGGCTGGGTTTTTGGGCGCTGACTGGAAATCAAAGCCAGCCCTTTCGCATGGCCTTTCGCATGCCCTAGATATATTGTATAAGTAATATTTAAAAATCTATAACATATATAATAATAGAATATTTCTAAATGTATAACATAAATTTAACAAATGCAAAAAGATGTTCAGCAAAACCAGTTATATATAAATACCAACTATTGATATTTGTTTGTACGTATTATGTATGTATGTATTATGTACAGTATAGTAGCTTTTTATTTTATTTAACTTCTATTGTTGTTTCTGGTTTACATTTTATTTTGATGTGTAGGCCATAATCTCCTACTTTGTGCCCTAGTTCCAGTGTCCCAGTGTTACATGCTGAGACACTATGTTCTTTAATAAGAGCATGTCCCCTGGAGAATACAGAAAATTATTTTAGATCCTATACAGACATCTTTCTTCCTGTACATGTAAGCACAATTTTAAGAAACATATAAATGCCTACTGTTGAATATGGACCAGATGCAAATGTTCCTTAATGACATAGGATGTCCTCAAGAAATTTCTCATTTCTCTTTGTTGTGACACAAAATACAAATCCATCTTTGTCATTCCCTTCATCTCTTTTTGTAGTCCTTCTGAAAAGAATCAATTGCAAATGCATTGGCCCCTTCAAATAAAACCAGGCCATTAATGCTAATCTAATAAGAGTTCTCTCATTATACTGTAGCTTTCTTCAGAGATTTACTTTTGATATTACTCATTCTGATGATTTATTACTATTTCATTCACACTAAAAGGCCTGCTGAGAGATCAGATGGAAACTCCACATGTAAGTGAAAGAATACCTTATTACTGATTAGAACTGACGGAAGGAAGTGCAAGAAATGCATTTTAAGTTGTGCGTTAATTAGTAATCCATTCTAAAGAATGGTTGAGCTATTCAGGTGTAAAGCTTTTGAAAATTCTCGAGTGGTATAAAATCCTTCACAAGCACTAGCTAAAGTTTGTGTTTTAAAAGAAATGTCCTTTTTAAGTGATTTTATGCAAAATGCAAACTTATAGCTTTCCAAATTTGGTTTGAGATATACACTGACTGGCCAAAAAAAAAAAAAAAAACCAGCTAGAGAGGAGATTTGAAATTACTGGAACTGGTTTGTCAAAATCTGGAATGATATTGCTGAACCGTCAATGTTGTAGTAAAAACATAACACTAAAAAACACAGCTATGTTTCATAGTGAATTAAAAGCATTTCCATCCACACAAAGTGATGAAAATGACTTTTTATTACATCCTTAACCGGTCAGATACAAAGAGTGCTACCAGTTCGACCCTCGATTAAATGATCAATTGATTCATAAAAGTTAGCCATTTTTATACATTGCACAGGACCGGTGTCCACTAGTAACATGTACAATCTTCACTTTCTTGTTCCAGTTTTTTTTTTTGTCTAGTAAGAAAAATCATTTATAATATATCCATCAAACATATCTATCGTTACACCCTAGCAGTTCCTAGCAGCAGTTTAAAGATGTATGTGCATCATCAAGGTAAAGTACATAGGTTACAGGTTCATTGCCTGCCCTTAAATTAACCCCCTGCCAGCTTAGTCAATTGACTAAAGGTTGGTAGAGTTATGAGGTCTTGTATCAGGATGTATGCACTATTATAATGACAGAATGACAGAAGTGGCATCTGAGTGCAAAAATCTATTAAATTCTCAAATGTAAATGACCCACAAGTCAAAACTTCTCATTTTTGTATATTCATCCTTTGCTATTTAGGTTCACTAGGTCAAAGAACAGAAATGTCTTTAAAAGAAGAGACAGAAGAGTAGTCCCAGAGAGACTGATGTAGTGCATTAGAGAGGTTTAGGCGCTTAAACACTAAGAGACCTTTCTCTCAGTATAGAAAGTCTAAAGAGAAAGTTCATGAGAGTTCATACAGAGGTACAGGTAAGGTGGAATTTAAAAAGTTAAGATGGGAAAAGGCTCCCAAGCAGGAGATTTTAACAGATGTGGAATACAACAGGTTTTTAGAGAATATGTGTATAGGAGAGAGGTGAACAAATAAAGCAGTATGGACGAAGACAAAAAAAAATGCACGATGAATTGTGACTAAAAACCTCGACAAAATTTTCAGCACCTCGATCAGTGTTCATTATGAGATAATGTTAAACAAAACTTAAGTTAAGTTTCATTTAATGGTACCATATTTGATTATTTCTTTAACAAGTTGACACAGGTCTCAGATGTCCTCCCTAAGTGTGTCTATTAATGCTTTATCTACCGTTCACAGGAAGGGTGTACAGTAAATTCTATTCTATATATGTTTTATAGTATAGTTGTAGATAAGGTAAAAATGCATTATCTGATGGGTATTTCAGCTGGAGCATTAGCAGACAGACTTTGGGGGAGCTCTAAGACCCATGTTAACCTGTTAAAGAAATAGTAGTAAAATACGGGTCATTTAAGGAATTAAACCATGAGGAAGATATTATTCAATGCCGGAGTTGAAGTGATTATTCATAATTTTTGAGCAACATCATGTCCTAAAGTGTTCAAGAGCATTTTTTATTTGTATTTCACAAATTCATTTTCCAATGATTACACTTCGTAATATACTGTATTAACAAATAACATAACCAATAACCCTTGATATCTAATGGTATTAATAAACATATTTGTTCTGTTTATATTTACATTATAATACCTTTCATTATAGCAACAGATGTTCCCTTACCAGCTCTGTCTCAAAATTAAGACAAAAGCACAGCTTGTCAAGTTATTAGGAAATAGAAAGCTATAAGTCTGAACTCTGACTACAAGTCTATAGGTCAGAAAGCTATAAGTCAGAAAACTTGACCATATGAATAATTTTTATTGTTTTTGTTAGTTAAGTATTTTTTAAATCAGTTTATTGATAATGTGGAGAGCTCATGTGTACAAGCCTCTGTGTAGATTGCAATTACCACAACAACAACACCAACAGCAACACCGCCACCAACACCAATAAAAACAAAAACAACAATAATAATATTAATAATAATAATAATAATAATAATAATAATAATAATAATAATAATAATAACAATAAATCTGTAAGTAGTGGTCATTCCATTGTCAGTAAGTAGATTGTCCATTTCCACAGCCATAATAACTATGAATGTGCAGAAAATGATTAGCAACAGGTCACAGTGAAACTGACTTCTGTCTAGCCAAGCTTATCGACCTCTGGTTTCTAAAACGCATGCTCCAGGGGTGGCAATAACTACTGTGCTCCGATTAGTATTGGAAAACACCTGAAAATGTACGATGAGTCATTGGTCACCAGGTCAAAATTGCATTGCAGTGTGAATAGAACCATTACAGTTGAAACAAATGCAATTAAGCGGTGTGGATATGGGCTTCTTATTTCCCCTCTGGCAACCCCTGTCTAAGCCTTAACACCGCTTACAGTATTAACGCTACTGGCACTGCCATCATTTCTAAATGTCACGAGCTATCGGAGGGTAAGCATAGAAGCCTTAGCAGTTAGCCCGTGTAGCATGGATGGTAAACCCAAATGCGGAAGCAACGCGAGTAGGCAGGATAACCACGCAATTTGTCTAAGAACTCTCTTACACGAAGAGCTAGGATCTACACAAATAAATCCGCGTTCTAGCAACACACACTCAATCAAAGAAGCAACCCAAATCGGTGAGTACTCACAGAATAGTCGGCGAAGCGTCAGACAAGGCATGGGCGAACTCAATGACTCATGTTACGAGTGTTACGAGTGTGCATGACACTAAAAGAGGAGCCTTGGAGCCTTGGACTTTTAAAGCAGTTATCAGTGCAATTAAGAGTCAGACATATTCTAAGATTTGTGCAAATACTGTAGGACGTTTTATGGTTTCACATAAGATGTAGTCTGTAAGTATGACTGTGTATGTATTCAACTTTTTCACCTTGACGCCTAATTCCCAGCAGTTTTCAACTTCTATGTATGACTGTGAGTGTGCAAGATCAGCAGATCTTTCAAGTGAGTTCAAAACACCTACGCAACTGTCAGTCATTCTAGATTGATATGTCAGTTGTCTCATCTGCCATTTTTATTGATGAGGAAAAAGAAGGCTTTTGATGTATCTGTTCATTTCATTCAAGGTAATGTGTGTGATGATAACATTTATTGATGTTGAAAATATGATAAAAGAATATATACATTTTTATATTAGTGCCAGTAGATAAAGGGCCATTCTCTGTTCCTTTTGAAGGTCACTACAAGAAAAAATAATTTTTAGGCAAATTGCTATTGCCACAGGTTTTATGGCAAATGCAATTCCTGATGCAATTTGTCCATACAGCTGAGTCACTGGCAATTTTTAAGTGATGACTAAAGACTTATTTGTTACAATATTTGGGCCTCTAAAAATTGGCTTCCTGGAACATCCAGCAAGTACTGATGTGCCATAGATAGTTACTAAGGTTTTCACAGCATTGTTCTGATGAAATAATGGGTCTTCATATATTAGCAGGTTCTTTTGACCTTGAAATAAGTTTAAAGGGCATGAAGAAAGAAAATATACTGTATGACCATGTTGTTGCTCTCTCCGGGCATAAATTTATCAAAATGACTGCAAAGACACATCAATTATTCAGTTATTTAGACAAGACCATGGTGTGTAAAGAAATTAGAGATGCGACGATGCATCTGTGTATACTATTAAATCTTTTTTTTTTTAAATACAGTTCTAAGGGAAAACATTACAATGGTAGAGTGATAATGGCAAATCGTTCTTAGGGAAAATAAATGATTGCTTGCTTCTCGGAGTCACTCCACCAGCTGGAAATTAAATTAAATGAAATTAAGTAGAAGCAGAGAAATATGTTATTTGCAAGGTGTTTCTAAGTTAGTTCACAAATATATTGCTCAACATATTTATTAAACATGCCATTACACAGGTACTTTCAACCAGATATAATTTATAATAAAAAAAAATGTATGTGATTCTACTGTATGAATTAGTTATCAGGTTTCCTCCCAGATCGACTGGCCATGTTAGGTTGAGGAAAATGTGCCCTGAGATGGACTGGCATTACATCCTGGGTGTATTTCCATCTTCTTAACCTTCTTTACTATAAGCTAGCTTAACCTTTACCAGGACACAGAAATTACTGAAGATGAATGAATGATGCAGGTAATTAATGATGAAGCTATGCTGATTTAATATGACCTCAAGTACTCTGTTGAGATATGTTGTCAGCTGTTTTACATACCAGTTGTTTTTGACAATGCTGAAGTTTACTTTTAGATGTGTAACTCCTTACACAACAAAAGAGAACATGTTCCACACCTGTGAATAATGTGCAATGCATTGTTCAAACACATTGCTCTTATAGTGCCAGGGAAAGGTTTGGAGACACCCCTAATTCAATGTTTTTTTTTTGTTTGTTTGTTTTGTAGTTTATTTTAAACATTCTAGAACAATATTACATTTTTTGTGTAACTATGAAATAACACATATTGTATGGAAGTCTGTAATTAAGTAAAAGTTGCACAAAGCTAGATAAAGTAAAAACCGTCTTGTCTTCATTTCAGGCTGTAAAGCAACAAAATGTTTTAAAGGTATTCTTTTCTATACCCACTGCATTATATTGGTCAATAAATTATTCTAGTCTTCAAGTTAGTAAATTAATTTGTTTACAGATTTTATTATTGATTATGGGAATATTGTATATGAGAACACAGTGTCCTTTTCATACACTTAATTAATTAAATTAAAAGTGGTAATTATGAATAAAAATGCATTGTAAATAAAATTATAAATAAAATAGTGTTAACTGCAACATTTACAAATGTCAACCATAAGCATCAAAATGACCAAATGTTTGATAATTAAAAATAAATATTCAATTTAATCCATTCAAAGTTCTGACATATTTTTTTCTGCCACAACAAAATCAAGAATAAATTAATTTGAATTTGATACTCTGTCATATTGTCCTATTGATGGTAGGTGGGTCAATGTCACTATAATGTGATTTTGAGACTTGATAATTTGAACAAAAATAAATAAATAAATAAAGTCTAGTTAACTTAATGTTAACTTTATTACGTAGATCTTAAGCTGAAATACATGTTGATTAAGCTCCAGCACGTTTTGTAAATTAACTGCAAGCTGTGCGAACAAATCCCCAAATATGTCCATCCTGTCATCAGCAAATTCAAAGTACAGTAAATACATTTTTAACACATAGACATTATAAAATGTTCATTTTCAGACTGACCGTCCCCTTCTCAAAAATGTATTTAGCTTTTGGGGAAAGTCTGGTGATAATAATAAAATTAATCCAGAATGTTGCCGACACTATGCATATGCCCACTCACACAATCGAAGGTTTGATGACAGGGTGGACAATGCCAGGGTGGACTTTTTTGCATAAGTTAGCATTTAATGAGCAAATGGTGGACCTTGAGTTTGCGAAGTGATTCACTGTTGAATTTCTGAAAGTTTCTATATTTATTAATACTTCACTGACACATAATAAATAAAATATAAAGAAAATTAGGAAATATACAGTGTTCAACCTCCATTAAAGAAAGAAAAACTTATGGTCAGCCAGTTTCTCAAAGGGTTTGGGTGACAGCAATTTCAGTCAATTTCAATTTCAAAAACAGCAATTTCAATTTCAGGGACATATATATAAAAAAACATATATCGCTAATCGAGGAAAATGGTATAAAATGAGACACACATTTTATGTGTATCTAAATGTTTGGTCATTTATAATAAATTTCAGAATGTCATTATTTTGCAATATGTTCATAATAACTGGGTGATTCCGATGAGCTCATAAAAGACACTTCATTGTGATATTGACCCATCTGATATAGTCTGATGTCACGTTAGCTAACATTAGGTTACAATTTATTGGATAAATCAGTAGTGAAGTTGACTAATCTTAGGCTTTTGTTTAAATGATCTAATTGCTAGCAAATGAGATAATGTTTGGGAAATTATTATATTGTGTAATAAAAACCTGTAGCTTGGTTTACTAGCAGTTTATTTAATATTAAGCCAACTACTGTTGTAACTACCAATTATAGCTTTTCTGAGTTTCCAAAGAGTAATTTTCTGACAAAGAGCACATGTGTGTGAGAATCTTTAGCTGTTTTTCATCTGACCACTGAATTCAGCACTTTAACAGTAAAAAAAATATATATATATCATTGAGTAATCTTCCTGTTTGGCAGAAATTAAATATCAACAGCGTGGTTGGTTGTGTCTTGGCAGGAGGCTGTATTAGTTACATCTCCAGAGGCAAAGGTCAGAGCTAATGGCTAGCTGCAGTTTTGCTGGCAGCTAGGCATATTGGAGCGCTCCTAACAAAGACTGCATCACACACCACTTAATGGACCTGTCAGGTTTCTTGCTGGGTCAAAAAACATAGCTTTTTTTTTTTTTTTTTTTCAAAACACTGCTGATAAGACAATTAACTTGAAATGTGAAATCTATTCAACTGAGAGGCGTAATGTGTTACTGGTAGGGTAAAAGGAATTATTCTGCATCTAACAACAAGAGAAATAAAAGGTACAAACCAAGCTTGTGCTCCATTTAATGAAATATGTACACTTCTTAAAGACAAAAAATCTACTGTATGGCTATGTGTGCAGCATGACACAGCTAATCAATAAGCCAAGCCGCCTGGGTAACCAGTCACTGAAAACTGTCTGTTATTCACAATGAAGACGAAATGATTATTTTTCAATCAATTAAACTTTTTAATAAGCATGTACACGGAATAATAAGACTACACATAATGTATTTAAAATATAAGCAAAAACACCATTCAGAGTGAGTAAATAGCTGAAAGAGTCAAAGTGACATTTTAGAACATTATAGAAGTAAGAAAGAAGGATTAAAATACTGATTGTGTTAAAATTGCCACATTAGGGGAAAGGTATTTTGGCATAAGGAGCTGCTTAAGGATTTCTAAGTGCAGTCTCATATAGACTCGAACAAATTACAAGCACCTAAACAACAGATTTAACGTTTTTAAGTCAGATAACATCAGTGAGAGAAATGTGGGAAACTAAATAGATTTCAGCCTTCATAAAATAGCAAAGTAGCCTGCTGGAGAGTCACTGGAATAGACCCTCCAGTGTATAAGAATAGAAGGTGAAACAAAACCAGACCTGACATCACTCTGCTTTGTTCTTTGGAGTAATCTTAACTCAGTAGAATATTGAAAACGACCCAGAACAATTGTTACACTGAAGATGAAAATCATCTGTCCATGTAACAACATCAGTTCTGATCAGTGGCGGCTGGTGCAGAACATTTTTTGGGGGGCGCAAACAAAATTTAAATTAAACTTTTAATACTTAATTATATAATATATAACTAATAATAATTATCAGGTGAATATGCGGTGATCATTACTACTAGCATACAATAAAGGCCTGACACATTGCATCTTGTCAGCAGCTCCGCTTGCCATAAGAAGTGCTGGAAGACTCATTGAGAATGGTCCAATCACATGAGCCCAAATATTTAAAAACATTGTTTTTTGCTAAGAACAAAAGTGGGAGGGTTCAGGGCACACAGTGCTGCACCCGAAGGATGATTTGAGAAGATCCAATCAGAGCTCAGCCTCAGGTCACATGCTTTTCAAAGATTTACGTGTCTACACAGACACTCGTTTGTCCGGCGCCCCGCGTACATGAACACAAATGAACGTAAAACAGATTAGATTTTTTTATTACAAATAAATTATATCAAGAAATACAGCGGAATATTGTGACCAAATGACTTTATTTCATTATTAAAATTAGTAATTACATGTTAAAGTAGCATTCTCCTCTGCCTAACTTTAAGGGGGGGGGGCGGCGCCCCTGCGCCCCGTATTGACCAGCCGCCACTGGTTCTGATACATTAATAAACATTCAATGTTATTGAATGTTGGGTGAATGTTGACTGAAGGTCCTCCCATGGTCATACAAATGGGAATAAATACAATGGTCACCATTGGCCTCCACGGTCCCTAGTTGGACGACAGAGGTTGCTAGATAGATGGATGTAATGTTCTTACTGTATGTACAGTTTATACACAAGTCAGAGGCTTTGAGGGTTTAACTTTTATTTATTCAGACTTTTGGGCCACACTGTGTATTTTTACCATATTGTTTACAATATTTTTATTATACAGGGTAAACATAAAGTACCTACCTGAATATGTATAATTATATCTTAAAAGTTATACTAGATAGAAACATGAATGTTGTGCCATTAAATAGACAGATGAATAGATTTTTATACATATATTATGTATGTTACATATTATTTGCAATAAACCATATTCTACACTACACATTTTATTTTTTTATTTTTGTCATGCACAGTCTGAAATCAAGGAAAGACTTCATGTTCACCCTGTAATTCTGAGCAAAACATCTAACCAAGACACAATTCCTTATTAACAAATATAATTAGTTTCCTACTGAATGAAGCATGGTTTTATAAATTACTATTTAAAAAATTTAATAGTGCTTGAATATTGCGTCCAGCTTTAAAGATTAACAATTCTAACCATGTGTGCCCCATTGTCTTGGCTGTTCATAAAAATAAATAAATTAAAAAAAGCTCTATCCCTGATGTCAGATATTACACCTGTGATTTCCATAATAATATTAAATATTACCTTTTACAGCACGTCAGATACACCTTTATGAAATAAATTTAAACAGGCAAGGTTCATAAAAAGACATCACACAAAGAGCCATATAATGCCCACATCCATCACCTCTGCTCAGATTCAGGGACAGTTTCATATCGCCATTTTAGAGATGTACTGCAAGCAGTTTACTAGAGGGTCTTATCTGCCAATAGGCTTTATGTAGTGCATCCTTGTTCCTGAATATTTTTTCAACCATTTTTTGTCAAACCAGATTTTTCTTAAATGAAAAAGGTAAATCATGGCATAGGCAGATTTGACATCCTGTAGATTTTGTTTGTCACAAAAAAAGCATCTATTATTTCCAGTGTTTGGAGTGGAAAAGAAGTGCTGGTACTACCTACTGTATGTGCATGTTAGTGTGTGTACAGCATAACCAATTTTAACAAACCAGAAGGTAATATTGCAGTGAACAAAATACTAAGCTGCCCATGCATGAAACATAATAGTATAAAATAATATAAAACAGCAAAAATCTTCATTATTTTTGCAGTGCAGCTACCATAGGGACTGAATATTTTCCTGAGATATTGTTATGTTGTCCTCTGCTTAGGCCATTTATACCAGATGCTTTATGCTGTTGTTGTTGATGCAGATTAAAACAAAAAGAAAAAGAAAGAAAATTTTTGACACACCAGCTGCATTAGAAGTGCACAATGCTTGTTTTCAGTTGTGTTTCACTTATGTGTGTAAGTGAAGCATCCTTCAAAATATCTTTAACTTATTTTAAGCATGAATCATTATTTATATAATCCAGTTAATTATTTTGCTAAGCATGGGTAAGCAATATTGTATTGGTGAGCATACAAGCATGCTCCTGCATGACAAAAAAGAAAAGAAAAGAAAAGAAAAAAACGATAGACTGCGTGCTTTACTGTATACTCTTGTATGTTTGGGAGCATAACATCACATAAAAAACATCAAGCTGCTTAACATGTCCATTAGTGTTACTCTCACTGTATTCAGGGTTGCGAGGGGCCTGGGTCCTATCTTAGGCTTAGGGCATGAGGCGGGGTACACTCTGGACAAGGTGCCAATCCATCACAGGGTACACACACACACACACACACATACACTCACACTAGCACTATCGCCAATTTGGGAACACCAATTAGCCTACTATGCAGGTCTTTGGACTGTGGGAGGAAACCGAAAGACCCTAAGAAAACCCACCAAACAGGGGGAAAACATGCAAACTCCATGCACACAGAGACAGGAATCGACCTGGAGAAGCAAGGCGACAGTGCTAACCACTACACCACCATGCTGCCTCCATAGTGTTAATTCTGCTTTATTCTGGTTAAGGTCACACTGGTTTCATTTGATTTTTGAAATATATCTACAGACTGTAACAAAGAAAAATAGCCATGGGCGCAGCTAAGCTTTGGTCAAAATGTCCTGTGACACACCTCTTTTCCAAACACTGATTATTTCTAATATTCTTCTTTTCTTTCAGGTCTCATCAACATGAATCGATCTTTCTTTCTTTGTTTTTTGTGAATTTTTCCCTGATTGCTCTTACCCAGACATGGGCAATTTTACTCCCTTGGCTCCCGGCCACAGACTCAGGGAAGACTATTTTCTGTTGTCAAAAAGCTTTCTGTAGCACTGCACAGCCAAAGGCATTGGCAATATGTGCAATGTTTTTATATTAGTTTAAAGCTAATCAATCTTTCTGGGTCAGAAGCTCAGGTAGGTTGATAGGCTTGATGGACTTTCCTAGACTTGAAATCTAAGAAAAACTAAAGTATAGTGGGTGGAAAATGAATACCTTGATGAATAACTGCACTAGGTCAGAGCAAGGAACAGAAAATCCAAAACCCATGCACTGTACATGACAGTAATGTTTGAAAAAAATTGGCAAGGGCTAAGCTTGGATAGGAGTCGAAGACGAATCCACCCACTGTGCTTTCTAAGTTCTCCATTTTAAGATGGCATTAGACTATGGAAGAAAGTTAAAACTTGTGGTACTTTAGAAAAAAAACTTTTAACTTGTAGTAGAAAACTGCTAATTATTATATACTTAACTCGGGTTAAATGCTAGATAATTTTTATTTTAGTTCTATTTTTTATTGTAATCCCACTCTCAGCCTTGTAAATCTATGTTATCCATAGAACATTTTTCAATATTATACAATGAAATACAATATATGTCTTAATTGCCACAACACAATGGCTACACACGCCTCATACTGTTGGCAGAATGTTCACCTCACACCTACAGTGGTGGAGATTTAAATCTTTCCTCTGGTCTGTGTACAGTAGATGGAGTTTACATGATGTCCTTGTGTTTAGTTGGTTTTCTCTTGGTGTCATGATTTCTCTCCAAAAACATGCATTACACAGGACTCATTGGTGTCTCCAAATTGCAAACAGTGCATGTGACGTATGATTGCGTTTGTGCATTTGACCTGCAGTGGGTTGGCACCACGTCCAGGGTGTTCCCCACGTTGCGCCCCCATCAAAAGTTCCCTATGACTTCAGGCCCCCATGACCCTACACAAGATAAGCATTATGGTGGATGGACTTTCCAAACATAGATACTGTAGAAGATGGCATATATCCTCTCAAGTGGCACATCTTAGCATTTGATGGGCAGGTGCAATGTCAGTACCTCACAGCCAGTCGTATGATTTGATCTCATAATTCTACAGTTATTAGGAGCAAATCCTAACCACTGAACCGCTGCCTCTACAGGCAAAAGCTGTTTAGAATTCATCACACAATGGACTCTTGTAATTTTTACATAAACCTACTGTATTCCCATTATGGTATGAAATGGGGTAATCTTTCCCTAATCTTACTTAAAGTGAGATTAGAGAACAATGATCAGCCTATTATGAATGCCTTTGATCGTTTTATTACAAACAGGACTCTCTCATCTACTTAGCTTGAGTGCTATTGGTACAAACATTAAGCACTTTAATTAGAGCCACTCGTTTTTAAAGTGGGGCTATTTTTTCCTCAGTGTATTTCTGAATGAGTTTTGGCCCAGTGCCAACCAACTGCTATGACTAAACCGTATGTTTATAAACACAAAATCATATTTGACCCAGAATTGCCTGTAATCCAGGTTTACTCACTCTCTCATCGTCTGCACCATGTAATCCTGTAATACGGGGTCACTGGAGGCCTGGAACCTAACTCAGGGCACAAGGCGGGGAACACGATGGACAGGGCACCAAACCAATGAAGGGCACACACATTGCACACACACACTCATTCACACACTACGGGCATTTTGGGGACACCAATTAGCCTAATCCGCATGTCTTTGGACTGTGAGAGGAAACCAGATTACCCACCAAGCACAGGGAGAACATGCAACTCTGGAGGTGCAAGGCGACAGTGATAACCACAAAACAAAGTCTTGTCGCTTATCTATTTTGTAGAAAAACCTGCTATTAACCTGACTTTTAATTAATCAATTGGTGTCAGAAATAGCTCATATGAAAAGCTAAAACCCTCCCAAATGATGTTTAATGCACTGAAATAAAAAGATTTATCATTTAATCAAGACAGAAAGGTCAAATTTTGGCAAGACAAAAGTTTTGTCGCTTGTTTTGTCGTCTATACAGAAATTGAACAAATTTACTGCAAATACAAAAATATGTCAGCAAATTAAGTAGTGGTGCTGTGAGATCCAAATGTAATATCTTGCATTGCCAACCAGAGTTAATCAATATTCTTTGGTTTCGGCTTCCATGCTTCCTCTTTCATCCAACTCCACATATGCTCAGTGATGTTCTTGTCTGGTGACTGGGCTGGCCAATCCTGGAGCATCTTGATCTTCCTTGCCTTGAGGAACTTTGATGTGGAGATGGAAGTATGCGATGGAGCACCATCCTGCTTCAGAATTTGGCCTCTTTTATGGTTGGGAATATAAGAAGTAGCTAAGATTTCTTGGTATTATAGACTATTGATGTTGCTTTCCACCCTGCAGATATCTCGCACACCCCCATACTGGATGTAACCTCAGACCATGATTTTTCCACCACCAAACTTCACTGTTTTTTGGGTGAATCTTGGATCCATGCGAGCTCCAGTAGGTCTCCTGCAATATTTGTGGCGACTGGTGTAATTCAACAGAAGAGTCATCTGAAAAATCCACCTTCTGCCACTTTTCCAGCATCCATCCTTTTAGCAGGTTGTGGGCCTTGGCAAATGCCACACGGTTTTTCAATTGTTTTTTGTTTAGTGCTGGCTTCTGGGCACTGATTCGACCATGGAGGCTTTTTCTAGACAGAATCCGACAAACTGTTCTGGTCGACACAGGGACTTCAGGTGACCAGGTCTCATGGAGCTCTGCTGCAGTGGAAAATGTGCTGGCCTTGGATTTTCGAGCCAACAAACGTCCTCTCGAGCAATTGTCTTGCGGGGTCTGCCTGACCTGGGCTTGTCAAAAACGTCTCCAGTCTCCTCAAATCTTTTTTTTATCCTCTGAACTTGACGCTGAGACACATTGAAGGTCTCTGCCACATCAGCAGTGGATCTGGTCTTCAGCCTCTTGATAATCAACACTTTAGTCTCAGGGTGAATCTTAGGCATGTTTGCAGAGGTCTAGTCGCAGTTGATGTGAAGGTCTAGTGTACTGGGGTTCTTTTTATACAAACCTGAGACCTAATCGATCCATTATTAGTCACGGGTGAAGCTCATATGACAAGGCGACAACACTTATGTCTTTGCTAAAATTGACTCAATGGACTTTACCAAGCTGTGAATATTAGAATACTTTTTGACAGTTTCGATTTGCACTGAAACATTAGTACAAAAGCTGTTGGGATTAAAATGAGCCATTTCTTTTTTAAAAATCTTGATTAGAAATATATTTCAGCGGCACTTCAGGTTAATTTGTACACAAGCGACAAGGCTTTTGTCAGGGACTGTAGTGAAAGTAGTGATTTCCTATATCCCAACATCCACAACAATAGGGAGAAAGGCACATTACTTCCTTTTTTTAACAGCTATTTTTTTAAAGTGTTTATTTCTTTTTATTACTCCAGTGTGTCTGCAATGGTGAGACCAATCTTGTTTTATTTCATCCATTCTAACTAATGAGTATTCTAACATTCTAACAAATCGAAAAAAAAAAGTGCCATATGGTTTCTTAGATGCAAATCCTTTGCCTTCCTTCCCTTCTCTCTTCCTTCTTCTTGTGCATATATACCATATGCAAGTGTACTTATTAGCTATAAGTCCTGAGTTGATCAGTTCTTTAATCTGTTTTTTTTTCCATGGTAAGTGTAGTATATTATATTATATATTATTATATATTATATTATTATATATTTTCTACTAGTTATTGTGAGTGCATTTCTTGTAAAAGTCCGTGGAACCTCATGGCACCTACTAAATTTGATTTGGCTTGCCCACATTATCGTTGCTAGCCTTATAAAAACTAAAACCCACTCTTGTCAGGGATAACCCCTAGAGGGCGCCAAAGCGCCCTGTGATTTTTGTTTGTAGTTCTTTTCGTTTCACTTCATTTCCCGGCATGCACTTCGGTCAGGTGACGTGAGGGCGCTCACCTGAACCGACTTGCTCATTAGTTTTATTATAAATGGTTTGTTTTAGTTCTGTTTAACTGTCTTGCATTTGTTGATTTCACCGTGAGTAATGTCCGTTCCGTATGCTTTAGGTTTTTGGGTTTCTTAATTAAAGTAGAATTGTTTGTTTGATTTCCCTGTTTGTTTTCTTTATAAAATAAATCGTTTCCTTTAAAACCTGGATCCTCCTGCATTTATGCCTCGCACCACAAGACGTGACAGAATGCAAGACCTAACAAGAGGCATAGCAGAGGAACCCTTTCCCCGGGAGATCATTTTGGGGGAGGCAACGATTTATGCGTTGTGGGGAGCCGGCGCGGAAGGTAGCCGGAGAACCAAACGGCATAGCGGCAAAAGAGCGGAGTGTGAGCGGGACGTGCAGCAGGGAGCAACCTCCCAGCTTGATTGGAGCAGCTTTCGGCGGTGCGCTAAAATAAATGAAGAGCGCATTTGTGACCTGCGGGAGCAGGTGGCCAAGCTCCAAGGGCAGGTAGCACAGCTGCACCGCGCCGCCGAGGACAGCGAGCTGCCGCCGCTGCACTGCGGCGAAGAGGAGGGCGAGCTTCCGACGAGGCACTGTGCCTTCGTGGACGGCGAGCTTCCGTCGCTGCACAGTGCCTTCGAGGACGGCGAGCTTCCGTCGCTGCACAGTGCCTTCGAGGACGGCGAGCTTCCGTCGCTGCACAGTGCCTTCGAGGACGGCGAGCTTCCGTCGCTGCACTGTGCCTTCGAGGACGGCGAGCTTCCGTCGCTGCACTGTGCCTTCGAGGACGGCGAGCTTCCGTCGCTGCACTGTGCCTTCGAGGACGGCGAGCTTCCGTCGCTGCACTGTGCCTTCGAGGACGGCGAGCTTCCGTCGCTGCACTGTGCCTTCGAGGACGGCGAGCTTCCGTCGCTGCACTGTGCCTTCGAGGACGGCGAGCTTCCGTCGCTGCACTGTGCCTTCGAGGACGGCGAGCTTCCGTCGCTGCACTGTGCCTTCGAGGACGGCGAGCTTCCGTCGCTGCACTGTGCCTTCGAGGACGGCGAGCTTCCGTCGCTGCACTGTGCCTTCGAGGACGGCGAGCTTCCGTCGCTGCACTGTGCCTTCGAGGACGGCGAGCTTCCGTCGCTGCACTGTGCCTTCGAGGACGACGAGCCGCCTCTTCCTCCGCCGCCGCCGTCATGCGGCGTTGAGGACGACGAGCTTCCTCTTCCTCCGCCGCCGCCGTCATGCGGCGTTGAGGACAGCGAGCTTCCTCTTCCTCCGCCGCCACCTTCATGCGCCGTGGAGGACGACGAGCTTCCTCTTCCTCCGCCGCCGCCTTCATGCGCCGTGGAGGACGACGAGCTTCCTCTTCCTCCGCCGCCGCCTTCATGCGTCGCCGAGGTCAGCGAGCTCCATCCTCTTCCTCCGCCGCCGCCTTCACGCACCGCTGAGGACTTCGAGCTTCCTCTTCCTCCGCCGCCACCTTCATGCGCCGCCGAGGTCAGCGAGCTCCATCCTCTTCCTTCGCCGCCGCCTTCATGCGCCGCTGAGGACTTCGAGCTTCCTCTTCCTCCGCCGCCGCCTTCATGCGCCGCTGAGGACTTCGAGCTTCCTCTTCCTCCGCCGCCGCCTTCATGCGCTGCCGAGGAGCATGAGCTCCATCCTCTTCCTCCGCCGCCGCCTACAAGCGCCGCCGAGGAGCACGAGCTCCATCCTCTTCCTCCGCCGCCGCCTTCATGCGTCGCCGAGGTCAGCGAGCTCCATCCTCTTCCTCCGCCGCCGCCTTCATGCGCCGCCGAGGAGCACGAGCTCCATCCTCTTCCTCCGCCGCCGCCTTCATGCGCCGCCGAGGAGCACGAGCTCCATCCTCTTCCTCCGCCGCCGCCCACAAGCGCCGCCGAGGATCACGAGCTCCATCCTCTTCCTCCGCCGCCGCCTTCATGCGTCGCCGAGGATCACGAGCTCCATCCTCTTCCTCCGCCGCCGCCGTCATGCGCCGTTGAGGACGACGAGCTGCCTCTTCCTCCGCCGCCGCCTTCATGCGCCGCCGAGGACAGCGAGCATCCTCTTCCTCGGCTGCCAAAGCCACCTGGCATCATAGAGGAAGGCACAAGCTTTCCACCACCGCTGCCCTGCATCAGTGAGGACGGCGAAAGTCTTCTGCCTCCGCCGCCCTGCTTTAACAGGGGCATCAGGCCACTTGGCCCACGAGACAAAGGTCCCAGCCTCTGGGTGAGAGGGGCGGACATTGGACCCTGGGGGGGGGTGCCCTGGACCTCCTGTGGCGCCCCGGAGTTGCGCCCTTTGAGGGGGGGTTATGTCAGGGATAACCCCTAGAGAGCGCCAAAGCGCCCTGTGATTTTTGTTTGTAGTTCTTTTCGTTTCACTTCATTTCCCGGCATGCACTTCGGTCAGGTGACGTGAGGGCGCTCACCTGAACCGACTTGCTCATTAGTTTTATTATAAATGGTTTGTTTTAGTTCTGTTTAACTGTCTTGCATTTGTTGATTTCACCGTGAGTAATGTCCGTTCCGTATGCTTTAGGTTTTTGGGTTTCTTAATTAAAGTAGAATTGTTTGTTTGATTTCCCTGTTTGTTTTCTTTATAAAATAAATCGTTTCCTTTAAAACCTGGATCCTCCTGCATTTATGCCTCGCACAACAAGACGTGACAACTCTGTTCACTATCTATTTGTACAGACTTGCTGTAATGTAAAACACAAGAACTATATATATATATAGCATTATATATTATTATATAATAATATATTTCTCTTCCTCCGCCGCCGCCGTCATGCGGCGTTGAGGACAGCGAGCTTCCTCTTCCTCCGCCGCCACCTTCATGCGCCGTGGAGGACGACGAGCTTCCTCTTCCTCCGCCGCCGCCTTCATGCGCCGTGGAGGACGACGAGCTTCCTCTTCCTCCGCCGCCGCCTTCATGCGTCGCCGAGGTCAGCGAGCTCCATCCTCTTCCTCCGCCGCCGCCTTCACGCACCGCTGAGGACTTCGAGCTTCCTCTTCCTCCGCCGCCACCTTCATGCGCCGCCGAGGTCAGCGAGCTCCATCCTCTTCCTTCGCCGCCGCCTTCATGCGCCGCTGAGGACTTCGAGCTTCCTCTTCCTCCGCCGCCGCCTTCATGCGCCGCTGAGGACTTCGAGCTTCCTCTTCCTCCGCCGCCGCCTTCATGCGCTGCCGAGGAGCATGAGCTCCATCCTCTTCCTCCGCCGCCGCCTACAAGCGCCGCCGAGGAGCACGAGCTCCATCCTCTTCCTCCGCCGCCGCCTTCATGCGTCGCCGAGGTCAGCGAGCTCCATCCTCTTCCTCCGCCGCCGCCTTCATGCGCCGCCGAGGAGCACGAGCTCCATCCTCTTCCTCCGCCGCCGCCTTCATGCGCCGCCGAGGAGCACGAGCTCCATCCTCTTCCTCCGCCGCCGCCCACAAGCGCCGCCGAGGATCACGAGCTCCATCCTCTTCCTCCGCCGCCGCCTTCATGCGTCGCCAAGGATCACGAGCTCCATCCTCTTCCTCCGCCGCCGCCGTCATGCGCCGTTGAGGACGACGAGCTGCCTCTTCCTCCGCCGCCGCCTTCATGCGCCGCCGAGGACAGCGAGCATCCTCTTCCTCGGCTGCCAAAGCCACCTGGCATCATAGAGGAAGGCACAAGCTTTCCACCACCGCTGCCCTGCATCAGTGAGGACGGCGAAAGTCTTCTGCCTCCGCCGCCCTGCTTTAACAGGGGCATCAGGCCACTTGGCCCACGAGACAAAGGTCCCAGCCTCTGGGTGAGAGGGGCGGACATTGGACCCTGGGGGGGGGTGCCCTGGACCTCCTGTGGCGCCCCGGAGTTGCGCCCTTTGAGGGGGGGTTATGTCAGGGATAACCCCTAGAGAGCGCCAAAGCGCCCTGTGATTTTTGTTTGTAGTTCTTTTCGTTTCACTTCATTTCCCGGCATGCACTTCGGTCAGGTGACGTGAGGGCGCTCACCTGAACCGACTTGCTCATTAGTTTTATTATAAATGGTTTGTTTTAGTTCTGTTTAACTGTCTTGCATTTGTTGATTTCACCGTGAGTAATGTCCGTTCCGTATGCTTTAGGTTTTTGGGTTTCTTAATTAAAGTAGAATTGTTTGTTTGATTTCCCTGTTTGTTTTCTTTATAAAATAAATCGTTTCCTTTAAAACCTGGATCCTCCTGCATTTATGCCTCGCACAACAAGACGTGACAACTCTGTTCACTATCTATTTGTACAGACTTGCTGTAATGTAAAACACAAGAACTATATATATATATATATATATATACACACACAAATAAAAAATAGGTCTGATCTATTTGGGAAAGCCCTCCAAATCTTTATCAGGCTCACCTGTAGCACACCACAGAATTATGTTTTACAGTTAATCCTAGCACTGTCTGATTTTTTTTTAATCCCTAGACTTAATGGATTTACCCTTCATGTGTGTCAGCCTTAAATAAAGCTCTCATTTAGAGTCTCATTAGAATCAGAGAACGACCAGTTAATAGGTTTTCTTAATTAATTGCTATTCTGTATGAATTTGATTAGCCTGTGGCTGTAGTAATGGTTCAATAAAACATAAGAAACTCTGTCTAGCTATTTAAAAACTCTGGAATGGCAGTGTACAAAATACAACATATAATAATATATAATGCTAAGCTTTGCATTTAGGTGCTTGTTATGTAAGGGTTGTAAGATAGTGTGATTCAATGTGATTACGTTATTATGCAAAAGGGGTTTAATTTGACTATGAAGGCATTTCATGTTCACCTTTCTCTCATAAACCTAATGTCAACCACAACAGAGCAGCAGAGAAAATGAAAAGGACAATTACAATATCCAGAAAAAATAATGCACGAAAAAAACTGATGAAAAAGTGATGAAATTGGAAAATCATACACCATATTATACTATATGAATATGATTCAAAAACTGTTAAGTAAAAGGAGACACTTGAGTGACCTCATCCCTTTTTAAGTGGTCCACTGAAATGGCTTCATATAAAAGCACAAATGTGCTCCTTCCTGATGGATGAGGGAAAAAAATCTGAAATTTCAACTATACTTTATGATCTAGTAATTGCTATGCAGCTTTTTGTGCTGCAAAATGCCTTGCAAATCTGTCAAATATCAAGTGATGTGAATTTAAAATAGATTTCACCCCCACACCATATCTCTGACAGAACACTAGGGCCAGGAGTTCTTTCAACTGACTGCCAAAGAAATTTTCCATGCCGTATCTGTAGATACAACTATCACTTCTTTGAGATTTGGAGATGTTTAATCAGTCAGCATTAAGATCCTTCTGACAGATTTATTTAAGCTGGCTATGACAGAAAAAAGTTGCCAAAACATGTTCATGAATTGTGACACATGCGCTGATGGTAAATCAAAAAGTAGATTAAAGCTCAAATGTTTTAATCTTTTTTAGATGTGCTGCACAAATATAACCCTAATCCATTTACCTGATTTGCAACGATCTCATGTTTATTTTAAAAGTGCAATACCAAGATTTATCTCCATCTGTTTGCATATCAAAGCTTTATCTTCATATGTTTGCATAATACATCCATTAAATCTGTGCAAAATGAATTTATGTAAGACTACTGTACAGTCCCAGTGGAACAATTATAACGAGGTGAAATTGCATGATTTATGAGGGCATTTACATGAGTGAGTTGGGTAACGCGTGCAGGAATGATAGGTCTTAAATCCATATTTCAGGAGATTATACATTACAATCTACAGTAGTCTTCTTGAGAAATAGTTGTCCAGGCTTCATGAAGGAATTTTTTGCCTTTCATTTATGGCAAGTCTCATGTTAGTCCAGTCCCTGTTCCTGACCAGTTTTAGAGGAATGTTTTAATTTGTTATGAGTGATTCAAACAAACAAACAAAAAAAAAAATCCAACTTGATTGATTTTGCATAGTACTGTACTGTAAGTAATAAGCTATCCAACTACAGTATGTTCACAACATCATACAGTACCTCTTCTACTGTAAGTCATGTACATTTGTCTCTCTATCTGTGGGATAGCTTCTAATTTGCATGAACAAGTACATCATGTAGCCAAAATAAATTCATTAATAAATTTGTCTTAAAATAAACAAAGAGCAGTTGAACAGGTGTACCTAATTAAGTGTCATGGAAGTGCATGGAAACACTGGTCCTGTAAAACCTGCCATTTACTCAAATATTTTTAGACAATAATTTTTAATCTAATAATTCAATATACAACAATAACTCCATAACTTGTCTCCTTAGTTAACCTGTAAAATAATCGTTCAAATAAATTCAATTCAATTCAATTCAATTCAATTCAATTTTATTTGTATAGCGCTTTTAACAATTGCCATTGTCACAAAGCAGCTTTACACAATCAAAAGAAAATAAATGACCCTGAGCTGCTATATGAACATCAGAGAAACTGTCTAGCTAAATTGTTGGACACTTGTTTCTAAAGTGAACAATGCAATAAAATGGACAAACTGGATTACAGATATATTTTAGCTTTAAATTTATTCTAGGTAATTAGGTTTAATTACTAACCCACCGTTTAAATATTGTGAATATGCATGCTGATGAATAGCTATGATGTTCACCTGCTCAACCCCTTTAGACTGCAATGATTTCAGAAAACACAGTACTTCCTGTAAACACCCTCAATGACAGTAAACCAAATTAGAATCATTGTACAATATTTACAAATTGTGTCATTTTCATTTCCATCTTATTATTTAGATCCTGTGATGTATCCCATTTGAGCTAAATAGTGATAAGCTTAGCATAAGTAAAGCATTTTTTGCTCCAAAATGGCTGATCTATCCATTCATCCATCAACATGACTAAGCAGTGGTCAGTCAAAATGACCTATGATTTCATTCCAGCAGTCATTGCTTTAGGGAACGTTACATTGCTGAGGATTTCAATCTCTATTAATCCAGAAACCCATTCATTCACTATGGGCAACTGGGAAACAGCTATCATCTTACAACGCAAGCCTTTGGACTGTGGGGAAAACAAATTACCAAGAGGAAGTCCCCCCAGCATGGGGAGATCACGCATCTCCATACACACAGGGCAGAGGTGAAACATGATTTCAGAACCCTGGAGGTTGGTTGATACATAACTAAAAAATATATATATTGTGGAAACCCATAAAATATTTTACAATGGTATAAGGACCACAGTATTGTGGGCCAGTGGTACTGTACCTGTGCCATGATATACTGTATGCATGTTTTTTTACAGTACTTATTTGCTTATATAATTCTACCATGGTACATGTACTGTACTGGTGTAATAGTACATGTATTGTAATATGATACTGTACATAGTTCTAGCATGTACTGCAGCATGGTACTATGAAACATGTACTAGGATACTGTCTAAAATACCAGTATGTTATAAATATAAGGAGAATTTCTTATAGGAACTTACAGAGCAACTAGTCTATGTCACAACCCGTATTGTAAGAAACAGAACAAAATAAATGAATAAATAAATAAACCACAACAAATTCAGAAATACAACAGCAAAAAACGAAAAGTGAAATTTATTCATCAGAATCCACTCAAAAACTAACACAAAAAGAAAAAATGTCCTCATTAGACATCACATGCGCTTTGCTGATTGGACATGGTGTATCACTTTTCATGCCTCTTCGACTGAGTGGTTGAGTCATTATGTTTTGGGGTTGTTTGTCTCTTCAAGCATTCCTATTAGCACAGTATGCCATAACCAAGTGGCTAAAGGATTGTCATTATAACCAGAAGATGAACCAATTAATTTTTTTAGAATTGCTCCAAACAGGACCAAGTTCACAGCATCTAAAGTAATTTTTAACAGTTAACTTGCTTCTTAAAATGATTACCAAAAAGGGCTAGACCTGTTTGTGACCGAGTCGTTCCCATCAACACTGTTGGCATCGAGTTTGACTTGTTTCAATCTGTTATCTATTTAGCAAAAAAGCAAAAATTATTTTAACTGAAGATTGTTATTATAGTGATAAGGAAATATTTCTGATTAACCCATTTTACTTACTATGGGTTATGAGCATTTGCATACTCATATGATGTACTCTGTATGGCATGGTGGTACAAATTCCCCCCATATTGTGTGTGTGTGTCCATGTACTTGTGTGCCCTGCGATGAAATGGCACCCCTTCGATGGTGTTCCTCACCTCGTGCCATGAGTCCCCTGGAATAGGCTCCAGGCTTCCCGTGACCTTTTTATAGGATAAATGATATACAGTATGAATGAGAAAGTGAGTGATACAGTACATGCTAATTCTGCATATTAATATACTCTCAAGCAAAAGAAGCAATGTACTATAAAAAAAAAAACACTATACAAAAAATGTTATTGTTATGAAAACCAGATATCTAATTTATATAAGGTGGCATGGTCATAGTGGTCTTAGTGGTCATCTTGCATCTCCAGGGTCTGGGTTCAATTCCTGGGTCGCAGTCTGTGTGCATGGAGTTTGCATGTTCTTGGTGGGTTTTCTCCCACAGTCCAAAGACATGCAGATTAGACTAACTGGCGTTAACAAATTGTCCGTAGTGTGTGAATGAGCATCTAAGTGCATGCATGTGTGTGTCCTGTGATGGATTGACACCCCCTCCAGGGTGAACCTCGCCTCATGCCCTACAGTAGGAGCCACACGAAATAGCCGCGGGCGTGTGAATGCCGTGCGGCTTCCTTTTGGACCCCGTGTTCCCCCCTCCCTCCCCTGCCAGGAAGGTGTGTCAAGATTTCGCGGTAAACACGCCCATTCAAGCTCTATTTATTCATTTACCTGGTGCCACCACTAGATGGCGCTTTGTTCTCAAGAACACGTTAACACAAGCCAACAATTTAGCTGCGCTGAGTTGCAATCACGTGATTTTAACAACTATGAACACGAAGTGCTTCGGCCTTTTTATACAAATAATAATCATGTTTTTTGTTGTTTGTGTCCAGCATTGAATAATTATTTCATCCATTATTTGACCATGGCTGGAAATCATAGCTGGAATGTGATTGTGAACTTATGACTGAAATAAAGCTGTTCATCGGCGTGCGTGAACCCGCGGCTCGTACTTTCGCAGACATACTCCCCCAGCAATAATGCAGATCAAACATACTACACCTGTCCATAAATAAAAAGGAATATTTAGTCTGCTATGTCCTATATACCTCTATGTATATAGGATAAAACGATATATAGACGATGAGTGAGCAGTGTGATTTCATATATATATATTTTTTGCCTTGTTACATTAAGAGCACAAGTAATGCAAAATTACTGTATGCGCCAAAATATACAGTACAGTACAGTACCGAAACTCGCGCATCTCAAATGCGCATTTGTGTTTGTCAGTGGGGCAAAGCTCCAGACACGCGTGTTTCGAGTTGTAAAAAGGAAGTTGTGTTGTGCAGTTGTTGTTGAAAATGGGTCTCTAAATGGAGGAAAAAGTATTTATAGTTGAGTATTATTTCCGGTCATACAGTACGGAAGTAGTCGTGAATGGGGACCGAGCTTAAAAAAGCTGGCGGAACAATTCCTTCCCATACTCGTCCCATTCGATCTGACTCCGCCTGATGCCTACTTGTGGAGAATGTTATCGAACACTTAGAGTACATTATGCATACCATGGTAAATCAACACTCTAATAGTGTGTATGTTAGTTTCTTTCAAGAGATGACACCATTTGAGAAATTGAATGCGACAGAAAATGCTGCCACTACTGCTGCTGGTATTCCAGGGTTACACACGATGAGTCATCGGACTATTCAGTGAACTTTGGCTACAGCAGGCGGTATCATGAGTCAATGTTGACCCTACATCATTGTGAACATCATCTGAATATTGAATTTCTGTGGCTGATGGACATACATTTTGTGTTAATGTTCATAGTTTATGATTGATTGAGTTTTAAACTCACAGGCCATTGCAGCAACGACACGGACAATCTTGCCAGCAATAATTATTCTTCACTTGAAGCTTGACCTTGAAATCAACTGTCTCCATGAGCAGAATGATTATTCACATGTGCAAAAACTGCCAAAACAAATAAGAAGCTAAGTAAATCCCTGCAGAATTACAAGAACAACCTGTGTACAAATAGGGCTTGTGCTTACTGATGCAAATGACACATTACTGATGCAAAGCTCAGAAAGATCTTAAGTCACACAGTGGCCCTGTAACATGCTTAAAGCCACAATGTCACAATAACATAACACACCCAGTATTTAACTACAGCACAGATTTCGATGCAAATGACAGGTTGGTGCAGCATAATTAAGACTTACTACTAGCCTCAGACATGTCATATATTCAAACACCTAAACGCACTTATGGCATGTTTATAAATAAGCGAGTTGTGCACAGGGTGTTTTTCTTGAAGATATAACACAGACTACTCATACTACCATGTTCAAACAAAGTACAGTACAGGTATACAACAGTGCCCTTTGGGACAAACACCATGTTCAGATCAGAGGAACTGTGAGCTCAGTCCATTTACACTGAGAATATACATAGAGAGTCAGCCAAAAAATGTAGACATACTTCAGAAAAAGAAAAATCGTATGATGTATATTATTTTAATATAACATTATCATATTATTATCATAATATTATAATTTATAACAATATATAACCTATAGCAATACATTTAGTATTAAAATATTATTACTAAATATATACTATATTAATTAATATGAATAATTTCCTCACCCAGTCCAAATACATGCAGATTAGGTTAATTGTTGAGTGTGTGTGCCCTGTGAGCGATGCTACTACTGTATGTCTAGGGTGTACCCCACCATCTGCCTCGGAGAGTCTCCAGGCCCCCGTGACCCTGTACATAATAAGCAGTATAGAACACTAATATAATACGAATAAGAATAAACCTATGCAGATAAAATACGTTCCATTCACCCCATCACAGGACAAGTGTTTGATAATTTGACCTGTTAAATGTCCCTGCATCAGATCAAAAATGGATTTTTATGAGCTTGACAGGGGAGAAATCAATTTCTCCCTCTTGGGCATAGTTTTAAAGATGAGACTGAGTTCATGGGTATAAAATCATACATGCTAATTTACATCAGTGACCGTCTAACATCTAGCAGATGTTCACACCTAGCAGATGAAAACCTTTGTCAGTATAGTTAAAAGTCAGTAGAGTTAAAAAGAGCCTATTATTCGTAATGATCTCTTGCCTTGGATTTGTGACAAAAAAAGTCATATGGGTAATTTTAATGTGTTTTATGCTTAGACATGACTGAACAACCCTCACATTCAGTTTACTAAGAGACCCTCAATTCTAACCATTTTTATGTTATCTATGGTAACAGCTCATTCATAGTGACATTATGTGTTGAAGACTATATACTGTATATTTCAGATCATATTGAGATTCCATATTGATATGGAAAGAATATAAAAAGATATTTAAAGAATTTGCCATTTTATACATGTAAATTATATAATAATAATAATAATAATAATAATAATAATAATAATAATAATAATAATAATGCTCATTTTCCGCTTTCAGTACCATGTTATGCTTTACGTACGACAAACATGACCATGCTCCCTCATTTAGTCACTCATCATCTATACCGCTTTATAGTGTATACAGGGTCGTGGGGGGCAAGCTTATCCCAAAAGACATACTGTATGGGTGCCAACATGTATGTATAAAAACTATTAATAACGGAATCATTTTATTTCTGTTTGAGCTGTAAATATGTTCTTAAAAATGTGGCTCTCACACGTTTATGAGCTCTGTCACTTGCTGTCAGTAGGTTCCTGAAAGAGATTAACACATTATTGGGTTCAGCAGACACGCAATACCTGAGATTAAAACATGACTGCCCCCTACAGGTAATGTACATCATCTGCCTGATAACGTCATGACGGTCTGCGCAGTTCCGCGGCAGTTCGTGAAATTTCTTTTCTTGAAACGCTCATTCTTAATGGTCACATCTGTACACACAAACAAACTCACACGCTCATTCACATACAACGGGCAATTTGGAAACACCAATCAGACTAATCCTCATGTGTTTGGATTGTGGGAGGAAACCGGATTACACTGAGGAAACCCAACAAGCATGTGAAGAAAATGCTCTGCATACAACATACAAATGCACACAGACCCGAGATGGGAATTGAACCTGGAACCTGGAGGTGCAAGGTTGACAGTGCTATATGCTACAGAGCGTGGTGATGGCAGCACGATGGCGTAGTGGGTTTAAGCACTACACCATCGTGCCACCAATTATTTTTGCTCTTTAGGTAAAAATAATAATAATAGTAATTTCAAATAAATAAAATGAATAAAATAATGAATAATGCTATCCAGCACAAAATAGAATGAAGCAAGTAAATAGTTCCAGGACATGCTACTTGTGTCCAAAAAAAAAAAAAATGCAATGTGAATTCTCATTATCCTTTTTTTCCTGAGCACAAAATCAGAAAATGGAAAACAAGCCATTATCTCTTTTTTCATTTTGGTTTTGGAAATGAATATTAAAACAGTTTTTCACTTGTTTTATAATGAATGAACAAATGATACACAGTTTATTAATTATCATTTTCAGAGTAAATTATTCACCAAATTCGCTATATGTAAACACTCTGGGTGTTACTTTAAATTACCTCTTCAGCCATGGGAAATTGGATTCTTGTACTTTCTTAATAACTTCAAGAAAGGACAAAATTAGAATAGCTTGTCAGGGAGCATCTGTTCAGAACTGTTATAACGTAAGAGGTGACAGCATCTGCCTAATCTCATAATTCATTCACAAACAAAAAGAAAGGTAACAGTAGCATTATGTAGTAATATTCTTGAAAGTAACAATTATATTATATATATATATATATATATATATATATATATATATATATATATATATATGTATATATTAGTATAACAAAGTATATCACAAATATTTAAGTATTAATATCAATACAAAATATTACTTTTATATAGATTACCCAATAAAATTAGTCCAGTTTTATTTAGTTGCTCAGCTTCTTCATTCTCCACTGCACATAATATATTAATTCCTATAGTGTACAGCAGTTGACTACTAGGGAACACGTTTATGTTGAGATAATTTTTAGAACTGTTCCACTTTAAAAAAGTATATAAGCTCTTGTGTCATAAACAGTATAGAACATTTTGATAATTGCTTTATTAATGATCAATTCATATTTTTCAAAGAAGTATTAAATTACATATAAACCAGTTATTGAGAGGTTGTGAGTGGCTCATAAGATCATTTACAAAGTGTAAGTAAATAACTAATAAACTATTTAAATGTACACCTAATTGTTTAGACATACGGATACTGTGTTAACAAATGCTTTATAAACACATATCCCTGATATAAATCATGATTTATTCACATAAAATTATTTGGTACTTGCTAATTAACTATTGTTGTGAGCTAATCTAAAGTGAGGACTATTTATGTTTTGTAAAGCATTTACAAAGGAGATTTAAAGGCTCAGTTATAGTCTCAGCTGAAAAAAGGAAACAGCACAGATTGATACAGAACATACAAATATTTATTACAAAGAATTTAACTTCAACTTAATACTGGATATAAAATAGAAAAATTAAACTCTATCCCATATTAAAAATAGCAAAAATGTTAACTTAGTAAAAATGTTTCTTGCAAAGGTAAACATGGTCATAAAAAAGTGCAACAAAAGTTCCACATAAAATCTTTCAGATTGGCAAAATCCAATTCAAATCTACATTTCAAACTCAAGAGTTAAATTAAAAACAAACATACTTACCAAATGATCAAAAATATATGATGTTTAACTTTGAAAAAAGGTTTCTTGCAATGGTTAACTTGGCTGAGTAAGAATTCAATGCAAACTATGAGTCTAAAAGATTGCAAAACTGTAAACTTCCAAAAACTCTAGAATAAAATTAAAATAAAGGTCAGCAATCTGATATAAAAACTATTATTCTATAAAATGTGAATAATGTGAAATAAAAAATTGTCCAGTTCCAACTCTGGTTCACAGAAGTGCCAAAATACAACAAATAGAATCTGTATGAATAAAACAATAATATAGCTAAATTTAATTCGAAAACCTGAATACCAACTTTGAAACATTAGAGAACAGTTGTGCATATAGTGGATGAGTTTTTACTTATTGTACAATGTTAATGTGAACTCAGTTCACTTTTTTTTTAAAGGCAGCAGCTTTCCAGAAGCCTTAAAGGTTTTGATGGTGTCTTCTATAGCTGGATCCTCCCGAATTGCAGCACCACACTGTGTGGCAAACACACCAAGTTTAACTTGACTGCTGTGGTTTTTAAGGAGTTCCTGATACTTGACAGGTGCATCGAGGTACAGCTCTGCTATTGGAGCAGTGACCACCACTGTGTTCCGGTCCACCCCAACGTGCTTGAAAGCAGCTGACATGGTCCCTTCTTTACTAAAGTGCCGAAGAATTTTCTTGTATCGGGCCACAACTTGCTGTGGGCTTTGAGTTGTAATTTAGAAAAAAATATTAGCATTTGGTTTTAATATTCTCGTTCATTCTTTGACTGAAGCATTGTTTTTTTTATCTACAGTACGGTATGATACATTCTACAAAGTCTACAAAAGTTCAGAGCAGATTTATTAGTTTTTTTTTCTTTAAAGTACTTCAGCTAACCAAAGAATATTTCTCTTAGGGGTAGTTGATGTAGTTTGCTGTAACTTCTTCCAGAATTAAGTAATCATGCAGAAAGAACCAGCCAATACAGAAACACTTGTACAGCAGTCATAAGCAGTGGCATACAGTACCTAAAACACTGTTAGTGGAAAGGCTGAAAATAGGATTCTAACCTCTCTGACATGTCTTTGCTTCCATTTTCTTTGACTTCTTCCCATACTTTTTCCCTTTGATCTTCATTTTCATCCTCTTCTTCTTCTTTTTCTTCTTCCTGTCCCCATCTGATGAGGATGTATTAGATGAGGAGTCAGACATATCAGAGAAAGATTCAGATGAGCTGTCACTAGAGGAATCTGAAGACAAGGGTATTGCCTAGGTGGAACCTGTGGCCTCTCTTCTAAGAGCTGTTAAAATAATTACAAATACATACATAAGGCTCACAGCTAGCAGCAATATCACAAGGACCACAAAGATAAAGTCACATAATAAGACAGCTGTACTATCATTTAAATAGATGTTGTGTGATGGGAGACTTACCTGATGCCAGTTGCTCTTTTAGATAGTCTCTCTCCCTAGTCACCTCATCAATCTTCTCCTTTTGACACTCTAATCTTACACATCTCCAGCTCATGAGATTTTCTTTTTTCTGCCAGCTGTGCAGTGGGGGCCATGGACACACCTAATTGAAAATAATTGTACATCATTCAATAAATTAAGACGTTTCTATTATCTCTAATGCTGTCCAACAAACTTTCATCCCGCCCCGCCCCGGTACATAAAGAGAATTAAAATCATCATTGCACAAGTCACCTGTTAACATGAAGGAGAAGGCATGCAGCGCGGCTCGCTCCCGCCCCTCTGCGCGTCCCCGACCTTAGGACCTTATGCTAACCATCATCCATAATTCATACCACACAAACATCATACTGTACTCACCGCTAGTGCCACTGACGGCCGTGTCATCCAATGTATCCGTGTTCAAGTTGGCATTCCTCTTGGCCCGGGTCCGGACGCCTTTTCGCCTTTGCTCAGGGTTCTCCATGGCATAAATGCACGACTTTTGTATTCCTTCCGTCCGCTGATGACGTTTAAAAGCGCGAGGTAAACGTTGTCCAACGTTGATTACGTATGAAAGCGGGAGCGCGATTTCTCCCGCCCACCAACTCACAAACTACTGTACCTGGACGTCAGTATAAATTCAAGCCTTCTACAGCAATTACTTTATTTTATTTTATTTTGTTTAAAATGAGCAGATTAAACCGGCTAAAGAAGCTTATTAATGAGTGCAACTCTGTCAAAAACACTCTGAAGCTGATCAAGTGGCTTCAAAAAATGAAACTGCTAAAAAAAAATTACACCATTTGGTAGTGTATTTTGTTAATTTTTGTCAATGTTTATATGGGATTGCAGAGTTAAATTTTTCTATTTTATATCAAGTATTAAGTTGAAGTTAAATTCTTTGTAATAAATATTTGTATGTTCTGTATCAATCTGTGCTGTTTCCTTTTTTCAGCTGAGACTATAACTGAGCCTTTAAATCTCCTTTGTAAATGCTTTACAAAACATAAATAGTCCTCACTTTAGATTAGCTCACAACAATAGTTAACTAGCAAGTACCAAATGATTTTTAGCTACCTGAATAAATCATGATTTATATCAGGGATATGTGTTTATAAAGCATTTGTTAACACGGTATCCGTATGTCTAAACAATTAGGTGTACATTTAAAGAGTTTATTAGTTATTTACTTACACTTTGTAAATGATCTTATGAGCCACTCACAACCTCTCAATAACTGGTTTATATGTAATTTAATACTTCTTTGAAAAATATGAATTGATCATTAATAAAGCATTGTAAATGCAATTATCAAAGATGTTATAGACATGCTTTGTGATCAGTACTAAAGCATTTATAAAGTGGTTGCTAATGCCAATTAATGTGGAAGCGATGCTTTCTAAATGATGAACTAAGTATTAAGTCATGCTTAACTAATGCTTCATAGTGTGCAGTTATTATAAAGTGTTACCGTATAATCTAATCTGTGACATTCAAATCCCCTGTGTTTTCCCCTTTCCCCTAGCAACCCTACTTTCTCAGGTGGACACTGGAACACATGATAAGAAGCAGATTCTTCTTGTAATAAGCAAACCATTATTCTGACTTATGCACATGTTTTTGCGGTAGCCTGACACCCAACTTATTGGCAATCTGTTAGTGTAGCCTCCTGGGAAACCATAAATAATCGAGGATGAGGACTGCAGGGCTAGAGCGAGAGAGAGTGTCCCTCTTGCCATCACAACTTGTGCTCATTCCTGCAAAGTGATACACATTCTGAAAAATCAGTTTTCTATACAATCATGTTCAAAAGTTTGTACCACCTATTTTAATTACTGTATATGTGCTCTGTGTTAAAAACATAATGACCATGATGTTAACCTAGCAGGTGTTAGTTTTAGGCAAATAAAACCTCAGATGAGAAACAACAGAAAAGCAACTTTTTATCATGACATTACTTATTTAACAAAAATGTTACAAAAAAAAAAACATGTGGGCAATACTAAGCACCCCCATGATTCTAAAGCTTGCAGATCCACCTTTAACAACAATAATTAAAAGAATTGTTTTATTTATTACTATAAGACTATTGTTTACAACTTCAATTCATTGAGGATTTTAGGCATTCACTTATGCACATCTCTCTTACGGTTCCACCACAGCATTTCAAATAGACTTTGTCTAGGCCATTCCAATACCTTGTTTTGTTTTGTTTTTCAGCCATTCTGAATGAGTGTGTGAGTGTGCCCTGCAATGGATTCGCTTTGTCTAGGCAATCCGTACTTGTTCAGTCATCTTCTAACTGTCATGGACTTTAACATTTAACATGCTCAGTGAGGCCTGTACTTTAGGTTTTGCGATATGTATATGCAAAGAGAGACATTTTTTTATTTTCCTGTCTAGATTGATGTGCAGCAACAATGTCTTTCTTCTCTAAAACCACTGCTTATGTCCTTGACTCTTGGCATTATGTTAACACAGTAAACTGCTAAAACGTCTGCTTTTATAGAGACCTGTACACCTGCTGATAATCAGTTAATCAAGGGATGATGATTATCAGCACCTGGCTGACACTTGCTTTCTTAAATCCTGTGGAAGCAGTAAGGGGGAACTTAGTATTGACCACAAATACATAATACACAATGAAAAAAGTTATATGTTCTCGTTCATCTGTGGTTGTACACAAAATGCATAGAATTAAATGTAATAGGTGTGAGAACTGGACAGACTGAAAGACTGTATCACTCTAACACCTTAGTTAGAGCTGCCACTATCAGCAGCATTAATTGGGAGTATGAGTAGAAAACCATTAACTACAGTGAAAAGAGACCACGCCGTCAATTACTGTAAATAGGTTTAAACAAACAAACACAAAACATCAACTCAGAATTCAATTAAAAAATATTTTTTGGGTGGCAATGATGATCACTTGTTAATTATAAAGCGTAATATGCAAGTCATTTCTGTATATAAAACAGAATTAGTCTCAATATGTCATAATCCGAAGGAGTAATTTTGCGGCTTATTGATGCTGAATTTGGAAAATAATATGGCCACATGTCTGCTTTTTGGGAATTGTTATTGACTTTATTAACTCGAGAAATGTCATAACCTGTGCGGTTAAAAAGGAATGGCAGCCAGGCAAGCAAAGAAATTAAAACCTGCTTTTAAAAGGCTAATGGTGCATTCACCAAAAAAATAATGAATTGGAAATTGTATCTGTGGAAGGGGCAAATATTTTATCTGTATTGTGATCAGTGATGGATTTTCTCTAATATGAATTACATAATATTTATTAAATCTATAAAAGAATTCTTGTCAAAGCACCACAAAGTATATATGTCACATAATAAAAATTCTGATGAAAGGCTCTCGGTATAATATGGCATTTATGTAATTACTGTAGTGCCTAGTACTAAAGTCTAACTAATGCTGTGAAATACTTTCAACTTTATAAATTTGTCGGACTCAAATTTCCCAAATGCACTGATACATAAAAAAATAACATGATGCCTGAATGGTTATGTTGATTAGCAATTTAAAATATGATATAAAGTAGTATGCCAGTTATGTTGGCATTATCAGAGGAAAAATAATTGTATCTAGTCATCAGCACTGTCATGCGCACTCCTAACACGACTGGCACTAGGACCCGGAAGTAATACGGACGTGATTCAGGAACCATAAAAGGAAACAAAATGGCTCCACACATTGCTCAGTCATTGAGTCCGCCCATGTTACTACCGACGCTACATCTACCTTTTCATGACTAGTCACCTTCTTGGGTTTATTTCCTGATTGAGTGTGTGTTATTAGAACGCGGGTTGCGTTATGTAAACCCTTGCTCTTGCCGCGAGAGAGTTTTAAAAATAACCTGCGTGGTTATCCTGCCTATTTGTGCTACTTCCGTGTTTGGGTTTACGATCCACGCTACAGTGCTAACTGCTAGTCTTCTGTTTCATCTATGCGCGGTGAAGTCTATCAAAGCTATCAAAGACGTTATAGACATGCTTTGTGATCAGTAGCGTCCAAGACGTCGCAACCTTGCGCCACGAGGGTGAGGAGCTACGGCAGGTGATTGCGGCCCTCTGCGAGACGGCCTCTCAGTCGGCTGCTTCACCGCCCTTCTGATGTTATGAGCATTCATCGATTCTGGTGCCGCAGGTAACTTTATTGACTCTTCTTACGCCAAAAAACTGGGGTTAAAGATTTAGGCATTATCCCAGCCTGTAAGCATCACTGTAAGCTGTTGACGATTGGCCCCTCTCTTCCAGCCCTATCACCTCCCAGACCCAGCCAATCACCCTCATCAACAACCAACACGAAGAACCGATTCAATTCTACATTACCTCTATCTCATCTCCTCCCATCATCCTCGGGCACCCTTAGTTATTACAGCATGACCCACTCATATCTTGGACTCAGAACCAAATTCTACAGTGGGGGCCGACATGCACCGAACTCTATGGGTCCGGGCTGGATGGTTCTAGGGAGCCCGAGGCCCCCGAGGTCTACACCAACAGCATCTCGACGGCCTACCGGGACCTGGCTGAAGTGTTTCGTAAACAACGCGCCACACCTCCTTATCACGCCTACGACTTGGCTATTGACCTTCAGCCGGGTTCCGTCCTGCCCAACGGCCATCTCTACCTACTATCTTCCACCGAGACGCAGGCAATGGAAGAGTATGTTTCTAGCGCCCTTCGCCAAGGTACCATCCGGCCCTCCTCCTCACCTGCCACCACGGGGTTCTTCTTTGTGAAAAAAAAAAAAGATGGTGGCTTACATCCATGTGTCAATTATCGGGGTCTCAACAACATCACCCTCAAGGACCGACACCCCTTGCCTCTTACCAACTCTGCCCTGGATGCCCTCTCTGGTGCCACCATTTTTTCTAAGTTGGACCTCCAGAGTGCCTACAACTTGGTGCGCATTAGAGAGGGCAATGAGTGGAAGACGGCCTTCATCACCCCCACAGGACACTATGAAAGCCTGTTCATCCCCTTTGGACTCTGTAACGCACCTGCCGCATTCCAACAATTCATTAATGATGTTCTCAGAGACATGCTAGGACACTGGGGTGTTCGTCTACCTTGACGACATCCTCATTTACTCCCGGACCGTTGACGAACACATCCAACACGTCAGAGCGGTTCTCAGGAGATCCATCAACTGTACTGTAAGTTGGAGAAGTGCGCTTTCCACGTTCCTGGGTTTTGTCATCTCGTCCAAGGATGTGGCCATGGACCCGCAGAAGCTGGAAGTTGTGCGTCATTGGCCCCTACCCAAGACCCTCAAACAACTTCAACAGTTTCTCGAGTTTGCGAACTTCTATTGTCGCTTTATCCGGGACTACAGCACAGATGCAGCTCCTTTAACCGCTCTGACTCGTCCATCTTCTCACCCCTTCAACCTCAACCCTGCTGCCATCGCCGCTTTCCACGAGCTTTGTCGCCGTTTCACCTCAGCTCCTATCCTCGTCCATCCCGATACAGACAAGCCATTCTTTGTGGAGGTGGACACTGCGGATGCGGGTGCCAGGGTTGTTCTCTCCCAACTAGGTCCAGACCAGAAGCTGCACCCTTGCAGCTTCTTTTCCAAGAAATTTGACCCCACTCAGCAGCGATACGGTGTAGGGACCGCGAGCTATTGGCCATAAAGTGGGCCTTGGAGGAATGGCGACACTGGCTCCAGGGCGCCAGAGAGTCGTTCATCATCTGGACCGACCACCAGAATCTAATCACTATCTGCAATATGAAACAGCTTAACCCTAGACAGGCATGGTGGGCATTATTTTTTGAGAGCTACAACTTCCACCTGTCATACCGCCCGGGGTCCAAGAACACCAAGGCCGAGCCCTCTCCCATCAGCAAAAGGAAGACGTCCCCCGGGCGGAGCCCGCGTCTGTCCTACCTCCAACCAAGATCATTGCACCACTCCGCTGGGATCTGGAGATGAGGGTGCGCCAGGCACAGGCTGTGGAGACCGAACTGCCAGGTGTGGCACCTCTTCGACTCTATGTACCCAACACCGTCAGGACGGAGGTCATCCAATGGGGACATTCCTCCCCCTTTGCTGGACACCCCGGAACGCGTCGCACCCTTCAGTTCATCCTGCGTGCTTTCTGGTGGCCCACCATGACCAAGGATGTTAACGAGTTCGTCCAGGCATGCCCAGTGTGCGCCAGGGCCAAGGATGTGAACCAACCATCACCAGGCGAGCTTCAAACACTCCCTGTTCCCCGCCGGCCCTGGACATTGCCGTCGATGTCATCACGGGCCTACCAGTTTACGAAGGAAAGAACACCATCCTCACCATCGTCACCATCGTCGACCGGTTCGCCAAAGCTGTGCACCTGGTGGCCCTCCCTGGGCTCCCGTCAGCTAAGAAAACACCCGAGCTGTTCCCAAAGGACATTGTCTCGGACAGGGGGCCCCTACAACTGGAGTGCTACCTGAGGTGCTTTGTCGCCAACCGTCAGTACCCCTGGGCTCGCTACCTCACCTGGGCTGAACTATCACATAACCTCCATGTATCCTTTGCCACCAGCTTCCGATGTTTGACCACCAAGAACTGGAGGTTGAAGTACCATCGGCCCAACAGCATGAGGAAGACGTCCGGTGTCGACGACTATGGAACCAAGCAAACCTCGCCATCCAACGCGCTAACACCCACTAAACCACACAGCACTGCCATCGACACCCACCGGGGTGGTTGTACCACGTAGGTGACTAAGTATGGCTGTTTACAAAAAACCTACACCTACAGACAGAATCCCGAAAACTATCACCTCGATTTATCAGACCATACAGCATCACCCTCCGAATTAACCCCGTCACCTATCCAGCTGCCTGCGGCGCTCCGGATCCACCCGGTATTCCATACTTCCCAGCTCAAACCCGTCACCACCTCATCTATGGTTGCCGGTGCCGGTCCTGGATGGGGGGGGGGGGGGGGGGGTACCGGCACTAGAACCCAGATGTATTATAGTTGCTAATCAGGAAGCATAAAAGGAAACGAGATGGCTCCGCACATCGCTCAGTCATTGAGTCGCCCATGCTACTACAAACGTCTATGTCTACCTGTTTCATCTCCGGTTGCCCGTGACAAGCACTTTCTAAGTGGATTCAGTACCTCTGTAGTGTTATTTACTTTTATATGCATAGAGTCAGTAGTGATATTTTTATAAAACCTTTAGCAGATTTAATCAGATTTAGAGTTGATTCTCTGACCATGCTGTTTCTTTTCTTTCAGATGTTTTTTGCTTAAGTAGTAGAAGTTGCATGCTGGCTTTCAATTCAGGCTACCACCAGTCTTACATTTTATGATGGAAGGAAACCAATAGGGTGTGACAGCTAGAGTGCCACCGTTTTTTTTTTTTTTTTTTTTTACAACAGATAGATTTAGAATGTGGCTGTCAATTACACACAATTGCCCTGATCAGTTTTGTTTGCAGCTAAGTTGTTTTTTCTTAAAAACCTGTTCATCTTCAGGTCATTTTGTGAACACGTTCATCACGGACTAGAGCTCCAGAACAGCACAGATCATATTAAATATCGACAATAGAAATTGAAGAGGGAAACCGAAATATGTTCGGACACTTACGATAGTAGTACTGTATGTGGTCTTCTGTGTTACAGCATGTTGTGAGAGTCACATTTTGGTATACAGTAAGCCAAACTTTGGTATATAAGTTTTATTGGATTTCCAGGGAGGGTTAGATACGGTACCATGTCCTGTAATCATGCTGTCATGAAAGCCTCATATACTGTAGGTATTAAGTTTGAACATTCTTCTGAAGTGTTAACTACTGTACTATATTTGAAAACCCAATTCATGTGTCCTATGAGACTATTTATTAGCTAAGTTTTATTCTTTTTAATACCAGTTCCATAATGGGAGGAGGAGAAAGAGTAAAATGTAAAAGACATTTTTCATGCAACTGAGAATGAAGCTTATTTCCATTCCAAAAATGGATGAAGTTATGAACTGCATCTAGGGGCATAATTGTGGGGGGAAAGTGGGACTGACTATACTGGTCTCCAAAGGCTGGAGGGCACTTTCAAGCCTAGAAAGCACTTTTTTGCCCAATATATTTGTTTTTTAAGTATAATAATCAGTGTAATGTCAGTTAATTAGTGTAATAATCAAATTGCCTAAATTAATCAGTTGGGTGATCCAAAAAATAGTGGAGGATCTCTCATAGGCCACTTTCACCATTTACAAACGACACTAAGTAGTTTAGTCCACCATTTGGCATATGATACAGTAGACAGCGTTTTCCCTCCAAACGTATATGCTACAGTTTCATAAACACAACACAAAGAAGTTTTCATTATTTATACCTTTAGCTAATAATTACAGTGTAGATTAAGCGATTCTTTTTGTCATCTTTTATTGTGCTGAATAGTAAGCAATTTATTGATACTCCAAGCAAAATGTGTTTAACTACAAAAAATAATTATAGACTAAAGAATGTTGAAAAATGATGGTTGAAATGTGGGGAGATTTTAAACTAATGGAAACTTATGGAAATATCATCGAGTTTTAATAAATGTCATATCGGAACAGTTCATTACTGGCTAGCCTATAACCACCAGAGATTGTTTTGTACAGTTCTCAGCTCAATAATTTGTAAATAAATAAATATAATAATAATAATAATAATAATAATAATAATAATAACAACAACAACAATAAATAAAGGGGACGAGGACACAATGAGATTGCTTATCCTACAACAATACAGTAATTTGTCACTGTCATATACATGAAAGTAATTTATGTTCTTCTCACTTTTGCTCTGTTCTACCTTGTGGGGCAGAGATGCTGTCACGCTTCTTGCTTGTCCAAGAAAATGATACAGAAGAAACCCTTCAGCACTACAGTATGGCCAGCTCCATGGGTTGTTTATAGAGGGGAAGGGTGCGGCCAGCAGTGCATCACTCTCAGGCTAGCCATGCATCTACAGGGTGAGTAGCAGGTCTCAGGCACAAAACTCACAACTGTTTCGTCTCTCTGCACTTTCACAGTTTGACCGTGCTGGAAACTCTCCCACACGGAGCATGCTGCTAAGGTCAATGTCAGGCTTCGATCGCCTCTTCTGGTTCTTCATCTTCAGCCTCTGCCAGTAACAGCCATCCCCCAGTAAAAGACGTCTGCTGCCAACTCCAGAAGCCAAGGAACTGCTTTAAAAATGTAAAGGAAATTTCAGAATCAATCCAAAGTTCCAAATATTTGAATGCATTTAATCTGTTAAGTGGAGAACCACCAGTAAAATAAACAGCAAACTAAGACTAGATAAGAGAAAATTCAAGTTGCAAGGTTATATCAGAGTTGGATGTTAAAATCACAGTATTGTCAGCATATAACTGAATAAAGCAGTCAGAACAAATATTAGGGAGATCAGTAATAAAAATAAAAAGAGTAATGAACTTAAAATACTTTTTAACGAAAATGATGAATGACTTTTTTTCTTTTAATTTTCCTGCATCCAGAGTTTCCTGAAAAAGAAATTCATAAAATGTCATCTATCAACATCCAAAAATGCAAGTATGTCTTTAGGGAAAGAAACAGACAGAACTCACATGTAAGGAAAAGGCCATCAAGAAAAGAAAGTAGGTGAGTAATTTTACTGGGTCATATCAAGAGGTGCTTTTGGATACAACAAAGCAATTTCCAGCTGATCTCTCTCTCTCTCTCTCTCTCTCTCTCTCTCACTCTCTCTCTCTCTTCTCTTTATATTCCACAAGGTTAGAATAACAGAAATTGTATTGAAGCATGGTAGTCATAGGCACACATCAGTTTTGGTCATATTCTGAAAAATAAATGTGAAACCTTACAGGTAAGGCAGGAAAGCTTAACATACTAGTGGAATATTTTTCTATAATAACACTCTCAGTGAATTTTTATTCCATTCAAAAGCAGGCATGCATTATTCATGTTTATTTGTGGGTACATTTGTAGTACATGATGCTCAGAATGATAATTTTTCATGAGCTCTATTTTCAATTTCTTTAATCATAGATGAAGCAATCTTTGGCATACAATTGCATCTAATTGTGGGGAAATTTTAAAAGCAAGGTCTTGATTAAACATGAGTTTTAAAAAATGACATTTGTGGAATTGAGTGGAGATTGTTACAGAAAAATATAGGTGTTTTTGATTGCAAAGCAGCTGATTGACTTGCAGAGCAGCTGTTTGTCCATATCTGCAGTCTAACAGTCTGGAAGATTAAAAAAATTAATATGCTGAATTTTAGAAGCTTCTGATTGGCCATTAGTCATAATTAGAAGTTAAATTAACTATTTGGCCATAATGTTCCAAACTATGGAGAAAATACTGTTATAAAATACTGTTATACTTTTAACAGAATACTTTAAGAACAGAATCCCAAATGTGAGTTATGGGAGTGGCAGCATCATTTTTGAAAAATGACGATTGCATCATTACAGTGGCACCTGTCAAGTAGTAAGTTATTTTAAGTTAACTCCAAAATGTCATGTCCCATGAAGTGTTCCTGAAATATAATGCATTGTATCTACCAAAGGTAGTATCATGGGTGCCCAAAGCTTATTGGTGCATGTGGGGAGCTACAATAGGACTATCCTATTTGATCAGATCCCACAGTAGAGCTACTGTAGCACATATTGCTGAAAAGTTACAGTAATGCTGGCTGTGACAGAAATGTCTTAAACCACATTGCATTGCAGCTTGCTGAGCATGGATTTACTGAATGGAATGGAAAACAGTGAGCATCAGAACTAGACTATGGAGCAATGGAAGAGGGTGGTCTGGTCTGATAAATCACATCAAATTACATGTACCACATGCATTGGGCTCTTTCAACGGGAAAATGTGCTGTGCTACATTGAAAATTGTTCAAGAATGATTTAAGGAACATGAAAAAGATTTCGATTCAATTCATTTATGATATCATGAATTAAAGTACCAATAAACATCCTTGACTATACTGGCTTTTTAGCGGTTCTTTAAATTACGTTTTCTTAGCTTATTTTCAAGGGTTCTAAAATCCATGTGGGTTAAATGTTCCTTTAGCCCAATGTGTGCTAACCCAAACCCAGTTATTTTGGCTTCCAGCTGTCATCTTCCATCATCTTTAAAAGTTCAAATTTAAAATAAACCTCAACATATAATGTATTCAATGAAACAGAATTACATTTTCATTGGCATTTGTTAATTTTGGAAGCAATATTAGATCATATGGGACAATGTTTGGATAATAATAAATCAGATAATTGTGCTTTCCAAAGCATGCAACACTAACTTGAAACTTATTAACTACACTACGGTAGGGAGAATGCAAGAAATTTGAGAAAGTCTAAGGGCTAGGTTTACTATCCTGTGTGTGTCTATTTTTAGGTGTAATTAATCTGCTGTGTGATAAACTCATGCAATTTATGCACTGTGAATGCAGCAATACAAAAAGTGTGATTTTCCACTCATACATATGCATTTGGGGAGGAATTGTGCAAAAAGCGGGAACTTAATGCAAAAAAAAGATTGAAAAAATATAAAGTGGAGCTGATTAAATATTTGGATCTGTGTATTAAAAATTGAAGCTGATATTAATCATAAATAATTATTTTTGTCTGATTCCTAAAATGGTATGGTAAATAAATTATGCAGCTGTGTTTCTATGACTGAGTGGAGGACCAATGTTGTCAGGGTTTCTGTTTCTTCACCTTGTGTCCATGACCCTATGTGTTCAGCGTATGAAAGTCCAGCACTACATCACACAAAAACATTAAAGCTTAGATCAATGTATAACAAAGAGAGAGAGATGGGGGAAAAATGTCCTCCTCATACAGTAGAATGAAATTACATGCAATACCTTTAATTTTATTTCCTTTCCTATGAAAGTATCATATTTGTTACAAGAGTTTACAGCATGTCCTGATTGCGCCACTCCCAAATAGTGCACAATAATATATTGAGACTGAGAGTCAGATAAATAATGCTAGTTCTTTTTGACAAAGATAAGAAGTACTCAAACTGAAAGGGATGAAATCACTGAGAGGCTTAACTTGTCACCTAGAGGTTTGGATCATGTGCAAACTTATGCCATGCTGGTTTATGTGTATTTCTCTCACTGTGCTCTGATATTATGAAACTTAGCTTAGAAAAAAAAATCTTCTGAAAAACATTTTAAACGTTTAAAATGTTCTTCTGTTACTGAGTCGATTTTGAGTCGATTTTTGTTGATGATGTTTTTAGCTTCATCATGGTCTGATATTTTTGCCACTGAAATATTGTTGGGCTTCACAATCAGAATCAATGGTAACAAACTCCACAGTACAGTAACTTCCAGGGAGATTAAATTAGATGTAACACAATATAGGTGAACTTTACCTAGAACTTTTATTATTAGCTATTAGCAATTAACAAATTATATTGATTAAATGTTATTAATAAAGTGTTTGGCCTGAGCAGCTGACCGGTTACTGGTTAGCAGCTTACTTGCTGCTGGTTAGCTTACAGCGTACTGGTTAGCCATGCACGTAAAGCTGTCTGCATGAAGACCAGTAACAAATTTAAAACTTCATTCAATTCAATTCAATTTTATTTATCTAGCTTTATATAGCATTTTTAAAATAATGCTCATTGTCGCAAAGCACCTTTACAGAATCAAAAGAAAATTATGGAAATAAGTATGAAATGAGTGAGCAAATACAGTGGAACCTTGGATTGCAAGTAATGCGTTTTGAGAGTGTTCCGCAATACGAGCAAAGATTTTTAATACATTTTAACTTGAAAAACAAGCAAGTCTTGGTTTACAAATACTGAGTATCATGTAGCATGCATACAGCTTCTTATTTTGACGACGAGCGTCACGTGATCACAACTGAGCCAACGGTTTTTCTCTCTCTTTCGCTGTGGAATTGAGAGTAATCGTCTCCCCTGCTGAGTCTTAGTGCTCTAAACACTAAGTGCTGGGTCTCTTACTGGTATAATGAACATCCGTGCATGTGTGTACTGTTTACTATTGCACTATGACCACTAACACTAACACTATGCGCGTAAAAAAACATATTTTAGTTTGTATTTGTATAGGTTTGTACACTTGATTTTTTTCAAAGGTAATGTGCAGGTTAATTTGGTTTATTTTTACTTTACAGCAGTGATTCCGTTAGTCTGCACTCACTCGAGTGTCGTTAGAGAGATTTCTTGGTTATTTTCTCAATAAAACAGTGTTTCTGTTGTGTGTAACTCAAATAAGAGAGGTGGAAGGGTTATGGTGTAAGATCAGAAGGGGAAGATGGGAGGGGCTTATTCCTCCTCTCCTCTCACTTTAGCTTCACACACATACACAAACACACACCCTACTTTTTTTTTAAAGGTAAAGTGCAGGTTATTTTTTATTTATTTTTTTTACTTTATATTTTGTATTCATTATTTTTATGTATTTATTTATTGGGGGTGTGGAATGAATAATTTGAGTTTTCTTTATTTCTTATTGAAAAATTCACTTTCATTTACAAATGTTTTGATATATGAGCCTTCCGGAACAAATTATGCATGCAATCCAAGGTTCCACTGTATGTATGAATCAAAATGATCAGATTGTCTCTGATGAGCAAACCAAAAAGCGACAGTAATAACAGATAGCAGGAATTGTACAATGGATAGCAGGAATACTTTAGACCATGAATGCTTACAGACTAATATGATTTGTTTCTTTTGAACTTGGCATTAGCTTTAATAATCAACATACAATTTTTATTATGAGAAATCATACTTATAAGAATAAATCCGTTATAAGAATATGCATTTTTATGGCTATATGCCTAGTAGATTTAAAAGTGATAAGCAAGAATGTTTCCTTAGTGTTTAAAAAAATTCACTTTAGAAATTTAGTGCAACAATGAATAATCTTCTGACAAAATCATTTTGTTTGAGGACTTCTCATACTGCATTACTGGCATAAGCAGTAAGGTGGAATCTTTCAAGTCAGCTTTTGAAATAAGTTGTTTTGTCAATTGTGTTATTACTGAATATATAAATCATTTCTTATAATTCAACTTAAGGTTGAGCACAAAAGGACCAATTCAAAATAGAAACAGCCATGCCAGCATCCCGAGCTAATGATAGTTTGATTGGTAAAGTGAAAGAAATGGCAGGATTGGATATGAAAATGTTGAGTAAGCCCGCATGAAATAGATAGTAACAGCAATAAATCCCACAATGTTTAAACAAGTACATTTAATGATATGAAGACACACAAGTTGGTTTCTTACAATATACTGTAGTCCTTGCCCTTCAGCCCTGCAACTCTTGCCCTTCAGCCCTGCAAGGTAGCATTGCTGCTCAACAAGTCAAAACATATGGCATCATATTAGTGCCTCTCTACTGAACAGAAAAATTCATTTATTAAACATACACAAATAGTTTTTGCTCATTCAAATGTTCTCTCCTTCCATCAATACCTCAGACAAACACACACGGCCTGACAATGTGCAACAGCAGACCAATCAGAGACCAAGTCTGATTGGCACGGAAACAGCCAATCAGAATTAACAGTCTTGCAGCGCTAATTGCTAAATTTAAGGGGTTTACAAAGGATTTAAGTAAGTGAAAAGTTTTTGGTTAAAAATGACAGACACAGTTAAGGCCATACATTACAAAAGCTTGTGAGCCCACATACAGTATACAAATGCATACACACAAAAGAGTTGATATTACTTAGTATACTACTTAGGATTGATCTTCAGCAATATTTCTTTTCTGTGAACAAAACATTTTCTAATATCCTTCACATAGATACCAGCAAAAATACTCAAACCTAACCTTCAGATTAGATTCTCAGCTCACAGATATGAATGAGCATCATCATAATGTCATCCATGGCATTGTGCTTTTCTTTTTCTTTTTTCTTTTTTTTTACATAACTTGTATTTATTTTATACAATACACTTTTTAGTTTGTTTTGTTTAGCTATTATAAATATTAAAATGTGTTGAATATATGACTCTGATCCTCAGTAAAGAGAACTTTTTCTTGAGTTAATGAGTTTGGCTTTGTATCAGTAATTAACATTAATTAAGTATGATGATTGAGTTAATATTATTGTGGTTAGATTTAATAATACTGTAACCACTTTCGATATCTTTACCCATTACCGTAAATATATCATGTGCGCACCGTTACATTGTTTGAGTATTGTGTATTATTATATATTATCATGTTTACACTTGCACAAATGTATACCAGCCTGCTCAAATGATGAAAATATACTGAACTTCATTCATGAGCTTTATTAACATTTTTATATTGCTTATGAAGCCAGGGACATTGTAACCCTTTTGCAGAATCTTGACACAGAGAGAATATTATGTTTTTCTAGGTCTCAGATGGTGTTTGCTAAGTAGCTTTAGTAAAGGGGAAAAAGGGAAGCTTCTTGGTTTTAGACAGGTCCTGCAATCTTTAACTAATTAATCTAGCAGAGGAAAAACAGGGCTTGCTGGTGGTACTTGTCTGTTTTATCATGGCAGTGTTGCTAGCATAGTTTTATTTCTTACGTTATGTTTCTTTTTTACTGGGATAATCCTAATAAGAACAAAAGATCTATCCCACATGCTTGATATAAAGATTTGAATTTTTTAAAAAGGAGACTTTTTGGTCATACTGGTGCACTCGGTGGGTTGCCACACCCCATACCACACAGCCACTGTATGCAGTGTCAGGTTGCATCAGGAAGGGCATCCGGTGTAAAACCTGCGCCAAGTTGTTCTGTGGATTGATGGTCTGCTATGGTGACCCCTTGAATGGAGCAGCCGAAAGACTAAAAAAAAATCTAGAAATGTGCATTGACCACCAGATGGCATAAAAATAAGGGATAAAATTTTCTCCCATTAAAAAATGTCATCTGAAATTATGTTATTTCAAGAGACACATCTGAATCTCAGTGACCACTTTAGACTGAGGAAACCATGGGTGGGTCAGGTATTTTATTAAAATTTTATCTGCAAGGCTAGGGGAACAGTCATTCTGATTCACCAAAAAAAAAAGTAATTTACAAAGCATGCAATTATTTCATATCCTAAGGGTTGATATATTATAGTTCCAGGCACATTATGGCGTCCCTGTTCATTTGGTTAATGTATATGCCCCAAGTTGGGTGGATGTAGGTTTCATAAAAAAAAAAAAAAAAATTTAAAAACCGCTCCTCTCCCTATTCCCTTATTTAAATACTTGGCATTTGTTTGTTTTTTTCAGGACGGGATTTGAATTGCATGATAGACCTTGCCTTTGATCGCTCCACAACTAAATCTATTTCTCTTTCCAAATGCCCTTAGCATCAACATTCAAAACAAGTGAACAAGTGCGGTGCACAGACCCATGGAGATTTCACTTTTCAAACAGCAGAATGTATCCTCCTTTCTTTTCTTTTTTTTTGTTCACCATTCCTATTTCAGAGTAGTCTATTTTTTTTATAGATGCCCCTGTGGAAAGAAATAACTCTCCACCATCATGGAGTCATATCATGCACCTGTTATCTCTCTTTCTCCTGAAGTTTAGAATGTCCAACATAAAGATTCAATACAGCTATACTGTCAGACCAGAAAATCCACACAGATACAACAGCAGAAATATATAACTTTATTGTAAGAAATATGTCTGATTTTGTGTGAGAGACACTTAAGGATCTAATTAGAGGAGAAACTATTACATTACTATTACAATAACAATTACATCTTTTTTTTTTACTGTATTTATGAATATTGATGCATTATACTCAATCAGTCCACCCCTAGATCTTTATGAGGTAGATTTAATCTGCTAAAAGGTTGCAATCATGTCAATTTCCCTTGTTAAGGGGAAGTTCCCCTGTGGGATACGTCACTGAGACCTGAAATATCAAATCTTCCTATATAAAGAATTATTTGTTTATGCAAATTCTGTATAATTTTTACAGAGTGGCAAACCACCTACAGTAGTATGTCCATGGAGCTACTTCAGAGGGCATTTTAATTGTTTGTACTATTATTGGCCAGCGAACATCCAGATGATGACGTCCCTGGATGTAGACTGGTGTATGATAAAAGCAGAATCCTGTCTGAGATCATCACTTCCTGCCCTTGTATTTTCCAAAATACGCTTTATAGTGCCATACTATACAGCAAACTTGATGGTGTTTTTTTTTTTTTTTTTCCTCCTGGTAAACTATTAGTGGCACGGATGGAAGGTGATGTGCACCCATGGACTCTGATGTGTTTTGGGCATTTAATGTTGATGTTAGTTCTGTTAGTTCCCAGTATGCACTGCACCATAAGCACATGTAAGTTTTTTTTCACCATTGCTGTTTGATTTCTTGTGTGATTCCTGTTTTTGGAAAATAAAACATAACACCCGCATTTACACTGTGACTGTGAAGCCCTTTTGTTAAAACCTTACAAAATTCAGTTACTTCACTACCTTTCCATCCCTTTCACTGACATATGAATTGTGAACTGATAAATTCACTCCCTTTAGATATTTTCAGATTCATCATATATACTGCCACCAAAATCATATCTAGAAATGCTCCTGAACATACCTGCAGAATTATATTTTATAGCACACCCAAGAAGGTGCAAAATCACAATACATATGACTATGCAGTAAGTGAGTGAGCAAGCAATAGTGAAAAATGCTTTTGCTCGATTCTAGGCTAGTTATTTGTCTGCTAGCGCACAAGATGAGTTGAATGTGAAAAAAATGTGCATTGACCACCAGGCGGTATTAAAATAAAAGCTGACCAAAATACTTAAAAAATGTGCACATTCACTCTATTATACAAACTATTAAGGCTCCCGGTTATAATGCTTCTGATATAATGTTATAATGTCTTAAGTATTCAGTGCTTATTATGTTTAGGGCAAACTGGGAGAATGAATATGAGGTGAAAATGTCTGATATCATGGGGAATAATGCTTTAAATAATGAAACTGGCATGACCTCCTCCTAAATATTCTATATCCAAATTATTGTATTGTCATTAACTGGGGCAAATGTAACCCATATATTCTGGACCTGTCCTATTCTAACAGTTTAGGAGTACAATAATCATTAGGTTTTTTCTATGGGGCTTGGTGTGGAAACAAGACCTTGCTTTAAAATTTATATTTTTGGATTACCGGAAGATTGGATTTTTATGCCGACAAGAGAACAGGAAGCCATTTGCCTTTACTTGTCTCTTAGCCAGAAGAAAATTATTACTGGAGCGGAAGGCATCTGGTCCACCTAGAGTGTCAGCATGGATTAGCAACCTGATGTTTTTAAAGTTGTGAAAAAAGTCATGCACTCACTGAGAGGATCTGTTGAGAGATTTCACACGATCTAAAACTATTAATTTCCTTACTGAGAGATGTAAATCTAATTTTCAAATGGGAATTAAAATCAGTATATCAAGCTTTTTATTTTGTATATGGGCATGCAGTAACTAAATGAGATCCGCATACAGTATGATTAGGCAATGGATATCAAATCGATGTCTGTCTGGCACTTGCCTACAGAGTTGTTCTCTTATACTGTATATGGTAGGCTGAAAACTGTACTGTCTTCCTATTCTACCTCAATTGTACCTTTTTTCTTCCTTTTTTGTTTTTTTCTTTTGTGTTGTATCCCTCCCACCTTCAGGGTCAAGGGTTCGATTCTCACTTTGGGTTCTTCCCACAGTCCAAAGACATGCAGATTAGGCTAATTGCCCATCCCAAATTGCCCATAGTGTATGAGTGTGTGCACCCTGCAATAGATTAGAACCCCATTCAGGGTGTCACCCCGCCTGGTGCCCGAAGTCTTCTGGAATAGGCTCCAAGTTTCCTGCAACCCTGAACAGGTTATGCAGTGTAGAAAATAAAACAATGTTTTGTGTTGTTTGTTTATGTATGTCAGTGATGTAGTGGTTAGCGCTGTTGCCTTGGATCTCCAGGGTCCGGGTTCAATTCTCGTCTCTGTGTGTATGGAGTTTGCATGTTCTGTCTGTGCTTGGAGGATAAAGCGGTATAGATGATTGCTTATGCATGTTGTTTTGTCAAAAAAGGAGCATTCATTCTACCACTTTCTTTCGAGGGATCACTGATCACAATGCAGGAATACACCCAGAATGGAACATAGCCATGTACTACAGTACACTGCATACACATTTGTATATTGTATATTCATTCACACCTAGGCAATCCATGTTCTGACATATCATTGGGCGGTAGAAGGAAACCTATGTATGTTTTCAGAAAGCATACACAAAAATATTACCCTGAACTCCACTACAAGGTGGATTGAATAAGACTGATTACCCACCAATAAACCGGTGACAGGATCATGGGCACTCAAGGTCCATCTATGCCTGCCGGGACCAAAGGCCAACCAACCTGGCCTGATCCCACATAAAAGCCAATGCACTTGAAAAAAATCAATGCTGTGCATCACAGCCTGCCGGCATGAGGCTTAGCAGGCACAGAATTTACGGTTGTTTATCTGCCCTCCAAATTCCCCAGATCTCAATCTGATTCCCCATGGGATTCGTGGGACAAACCATTCTGATCCATGGAGGCCCCATCTCACAACCCAGAGCACCCAAAAAATCCACACACACCCAAAGATACTGTGGAGGGGACAGAGCTGTGCCAGGAGCACAAGACGAACCTAAATCCTAGGTGGGTTTAATGGTTTTAACATTATGGCTGATCAGTGCAATTCATCCTACAGTGCTGAAGACTGAATAAGATGATCATTGCAATTAATCCAATTATCCCAACCAAAGTACTGTTTTTTTTTTTCATATGTCTTCTATACACTTTTGTGTGCTTTTGTATTTCCTATTTTTAGCTACTCTTGTACTTTTTTGCTTATTATAATGAATATTTATGTTTGTTTGTTTTGTATGCATCTGACTATCAGTTGATGTTAGAACATATCGTCTACCCCTAAAAGTCATCCCAGCTTTTTCTTTTGGAATTCAGTTGGTACTTTGTTTCCTCACCATCTCACAAATATAGATTATATCTAATTCTTGCATGGATTTTTCACATCCAAGAACAGAAAACAATCTGATGCTTTGCAGGGTGCTGATGTTGAGTCATAGACTAACACCTCCTCTCCTTTTCTACCTCAGACAAACTGTGTTACAACACACATTGTGTAGATTCAGTGGTAAAACAGACGATTCAGTGTCATCAATCTACAGTCAGAAACAGTTTGCACGACACATCCACAGGCATGGTTTACATCTTGTACAGGCCTATTCACTGCGACTTCTGTGTCTTAGACATCGGAGAGGTTGTCTCAAGCAGTCAACTAGAATTATTTATTTCCCATCCAACCTCCTGCTTCTGGTTAAAAATCAATAGAGAGGTCGATAATCCGTCAGACTGCTGCAAGCAGGCCTTGTGGTTTCTCAGCTTCTTCTAATCTAGCAGGGTAGCAACAAGCTGTGTATTTTGGGTGTGTCTTTAACAAAGATCAATGACCTTCTAGCAGAGAAACCTTCCTGATGGTCACCAAAATTGCAGCTGAGACAGAAAGAGACTGGCCAGAGGAATTCATGGCAACAGCGGAGGAAATCGAAAATGTTTTAGAAGCTGTGTGTGAAAGAGATGTAAAAGTATTCTGTTTTCTGTTTTAGATAATTGGATTACACAAATGCATCATAATGAAGCTCACAAAAATGAATTTGATAATTAAATAAAGCCTGCTAAATGAGCACATTGAGCAATGGGACTGGGCAAAATGCTGACAGCACCGGTTTCATAAGTAGCAGTGCTTGAGCAGTTGGACGTACTCAACTAAACTTTGCAACAGATTGAGTGTGTGTATTATTAAACAATCAAACAAACTAATAAAAAAGATCAGTGAAAACTTGCTTGCAAATCCAAAATATATAGGAATTCAAAAATGCACATTAATGACTACAAAGGTGGCATGGTGGCTTAATGGTTAGCACTTTCTCCATGTTCTGTGTTCGATTCCCAGGGTCTGTGTGCATGGAGTTTGCATGGTCTCCAGTGCTTAGTGGGTTTCCTCTGGATACTCTGGTTTCCTCCCAAAAGACTGCAAATAAGGCTAATTGGCATTCCCAAATTGCCCATAGTGTGTGAATCAGCGTGTGAATGTTGAGTGGAGGTCCCACCACCATAGTAAAATGGAAAAACATACAATGCTAATCAATATTGGCTTCCACGGACCCTAGCAGAGGAACCCTACAAAGGTTATTAGATGCATGGATGGATGGATAATATATCGTAAAACATTTGCAGTACTTTGTATTGCAGTGGAGTAAAAGTAAAAGTCTCCCAAAATAGAAATACTTAAGTACAGAACAGATCCTTAAACATGCACTTTTGTCCAGAGGCAGCACAGTGGTGTAATGGTCAGCACTGTCGCCTTGCACCTCCAGGGTCCGGGTTCGATTGCAGTCTCTGTGTGCATGTTCTCCCTGTGCTTGGTGGGTTTCCTCTGAGTATTCCGGTTTCCTCCCACAGTCCAAAGACATGTAGGTTAGGTTAATTGGCATTCCCAAATTTGCCATAGTAATTGTGTGTGCCCTACAATGGATTGGCACCCTGTCCAGGGTGTACCCTGCCTTGTGCCCTAAGTCTCCTGGGATAGGATCCAGGCCCCCTGTGACCCTGAATACAGGATAAAGTGGTATAGACGATGAGTGAGTGAGTGTTATTGTCCACCACTAGTAATGCAGAAAATAGCCAGGATAAAAAAAATCAGAAAACAGATATGAGAATATTGTGTAAAATATTGATTACTATTATTTTGTGTTGTCTATGTGCTTTTCTTCATGATAGACATGCACCATTGTTTTGGTTTTTGTCTTTGAATGTTGTTAGTCTTTCAGATTCTCGAGTCGAGGGGTCACCACAGTTGACCAACCAGTCCATACACAACTTGACACAAGGTTTTACGCAACCCTCCCAATTTATCTGGGTTCGGGATATGCACATCATTCAGTTCTTTAAATGGTGGCTAATATTTAAAAAATAATAATCTTTCATAGTGTCTTTCATTGTTTTATACTGCTGACTAAAAAAGTGAATGGAAGCTTAGTTCAATTCTCTTTTTTTTTTCCACGATACATTATATTACTATATAGCCTGTAATTATATATATGATATATATATATAGTATACTGTATATACTGTAGGCTGGTCTTTTCATATGAAGACTGCCAGTGATGTAGTTGTTCAGACATCTAAAGGAAGTTCATTCCACCACCCAGGTGCCAGAACAGAAAATAGTTTTGATGCATGCCTTCCTTGTACCCTGAGAGATGGTGAGACCAGTCGAGCAATGCTAGAGGATCAGAGGGATCGTGGTGCGGTGCAAAGTGTGATAAGTGCTTTAAAGTAGCTCTGTGCTAGTCCATTGTTGGCCTTGAGACAAGCATCAGTGTTTTAAAGCTGATACAGGCAGCTACAAGAAGCCAGTGGAGGGAATGAAGTAGTGGAGTGGTGTGGGAGAATTTAGGAAGATCGAAAAACAAGTCATGCAGCTGCATTCTAGATCAGTTGCAGAGGTCAAATGACACACAGAGGCAGACCTGCCAGGAGTGAGTTGCAGTAGTCCAGTCTTGAAAATTGCCTTTTTCTGATAAAAAAAAAAAAAAAAGAAACTTGATTCTTGGTTATGATTATTGATGAACTGTACAAGACTATGGTGAAGCTAAAGGTCAGGCCTGTAAGACTCAGTTATTCCTGAAGGCTTAAGATGGATGGAATGGTTTATTGTAATACAAGACAATATCCTACCAATTTAATACAGCAGACATTAACTTATCAATCTTTTTTAAAGCACAGGGAAAATCTTCCTAACAAGTCACATAGCTGATCTAAATACACAGTATCATCTAATACCCACAGTAGATTTTCTGCACATGATTTATTTTTGTTGTGATGACAAAAAAACCTTTTAAAATGCTATTAAAATGTGCAGATTTGGGGCATTTCCCAAATTTTATACAATGAATGACTGCTTATGTAGCAAATTAAGAACTAAATAATCAATCTGAGTTAATTGGGGGGGGGGGGGGGGGGATGTTGTCATGTACATATTCAATGCATCACACTCAGACATTTTGTAATATGACTTTCTCTATTTATTTTTCAAGTCAACATGAATAAATTCATTCATTTATAAAGTCATGAAGTGCTTTTATGAATATAAAGCATTGCATGAGGAAGAGGCTTTCCACTGAATTACGTCCCTGACCTTCACAGGACAAGGATAAAAAGGCACTTCCCTAAAAACACACAACATTAGGCAGCCTTACAAATTATATCTGTACAGATCAGCTCCTAACATGTAACTCTTGTATGTCTTATATAATTTATATGTGGTATATAGCTAAGAAAACTAAAATATAAGCATATAATATTTGCTTTTCTCTATTCCTGCACGGGCAGTCATGTAGTGAATGGAATGAAGATGCTGTGTATACAATGATAAAATGCAGCTGGTGTGATAGAGACAACATGAACATGCAGTTGACTACCAAAGGGAAATGTATGCGAACTTATGCTTCAGTTGTTGTAAATAAAACCATATTGTATTAAAGATAACATGTAAAAGTAATGTAGATTCAAGCTGCAATATTATATGGATGCCTGAAATAAACATTGAATGCAATTTCATTTTAACTATTGGACATTCAAGAGATGTTCACAACGTTATTGAATAGAAATATCATAACCTTTTAATTTAGGCTTTTGAAGCTGTTCTCAGGGCATTATTTGGACGTGTGTTCTTAGTGGGATACCTGCTAAAGATTTTCAAGGGAGAAAATATGTGATGAAATACAGCAGCGCCTATTATCTATTATTGTAGCAATAAATCAGTTATATGGCAAAATATAATGAGAACTCCAATTTCAGATTTTACACTGTTTGTGCACTGAATTAAAAGAATATTTATACCGGCATGGCACATAATTTAAAGGTCATATTCCTGGGACAGACAAGTGACAGTAAAAAAGTGACAATTCAAATATCAAAGTCTGTGTACACTATTATAGACACTTATTATCTGACTATTACAATTTATAATTTTTTTATATAAATTTGCCATTGTAATAATTTGTGTTAAGAGTTTATTTTTTAAATGCCAATAAGGTCTCTCAATTATAATTCATAAAGGTTTTATAAAGCTAAACTTTATGAGAAGTGCTTTATTTTCCATCGATATATTTTCCATTTAGTTGGCTCAGTTTATACATTATTGTGTCCAGTTTTACTTGTGGGAGAAAGCAGGCAAGTGATAGGAGCAGTAATAATATGTTTATACCACAATGCTTTTGAGCATGCAGACGAAGATCTGTATCTCTACAATATATGAAATGATAAGAATCACCTCCTGACAAAAAAAAAAAAAAATAGGTGGAAATAATAATAAAAAAAGCACAGCATATAAAATAAACAGAATATAGAAAAAGTAAAAGTAAGAACAAATAGAGATAAAGAAGTAGGACCAGAGGAAGAAAGGGAGAAGAAATAATAGTAATATAATTACTAAGCAATATGCATAAGATAAACTAAGGAATAAAGTGAATCTTAAGGCAGTTAAGCTTTAGTGGGAAAGTATTGAATGTTAGTTAATAAACGTTTTCTGTTGCATTATATAATTTTTTAAGAGGTAGGGATGAACATATGGCAATAAATTATATATCTGTATCTATATTTAATTTTAATTTTTATGTCTGACTTGAAAGGCTATAAAGCACACATGAATTGGTTAAAAGAAAGCTGCAGTAACTTATGTATACGGATGAGATATACGGATATGAATCTGCAATGTGTTCAGTGCAATATGGAGTTCAGAAATAAGGTGGTGTAGTGGTTAGCACTGTCGCCTTGCACCTCCAGGGTCCGGGTTCGGTTCCCGGCCAGGTTCAATTCCCGTCTCTGTGTGCATGGAGTTTGCATATTCTCCCCATGCTTGGTGGGTTTCCTCTGGGTACTCCGGTTTTCTCCCACAGTCCAAAGACATGTAGGTTTGGTTAATTGGCATTCCCAAAATTGGCCCTAGTGTACGTGTGTGAGCCCTGCGATGGATGATTGAGTGAGTGAGATTTGCTTTAGTGCTAGATTGTGTTGATGTAATTTCTAGTGCCAAAATCACAGGTAAGGTCATCGCTCATTGTTTATACTGCTTTATCCTCTGCACAGGGTAGCAGGGGGCCTGTACCCTATCCCAGAAGACATAGGTACACCCTAACACACTACCAACACTTTGGAAATGCAAAATATGCTAATCTGCATGTCTGTGGGAGGAACACAGGCGAAACACACCAAGCATGGGGGAAACATGCAAACCCCATGCACAGACACGTTGCGGGAATCAAACCTGGACCCTGGAGGTGCAAAGCGACAGTGCTAACCACAAAGCCATCATGCCTCCCTAACAGGTAGGGTATGCAAAAAAAATGGAAATGATTTCTGAAGTACCGAAGACCAAAGTCCAAGGTTGACTGGTTTGGGCGGCACGTTGGTGTAGTGGTTAGCACTGTCGCCTTGCACCACCAGGGTCTGGGTTCGATCCCTGGCCAGGCTCGATTCCCGTCTCTGTGTGCATGGAGTTTGCATGTTTTCCCCGTGCTTGGTGGGTTTCCTCCGGGTAATCCGGTTTCCTCCCACAGTCCAAAGACATGTAGGTTAGGCTAATTGGCGTTCCCAAATTGCCCGTAGTGTGTGTATATGTGTGTGTGTCTGTGTCCTGCGATGGATTGGTACCCTGCCATAGGCCCCCGGTATAGATGGTGAGTGAGTGAATCGTTTGGTTGTTCAATATAATTAATTAACAGACAGACAAACAGATTAGATAGATAGATAGAATTAAAAGTGAATATTAAAAACATTTTGTGCATATTACGGAGGTTAAAATTAAGGAAATTATATTTCTTAAATTAACCTGCGGTAGTGTTCCATTTTTCAATACAACTTTACTTTTCTCATTATTTTACTAGGCTCATTAAGTAAAACATTAAGAACTAATCAGGAATATTATGTTTATTGAGAAAGTTGTTGTAATTTCTGGGTAATCAAAAATTGTATTATTACCTTTGGCTCGTAATGCTCTCCATTCCTGAGAGATGACATACTGTAGCTTAGAAATTATAAATTAAAAAATAATTAAAAGAAAGACAAAAACAAATCACACTATTGTATGGTATGGTATTATAGCAGCTACATAAACTAAACTCCTTTTGGGGGTGTTACAGCCAAGAAAATTTGAGACAGTCAACACATAACAGAATTAATATGCCCATTAACCAACATGTGCTGATGCTCCTTGTGTTAGCTGACAAGAAAGAAGTTAATAAAACAGCCAATTATAAATGAATGCTTCAGTGGAAATCAAATTCCCAGCATGTGTCCTTTTGGTGGTCATATACACACCAGTGATTTTAAGCAAAGCTGTTTCACTTCAAATATTATAACCGATAGAATGTAATACCTTGGTGAACATGGCAGCTTCTATAGAAAGAGACGCACACTAAACCTTATGCTCACCATTAGTAATTTCAGGGCGGGTGGGCTTTTTCTACCTTTTTCTCCACAGTTTGGCCACCTGCCAATTCCCCTCAGAGGGTTTCAGGTCAGTTTGACTGACACTTCGGGGATAATGTCAAATCTTGTAGTTCACAACCCACCATGACTTCACCTGTCTGACTTCGAGTCAGCATAGATTTTGTGGAGTATCAGATATCAATCTAACAGCTTCCAAAAGTTGACAGGCACGAACCTAGGACTGTCTCTGGTGGTATTTCTAAAGGGTGCTGAACAGACAGCTCTTCCAGCTTTTAGACTTCTATATACACTGCCTTCTCAAGAATTTCCCCATTTCAAGATGTTATTTCATATACACCAGATGTAAATGTCAATTCCCAGAGACACAAACTTTCTATATTCATTTGCATTTGTAGACCTTATAAATATAAATGTGAAAATATTATTATTATTATTGAGGAAAAAAAAAACAAGATACAATACCTATAATGAATAGCTAATATTGAACACTTGTAATGCCCTAAATTTCCAGTTTATTATTCATCTTTATTGATATAATTTAGTAACTACAGATTATAGTAACCAAACAGATAACAGTTAAACAATAAAGTAAAACTGATGAATATACTGTATAGCAAGTCCTTTATATCTTAATAATAGAAGCACTATTCAAATACAAATCATGATACCTAATGTGTAAGGAAGTTCGCATGATATCTTTCAGCTAATGGTAAAATTTCATCAAGTAGTCATGGCTGAATTCACCTGATTTGCTTGCACTGAACTCATATTGATTTAATTTCTCACTTATCGACTCAGAGCATATCAAATGCCCGAAGCACGGGATCTGAGTAATTGCTGTATAACGACGCCAAGCCCATACTCCTCAGCACTCTGTCTCTCCTCTGGTGAAAGCAATGCTGATTAACAGGTGAGAGCAATGAAGGCAAATGAAGCCTTGATGATAAGCTGAAAAATCTCTGCTGTCTGAGGGTGTCGTGAAAGTCATTTCTAACTTGTTTACAATAATTGCATAGCTCATAAAAGAATCTACAGAGTAGAGTTCCCATTCATGTCTGACACTAGAAACTCACTGGGATCCTAATTCTTCCACAGCTCTCTCTCTTTGGTCATTTTATGTAATCATGAACTCTATTTAGATATTTGTTTGCCTTTGTTTCTTGGCAAATTCTTGTGTTCAGCAAGAAAAAAAATGGCACATGTCAAACATGAAGAAAGGCATGTAGAGAACTCAAAATAACAGCAATCAACACTATATTGTGTATATTTTTCACAACATTGTCATATTTCTGTTTTCCCTGTTCCTGATTTTTTTATTTACAGTAGGTTGTTCTCTGCATCTGAACAAAGACTTAACAAATGGGGACAGTAACAAGTAAATGTAATTCTTTGTTGTTCTTAAATAAATAAACAAGTATCTGTGCTTTACTTGCGTATTTCCATTTTGGAAAATGGATCCTTTCACTCAACTACAATACAAAGTAAAATATTGTATACATTATATTATGAAATAAGTATACATTATATTATATAGTATTATACTGTATATTCAAGTCAAACCAGAAATTTCTCTTGAATGATGGTGTGAAACCAATGACAATAAACAACGATGAGGCGATGCTTCAGTAAAACATTTGAATGGTGCACACATTTTGAAGAAGGCCATAAGTCCATGAATGATGATCCCAGCCAAGGTGACTTGGAGACTTCTGCAGTCGTTCATGTGAACATTCAGTGACTGGAACACTTGATTCTTGAAAATCATTGCACAACTTGGTTAAGCCATTTCCACATGTGGACAATAAAAGGAGTTCTTGGTGGACGAGCGTTTCAGACATGAATCTCAGATCATGTGCCTCTTTGCCACCGCACTTTTTTTACCTTGATGGTGAAAGTGCTAGTGCAAGACTGGGATGAGTGCATCAGTGTAGCAAGGGATAAGATCTTTTTTTTTTCTCTCATAACTGTGTTATGTCTATTATTCTGCACAATCAAAAGTCTCAGGTTTGCTTGAATGCTCTTTGTATATTATGCAAATATATTATCTGTCATTCTTCTTTCTTTTGAGTAGAAAAAAGACTTCAATTAGGGTAAAGTGCATGCCTCATTTTGGATGATTGGCTTTGGCCTGTTGGTTCCACCTATGTATATCAACACATAATGTTATTGTTTGAAGATCATGGCTACAGCCTACAGTAATGTTAAGCACCTGTAAAAAAAAAAAAAAAAAAAGCTTGACGCTATTCACCTCAACACCTGTGGCTTTATCTGAAAGATTCTTTTTTCTCAAGATGTTGGACAGAAAAAAAGAGCAATTTGAGGTCAAATGCTTTCTCTGCATGCCTCCATAATTCTCCATGACATCAAACACATACTGTAGAGGTAAGCCCATTTTTGTCATAGTGGTCATTTTCTTACTGTGTAATCTAATGTTAGCTTGCAGCAGTGAAATCTTTGATGATTGTGTATGTGTTTTAAATTAATCCATCAATACCGTAATTAGGTTGTGTCCCTCGCCAGATTACCTCATGACAGCTCTTAAGCAGCAAACTACACCGCAATCCAATACAACAGCAGCAATGCAGGTTTTAACTAGTAATCACTTGAAGTTTTACGTGAAATATTAGCACTTGGACTCAGGTTAACAAGTTCTATTTGTAGTTTTGCATTCAGCTTATGATGCTAAAACAGTTAACATATCAAGTGTGGTTCTACTTTAACCAACTGAGATTACTATTTCCACAAATTCAGCTTCTACTGGCTGTAATGATAACCTCTACTAAACTATGAGACAATCCAGGGTCTCAGGACATTTATTACACACTGATCACATGAAACATTTATTTATATTCATCAAAGGGAGTGAGTTGGCTATAACAATTAATTATATTTGATTAAAATGTTTGGAAGTGGCCAGAGTGACATAATGAGTAGATAATGAGTAGATTAAGCAAGAATCTAAAAAATAAAAGTTAGTGACATAACATTGGCAGCACGGTGGCTCGCAACGTTGCCCCAGGGTCCAGACTGGATTACTGCCTTGGGGTCTGTGTGCATGGAGTTTGCATGGTCTCCCTGTGCTTGGTGGGTTTCGTCCGAATAGTCTGGGTCCCCACTATGGTCCAAAGACATGCAGATTAGGCTAATTGGCATTCCCAAATTGCCTGTAGTGTGTAAATGTGCAGGAAATTGTTGAAGGAAGGTCCTACCACGGTCATAAAAATGGGAATAAATACAATGGTCACCAATGGCACCACAGTCCCTGGTTGGACTACGAAGATTTATTCTACACTCTAAAAAACGCTGGGTTGTTTCTGTAAACACATTGTTGGGTTGTTCATGCTGGGTCAAAATTCTGGGTTATTTCGGGGACTTTAAACACATTGTTGGGTTGGGTAATGCTGGGTCAAATGAGATGTTGTGGGTTATTTACAAATGAACACCTGGTTGGGTTATTTTGACCCAACAACTGGTTTATTCTTTATTTCTCCAAACGGCAGCCCGCAGAATGTTTGAAATATTACTGTTATTGTGTCACAAAGTGTAGTTTTAAGAGTTGTTTAAGCGAGAATGTATGCGTGTACAGCTCAAAACATCAATCGGTTATTAAAGATGGCGTCTATTTAAAAAGGTGCCCCAACGATTTCGGAGATTTGAGCTCCAGGCAATACGGGTGCTACAGGTTCATATAGCCGCCCAACATAGCCTCACTTCGGCCACTACCGCTGGCTGTGATATCTGTGCAGTAGTTAAAACAGCGGATTTATTTCATTTTGGTATAATACGGGTATGGTATAATATATTGCGGCTGTGAAAAGCATCCTGTACGCTGCATTCTATTTGCACTATACCACAAACCCTCGAGTGTGCACTTCCAAGTCAAGTCCGTTCTTTGCGTTTTTGGAATTGAGACACGGCATGAGGAACTTTCTGGATTCTTCACTTCTGAAGCAGAGGGCACGCCACTTAAAGCTGGCAGTATTTTAATGGTAGGTTATAATGAATTTTTAGCTAAATTTTAAATGTTGTAGTTGTGGTAGAAGCAAGCTCATTTCCATGTTAATTCGCGTTTCCACTTTTTAGTTATCACTTTGAGAAAAAATCTTCACTAAAGCTGTGTGTGGAAAGTCTCCTGGCATATTTTATAATATTGTAGAGTTGTAAGAAGAAGCAATTGGGATATGTTTAATGACAGTCTTAATATGTCTGTTTCTGTCTGTTAAAAAAAACAACAACAAAAAAAAAAAAAACAGGTTGTGTTATTTTGACCCAGCAGTTGGTTTATTCTTTGGAGAAATTTCTGGATCCTTCACTTCTGACTGGATCATGCTCAGTGCACTCAGTATTTTATGGTAAGTTAATGTGAATTTTTACTTATTTTTTAGTAAATTGTGATAAGAGCAAGCATATTTTATTGTTAAATTTAAATGCTTTGATATGGGCGTGTGGGGTTAATGTTTTTTCTTACTCTGTTTTTTATTATTTAAAAAATGAGAATGCCTCATCGTAAAGTCATCGTTTAAAATTAGCTTTTTCTTTATCCTTATATATTTATTATAAGTTGTACATTCATTACTTAAATATTGTATTCATCTAGGGTTTGTTGAGAATTTGAAAAGGGGGGAATGGTTCGTATTAAATCCAGATGGAGCACTGTATCCTGTTATCCCTCACACATTAAATAATGAGGTAAAATAGTCAGAAATTCATGTTGACGTGAAAAAAACATATTTTATTAAATCCATACGTAGTTGTACGTCCTTAACAAAAATGTTTGACATAAATGTTAGTTATATTTCAACACTAACTGATGGTGTGTTATCCATAGATGGAGACCAACATGATGGGAGTGATATCTGCAAAATATGGAGATGACTGGAGCATTGTTCCATGGTTTGTACCTTGGGGATTAGACAGGAGGGACCTGACAAACCTTTCCCATTGTTGGAATCAATGCTATGAGACAAACCTTTTGGTGGCGATTGTTGATGTTTGTTTTAAAGTTTTTTTGTCTTTGATATTAAATACACAAAGCAGTGTCTTCCCACCTGCGAGTTTCTCCAGCATACTGAAGATCATATTGATGGACACAAGTACTCATCTGTTAAATTTTTGAGGACGGAAGGTTTTTCACCACACATTTAATCAAATAATATTTTTTAAAAGTTTTATTGTTTTTAATGTCATTTTAAAAGAAATGAAATAGTAATAGTTAAATAACTAATAGTTAAAATATTAAGATTTGTATTGGAAACGTCTATAAAAAGTGTTTAAATATTGTATATTGTATATTTAAATTAAAAAAAAATGCAGATTTACAGGGGCCTCTGGTTTTTATTGTTTTACAGAGTATGTTACACACGTGGACAAAATTGCTGGTATCCTTCGGTCAATGAAAGAAAAACTCACAATGGTCACAGAAATAACTTTAATCTGACAAAAGTAATAATAAATAAGAATTCTATCAATGTTAACCAATGAAAGTCAGACATTGCTTTTCAACTATGCTTCAACGGAATTATAAAAAAGAATGAACTCATGGAACAGGCCTGGACAAAAATGATGGTACCCCTAACTTAATAGTTTGTTGCACAACCTATTGAGGCAATCACTGCAATCAAACGATTCCTGTAACTGTCAATGAGACTTCTGCACCTCTCTGCAGGTATTTTGGCCCACTCCTCATGAGCAAGCTGCTCCAGTTGTTTCCGGTTTGAAGGGTGCCTTTTCCAGACAGCATGTTTCAGCTCCTTCCAAAGATGCTCAATAGGATTGAGGTCAGGGCTCATAGAGGCCACTTTAGAATAGTCCAATGTTTTCCTCTTAGCCATTCCTGGGTGTTTTTAGCTGTGTGTTTTGGGTCATTGTCCTGTTGCAAGACCCATGACCTGCGTCTGAGACCCAGCTTTCTGACACTGGCCAGCACATTTCTCTCTAGAATCCCTTGATAGTCTTGAGATTTCATTGTACCCTGCACAGATTCAAGACACCCTGTGCCAGATGCAGCAAAGCAGCCCCAGAACATAACAGAGCCTCCTCCATGTTTCACAGTAGGGACAGTGTTCTTTTCTTGATATGCTTCATTTTTCCATCTGTGAACATAGAGCTGATGTGCCTTGGCAAAAAGTTCCATTTTTGTCTCATCTGTCCATAGGACATTCTCCCAGAAGCTTTGTGGCTTGTCAACATGTAGTTTGGCATATTCCAGTCTGGCTTTTTTATGATTTGTTTTCAATAATGGTGTCCTCCTTGGTCGTCTCCCATGTAGTCCACTTTGGCTCAAACAACGACGGATGGTGCGATCTGACACTGATGTTCCTTGAGCATGAAGTTCACCTTGGATCTCTTTAGAAGTCTTTCTGGGTTCTTTTGTTACCATTCGGATTATCTGTCTCTTTGATTTGTCATCAATTTTCCTCCTGCGGCCACGTCCAGGGAGGTTGGCTACAGTCCCATGGATCTTAAATTTCTGAATAATATGTGCAACTGTAGTCACAGGAACCTTTACCTTTAACATGCTTGTCTATAATTTTCTTTCGAATCTCCTGAGACAACTCTTTCCTTTGCTTCCTCTGGTCCATGTTGAGTGTGGTACATACCATGTCACCAAACAACACAGTGACTACCTGGAGCCCTATATATAGGCCCACTGACTGATTACAAGATTGTAGACACCTCTGATGCTAATTAGTGGACACACCTTGAATTAACATGTCCCTTTGGTCACATTATTTTCAGCATTTTTTAGGGGTACCATCATTTTTGTCCAGGCCTGTTCCATGAGTTTATTTTTTTTAAATAATTCTGTTGAAGCATGGTTGAAAAGCAATGTCTGACTTTCATTGGTTAACATTCATAGAATTTTTTTAAATTATTACTTTTGTCAGATTAAAGTTATTTCTGTGACCATTGTGAGTATTTCTTTCATTGACCAAAGGGTACCAACAATTTTGTCCACGTGTGTACATTTATTTTACATTTAACAAATGGTCACCTTGGGATTATATGGTTTTGTCTGACATCTTTGTCAAAATTAAGTTATTCACATTTTCTTATTCTGTGACAATCTATTTACATTATGTAAAGTTGTGTACATTTTTGGGTCTTTTTTGAAAAAAAAAAAACAAAAAAAAACAAATGGAATGTGTCCAGAATGTTAATTTACCCACTAGTTGGGTCAAATAAAAATTACCCAGCACTTTAACTTGTAACCCAACAAGAGTGTCAATTTAACCCACTGGTTTGGTCAAATAAAATAACCCAGCATTTTGACATTTAACCCAACTAGAGTGTCAGTTTAACCCACTGGTTGGGTCAGATGAACAACCCAGAAATCTGGGTTAAATGGTACAACCCTGCACTTGGGTCAAAACAACCCAACGCGTGTTCTGTCCAATAGTGACCCAGCGGCTGGGTTATGGTTGGGTTGTTTTTTAACCCAGCAGTTTTTAGAGTGTAGGGGTTGCTTCATCAGATCTTTTGAACCACAAATTCTGCCACAAGTTTTACGCCAGATGCCCTAAAAAATGCTGGGTAAAAAACAACCCAAACTGGGTTGTTTTTAACCCAGGTGCTGGATAAATATTGGACCAACTACATGCTGGGTTAATTTAACCCAGCAAAATGGGTTACTTATTTAACACAGCAAGATGGGTCAAATATTCAATCCAAATTCTAGGTCATATTTAACTATACTGCTGAGTTAATTTTACCTCACAAATAGGTTATTATTATTTTTATGTTTTACATGTCTATGGGTAAAACAGTTTAATTACTTTGATATACTGGTCTATTACAAAAGAAAACACTAAGTTTTGCAAACCATACATATATGCAATAAACAACACCCAATTAATTGTACAAAACATAGAAAAATATTTATTTTTCAAAAGCACAAGATCAGATAATACGAAACACGTTCAAGAGCGACATCATTACGATACTATTACTGAGAAGCACTAATGCCTGAGAGCAGTGCTGGTCATTATCTCCCAACATCAGGATGTAGGTGTACGGCCTCGACTGACAGATATTCCACGGTGTTGGTTCCAACCTTAGAAAGAAAGAAAGTAAAAGTTTATGGAAAAATTAGAGAGGGTTGGCTAGTATGCATATTTGTAAGAAGATTAATGTTTTGTAACACCTCAGCTATTTTATGTGTTTGCTAACGTTAGCAACCTAGCTAAATGCTAGCGTCATGCTGGCACTACAGTTAACAGTTTAGCTTTCATTCATCACTTCACCACCTTCATACACCCTGCAAGCATTCTACAAAGAAAGCTAAAAAAGCTCAGACATTTTTTGCAGTTTCTTTCATATACATGTGGGGTTCTTTGGTTTGGCTAGTTAGCAGCCATTGTCAGATAAACTAGCATGCTATAGCACAGAACAGGCTGAAAGTTTGAGTGTAACACGGTAACAGTAATAAATGTTACATACAGTGAACAAATTCAGTCATAGGTGAGTGAACGTGTGTATACAGACCTTATATTGAACGTTTACATTTCCTCTTAAATGCGTGAGGAGGACGAAAAAAAGACGAAGCTGACACAGCCACTGAATACACCGGTGAACTTCGGGGGAGGGCCGGTCTGACCTGTGATGTTAGCTGTCGCTAGCTAACCCAACTCCAACCCAGCAAGCTGGGTTAAACAAAAAGTACCCAACTCCCTGTAAATAACCCAGAAATATTACCCAACAGAGGCAACCCAGCATTTGGGTAGTAAAAACAACCCAGCATTTTTTAGTGTGTGGAAATGTTAATTATTTAAAATCAATAATCATATTTTTGTTAATTAAATTCTATTAGCATTCAATTAATCAATATGTGTTTAATATTGTTGTATATATGTACTGTATGTAATAATCAGACATCTTTTCATTAGTTTGGTGGGTTGAAAATCAAATCGGCAGGCATCCTTTCAGGCAACTTCTGAAGAAATCTTTATTAGAGGCACTGTATCATTTGACAAAACAATAAACAAACTGCATACCAATTATCCAAGCAATAATATGGTATATTAAATAAAACACTAAGGTTGTTGTTGCATAATGTGTTTCTTGAATCCATTTTTAAGAAACCTTTGATATTACCTGAAAAAAGAAAATCCAAGGATCCAAACTGCAACATTGGCATTATTTAAAATGTAGGGTAGGGGTGGGGGAAAAACATTAAGTTCATTACTCCTTCAGTTGATTACATCTAAATGCCCTCATTAAAAAGCAAGCACAACAATATTCACATATTCATTGTCATTAACTGCTTATCAACTTCATGGACATGAAAGTCCAGAACTCCTAAACATAAGAAAAATATCCCTGGAAACTAACAGCACAAGATGGGGGACACAGTGAATGGCCATCCAACCTATCACAAAGTGCAGGGACAGATACTCACACATCTAGTCATACACCACATAAGATTTAGAAATGACAATTAGCCTACAAAACGTCTCAGGTTATTTAGCTGTAACGCTGTTCCCTGAAAAAGCGGGAACGAGATGCTGCGAGAAAACGCTATGGGAGCATCTCTTTGTTCTCCGGGTGTGAAGCCTGTGTGTATGAAAAACACCGAATACTTCGGCTTATAACCTCAGTCAGATGACGTCACCCGATAAGGTGCACCTGCAGGTTTAAATAGGAGTGAATCAGAAACATACTCAGCTCAATTTTGTCTGAAGGACATTCAGGCATGCCAGCAGTGCGACATTGAAGCGCAGCATCTCGTTCCCACTTTATCAGGGAACAGGGTTACAGCTAAGTAACCCGAGATGTTCCCTTTCAAAAGCTACACTCGATGCTGCGTGAAAACGCTATGGGAACGAGAATACCAACGCCGCTGCACTGCAAGTGTCTGGACCCCCAGGTTGTGTAGCGTGTGCGCACAATAGCCAAGGAAGTCTCAGATCTAGCTCTGGGATGCTGACTCGAGGATCCGCAAGCCCGGAGTAGCATTGACATCCAGACTATAAAATCTAACAAACATGTGTGGAGAGGACTAGCCTGCCGCATCACACATCTGCTGCAAGGGGACGCCTCTTGCCAGAGCAATTGATTGGGCAATCCCCCTGGTCGAATGAGCCCTGATTCCAAGAGGCGAAGTGTGAACACGCGCCTCATAGGCTAGGGCTATAGCATCTCTCACCCAGTGTGACAGCGTCTGGCTAGTGGCAGCCGCCCCCCGTTGCGGCCCCCATGGCAAAAGAAAAGCTGCTCTGACTTACGCCACTAGCTAGTGCAGTAAATGTAAATCTGAAGAGCACGTACTGGACACAGTAAGTGAAGTCTTTCCTGCTCTGGAGCTGTGAAAGGCGGAGGACAGAAGGCTTCGAGAACGACTGAGTGCATGGTCGAGAACGCAACCTTCGGAAGTTCGGGTGAGGATGCAGAATAGCTTTGACAAGCCCAGGGGCAAAGTCTAGGCAGGATGGGGAGACTGACAGAGCCTGCAGATCCCCAATCCTCTTCAAAGAAGTAATAGCCAAAGAAAAACCATCTTAAGAGACACAAGCCTGACAGGTGCTGACTCTAGTGGTTTGAAAGGGGTGTCAGCCAGGCCTTCGAGCACAATAGCTAAGTCCCACGAAGGGACCGTCGCTCTAGTGGGCGGCCTCAACCGTTTAGCTCCACATATAAAACGGACAACTAAATGGTGCTTTCCCACAGAAACCCCATCGGTCAGAGCATGCCGCAATAGCGGCTACATACATTCTGAGAGTACTAGGGCATAAGCCCGAGGACAACTTATCTGGCAGTGGACTGGTTCTACATGTCTTGCCATGCACCAACTTTCAAATTTGCCCATTTGAGGGCATAAGTTCTTCTAGTGGAGGGAGCCCTGGCACTTAGAATGGTTTCATTTTACGCTGGCTGGAAGACCAGTATCTCTTAGTTGGTCCCCTCCAAGGGCCAGACATGAAGGTTCCAGAACTCGGGCCGGGTATGAAATATTGTCCCCTGCGCCTGAGATAGAAGATCCTTCCTCACTGGAATCACCCAGGGTGAGCCGTCGAGGAGAGATATTAGATCCAAGAACCATACTCTGGTCAGCCAATGGGGAGCTATCAATAAGAGGCGCAAACCCTGTTGCCGGACCCTTGCCAGGACTCCTGGGAGCAGAACTATCAGAGGAAACGCATAAAGGCGTAATCTGGGCCACGTGTGGGCCAATTGCGTCCAGACCCAGGGGAGCTGGAGGAGTCAGAGAGTAGTAAAGGGGACATTGTGCTGCCTCTTGCAAGGCAAAGAGGTCCACCTCTGCTACATAAAATCTTTCCCTGATTTGACTGACTACTTCGAGGTGGTCTTTCCATTCCCCATGTGTCACAGCTTGTCTGGATAGCAAGTCCACTCCTACATTCATGTGCCCCGGAATGTAAATCGCCCTGAGGGACAGGAACTTGTTCTGTGCCCAAACCAGAACCTGGTGCGCTAACTTGTTCAAGCGGCGCGAGCGCAGACCACCCTGGCGATTTATGCACGAGACTACCACAGTGTTGTCCACCCGCACTAGGACATGGTAGCTTCTCAAATGCTAGAGGAAGTGTTTCAGGGCCAGAAACAGAGCCATGATTTCGAGGCAATTGATGTGCCATGTGAGAAGATGACCTCTCCCGCTTCCTTGTGCTGGACGACCATCCAAGACCGTACCCCAGCCCGTGAGAAAAGCGTCTGTCGTTAGCATCTTGCGATGACAAGATGGACCTAAAGTGGGACCCAAAGTCAGAAACCGGGGTCTGAACCACATAGAAAGGGTATGAAGCCCCCGGCGCGTAACCCTTATTAGCCTCTGGGGATTGGCCCTTGAGTGAAATCCCCTGGCTCTTAGCCACAACTGAAAACGCTCTCATGTGCAGAAGGCCCAAAGGTATCACCTTGGACGCAGCTGCCATGAGACTTAAGATCTTTGAAAGTGATGAAGAGTCACTTTCTGGCCTAGCTTGATTTCCTTCAGGGTGTTGGAGGATGGATTCAACACGAGTGGGAAACAGCTGTGCCCGCCTTGTGATCTTATCCCTTGTGACACCCTAATATGTTGCCCTCTGAACAGTAAAGAGAACACCTTTCGTGGCGTTGAGTCTCAATCCTAAATAATGGAGATGAGCTAGGACGACATCGCTAGCTACTAAGACTGTGCTAGCTACTAAGACTGAGCCAGGATCAGCCAGTCGTCTATACAATTCAGAATACAGGTGCCCTGGAATCATAGAGCCAGAGCTGCATCTGTTCATTTTAAATATGTGCGGAGTGACAGTACTAGACCAGATGGAAGGACCCAATACTGATAAGCTTTGTAAGCTTTGCCCCTGAAAGCAAACCTCAGGAACCTCCTGTGTTGTGGCAATATTTCTATATGAAAATATGCATCGTTCAGGTTGACTGTCACAAACCAAACCTCTGGTTGAATTTGATAAACAATTCTTTTTTCTGTCAACATTCTGATGCTCAGCCCAAGAAGATGTAAAATTGGACGCAACCCCCCATCTCTCTTGGAAACCAGGAAATACTGACCTTAGTAGCCTGTCTGGCAGGGGAACATGTTCTATGGCCCCTTTTCCCAGCAAAGTCTGTAATTGCCAAGTCAGCAGATGCGCTTGTTCCGGTTTCATGGAAGTGGAGACCACGACATTGAAAACGCGGAGGACGATGTGCAACGGAGGGGGGGGGTGTTAGATGTCCAGCATCCTGAAAAAAGGCAGGAAGGAACCGAGCATCTAACATTTTGCTGGAGATGCTGGTCCCGAAACACCAGTGGTGGCGGAGATTAGACAACGGCCCCCAGAGGGTGCCAGGGAGGAGTCTTTATCCCTTATTGGAATTTTTACACGGCCCTCCCCGGGGGAAGACACCACTAGGGTCCTGGGCACGTCAACCTCAGCACTTCCTTTTTGGCGGAGATAATGCTCCTCAGATCTCATTCTTGAGGCGGATTGCGAAGCGCGGTGAGTCTCTCCCCTGTCTCTACGAGGGGGTAGCTGGCTCGCCACACTCTCCTTCTGCCCCTCACGCCTCGTGGACCCGCAAGTGCTCAGAACTCTTAGCAGGTGAGCCTGGTATGCCTGCAAAACCGCCATGGTGTGCAGGGCAGCACCAGCCTGACCGGCTGCCTGAAAAGCTTTCCCCACCAACAAAGATGTTAGTCTACATGGCTTGGTGGGCAGTGGGGGCTTTTTCAGGGAGGATAAGCTCCCAGGAGAGAGAGATAGCTCGCAAGCGTCTCTACAATCTGGGGCATCATTATAAAACAGGGGATGAACAAGGCTTATTCCATGAAAGAATTAACTTATCATGGAGGTCGCCAAAAAAGGGGAGGGACCCTCATTGAGGCCCCTTCCCTGGCCCCCCGACAGAAATCTGTCGTTTAACTTTGAGCGCTTGGGGAATTTTTATTATTATTATTTATTTATTTATTATTTATTTATTTAGGAAGTCTCTTCCGCCCTTTCACAAAAGTGCCGGAGCTCGCCGTTTCTCTTTAAAGAAAGAGAGCCGCGCGCGAAGTGCCTTAATAGGGAGGAGATCACAATGCTTGCACTCTCCTTGAAACCCAAGCACTCAAAGAAAAAGTCGTGGAGATCACCCTCCGAAAGAAATCTATCACACGGAGGCACGCATCTCTCCATTATCGGTAAGTAAAGTTTTTCTTTCCTACAGTGATTCTGTTGCACGCACACACACACACACACACACACACACGCACACGCACGCAAACACAAAGCGGTCCTTAAGACAAAAAGATCTGAGGATGTTTCCCATTCACTCCTATTTATAACCTGCAGGTGCACCTTATCGGGTGACGTCACCTGACTGAGGTTATGAGGCCGAAGTATTCAGCGTTTTTGATGCACACAGGCTTCACAACCAGAGAACAAAGAGATGTTCCCATAGCATTTTCACGCAGCATCGAGTGTAGCTTTTGAAAGGGAACAAGTCTTTTGATTGATTATTGGATGAAACTGGAGTTCCCAAAGAAATCCTACAAAGCATGGGCAAAACATGCAAACTTAAAACACTGGATGGGAGATTCAAACATGCAACCTTGGAGGAGGGCTTTCAATGTTTGGAAATTTAAGTCACAAAGAGGACATAATTTGTTAAACTTTAAATTTGAAAATTGTCTTGCTATTTTGTGCAAATTTATATGACCTAAGTTGTTTGAGAAGGTTGTAAAATTTTGAGTAAAGTCACCCCATGCTTGTTGGGTTCTTCCGGATACTCCAGTTTTTTCCCATAGTCCAAAGACATGCACTGACATTTCCAAACTGCCCTGAGTGTATGCATCAATGTGTAAGTATGTGTGCTATGTGACTTGTGATAGACCACATCCAGAGTATACTGTACCCCGCCTTGTACCCTGAGTATCCTGGGATAAACCCCAGACCTGCCATGAAATGCAATGGAATAGGATGAAATGAAATGAAAATGATTTAGAGCTGACTCAACAATTAGTTATCTACTGTAAATTAGGCATTTTTAGAAAGTGGGGACAGATAAACAGGATAAGAACATGAGTGAAAGGAGTTTGAAAATAATACCAAGCAATTATAAATTAGAATGTTTATATGAATTACAGAGAAACACAGTGAGTCATTTGCAGTTATAAATGAGATGATACTTTCAGACAATAGCATGCACAATCAATTTGACAAAACCTGGTTCACCATGCAAGCACTGTTAAAAGCCATAAAAGACAACAGAAGCTCAGGTTAATGTGTGTCGGCGCATCATAGATCAAGTGTCTTGTCTGGGCCATCAATATTGTTTCCTTCTGTTCTTGAGACCACACAGCTGGAAAGCTCATGATGAATGTGTTCAGTGGAACAGCAGTGGAAATCGCACTGATGTTGCAAAAGTATTGCATGTGTTGACATCTGGAGAATGACTTATATTGGTACAAGCCTGTGGTTGGATATTTAAATCAGATCAAAAACTCTAAAGCTGGTCAGAGATAGACAGCTGTAGTTTGGTTTGTGGCAGAAAGAGTAATATCTGTAACACTTCTGGGAAATGAACATATTTAGATGGAACACAGTAGAATGGTTTTGATTATTGTATGAAAAAATATTTATTTGTCCCAACTGCATTAAATATCTGAATGTTCTAGTTTCTATATTTATCAGGTACAGTAGACTGCAAAAGGAACACCGGCTCAAAATCAATATCTCATTGACAGGCAAACAAATAATAATTTCAAAAAGAAAAGTGATTATTTGATTTAGACCTTCATGCATGGCTGAAACTGTCCTCTTTCAAAAAAAATTGCAGCAGCAGAGTAAGATGGACAAAAATAATTGAAAATGGCCTGCCACTCAAAAATCTTTTATAGCAGCAATGGAAATGATATAGAGCTGACTCAACAATTAGTTATCTAAATTAGGCATTATTAGCAAGTGCAGACAGATAAAACTATATATATATATAGTTAATTTATGATCAGTCATAGACAAAGCACTTCAAATAGGCCCATCAGCAGCATATAAAAGTATAAATCTTGGGTTGTCACTTCATTTGTTCAATCATTTATCTTCAGGGGTTGTTACTTATAGACTGTATTTAAGGAACCCATGAGAATAAGTTGGGGGCACGATGCTTCTGGTGTGGGTTGCCATCACTTTTCATGGTCTTCCACATCTTCCATGCACAGAATAGGTCTGTCAGTACTTCCAGCATATTTTGTTATATAGTCTAGCTCATGACTATTGTTGCTACAATGGACCATCTGATACACACATACAGTACACACACCTCGGCATAGCTTTTACACTGGGTACTCTTCTTGACCCTCCTATTTTTTATCCTGGCTTGGGACCGGCACTGCACACTGTAGCTGGGATTTGGTTGTTCTTTTCAGACACACTGGGTAGTCTGGTAGCTTCCTGTAGCTAGTCTAAAACCAGATTTGATATGTGTTTGAAGTCAATGTTCTTTTGGAACTCAAGTTTCAATCTTCTCAATAATGACTTGAGGTTATGCGGAAGATCTCTAAGAAAGTCCACCTTCTTCTTATCAAATCACCAGTTCTACTGGTAGAAGAACAGCCCAAAGATTTAAATGCTACCAACACCATGTTTAACAGTTGGTACAATGTTTTGAAATAAAATTGAATGCCTCATCTTTTCTCCTTCAAACATATCCTTGATCAAAACCTACCTTTAAAAGGCTTTTTTTTCCCCCTGTGTATTCAGCTTGAATAGTATTCAGCTTTTGGATTGCAGCCTCCAGTTGTTCCTGCACCTTCAAGGTAATGGCAAGGCTATACAATACATTGGTGGTTCAGTGGTTGTTCCTAACCAATTTTCTTTAACCTGAGGATTACAGACTGGGGCTTCTTTCAGACCTTGGCTACACCTTCCAATGACTTGCACATACAATTATTTGAACTGATCTTGGAATCTACAGTTATTTAGAAATAGAAGCAAAAGGTATTCTTGACAATTAAATTAAAATTTACCATCCTCTTCTGCCTGGAGCTCCCTGGACTTTCTCATTGGCCAATGTTCTGTTCATTTAGTGAATGCAGTCAAAAAATCCCTTTTTAGTTGACACAGAGAAGCTACCAGTTATAGTCAATTATGAACAGTACTAAGAAGTTGAGAGGCCTTGCGTCTGATCATTTAAAATATATTTTAAATATACTTTCAGCAATCATATGGTTATATTCTATTAATTATGTACTGTAGTTGTACAACCATTCAGCCATAAACCCAACTTCACTAAGACATTCATTGTAACAATGTGTGTACTGTATATAAACTTCTGACTGCACCTGTAATAGAGGGAGCATTATTTCTCTTTAAATTTTTCTAGGGTTTTCTAGTTTTTGTATTAGTTGCACAGAGAGCTTCCTACAGTTGAAATTTTAAAATTATGTTTGTTTATTGATTTTTCCTCTGTATTGTGATGAAAGATGTTGTCCATGGAGGGCATGAATATTTCTCTTTGTGTTATGGCTTGACCCTCGACCAGTAACCCACCACGCAATAACCTTAAGTTCAAGATCAAATAAAAAATCCTGAAAATGTGAAGTGGCAATGCCTTTGGGTTGTGAGTAGTCACTGATTTATTTTTGTATTATTGTTTATTTATTGTGGAGTTTGCATGCAACTTTTGCTTTTAGATAGCACTTATAGACATTTTAATTTATTTAAAACTGTGCCAACCATATTGGCTCGATGGGCTCAGATGCCTAGAATAGAATAAGAATTGAGTAAGCCTGGTAGAGTGCATATGGAGTCAGCTAAATTTGCTAAAATGAACATGAATGTCGCAAATGTCACAAAAACCCTAAATAAATGGCCTTATTAAGGCCAAACATGAGCTGCCAGAACAGATTTACACCTCGCTCAAACCGTTCTCGAGAGATAGGCACTCTTTTAAAAGCAGTTTATGTTTTTTCAATGGTGGTGGATTGTGCCAAGACACCACTTTGCAATCTGCCATAGATGTTGACCTGAGTTGAGATCTGGTGACACTGAAGGCCATAGCAAATGAATCACATCATTTCCCCTCACATCAACCTATTCAGTGAACCTTTGTGTTCTGTAGATGGTGACATTGTCATCCTGGAAGAGACCACTATCATCTGGATAAAAATGATTCTTCTCTCTTCCGATGCCAACAAAATGCTTCATGCAACATCAGGTTTTACGTTTAATTTCTCACCTCTATATAGATGTTGTTACTGTCATGTTAGAAGGTACCTTAAATGTACTATAGCCCACTATTAATACAAAAAAACAAGCAAAACCATATTGCTACAGTACAATGATTTGATAAAGTCCTGAAAGCAAAGATGATGAATAAAAAAATAATAAAAGACCAGAGTTAATACTCCTGCCATTTAAGAGACACCCTTATCCAGAGTGAATTACATTTGTATTTCATTAAACATGCAGTTGATAGCCTTGCTCAAGGGCCCAACAGAGACAAACTTGGCAGTGATGGGATTTGAACCTGGCACCTTCCAAACCATAGTACAAAGCCTTAACCACTGAGCTATCCCAGACGCATTTTCTGACATTCTCATAGAAAATGTGGTGAAAATAAAGAAGTATATTAATGTGCTTACCTTCTACTCTATAGCTGTGCAAATATTACCAGATTAGAGAGTTAAAATTGAAACAAAATTAAACCATGTTTTTTTTTAAATATCGCATGAATAATTAACAGAGCCTACTAATTGATTTTTCACAGAGTTCTAGGTTACATGATTATGCTTCTCTGAGTAAAGAGGAACCAAATGGCTTAATAGGGCAGTAATTGGTATATAACTCAGGACATTGTGACTGTGCCAGAAGGAGGTATTAAAATGCAGCAGAGTTCACAAATGAGAAGGGACTGATGCTGCAAGAAAGTCATTATCCGCCAACCAAATCTCTGTGTTTAGGGAGTTGGGTTTTCGTTCAGTTTTCTTGTTTATGTTGAATAGACATATTTCACTTTGCCATGGAAAAACATCATTTTAGGCAAATGCAAATACATCCCTTTTATACAAGCTTTTTTATTTTTTTTTGCAAGCTATAAAACTCATCAGTTTTTTATATATATAGCATATATATATATATATATATATATTTTTTTTTCTTTCTTTCTTTTTTTTCGTGACAAACAATAAAAGCTTGGGAAAGGATAGTTCACATGTCCACATGAGTGACTGCTGTCTATTACTTAGTCTCTAAGAGTGATTAGTGATTGTGTGCATGTGATAAGGCTGAAAAAGCACAGCTCAGGGTTAAATGAGCAGGGTTCTAACACCGCTCTCTATACTGACCCATTGATCATTTTTTCAATTATGATGAACCCCACAGTGCCTGCTACTGTACAGTATGATGCTGCCACCACCTTACCTCACTGTAGAGATGGACCATTTAATTAGCCATACCTCTTGTAACACTTGCGATTCAGGCCAAAGAGTTCGATCTTGGCTATATCAGGACATACAGAGTTGTTTTTGATGGACTGAGGGGTGTTTTGGAAAGGCTCAATTAAGCCATCATATGTGCCTTTTCCTTAGGAGTGGGCCTTGTCTTGCTGATCTAACATAAAAGACAAATTGCTGGAGTGCTGCAGAAATGGTTGTTCTTCTCGCAGGATTTCACATCCCCACCAAAGGCCTCTTTATTTCTGTAAGGGACCTTCAGGTTTCCTGTGATGTGAAGAGCCCTTTTGCTCAGTTTGGCTGAACCTCCAGCTCTAGCAAGTCAGGTGGTTTCAAACTTTTTTCATTAAAAATAATGGAAGCCAGTGTGTTCTTCTGCAGGTTTAAAGTAGAACAATTTGTCTGTTATGTTCCCTCAGACGTGTGCCTCAACACAATCCTGTCCCAGAGGTCTCCAGACAATTCCCTTCACCTCATGTCTTCCTTTTTGTACTGACATGCAGAATCAGCTGTGGCTTTAAATAGACAGTGGATTCTTTCCAATGCCTTATCATGTCCCATCAGATGAATGAGTTTTAACATTTTAGGAATGACTTTAATGAATTTTAATGTATAATATCACCTGCTTAACATTTTTTAAGTGTTTAAATGTTTATTTAGAAGAACAGTTCTAAAACCAACAACCTTCCTTTCATTTTCTGGAAGAATGTATTGATTCAGTCTATGAAGTAGCCTGTCACTGTACTCAGGTAGCAGCAGTGTAGTGTGTATGTAAGTGTCTGTGTCTCAGGTTGTTTTGTTTTGCCCTGACTTTGCGCTAAAGTCCCCTGAGATATCAACAGAAAATTGCTTTTCAGCTCCAAAGCCACTTAGCTGCATTAGAAGGCATAATGAACTTTGCCAGAGAGAAGGCAGCAGTACCTTTATTGATTGTGCCTACTGGTTGCATTTGAAACCTAATTCGCATTCTGAATAATTCATGTCTTCAATGGGATCTTTTTTTTTTCGCCCTAATTGTAATAATGTTTGGGTTGCTGCAGAGCTCCTCATATATTTACTGCACTTTTGTTAACTTTAAAAATCTGAGGGAAGGATTGCTTGAAGTTTCTCCTGCGCCTTGACTGAAGCCTAGCCTATGTAGCCCAATCCGATTGAAAAGCCCCTGTCCAGCCAAATAAATGTCAACTCTTAAATAGTTAAGAGCCTTCCACTGGAAGCAGTGAGTAGCTTTTCATTTCTTAAACAACCATGTCAGAAGACATATCCTGTGGTTGTGGCAAGGATGTTTTTCTGTTTCACAAGATCAAATGATTGTCCTGCATCCTGAAAAGAACAACTAAGGAGATTGGTTAAATACTAAAATTGGGTTAAGAACTGAAGACTGCATTATTAATATCTGGAAGAATAGCAGTGACCCTTCATCTTCGGGGAAGAAATGTGGTCAGAAAAACATCCTGAATGAGCATGATGGGAGATCACTTAAACACATGGTGAAACCAAATCATTAAATTAAAAAAAACAATAAAAAAAAACATTAGCAATTAGCAATTGTGAGCAAGTCTTCTTAACACACACACACACACACACACACACACACACACACACACACATACACACACATACACACACATAGACACACATAGACACACATAGACACACATAGACACACATAGACACACATAGACACACACACATACACACACATACACACACACACACAATGTGAAGAAGACTCAAAAGCTGTGTAGCCTTAAGAAAATCCCTCAGTGAGGCTATGAGGCCATGAGGTCTAATGAGTTCAGATGTACTTTGTTCCAGAGTAATGGGTGCATCAGGGTAAGAACAGAGAGGGATAAAGTGATGCCCCCATCATGCCTAGTGCCTACCGTACAAGGCAGTGGGGCGATGCTGGTCTGGTCTAGATCCAGCAACGTAAATGACCAAAACATGAGCTGGCTACCTGAATATACTGAATGACCAGATTTTTCCATAAATTATTATTTTTTCTTCCTTAATGAACTATTCCAATATGACAATGCCAGGATTCATTGGGCTCAAATTGTGAAACAGTGGTTCAGGGCATAAGACATTTTCATACATGGATTGGCCACCACAGACCTTAACCCCATTGAGAATCTTCCCATCCATCTGGGAACCTCTGTAATCCATCTATGGACTGTGGAGGCCAATGGTAATTACCATTGTATTTAGTCACGTTTTACAATCATGGTAGGACATCCGAGCAACATTCACACGCTATGAGCATTTTGGGAATGCCAGCTAACCTAATCTATACCAGATTAATACCAGAGAACCCAGAGAACATCCACCAAGCACGGGAAGAACATGCAAACTCCATGCACACAGACACTGAGGTGAGAATCAAATAAAGACCCTGTACTGCAGGTGCAAGGCGACAGTGCTAACAAATAAGCCACCATGCCGCCATAAGGAAACTAGCTGCTTAGTTTTACTGAATATCCTGTACTGTATGCTTGTATGTATTTATATATTTGTTGTGTGTATGTGTGTGTGTGTGTGTGAGAGAGAGAGAGTTTTGTATTATTTTGCAGAACACTAAAAATCCACAACAAATTTGTCATAATCAATAAATCAGCCAGAAATTCCGACTACGGAAATATGCAACACTCACTCACTCACTCACTCACTCATCATCTATACAGTTTAATCCTGTATACAGGGTCACGGGGGCCTGGAGCCTATCCCAGGAGACTTAGGGCACATGGCAGGGTACACCCTGGACAGGGTGCCAATACATCGCAGGGCACAGACACACACACATACACTCACTCATTCACACACTATGGGCAATTTGGAAACGCCAATTAGCCTAACCTACATGTCTTTGGACTGTGGGAGGAAACCGACCAAGCACGGGGAGAACATGCAAACTCCATGCACACAGAGACGGGAATCGAGCCTGGCCGGGGATCAAACCCGGACGGTGCAAGGCGACAGTGCTAACCACTACACCACCGTGCCGCCAAATATGCAACATAGTATTGATAACATTTTGGTTGAATATAATCATATTAACCAATATATAAAGATATACTGTATAGTTACATCTTGGCAGATCAGTATGTAAGCTTTAGTGAGTGTAGGAAATCCCACCTTTTGCGTTAGGATTTGTCTCATCTACAATGTTCGTGTTGGATGATTTTCCAAATTCCTAGAAATCCATCTCACACAGTTTTTCACAATGGATAAATCTGCAGTTGTGTCTGCAATTGCAGTCTGCAATTGTGTTTGTGTCAGTGTTTTTTTATTTTTTTTCAGTTTAGTATCAATAATAGGTGACATTGTTTAATTATTTTTTTTAATCATGCTTGGGTTATGAGTCACTAACAGCAAATTGAAAAAAAGGGGAAAAGTGTCAAATTGTTACACACAGAGGCTTTTTATTTAGAGTTATATATAAACTTCCATTTACAATGCATTATCTGTCTCCTCCCCTACCATTTTCAGTTCCCTTTCTAAAGCTACACTCGATGCTGCGTGAAAACACTAGGGGAAGATCTCGTTGTTCTCCGGTTGTGAAGCCTGTGTATGTCAAAACCGCCGAATACTTCGGCTTATAACCTCTGCCAGGTGACGTCACAGAATAAGGTGCACCTGCAGGTTATAAATAGGAGTGAACCGGAAACATCCTCAGATCTTTTTGTCTTCAGGGACCGCTTTGTGTTTGCATGTGTGTGTGCAAGCGATAACGAAAGCAATATATATATATATACATATAAAACAGCATTAACTCACCGATATGGCGGTGTTAGTTAAGAGATGTGTGCTTCCGTGTGAAAGATCTCTTTCGGAGGGCGACCTCCACGAATTTTGTTTCGAGTGCTTGGGGGAAGAACACGCTCGCCTCGGGCTTCAGGGAGACTGTGAGTATTGCCATCTTCTCCCTATTAAGGTGCTTCGCACGTGGTTCGCTTTCTTTAAAGAGAAACCGCGAGCCGCGACGCATTCCTGGGGCTCGCGTGCTGATCTGGCAGACACGCATGAGACAGAATTCCCCCTTTCTCTCGCGCTCTCTTACCGGATCAGGAAGTTTTAGCTTCCGCTTCTCAAGCTTCTTCCTCTCTCGCTTCTGTGGCAGTAGCCTCCTCACAACACTCCTCCACTGTTGACAAAGCTTATGAGGAATTATTGGAGGTTATAACGCGTGCGGTCGAACGATTGCATATCAACTGGCCGCATAAGTGAGATTCCCCCAAGCGCTTGAAATTGGACGACAGGTTTCTGTCGGGTGGCCGGGGGGAGGAGCCTCAACGTCTCTCTCTCCCCTTCTTTGGTGAACTCTTTCATGGAGCAAGCAGTATTCATCGCGTATTTTTGTGCCATCGCCTTCGACTTATTCGAATATCGGTGATGTGAAAGCACGCGGTTATATGATGATGCCCCAGATAGAAGAGACGCTTGCGGGCTATCTCTCTCCTGGAACATCATCCTCCCTGAAAAAGCCTACTCTCCCCTCCAAGAAGTGTAGATCAGGCTGGTGCTTCACTGCACACCATGGCGGTTTTGCAGGCCTACCAGGCTGACCTGCTGAAGGACCTGAGCACCAGCGGGGCTATTGATGAGAAGGCGTTTGCAGAGCTGCGCCGAGCCACAGACCTGTCTCTCCGTGCAACCAAGCAGACAGCCCGTGCTGTTGGCCGTTCTATGGCTGCCATGGTATCCACGGAGAGGCATCTGTGGCTGAACCTCACGGGCATGAAGGATAGGGATCGTGCTGGGCAAAGGGGCCATAGAACATGTTCCCCTCCCAGACAGAGAGTCAGGCTACTATAGTCGATACTTTTTGTTCGATTTTGGTCCTTCCATTTGGCCTAGCTCTGTTACCCCGCACATATACAAAATGCATGGATGCGGCCCTGGCTCCTTTATGACTCCAGGGCATCCGTATTTTGAATTACATAGACGACTGACTGATTCTGGCTCAGTCTCAGGAGCTAGCGCTTCGACATCGAAATGTCGTCCTAGCTCATCTCCATTCTTTAGGATTGAGACTCAATGCCACCCTTTCTAGGTGGTTCAGACCCCGGTTTCTGACTTTGGGTCCCACTTTAGGTCTGTCTTGTCATCGCAAGATGCTAACGACAGACGCTTCCCTCACAGGCTGAAATGATGGCTCTGATTCTGGCCCTGAAACACTTCCTCCAGCAGTTGAGAGGCTACCATGTCCTAGTGCGGGTGGACAACACTGCGGTAGTTTTGTACATAAATCGCCAGGGTGGACTGCGCTCGCGCCGCTTGAACAAGCTAGCGCACCAGGTTCTGCTTTGGGCACAGGACAAGTTCCTGTCCCTCAGGGCGATTTACATTCCGGGGCATATGAATGTAGGAGCGGACTTACTATCCAGACAAGCTGTGACACATGGGGAATGGAAACTCCACCCCGAGGTAGTCAGTCAAATCAGGGAAAGATTTTATGTAGCAGAGGTGGACCTCTTCGCCTTGCAAGAGGCAGCACAATGTCCCCTTTACTACTCTCTGACTCCTCCAGCTCCCCTGGGTCTGGACGCGATGGCCCAACCGTGGCCCAGATTACGCCTTTATACGTTTCTACCCATAGTTCTGCTCCCAGGAGTCCTGGCGAGGGTCCGTCAACAGGGTTTGCGCCTCTTATTGATAGCGCCCCCTGGTCGACCAGAGTGTGGTTCTCGGATCTAATATCTCTCCTCGACGGCTCACCTTGGGTTATTCCAGTGAGGAGGGATCTTCTGTCTCAGACGCAGGGGACAATATTTCATCCCCGGCCCGAGCTCTGGAACCTTCACGTTTGGTCCCTGAAGGGGACCAACTAAGAGATGCTGGTCTTCCAGCCAGCGTAATTGAAACCATTTTAAGTGCCAGGGCTCCCTCTACTAGAAGAACTTATGCCCTCAAATGGAGTGTATTTGAAAATTGGTGCATGGCAAGACATGTAGACCAAGTTCACTGCCAGATTGTTTCAGTGCTGGAGTTTCTGCAAGAAAAGTTGTCCTCTGGCTTATGCCCTAGTACTCTCAGAACGTACGTAGCCGCTATTTCGGCTTGTCATGCTCTGACCGATGGGGTTTCTGTGGGGAAGCACCATTCAGTTGACCTTTTTATTCGTGGAGCTAAACGGTTGAGGCAGCCCACTAGAGCAACGGTCCCCTCGTGGGTCTTAGCTATCGTACTCGAAGGCCTGGCTGACACCCCTTTCGAACCACTAGAGTCAGCGCCTGTCAGGCTTCTGTCTCTTAAGATGGTTTTTCTTATGGCTATTACTTCTTTGAAGAGGATTGGGGATCTGCAGGCTCTGTCAGTCTCCCCATCCTGCCTAGACTTTGCCCCTGGGCTAGTCAAAGCTATTCTGCATCCTCACCCAAACTATCTTCCCAAGGTTCCATTCTCGACCATGCACCCAGTCGTTCTCGAAGCCTTCTGTCCTCCGACTTTTACAGCCCCAGAGCACGAAAGACTTCACTTACTGTGTCCAGTACGTGCTCTTCAGATTTACGTTCACCGCACTAGCCAGTGGCGTAAGTCAGAGCAGCTCTTTATTTGCCATGGGGGTTGCAACCGGGGGCGGCCGCCACTAGACAGACTCTGTTACACTGGGTGAGAGATGCTATTGCCCTAGCCTATGAGGCGCATGGTCACACTTCGCCTCTGGGAATCAGGGCTCATTCAACCAGGGGGATTGCCTCATTAATTGCTCTGGCAAGAGGCGTCCCCCTGCAGCAGGTGTGTGATGGATTTTATAGTCTGGATGTCAATGCTACTCCGGGCTTGCGGATCCTTGAGTCAGTCCTAGAGCTAGGTCTGAGACCTCCTTGGCTATTGCGCGCACATGCTATTGCGCGCATCCAGACACATGCAGTGCGGCGGCATTGGTATTCTCGTTCCCATAGCGTTTTTATGCAGCATCGAGTGTAGCTTTTGAAAGGGAACGTCTCGGGTTACTTAGCTGTAACCCTGTTCCCTGATAAAGCGGGAACGAGATTATGCGTTTCAATGCCGCACTGCTGGCATGCCTGGACGTCCTTCAGACAAAATTGACCTGAGGATGTTTCCGGTTCACTCCTATTTATAACCTGCCGGTGCACCTTATTCACTGACGTCACCTGCCAGAGGTTATAAGCCAAAGTATTTGGCGGTTTTGACATACACAGGCTTCACAACCGGAGAACAAAGAAAATCTTGTTCCCGCTTTATCAGGGAACAGGGTTACAGTTTCAATTATTACAGCCACGTAACATAAAATGTGTTAAGGCAACAACTACCACATATAAGTTATATTGGTCATAATAATTATAAAGATAATAATAAATTTTCATTAATCAGAGTTCAGAAATTTAAATTACATTTCATTAGCATACATCACCAGACATGCAAACACAACAGTATTCCACACAACTCTTATATAGAAAGTGTTCACGCCGCTCTTGAATGTTTCCCTAGTTCCCTAGTTCCCTAGTCCCTAGTTAATTTTCTCAAATAATAATTCTCAAATAATTTTTGTCGTGGAGTGCATTATTGATTTTTAACAAAAATGTCTTGTCATAGACAACCTTATATGCCTGAGGAAAAGACTTAGCTAAAATGAGTGAATGTCTGAAAATGGCTGTGGACAGCAATTTCAAGTTGATTTGTTGGGAGCAGGAAAAATGTGCATGTGTAAAAATCTGAATGCTTTAGTACTGACCAAAATTGGTCTAAGAAAAGACAAGCAGTGACTTGATGACAGGGTCATGGGTGCTCAAAGTGCACTGACATGTGTATGTGGGATTGAAAGACTAACCCATTTGGTCCGAGCCCACAGAAGAGCTACTGTAGAACAAATTGTTGGGTAAAAATGAATGACATGAGAACAAATGGTGAATTGAGGCTTGCTGCATATGGAGTGCAGTAACGGACTGGCCATGCTACAGCCATTCACCCTCAAAGTGCATAAGTTAGGAATTTGAACATCAGAACTGGACCATGGAGCAATGGAAAAAGTTTGTCCAATCCAATGAATAACGGTTCAGGATTCATAATATCAGGAAGTTCTATAATATGAAGGGTAAGTTGGCATATGTGTTGTGAAAACAGAATTCAAGGTCCAGAATTTACTGCCAAACACCAGATTTCAATCCAGTCAAGCATCTGTGGGATCTGCTGGAGTCCAAGCCATGGATGCCCCACTTCACAGGACTTAACAGAATTAAAAGATCTGTTGCTAACATCTAAGTGACAGATACCATAACACACCTTCAGCGGTTCTGTGGAGTCCATGCCTCAAGCTGTTTGATAAAACAAGGGGAGCTTACACAATATTACTCAGGTGTAACAGCTGCTGTGTGTGTGTGTGTGTGTGTGTGTGTGTGTGTGTGTTCAGGATTTTATGCATTTTAAATGACCAAATTTTCTCTATTTAATACAATATATTAGCAAATTGTTTGATGTTTTATCTGGGTTTATTTATTTGTTTGTTTATTCATGCATTTATTCATATGAAATACGATTCAAAAATGTTAGGACAGTTGACTGTTTACCACTATGTACCATCACCTTTTCTGTTGACAACACTTTTTAAGCAGTCAAATTTAGCTAGCAGGATTTTTCCTCATTCTCCCATTATGCGCGTCTTCAGCTGTGCAATTGTACGGGATCTTCATTGCCGTAGTTTCATAATCCGCTACACATTCTCAGTTGGAGACAGGTGAAGGACTTCAGGCAGGCCAGGCTACCACACATACTTTGCGTTTACGCAGCAGTGCACTTGTAATCCAAGCAGAATGCAGTTTAGCATTGTCCTACTGGAAAAAAGAGGGACACAGCATATGTTACTTCAAAATTTGCACATATTTTTCTGCATGAATGGTGACCTCACAGATATGTAACTATCCCATGCTATGGGCACTGTCACACCCTCTCACCATAACTGATGCTGATTTTTGGACTTATAACAGCTTGGATGGTCCTTTTCCTCTCTGGGGGAGAAAACAACGGCTGTTGTTTCCAAATACTTTTTAAAATCTTGACTAATCAGACCACAAAACACGTTTCAGTGTGTCACTGTCCATATCTGATGAGACTGAGCCGAGAGGTCTTTGATGTATCTTGACAGTATTGATGTATGGCTTCAGTTTTATTATGAAAAGCATTAAGTTATATCTGAAAATGCAGCACTGAATGATTTTATCCCAAAGGGTTCCCAATCCCACATTATGATATCAGCATTGCCCATAATCCTTCTATTTTTTTTCTTTGGGGAGAATTATCCTAAAAGTACTGGATAATATGCTTGCACATCTACATACAGATTAAGCAAGTGAACCTCAGAGCATGCACGCTCTACATAGATTAGGCCTTTCTTGGAAACTCCTTATATACCACATATATTATGCGAAAGTTAGTTCCAATCGAGCAAACTGATTGAACGAGAGACTTTGAATAACTGGTGGTAATAGTTAATAGCACTGGAACATTTAACTATATGTAACACTCCACATCCCAGAAGTTCTACAGTTGTAATTACTGTCCACCATAATGAGGAAAGAGAAGATGTCAAACCCTACAGTACATTCAAAATCAGTCAAGGAAGCACTTTAAGTAAGAAAACACATTTGATAACATTATGCCATATTAAACAACACTTAGTCTCCTTAATAATTCCTTCTAAGTCATTACAAATTGACTAGCTAATAACTATCTTACACAGGGCTGAATCCCAAATCCCTCTGAAACCCCTAATCAAGGCCACTACTTGGTATGTGGAAAAAGTGCTTTTGACACCATACTGTAGCACACTACCTAATAATCTAGAGCGGAATAAGTGGAGATGTAAAGAGATACTTACAAGATTTACAGGACTGCCCACCACATTGTTTATATATAATTGGTTAAAATGCACATATTTTTAACAGCACCTGTTTATCACCTTGGAACTTGTCATATCATATTAGTCCTAAATTGCCTCTGTTTCATGTTTTTGCAGGATATTGCAGCAACCAGATTTGAAATGTATATTCAAAGTTTAATTCATCTGATAACTCGTCAAATAATCCATCATTGCATTTTTTCAATAAATACTACATCGTGAAGAGACTTTACAGATGACTCCTTTTTATTTTTATGTTTTAATTGGCAATTTTCATACTGTCCCAGCTTTTTTTTTTTGGAACCGGGGTTGTTATGTAATATTCCCTAATAAATAATGTGACTAAATGATGCATTGGTTTGCTTTCGCATCTAAGGAAAAAGCTTTGCTCGCTGAACACTCGGTCAAAGTTTTAAATGCATAACGTGTAACCTTCTATGGTTTTACACAGCGGCACAAGGTGAGTAATAGGCCTTGTCTTCCTCTTGCCATTTTTCTTTTGTAGATTTCTTTGAAATTTACACAACCTAAAATCACCTTTGAGACTTTAATGAGTCATTCAGAGTTTGATTAATGCACAGCATAAAATTAAATTCTAACTTACCCATCATAAACACCACATGAATCACACTTCATTTTTTTATGCATGTCCATATCCTGAGACCTTCAAAAAGTCACAAAGTGACAAGATGACACTGCCTTAGATATAAATACTGATGTCATTCAGCCATCATTCCCCTTCCTCATCTTGCCTCATACACCTTGGAAATGTCTGCATGACTGCTTGTGCTCACAATCTCAAAAACTCCAAAACATAGCCTATGATTGACTTTTAAATCTTTATGACTATAGCGACTCATTTGATCATTTTTGAAGATTTGTGGTTTGAGTTGGCCTTCTTCATTACCTTGCTAGCTGTATTGTCTATTGCTCCTGCTCTGTTCATGAGTAAGTTATGAACTGTTCTGTTGCTTTGCTTGGCATGTCATAGCTTTTTACATCACCTGCTGCCTTTTATCTCTATCATGGTTGAGTGATCCTCCCTTACAGTTTCACTCTCCACCACTGAACTACTGAACCAGTGAACCCATGGATTCTACTAACATGCATACAATACAAAGAACTTGTAACAACATCTATACTTTAACTTGCTGAAACTTGCCCTTTAGCCAGACAAATACCGTAGTTATCCTCTAATCCAATTAAGTGGCAGTTATACCCAACTAGTTATTTGTGCTATGAATATAAGTTCAATTCACTACAAAACTCTTACCACTTTCTAATCAGGCATCTAATCAATGCATATTAAAACCTGGTAACTGTCAGGTCCAGTATGCACCACAATATATAGTACTGACTGAAAAGACGAACCCTGTGTCATCTGTGAAAGAAATTAGCATACACACAATTCGCATGTTCATTTAACATGGTGTGCGTAACGCAACTGTTCGAAGTGTGTGTGCATACTGCCTCGCTGTAGACAGTGTTCATATCATTCACACAGATTCTCAACCCAGATTCTCGGAACAAAGGTTGCTGCAGATTCCTGCAAAAGGAGACAGTTTGCTCGGGTAATGCAGGTACAGTTCTTTGGCGGATCTTCACAGGTGAACATTTTCCTCAAATAGGCATCAGGTGGTGTAAGATCAGGGGAATGGGATGGGTATGGGAAGGAATTGTTCTGCCACGCAGTCCTGATTTACGACCACTTCCATATGAGAAGAAACAATACTCAACTATACAATACTTTTACTTCCTTCAAGAGACCATTCCCAACAGCAAATGCACAACACAACACAGAGGAAAATTTTACTGCTCAAAGCTTGCTCTTCTATAACTTGAGACAAAATGGAAGTTCTCTTTTTAACCTCAGTTTAGTTTCTATTTTGTATCATATATTTCTGGTCTGTTTCTCCTAAAATCCACTAGGAGAAACAGGTGAGACAGAACATATAGTGACAGGAGTCATCTTTGAGATGAAATAGAGATAACCTCAGTTATTAATGGCTCCTTTTTTTCTCCTGTGGAGAAAGGTGTTAACCACTACACCTTTTAATATAAAATACCCTGGGATATGGCATAAAACCACATCTTTTGCCATTATGACATTGACTGCAAGATGTAATGTTAACTCCAGACTAGGTAATTGTAAAATTAAACACCAACTGTCACTGTAGACCTCACATTTGAACAGAAACGCCAATGATGTTTAGAACTACTTGAAAGTTCTATTTTGAAATTTGAACGGTAAGGTGACAGAAAGATAATGTAGTTTGTATTGTGATGCTGCTGCCATATACACAAACAAATGCTTGTGAGCTCACAACTGTTTCACAAAGGCAAATGTGTTGTCTCACTAAAATGTTGGGCCTCACAAGATACAAACATTCAAATATACTACATTCACTTTAAAAAATAAAACTGCTGTACTCAGTTTTTTTGGTGAAACATTTTTAAACTTAAAAATATTGAGTAAATATAAAAATGGCGAAATCATCTAAAACATACTTTATGAATTTAGTACAAGTCAGTAAAAAAATTAAGTAGACCTAAATAACTATGTTTAGTACAATTATGTACAAAATTGAGTAAATGTAATGAAAATCAGAAGTTAATGCAGTGGTTACCCTAAGTGAAAATGAGTAAAATAATTGAGTAGATATAATTGAAATGCAAGATAGAAGAAACTGAAAATGAGCCTATTATTCAACAAACAATGTGCTACATTTCCTAAATATTTTAACTGAATTTAATTCATACTGCTCTATCACAGAATTGATATGTTACACTTAAATATTTAAACTATATTTACCCGTTACTCAAGGGGTATTTTAATTCAGGTCAATATATCTAATGACACCAAATTATGAACAAAGAAACAACACACATTACCATTTTAATTAAATGTTTATTTGCCAAATTTGACAATACATGAAGTCTAAACTCAACCTGGTTTACTTTGCAAATTATATGCAACAAGATCATAAACAATGAGCTGGGGTCCGTTCTTTGTACGACGCTTGAAACATCCGAGATGAATTGACACATCTAAGATGAGATCATCGTGCTAATTACGATGCAGCTAATTCGGTTCTTCGAGCACACCTGTTGATGATTAGAGTTGTCTAGGATTATTGCGCGTTCGTGCGTTTGTTTAAAAGGCGATATGCATCGACAGTAGAAACACTGATCACCACCCCTTCGATTGGTTAACGAAATGGCAAAAGAGCAGCTTAATTTTTTTTCTCAAGCGAAGAAAGAGCTTTTATTAGAGGGTTATGGAGAATTTCAAACTTTACTAAAGATAATTTAAAATTAAAATAATTATTAAATACGTGAGTGCTGTCTGTGTTACATATACACACAAATCCTATTTGTATTAATTTAAAGTTAGCTGAACAAATTTGATATTTTAAGTAATCAGAAGTACTTAAGTAACAGTTACTGTCACCTTAAAGTTCCACCAATTTAAATCTAAATCTGGTGGCTCAGTGGTAGGTGTCTCGCCTGCCATACGAAAGACCCGGGTTCAATTCCCGCGCTGGATTGAATTTACTTTATTTGCAACAAGTTCAACAAATTCAAATATTGATAGTTCTGTTTACTTAAAATTACTTGTAAATTATGTAACTGATTACCTCAAATATTTTGAGTTTTGCCACCTTAATCGGGTTTACAGTGTAAAAGTGAAGTACAAGAACAAGTATAGTAAGAAGTAGCATATTGTCATGCTGTGCTAAAGGATCTTGTCTATCACGCAATACACGAGGAATTTGAAAAACTCTGCAAATAATCCTCACACCTTCAGTAACCGGTTGCTCTCTCATAAACGGACAAGACATGGCTGCGACAGATTTGAGAAAATTACCTCCAATTATATAGACGCAATCGGGGGCTAGAATGTTACATATTATTAGACCCACACAGAGATTAACACAGGAATGATGACCACAGCCACACACACATGTATGCATATACTGTATTTATGTTTAAATATATCCATCCATATATATGCAAGATACTTTTCTTTTCCCACGTGAGTCAGTCCGCATCAGTCATGCTCTTTACCCAATCAGATGTGACCTCGCCATTTCAACCAATCATAACCCGCCAGGAGCGCACCCTAAATTCTGTTTACATGAAATAAACCTGCTTCCGAGCAGGTTTAAGCTTACGGACATGTTGCTATGACAGCAAGTGCGAGATGCGCTTCGAAGAACGAAACAATCCAAGATCAGGACAAATCCACAACAATCAAATCCAGCTAACCGAGTTAGCGACGTACGAAGAACAGACCCCTGAACTGATCTTATTAGTAAACAGTCTCACAAACAATACTTCTGCGACAAGTATTATACAGTTAATATGTGGAAAATAAACTTTTGTGTTAGAATCTAATGAGTCACATTTTACATCTGAAAGATTACATACCTTCACACTTCAATTTCCTGCAAACTGTAGGATCCATACAATGTGTGTTCAGACCTTCTCAGGTCTTAAAGAAGCAATGATAGTCTAAATGAAGACAGGACACTGAATATGTTTGACCAACAGTACCATGCTTCACTCAATAATGATCGAAATTCCTTTTGATGATGCAACAAATGTGCAGAGCTCGCACTGCCATCCCATAAGCTGGCACCTAAAAAAGGAATTATATTATATAAGTAAGTACAAGTGTGACTGTTACTATGAAGTCTACCAGACTGGTAAAACAATACTCATGTTCAAATGCATACTTTTTGTATTAATATACATCATCACACTGATCTAAGAGTGGTGTTCAAGTCAAAGCGGGACTTCTCTGAAACATAGACGAAACTGATTTGATTTTACATAGCCCATTGAAACTGATTTGATTTTACATAGCCCATAGCTGGTAAAATTCCGGTGAACATTCCAGTGGAATGCTTTTACAAAAAACGAACTGCTTTGATCACCAATGGCATTTGCTCTTTTAGAACAATGCACAACCTCATACATAGAGAAAAAAAAAACAGCGAGAGAAATAAAGGAAGCTTTTACTCTAATACGTGTGTTCTGTTATTTTGCACAATCAAAAGGCCTGCTTTGACTTGAATGTCCCTTGTATAAAAATGATACCCGTCTATACGTTAAGTGAAATATTTCAAGCCTTATTTTAATTTCTATCTTTGATTCAATGGTTACATTTACTGAGATTCGTTTATCTTTGATTCAATGGTGTAACATTTTTAAAAAGTTGACATTTACCTCCTGTTCTATCTCCATTCTAAATTCTCTTCTTTAGTGGTGTTGGCGCTGTGAAAGAGATATTGAAAATATAACATGCTTCGCACAAAAAAAATTTTAAATTAGTTTTAGTTTCTTTTACTTACATACTGTACATAACACTCAACTTCAATATTTTAATTTCATATTACTTTCTCCCAAATATAATTCTGAGAGAAAGGTTGTACTTTTACTAAATCTTTATATTTCACAGCTTTAGTTACTAGTACAGTGCTTAGCACATTTATTTCATCAACAGCAAATTCAATAATGTTTAAGTATACTGTTTTGTTTGTGAAGTATTTGTGCTTTTGCAATTCAAATACATTTGACGTTTAGAACGTCATGTACTTATGACGATCAGTATAATGCTGCATAGCTTTGTTTAAAAAAAAAATAGAACTTCAAACTTTTTACTCAAGTTAATCAAACTGCCTGCCTCTAGTGCTCTGATCTCTGCAGTGTTACTGCTGCTGGACGCACAGCTGATGCATTTACGTGCAGTGTTAATCATGTTAAATACTCACACCCCGGACACTGCACCTCATTTCTGCTGTTAAAACCTGCTTTGGTCTGCGTTTCCTCCTTAAAGTGTACTTAGAGTGAAACACGCAGACTCGCAGTTCAGTGTGTGAGGTGGACCGTTACAAACGCGCTAATTATTTGAACATGCTAGTTTTATATCCTCGCTACAGTGGCGGTTGGCTGCGCATTTAGCGAGAGAAATTCAAATATTGCGGCACAACCGCGGCCGCCTACACCGAGAAACCCGAAGGAAAGCACGGCATGAACACATGAACATTAAATCTCTCCTTTTACAACAGATTTTAAGTATCTGTTTTAACCGCGCTTTAGCTGTTTGGTGGCTGGAACAAATAAGCAAAATTACAACGAACATTTGTACATGGCCTATTGCTAGCTATCGTTAGCTCTGGAGCGCGGCTGTGACAGGATTCAGAACAGCAACTTACACCCTATAAAGTTGTGTATGAATGCAGACAGAGTCATTACTTCAGTAACATGTTACTTACAAGGATTTGTAAAGAGTTTTCCAGGTCCTTCTTGTCTCTGAAGTCACAGCAGACTTCCCATGAGCACTTGCGCAGGGCAATTTACTCAATTATTTAAGTTTCTGTTGTTAAACATAAAGACTATTCAGTTGGAATAACTGATAATTGTAGTTCTTGAAACTAATCAGTATAATGACTCCATTGCTAATATTTTGATTGAAATGTATCAAAAATATTAAGTGCATGATAAAAATATAACAGTTAGTCAAATGCTCATTTCTATGTGTGAAATAAACTTAACTATTCATTTGGTCTTAAATTTACAATATAATTTGTTTTTAGGCATTTGTTTTAATTTGTCTAACTCAAACAATCATGTATGTGATTTTTAGAGATTTTATTAAGATAACAACCTTTTTATTACTGTGAAATTTACAAGACCACAGAATCATTTTTTAGAGTGTTGAGTATAGGGATTCTGGCTTGTATAGACATTGAGTATAGGGAGTTTTACTTTTCCAGACATTACATTTAGTTTTCTGAACTGTCTCATATTAATAATGATTGACTAAATGTTTGACTGTTATCCTAATTAGTAATAAGCTATTTTAATGTGTACTGTACGTGTTATGTAAAAGCTAGTAACAAGGTATTGTTAGATTTTTGATGGTGCGATTTTCCATAAAGCACATGGTTATTCTTTAAATTGATATATTTGATTTTGTTAGTATTACATAACCAGAATTTGTATTAATTATATATTTCTGTTTAAATGTCTTGAAACTTCATCAATATGAGGACCATGTATTTGAGTCTCTGCTTATGTGTTCACATTTCCTATTTATTTGGGAACACCAACTAACCTAATCTGCAGGTTTTTGGACTGTGGGAAGAAACCCACCAAACAAAGAGAAGACATGCAAACTTCACACATGCACACACACACACACACACACACACACACACACCTGTTACAGCCTTCAATTTATTCACAAAAAAATAATTTGGGTAATACCAGAAGGATAAAGTCTACAATCAATCAAATTAAATTAAACATTAAAATATTATGTACGTAATAAAGTCAGATATCCCAGAGGAAAAAAAAAAATCTTGAAAGTTCAGTGAGCTCCTTCTGAGCTCAGCATAAGATGCAGTAATGAGGTTGGGAAGAGAATAGATCAAGTCCATCTATAGAGCTCTCCGATTTCTCTTGTTGAGATTAAAAAGAGATACAAAAGTTGAGAACTGTTTGAGAGACCTCTTTTCAAACTCAAAATGAGGCTTGTTTGAGGTTTTGTGCATCTTTTTTTCTAGAGAAATAAATGAGTTACAGGAGAAATGCACTATAGACTCGTTTTGGTTTCACACAGACCTCATATATGTCTAGGAGACATGAATGATACATTTTTAGAGCTTTTTTCTAATTTTCTTTTCCTCTGGGAACTTCCTTTTCACTACTGGGAACACAAATGCACACCCGAGATGCGCAAGTTTTAAGAGGCGTAACACATTTGCCAATATGTACTGTAGCATATACCCTTCTGTGTACTTTAAATTATTTCTAGATTGCTTATAAGACATTATATATATAGTATTTACATTATATACAGTATACCTCTTACATTGTATATTAATGACAAGAAAAAAAAGCACTTTACATTACATTACACTACATTGGTAAATGTATTCCCTCGCCTGCCTTCACATGCATATGAACTTGAGTAACAACCAATTCTTAATCCAAAGGGTTTAAAATTATGTTGGCCCACTCTTTGCAGCTATAACAGCTTTAACTCTTCTAGAAGGTTTTTCACAAGGTTTTGGAGTGTGCATTTGTGAGATCAGCCACTGATGTTGGACGAGAATGCCTGGCTCGCAGTCTGTGCTATAATTCATCGGGTTGAGGTCGGGACTCGGTGCAGCCCAGTCAAGTTCTTCCACACCAAACTCACTCAGCCATGTGTTTATGGATTTTGCTTTGTGCACTGCCATCTTGAAACCGGTGTGAGGTTGTTTCTCAGGAGTTGGTCCTCAGCATAGCAAGTCATTCTGTACAATTTCATGCTCCCAGCTTTGTGGGAAGAGTTCGGGGATGGCCCTTTGCTGTTCCAACATGACTGCACACTAGTGCGCAAAGAAAGTTTTATTTTAATTTTTTTACGGAAACGAAGGGAGCGCATAACAAAAGTAGCAAACTAATGAGACACGGGCAAACAGTGCTCAACTAAAAAGAAGTGAAAATAGACTTAGTATCTGTGAAATAGCAGGAGACTACAGCAGGGTATGTCTACAAATCACTTCACAACATAGTGCTCGGTATGCAACAAATTACATTTTTGCTTTTTCAGAACTTTTTCTTCAGTTGGTTGAATCCAGGTTGTGTAAGGATGCATAAGTCAGGTCAGGTTTGCTTGGAATAATAAAAGAATGTTATTTATTCTAATGTGAATTGCACATGTGACATCCATGATTTTATTCAGGAATGAAAACTATGTTAAAGGCCTAGTGGTTTTATTTGCCTACTCTGTTGGGAACATTTGTTTCATCAAGTTCTAGTGAAAGTCTGTCCAAATTCACATAATATAATTAGATTACATAATTCTATTCAGTCCCGATAGCTGTGATTTATTGTTAGCAAGGTTAGCGTTTTACGTATATAACCATTTAATAAGTCAAGGTCTAGTAGATCTCTTGTGACATATTGACAAAAGGCTCAATCCCACACGCCATAAAGTTGGCAGGACAGGTTGGCAAGCACCACTCATAAAAAAAAAGTATGCTATTATCACATCCATCATTCAAACCTGACTCATATCCAAAGGGACTTGAGTTATAAATTAATTTTTAAAAATTGCATATATATATATATATATATATATAAAAGACAGTAATGAAAAGCTTGGCTCATGAATAAGAAGTACATTTTGGACAAATTAGATGGATGATTGCAGGAATCTGTCATTTTAAAATTGCTATGCAAAAATAGTTCTTTTGTTAAATATGTTTCATTATGTTGTACTCTGTCAGCTGTTTAAGTTTTCAACTTAATTCAAATAAAGTTTTTTTTTTTTTAATGTTCAAATAAAATACTAAGGGAATACTAAGGAAATCAATTTCATGTACCCTGAACATTTACAATTTCTGAGACATTCACAATGTCCTCTTTCCCCCCCAACTGTCATGCAGGATTTCTTTGCAGACCAGTGGAGCACCACGATCATTCAAGATCAGACTCAAATGTACAATGATTCTGTCCTTAGATATAAAAGAAGTTGGGCGATAAACCCTCACAGCAAGGACCTGTAGGCTCAAGAGAGATCATATGAATTTGAGGTTGACATTTACAATGGTTTAACTTTAAACTATAAAAAAAAAAACTGATGATTGAACATAGAGTAAAAAGTAACTGAATTTGTGTAGGATTTAATCTATCAATTGACTATTAATTTGATTTCATTTAACTTTATTTTGCCAATCCACAATCGCAGCTGACCAAGTTGCCTTAATAACTTGGTCCTCCCCAGTGAAATGGCCTTGCATGCGTGTCGATCAAATGAGAGCTGATTTTTGTATCCAGTTTCTACTTAGATTTCACATGCCACTTAAGCTTCTAATATACCTTATCAGTCATAAACAAATGGATGATGGACATGTAATTGAGGTTTCAGATAGTAAGGAGTGTGTATTATTTATAGTTTTCAATTACAGCCAGGACTAAATTGCTACCCAAATGCATACAATATAAAGATAACATAGTTATCAATACAGAAATTATAGGTGTAAAAACACTACTTATAGTATAACTACATATAGCACACATACTAAAACAAACCACTCTATGTTGGTTGCATGGAACATTTTTGGAAAATTCTATTAGTTAATCATGACTTTGTTTGTATGTGGCAAACGTAGCCATATTGTGAGGACAAAGGCAGTTCTTGTTCAGGTCCACCCGACCTCTGTTTTAATTGTTGCAATGACAAAAACACACAGGCAAGCCAACCTATAGTTTTTTCCAAGATTGTCCACTAACACCACCTTGGCTGACCTCTTCTGGTCACTAAAATGCGTGTATCAGCTTATATAGGGAAAAAATAATATAATGTGTTTTAATTTATGACTTTTTACTGCTCTAAAATCTTAAAATAGGTCAAAACTGACATGAAGAGTATGTAAGGGTTAAAATAATCTAGGGTTGATATATGATTATTAAAAAAAAAGAAAAATCATTATTTACCAAAGAATATTATTATTCAAATGGTGATTTCAGAATGTCTCATTTAAAATTTTACCAAATCCCCTCCAAAAAGCTTTATAAAATTACTATTTTGATCAGAAGGTAACTATCGAAGGGTGGTCTAATAGGTAATCAAAGATTCATCAGCTGGACCATGAGAATCTTATCACAGCCAATCAAAAGCTGGTATATCCTCTTGGTTATAGCAGCAAAACCAAGAGGATATACATTGAAGATGCAAGACACAAATGTCTACTGAGTATTTCCTCAAGTTCTTAAGACCTTTAGGCAGCCCATAAACACCAGAAATTGGAAACGAGGCTTGACTGAAATTGTGTTCTCATTACGTTACAAAGACCAGACCAGACATCGATGTCACTTTTTCTTTCTTTCTTTTCTTTTTTAATTAGCAAGTTTACCTTGGCATGAATGTGAATCAAGTAAACAGCTGTCTTAGCATGATTTTGTTCCTAACTCTTAAGGGTAAAGTAGTTGATGGAGCAGTTTCATTTCCCGGAGGACGAATAAAATAAGGGAGTAAAACCGAGCTGTGAAAATTCTTACACGTATTTGTCCCTCTTACAAACTGTTATTTCAAATGAAGGAAGACCAAAGGGTGTTAAAATATAAATAAATAAATGAAACCTGGGGCATAAATACGGGCTCAGAGCAGCACAGTGATGTGAGGAGACTGGGTTGGGAGGTTTAAATTATCAGCATTACGATTAATAAAGAATGGATTTCTTTAATGTACCGCTTGACTGATCTCATAAACACTGTCCTGTAGAGAAGTCGAATACTGAATACAAATAAACTCCAGACTAATAAACAATGCTGCTTTTTTTCTTTTTGTATGTAAGGCATACAAAACAGTAAATGTCGGTCTTATTGAAAAATGAAGAAAAGCAAAAGAGAAGAATATATACCTCTAATAAATTAGACATACATTTTTCAACAATCTGATTAGAACTTTTTTTATTTCAGTGACAGTAACGGTAAAAATGGCTAAACAGCAGGTTTATGGTGTCAGATTTTAAGCTGCAGTGTGTACATCTTTTTGTTGTCGTTACAATGAAAATAAATATCATCAACTGCTGAGAGTGATAAAAGAAGAGTGTAGATAGATTGGTTTTGTGAATTGCTCTCCCGTCTTGTTCCCGTTGTTACAGTCAGATATGGGGGGGGTGGGGTGGGGGGGGGGGGAATCAAGAACGTGAAAAGGCAACTCCTGGAAGGAGTCTGGATTTTGTCTAAACTCATTCATGACAAGAGAGTCTTTAAGGTGAAGTTGTATCCTGCATTTGTATTCTATTAATTTATTCGACTGTAATTATGGTTAACACAAAGTCTTTAATGCATGCTTTGGTGAATCAGCTACAGAAAGGGCCATAACATGTTCAGAACCACTCCAGAAAGGGATATAAAAGAGTACAAATTTTACATGCTGCTCAGTCAGAGAAAAAAAGAAAAGACTTCAGGCCTGCTAAGCCAGGAGACGACCCGAATCCATCCTATTACATTAGGTGCAGTGCAAGATTCATGCAATGGGAATCATTATGATTCCATTCGTGCAGTGATGGATTTTTAGGGGATATAACCATGAAGAATCGGTGAGCTGTAATTCTGTGACAGGGGGGCTTTTTGAAATAGTTGTGTGAGATTGCTCTCAGAGATTTCCCACACTTTTGTTTACGTTGTGACATAAGGATTTTTTAGAGAACGTGTATGATCTTTACGCAAGGACATACAAAGGAATGTCTTGGCCTGGACTGAAGCTATATCAGCAAGGGAGCAGAATTACTCAGTGATTGCATATAGCCTGTGTCAGGTGTGAGCGTGGTAAACATGGCCACCTGTCAGTTTATAGTCAGCCTACATGTAGTAAATGTTCTTTTACAGAACATAACCCGGTACAGATTTAAAGCCCTGTAAGGTTTTTGTAGGCTCTCTGCTGTTCAGTAAAACCTTTCTGTTTTTCATGGTAGTATAAAGCTTCCTTCTCACATTTCTATCGTCAATGTCAAATAAGGAAGCTTTTCATGGACATGGCAGGGTAACAACAAATTTGCAGCATATTAAGCTTAAAAGTGCCATCGCTTTGTGCACACCAGTTAAATCTGTTGGGACCAAATGTGCTCAAATGAATACTCAGAATAAATGTATTGTGTGGCTAATACTGCATGGTGCAACTAGAGGAGCAATGCAGTGCACTATCACTATCTACCTCCAAATAGTCACTTCTGAATCTGTATTTAGATATAACCCTGAGGTGGGCGTGGCCTAGAGCTGGGCATTAGAAGTGCCACTACTGTCTGCATGGTGATGTTTCTGGCAGTTTCTCAACCTTAGCGTTTATATTTGGTCTGTGCAAGGGGCTGAATTTTTTTCCTGCGCGTTCAATTATTATTCTGGTTTGGACCTGGCAAATTTAGTTGCTACTATTTTCCAAAATACAAGAAAATTTGTAGCCTTTAAACCGCCCTGACCCAAACTAAGCAGCATTTGAATACTAACGATAAGTCAATTATTTGTCACGTGTACCTTACAGCACAGTGAAATTATAATTCCCCCCCCCCCCCCGTCCCAGTTAGGATGCTGGGGTAAGAGCACAGGGTCAGCCAAGATTCAGCACTCCTGGAGCAGAAAGGGTAAAGAGCCTTGCTCAAAGATGCATCAGTGGAAGTTTGAACCCAGGACCTTCTGATCAGTAACCCAGAACCTTAATACTGCCCCAAAAGACATTGGCAGCGGGATTGGCAGAGAGACTGGAGCCTAAATCCAGCGCCTTAGACCACTCGGCCACGCTACCTTTAAACACTGTGTCTTGTACTGTTCCACAAACACATGTCATGGAATCCCGGTTCAATTTATACAGTCTGGACTGTCTACCAGATTTCTGCCTGGCTTTCAAAATAAGAAAAAAAATGCTTGCTTCCTATTTATATTTGCATTTCTAGCTACACAGAGCACATCACATTTTAATTTTGAATGTGGAATCAATAGTGTACATTCCTAAACTAAACACATAGTACTTAGTAATTTTAATTACTGAGCACATGAGTTACTATTGCACATCGTTATTCTTATCTGATTTATCAATGTAGGATAGACTATGATAAATATGTACATCTTCCTTAACCATCCTATGCTGAGATCTGACTTTAAAAGGGCACAGTTCTGCTTTACAGGTATGTCAGTATTAAAAAATATATTTGAGACTGCAGTGGTTCGGTGGCCTCGTGCTTTAGGAATTTGAAGGCCGCATTCTCTTATTGCCTTCTCTCACCATGCCTTTATAGAAACCAAGGACACACTGACAAAGTGACAGACTGGCCAAATGAACCAGGGACTTGTCTGAAGGTCATTTTTTTCACTCAGACAATGAACTGGTGTCTTATCCCATCCAGTGTGTAGCTTTATGGAAAGCTGTACAATTACCTGTGTAGATGTGCCAGAGTAGAAAAAGCACATTGTGTCCCCCATGTTTAATTCGAATTCAAATGACTGCGAATCACGGCTACATGCGAGTACATCATAAACAGCAAAATCACATTTTCTGCCTACAGTATTCTAATGATAAATATTTCAGTATGATCTAGTCTGAGTCTAGTAATTCAACTCTTCAATTATTAAAGCTGTTTATTCGCTAAATATTGTTTCACCGTATTCAGTGTGCCACATGCAGTAATAAAATCCTGCCATATGTGTGTCCCTGGGGAATTTAATTAACTTTGAGATGTCCATGGCTCTTAGCTTCATGCTAATTTCAAAGCACACTGCATCTCCAAACTGTCTGTGATTTGTTTGGCATGCATTACCAACTCTTAGCAAATGAGTTAAGCAAATGAGTACAAGCTGCAGGAGCATATTTTATTTCAACAGCACCGGTTTTCATGTGACTTTTACCAAGGTTACTTTTAGGAGTTTTTTTTTTTTCTGTAGCTAATGAAATCATCACTCAGTTTGCTTGCCAGTGTGTGTGTGTGTGTGCGTGCGTGCGTGCGTGCGTGCGTGCGTGCGTGCGTGTGTGTGTGTGTGTGTGTGTGTGTGCGTGTGTGTGAGTGTGTGCATGCATGCGTGTGGTGTGTGTAACATTAAAGTATTGAGTCTGCAAAATGGTACCATTCTAGAAACTTAGCAAATTTATTTTGAGCTCATATTGTCAGGAATGGCAAATGCAGTATACTTTAAGCTCAGAAGAGTGACATTTGGTGTGGCGACAGAATGACTAGTATAGGACATTTAGGTAAAATGCACTTTCATTTCTAATCCATTTGCCTGTTAGCGATCCAAAAGTCTCTTTGCAGGTACATCAATGTAGTAAATAGTTAAGTAACTTTCAAGTAAGTAATTATTAAGTGATACTACTTTTAATCAGTGAGCAGCCAGGTGGTTCTGTGATCCTTTTTTTCCCTCCAAGGGGTAAAAATTGCACCATTTACAAAGTTATTTCAAACTTTTTTATTATAATTATAAGTTGGCGACTGGTGATTTAAATTGAAAGTGTTTAATTTAGCCTTGGCTCTAGACATTATGCATGAAAAAATTCAACTTGAATCTTAATTAACACTAAATAAATAAAAAAAAGGTCATGCATAATAATAATAATAATAATAATAATAATAATAATAATAATAATAATAATAATAAACTATGCTAAAAATAGGATGGATTTAATTATACACATTATATTAAGCCCAATATTTTAACATTTGGATTATATTCCTATAATGTTTTTTTTTTATCTTCTTTAAGTTTTTTTAAATCCTTTTTTTTTTTTTTTTTTACATAACTAGTTTTTTCTGTAATGGATCTTTAGCAAAGGTTACCTCAGCTAGTTTATCACTACTTTTTACATCATAAGCAAAAACTCAAAGTAGATGATTTTTTTTTTTAAGAAGATCTTAATAATTTAGGCAGCTACTAGTTCTTAGTGACCTTCCCACTGAAATAGCTAATTTTATCATGATTATGAGCAGCTCACACTGCATGGATGGAATAAAACTCATGTCATTTCAATCCTTTCTTACACAGAGTTATTTTGACGCTAATAGGTCTAGCGGTTATAACTCTCTATTATCTGAAAAAGACCAATCCTACCAATTTATAAGAAAGGAATGTAATGATGATTCTCACAGAAATTGCTTTTCCTATTCATAAATATATTAAAGAGCAAAATGTCAAACTCGACTTTTTTGTTCAGTTTGTAAGAAAGATTTGCAAAGCATGTAAAACGACAGTTTTTGTCCACCAACTACCAGTTTTTCTCTATTTAACCCTTTTTGACTTAAGTCATTTTTTAACTTATGAATATTGGAAACTTAAACATGTAATTCCCAAAGTAGGTTTGTAAGGAATTCCCAGAAAGTCTGCAATTTTGTTACAGATATTTACATTTACATTTAGGCATTTGGCAGACGCTCTTATCCAGAGCGACTTACAAAAAGTGCTTTAAAGTTTACATTACTGGATAGATACTTACACTGGGTTAACTAGGTCAATAACTAAGTGCGATTAGTCTAACACAACTGGGAAGAGTTTTTTTTTTTAGTCCTGTAAGTACTGGAGAAATAGATACGTTTTGAGTCGCCGTTTAAAGATAGTCAAAGTCTCTGCTGTACGGACATCTAGAGGAAGTTCGTTCCACCACCTAGGTGCCAGAACAGAAAAGAGTTTGGATGAATGCCGCCCTCGATCCCTGAGAGATGGTGGGACGAGGCGAGCAGTGCTGGAGGACCGGAGGGAACGCAGCGCAGTATATGTAATACAATGGAACCTCAGATTGCAAGTAACGCGGTTTGCGAGCGTTCAAAGACGAGCAAAATCTTTGCTAAATTTTGACTTGAAAAACGTGCAAGTCTTGGTTTACTAGTACCAATATCATGTGGCACGCATGCGCTTCTTGTTTTGATGCTGAGCATCACGTGATCATAACTGAGACAATATTTTTTTTTCTCTCTCTTTCTGTCTCTGCGGAATTGTGGGTATTCATCTTCCCTGTTCGGTCTTAGTGCGCGTCTCTCACTGGTATAATCAACATCAGTGCGTGTGTATACTGTTTACTAGAACACTGTGACCACGTGTGTGCATGTAAAGTATGTTTTATTTTGTATTTGTGTGTTTGTGCATGTAAAGCAAAGCAGGTGTCATTAGAGAGGTTAAAGATCAATTTTCTCTCTCTCTCTCTCTCTCTCTCTCAGCCCAGACTGTGTGTGTTTTCACTCTAACGGAACATGTTTGTGTGTGTGTGTGTGTGTGTGTGTGTGTGTGTGTGTGTGTGTGTGTGTGTGTGTGTGTGTGTGTGTGTGTGTGTGAAGGCGAGAGGAGGAGGAGGAGAAGGCCACGGTGTCTAATGATGCGCACACACAAACAGTGAGAAAGAGAGAGTAAGAGAAATGGATCTTTAACCTCTCTAATACACATACACAGCGGAATCACAGCTGTAAAGTAAAAATAAAACAAATTAACCTGCACTTTACCTTTAAAAAGAATCGCGTCAGAGCCTTGTTTTTGTTAGTGTGTGTGTTCTGTGTGTGTGTGTGTGTGTGTGTGTGTGTGTGTGTGTGTGTGTGTGTGTGTGTGTGTGAAGACAAGAGGAGGAGGGGAGGGACACGATGTCTAATGACGCACACACACACCCACTCACAAACATTGCAGGCTAAGAGAGAGAGAGAGAGAGAGAGAGAAAATGGATCTTTGACCTCTCTAACACACGCACACATATCCACAGCGCATAGCGCACAAAATCACTAACGGAAACACTTATCTGTCGGACATTATTTGTACTTTTTCTAAAAGTAAAGTGTAAGTTCATTTGTTTTGTTTTTACTTTTTAATTTTGTATTAATTATTTTTATATATTCATTTTGCGGGTTGTGGAATGGATAATCTGAGTTTTGATTATTTCTTCTGGGGAAGTTTGCTTTGATTTACAAGTGTTTTGACAGGCCCGCTTCCAGAATGAATTGTGAGCGTAATCCAAGATTTCACTGTAATGTTTAATACTCAGATACTTAAATAGCACCTACCCTGTTTGACTAAAGTGAGTTAATTAAATCCACCTCAACAATTCAAACAAAACTAAATAAAATAAAATAATTTTAAAAACTGTGTACTTATACTATAGGTCTGATAGGAAAGGTAGGATAAAAGCTCTATGGGATCAATAAGTGGTGCACATTTATTTAAAAACCTTTAATAACCCTTATATTTGAATAGTTCATAAAAGTGCATTCATAAAATAAATATTTACTGATGGGGCTTGTGGATTCAAGCAAGTATGCAATGATAAAGATGTGGAAATCTTGTGCTACACTCTCAGTAAAAAAGGTACACAGTGATACAAATAATGTTCCTCGAAGAACAGTTTTGTACCTTTTCGATAAATGTACCAATAATGGCACAGAAAAGACCTCTAATGATCCAATTTTTTACCGTTTAAGATACAATTGAATTGAATGGACATAATTGTTCTAACATAAAGAGTACAGAATGTTCTGGACAGTGGGAGGAGTTTAGCTTTTCTTTAGAACAACACTGAGAGACTGTGGCAGAGAATGGAATAGGAGAATCCAGCAAGCTGCCACTTCTGATCATATAAAAAAAAATCTAATTTTGGCTAGCATTGGTCAGCTTATATGAAATATTGTCTTGCAGTGTCACCTACATAGTTTAGGGTAGCATGTAGATAACACAGCTTAACATGCTAACATAAAGCATTATGTAGCTTAGCACAACCATGTTAGCTCATGGTGGCTAAGATAATGTCTTATGTAGATTACATATATTCATTAATATCAGCTGTGGTGTGAATGTACTAATGTATTTCACCCTGTTTTGGGTAGCTTTATCTTACGGTAACTATTTGGTTTAGTTTTTGGTGGTTTTTTGGCACTGCTATCTATAATGTTATTTAGCAAACACTTCAGCTCCACGTGACTAAAATACAGATTTTCATGATATTCAGATTTTCTTTTTAAAAAGTATAAGTCACTGCATGACATTAGATATGCTTGTGTTGTCTTTATGCATGGTCATTAGTGATTGATGATGATGCGATGATGATAATATACGTGTGTGTGTGTGTGTGTGTGTGTGTGTGTGTGTGTGTGTGTGTGTGTGTGTGTGTGTGTGTGTTATCATGCTTATGTTGGTTTTTTTTTTTCTATTTTATAAACAGTGACAGTGAAAGTGATCAGCCACCTGTTTAATAGAAAGCAAATGCAAAGAAGCAGGCAAGATACAGACAGACCATCACCGTTTCATGGGAAACACAGACTGACGATGACCGCATTTGGGCTCAGGAGTCGGGATGGATCTCTTGTATTTTTAAAGGGGATGGACACACGATAAGTATCTGTCTGCACCTGTGACTGCATACAACCAGCACATGGACTGACCTCGGTTGACAGAATTGTAGCGAGTGCTAATCACAGGGTATATGTTTGCTTTGTAAAGTAGTGCATGGTGAGCAACAAAAAACAATGCAATGTTTACCTTTGTCTTCAACTGAATAGTGTGTATAGGGTGTAAGAGTGAGCTTTTACAAACCTAACACCCTTTCTTTATTGTGCACTGTTCCTGTTTGCACTGTTTACCCTGAATGTGTGTTTTTGTACAGCAGTATTTATGCCATAAATGTGCCTTCTGTGTATAAGATCATCTGTGTCTCTATACGCTCAATCCTGGACATTTTTTATTGTGAGTGAGTAGGTTATGCATAGGGTATACAACTGAGCTTTTTATATATATATATATATATATATATATATATATATATATATATATATATCTCTGAGTTATTTTGCCTGTCAGTTAATTATATTCTGAATAAAACATTATTAAGAAACATAATATCTTTTTTTATCCTTAAATTATTTTCTTGTCGCACTTCCCTCTCTGTCACATACCTGACTGAAAGGCTTATTATGCAGCTCATTATGCAGGTTTTTGTCTTTGTTTATGATCATTCACACCTCCTTGCATATGGCCTTTCTAAACAAAAAGAGTCTTCGTAAATTTTAATGAAAATATTGTTTTCAGTGAATGAATGAGCAGGATGATTGTCACATCATTTTGAAGCAAAAACCCCAGGCTACAATATCCAATTAACAAAAGTCTTGTACACAAATGCTATGAATGTGGTTGGTGGCCTTATTTCAGCGTTTTATTTTTTGCTGTTTTCAATAACCACGTATAACTATAATTTTCTCCAAAAGACAACCTTGTACATACATGTTGCTCACATATTACTATAGCCCGGTTTGTGCTGAATACAGTGTAATCAGACTTTAGACAATTATATTTGTTTGTAAGTAACTCAAAAAAACAAATTTCAGGACAAGTCAGAACTTCTTCAGGTCCTCACAACACCTGCACACCCCTAAATTATCTTATTTAGCTTTTCATCCAATGATGTAAGCCATTTGCAAACATATTAATTCGTTTAAAGCAATTAATGACCATAATATTATGTACATTGTGCATGTAGTGTTTACTATCTACTGCACATGATCACTTTTAGCTGGGGATAGCAACAGCTGTGATTTACAGAAGTTGCCAAACCTGAAAGATGTTTTTTTTTTTTTCAGAATATTTTACTGTAATCTAAGACAGTGTTCAAACATATGCGTTTGATACACTTTCATAGTTACTGATAATAAATTGATTGAATGTCTTACTCACTAGGAAAATGACTTTTTTATAGTTCCCAAAGGAACACATTAGACACCATTAAGGTACAAAAGGGCTTGTCACTGGTGTAGTATCTTTAAGGACAAGATTTGTAGCTTTGATTAAGGTATAATAATGTACCAGCAAGTTTATAAAACAAAAGGTACATCTTGGTTGCCCATGGTACAAATAATGTCCTTGATGGTACAAACAGAATTAGTACAAATTTATTTCTCTATATTAAGGTACAATTCTGTGCCCTTGAAAGGTACTGCCCCAGTGACAATGGTTCCTACATTCATTAGTACAAACCTGTACCTTTATTTCTAACAGTGTACCGGGTCCTGGATGCTACAAGCATACAGTGAGAACAGTGCAATACAAGAACAGCATGCAAATCTACTGTACAGCAGTACAGTTAGCTTAATCTGCAGGCCTTTTAGACTGTGGACATGCAAACATGCAAACTCCACACACACAGAGACAGGAATCGAACCGGGCTGGGAATGAACTCAGAGACTCCTGGAGGTGCAAGGCGACAAAGCTAACCACTACACCACCGTGTCACCCTCAGCCAACCTTAAAGAAACAAATAATTGATTCCACACATTCCTACTAAGTTTTCCTAATCATTTTGTCCTTGTAAGTTTTCGTTTATGTCTCCACTTATTCAATTAAATATTTTTTTATTATTATTATTATTATTTATATAGCTTATTTTACAATGGACATTTTGACGAGGCAGTTTTACAGCATGAAAAAGAAAAATTAGGGAAATTAATATGAAATGTGTGAGAAAATATGTATTAATCAAAGTGATCAGATTGTCCTTGATGACAACTCCCTGAGATGGCAATAGGAAGAAACCTTGAGAGGAACCAGACTCAACAAGGAACCCATGCCCATTTAAGTGACAATGGAAAGCAGGGATTCATTTGCAGTCATACTGTGTGTTAGGCAGCTATGACATATAACAGTTTATTTCATTTTAGAATAGCCTCATCTAAATAACTATTCAGGGTTAGAATTCCATATTCTACATACCAAGTAGTGGCTTTGTTCAGGGGTTACAGAATGGTTTAGAATTCAGCCTTGTCTTAAAACCTTTTTAGCCTTGTAGCTCACATTAATAAATTAAACAGTAAGATGAGTCATGAACCTGTCAGCATTTTGGCAGATGCTCATGCTCACGTTAACTAGCAGTAATGAGAGATCAAAAAACCACACAGGTAGTTCAGAAGCAATTTGTAACAACTTGTGTCAAAGTGTTGTTTATTAAAATGCCATACCTTTAGCAGGTGCTAACACCAAGCTGGTCACCATTCACACATGGATGGGATATTAACTCCATGCTCATTTACAGGTTGGGACATTTAGCATAGCCAGTCAATCTACTGGTATGTTGCAGGGTGGGAGGAAACCAAAACCTCAATATGAACATGGAACAAAATGCATAGGCACTCAGTAATCTGAGCTCAGGATCCAAACAGCAACGCTGGAGCTGTCAACATCACCCACTGTGCCATTGTGCTGCCCGTGAGATGCCATAAATGGCATCATATAAAATATTATTTATTTCTACACAGTAAACCAGTCATTTTCAGTTCCTATTGATGGACCCCATGCCAAGCACTTTTTCACGTTTTCCCTCTAATCCAATTCACCCAGATTATAAAAGACGTGTTCATTACCTCCTCACTGGAATTAGGGAACACAGGGAATTGTTATCAGGCTTTCAAGTGAGAACTACAGCTGTCTTTAAACTGCAAGCAGATGAAGAAATTCACAGTAAAACTGAGAAACAGGTCCATTTGCTTTTTCTCACTCTCTAGATCCCACACCAGTTGCCATGGTTTTTTAAATGCAAAGGTTTGGGGCATTTACCCAGTGGGGTGTAGTGGTCAGTGGCAGTGACTGAAAAAAAGTATATATATGAATAATTCTTGTCAGCTAAAAGCATGCAGTCAGTGTCACAAAACCTGCACACTGAATAGACTACAACTTATCTCCGCTGCACTGATTGCCTATTGTTCTTGTGTTATAGCCTATCTTTTCTTTCTTTGCCTACACTGTGACAAGGCTCTATTTTTAGGTCCAGATCTTTCACCGAGCAGGGAATTTTAAACTAAACTAAGCAACTGATTTGTCAGAATAATTGGGCAAAGTGCATTTTGTAATTCATTCTCCATGTCAGGTAAAAAAATTTTATTATATAAAAAAGTATTAAATTTGCTTTAGTCATTTCCAAATTTCCTTCTTTTTTTTATACTAGCTACAATAAGGGGGCAAATCACAGAATGCTGGAGGTCATGCAGTTTTATTCATGCTTAGGAAATTCCTGGCGTAATAAGCAAAGGTATTCACTTTCTAAAAGTGTTACTGTGACACATCTGTAACAGACAGAGGACTGATAGGGTCACTTTTGAGTTTATTTGCTTTTTGGAAGTAAATTGGGTAATTGTATTTAATGCAAAGTCCATATTTTCGCAGTAAATAACAATGTCATTAGCTATGTACACATGGTATCAGCCTCACGAAGTGCTGAAAGCCAAATACAAATGTAAAAAATATTATCTGTTTACGTCCCTCTTCCTTTCCACCCTAGTTCGTAAAGAAATGAATGAATAACTTTGGCACATTTTTAACACACTTAACTGAATTGTTTTTTTTTTTTTTCAGTGGCTCTTTTAAATGAGCTACAAGAGAGAATGCATAATGGTTGTAAGTTGCCTGTATTATAGTTTTTGAATTGTATGCTACCGCTTTAATCTGGACTGTTAAAGCGTAAAGTTTGCTATATAGAGTAGATAACAGCAGGAAATCTTATGTGTGTTACTGAAAAATGTTTGAAAGTGTAGTTTTTAAGAATTGAAATCTTCTGTTAAATTTAAATCTTCTGTGTTCTTGTCTTAATTAGCAATCAAACAAGTCATACAGGTGGTTCAGTGAACTTGACCATGGACAGTGAGCAATGCTGCCCCCTGCAGGCCAGATGATCAATAACAAGTTAAATCAAATTCAATTTAAAATTCAAATTTTATTTGTCACTTACACAGTCATACACAGTACGATATGAAGTGAAATGCTTATATGACTACCCATGATATTAAAAACCAAGATTATCAATGCAAAATAAATGATGGAAAAAAATAAGAATAAAATATAGAAAAAAAAACATTAGCTATAGAAAATATAGCTATAGAAGATAAGAAAAAAATAAAAATATATACACAACTTACAAAATCTAAAAGATTTGCTTGTACAAATATAGAAAATATAGAAACTGTTGTGGAAACTGACATAGAATTTAAATAGAAAAGTCCGGGGAGTGAGCAAATATGCATTGTCCAGATTTTCTGAGATTCTATAATACTAGTGTTACTACGTGTCATTGAGTTTAAAGAGTTTGTAGAAATAGTTAAAAGGTTAAAGCAAAAAATTTCTTTGAATAAACTATAATGTAATCAGTGATATTATTATCTCAGGTTTGCTTCTCACAGGCAGCACGGTGGTGTAGTGGTCAGCACTGTCGCCTTGCACCTCCAGGGTCCAGATTCGATTTCTGGCCGAGTTCGATTCCCGTCTCTGTGTGCATGGAGTTTGCATGTTCTTCCCATGCTTGGTGGGTTTCCTTCCCCCAGTCCAAAAACATGTAGGTTAGGTTAATTGGTGTTGGCTTTAGTGTGTGTGCTCTGTGATGGATTTGCACCCTGTCCAAGGTGTACCCCTCCTTGTGCCCTAATTCACCTGGGATAGGCTCCAGGCCCCCTGTGTCCCTGAATTAAGGTTTAAGCAGTATAGATGGTGAGTGAGTGAATGTCACATGTCTGCCTGTCTTTCTGTACGACAGAACTCTCTGCCTAACTTATTAATACAAAGAAAAAAAATGTGAGGTTGAGCATCTTGCATCTTGTTTAGGCTAAGTTGTACTTCTTTTGTCGTCAACCAAACACACTCCCTGATCAGTAATCGGAGAGTGATTCACAGATGAGAAATCGGATAAAAATTCACTTATATAACTTCAGCACTGTTATTTCAATGGTACAAATCTTAATTCATCTTAGTGAAAATATTTAGTTTAACCTTTTTTCTAAGTAATATGTGTTGCTGCAGGTGTTTGTTTAAATTAAGCAAGTACTGTAGCTTATTAGTATCTTATTTTGAAGCAGATTATTAAATCTGGCACATAACTGTTCCTAACATCGCTTTTATTCAAAATGTTAGATGCTGTCATGTAATCTGGCTGGACAGACATACAGACATACAGATATTCCGTAAAGACAGAAATTCTTCTGAGACCTGTTTCGTGTCCTCCAATGTATGAAACGTAAAGATATCATTAAAGGGGTGAGTTCTTACCAATGTGCAGACAAATCCTTTCATTAATTTATATAGATACAGAGTAAAAGTGTAGGCTGTCTGACATCAAACCTCTGCTCATATCAGGTAGCTGCATAAATGCTCCGAATACAAATTTGTACAAATTAAATAATAGATTTCCTCAGTTGCATATCAATTCCGTTTGATATCTGTTGAACAAGTAAGAATAAACATCAAAAATAAATAATTGTGATGAAGTTAAACTCAAATCTATTTGTTTTTGTTTTTTCTGAGTTTCAAATAATGTTCTCACATCATTAAAATGTGTGCTGCTATATTTGCCTAATACTAATTCGTTTTTAGGCTAGAAGGTCACGCTCCACAGTTTGTCACATTTAAAACACGTAATCAGATGCTATTGTCAGAATCCTTTGATGCCAGTAGCTGCTTGGCAGCATTCATTAGCACAGAAAAATGCTCTCGAGTCAACATGCCAACAGATGACTTGATCGGTCATGCAAGACAAATGTTTGCAGGCTGTTGTTGTGTGATTCTGGTGATGGAATGACAGTGATAGAGTACAAATTAATGTTTGCTTTTGTTGTTGTTCACACAGACTGATTGATTAGTGTTGTCAGACCTCAAATTCTATCTGTCCTTTGCTTTGAATGTGTTATGTTTCTCTATCTTCATATGACAGGATTAAATACATATACAGTACATCACAACGTCAGAACATTATAACACAGAATATTATGCCCGGGGTTCCCCTTGTGCCACCTGGGCAGCTCTTGCCCTTTGTGCTATGACCTCGCAAGAACTTTGGGGGTGTGCAGTGCTTTCAGGCTCCACGATAATGCGGATCCTTTGGGTGCTGTGGGTTGAGGGGTGGAGCCTCTGTGGGTCAGATTTGTTTGTATGGCGCATCCCATGTTCTTAGCTTGATCGGTGTCACAAACAAACGGAGACGGACCAGAAGACTAGCAGTTAGCCCTGTAGCGTAGATGGTAAACCCAAACGCGGAAGTAGCGCGAGTAGGCAGGATAACCACGCTGTTTATTTTTAGAACTCTCTCAGAACGAGAGCAAGAGCTTACACAAATAAACCCGCGTTCTAATAACACACACTCAATCGAAAGCAAAACCCAAGAAAGTGAGTACTCACGATTAGACAGACAGAGCGTCGGCGATAGCATGGGCAACTCAATGACTGAGCAATGTGTGGAGCCATCTTGTCTCCTTTTATGCTTCCTGAATAACGACCATACTACTTCCAGGTCCTAGTACCGGTCGTGTTAGGAGTGCGCATGACAATCGGACTGGGATGTAAGAAATGTGGTGGGGTCAACAGCCTTGGGATCTTGGCCTGTTGGTTCCCGGGTGCGGCGGGCTGTTTTGGGTGTTCTGGTGCCTTTCTATTGTGGCCAACATTGACATTTTTTATGTGATTTGTGCTGCGTTGGCTTTTCTGTGGGATTGGACGGGCATGAGTGAGCCAGTGTTAATGTTATGACTGATCCGTGTGCATGTACATATACACCAATCGGCAATAACGTTATGACCACCTGCCCAAAGTGAGTAGGATCCCCCCTTTTCATGCCAAAACAGTGATATATTGTGTGTTCTATGTAAACCAATATTAACCTTTACAGCAATTTGATCAACAGTAGTTCTTATGTTGGATTGAACTGCACAGACCAGCCTTTGCTCCCCATGACCATCAATGACCCTTGGCCACCCAAGACCCTGTCTCAAGTAAAAAGCTGGTTTTACTTCCTTTAACTAGATTTGGTTGGTTCTGACCACTACAGGAGCGGCACAGTGGTATATTAGTTAGCACTGTCACCTTGCACCTCCAGGGTCTGGGTTTCGATTTCTGACTCTGTGTGCATGGAGTTTGCATGTTTTCCCTGTGCTTGGGGGGTTTACTCTGGGTACTCCAGTTTCCTCCCACAGTCCAAAAACCTGCAGATTAGACTAACTGGTGTTCCTAAATTGCCTGTAGTGTACAGTATGTGTGTGCGCCCTGCAATGGGTTGGCACCCTGTCTAGGTGTACCCCCCTCATGCCCTAAGTCTCCTGGGATAGGCTCCAGGTCCACAGCAGCCCTGTATACAGAATAAAGCAGTATAGGTGACGACGGTGAATGAGTGAGTGCACATTTTTCAATTTCTCTGAGCCTCTGCATACAAGTTAGATTCAAGGCAATACGACAATAATGGATTTCTTTCTTGCCATCAGAATCTACCTGCATTTTTATTTCTTCCAGTTTAAAGACTTAAGTCAAAACTTACAGTAAATTGTCTAGAGTCCACCTCTTTCTTGAAATTACTGTGTTGCTGAAATGTGTATAGGCGGTTTGCCTTTTTAATTTTTCTCCATTTTGTGTGTGCGCATGTGTGTGTGTCTTGTTCCTGCATTGTTGTAACACATTAAGGGAATGATGAAAAGGTAAGATGACAGAGGAACAAAAACTGTCATGCACCATTCAGTATGTGTGGCTATATTGCATGTCAGACTATATTAGGCTTTATTACCCTGATACAGTATGTATTTGCATTAAATGATAATTTTTTAATAACTAACTAAATAAATAAATAGTCAGGGTCGATTGTTCTGTAATATATGCAAATGTATGTGTGTGGTCCAAGCAGTGGATTTCTGTCTCATTTACGATAAACTAAAATGAATGAATGAATGATGAATGAACGTGTATATTATTGAGTATCTTATATTATATCTTATATACTTAGTATCTTAAAAAGACTTGGTGGTAGTGAAAAGATGCCCTACTGCCTGCTTCCTCACTCTCCTCCTTCTCCGTACTGCTGGAAGCTTTAGGCTTTTTTTTTTTTTCGCCTTGAGAACCCTGACCTGTGTTAGGGTAATTAGCTTGCACCTAGCTTGTCTGTGTTTAAGAGGATTCTTCAGTTTACACCCTAATACATGTTTTAATTCATATTTATCTCTGACTGTTTCTCTGTTTCTTTGCTGTGCATTTGCATTGCTCTGGTTGTGGCCTTGAACGAGGTCTTTTCCGCATGGGATGAAGCAAATACAGTTACAATGGAAAGCTTGGAACAATGTGTTCTGCTTTGCCACATGATTTGTCTGTGCATGTTGACAGGAAGTACTGTAGGAAGTGGGTCCTGGGCCGTTTATTTCCCTAATCAGCTGCTGAACGACAGCACAGGCAGGTGGCAGCCGGCCAGGTCATGACCTCCCTCAGGATGATGGATGTGCCGGCAGCAAAGAAGCTAAGCACCGAGTGCAGCTACCTGTCACACGCAAACACACATACACACTGAAAATGCCTGCAGTGCAATGCCCTGCCCTGAACTATGGACAGATGTCGTTTTGTTCCTTTAAGCATATACACTGAGAACATATTCAGACAAAAACACATATATTAACTTGGTCTATATGCAATATGGATTGCATAATATTCATAATACAAGCATAAAACAGAAGATTTATAATAGCGGCTAAACAGATAGTGAAGGTGCAATAAAATACACAAAGCCGGATATATACTGTAAGGACGTGTAATTTAACACATGATTCTGTTAATTAAGCCTATGGGGAACTTTAAGAGAGAGAGCGAGAGAGAGAGAGAGAGAGAGAGAGAGAGAGAGAGAGAGAGAGAGAGAGAGAGAGTCTGATGTATACAGTATGATTGTGTTAAATACAAACATAGACTGTTTAAGAATTACCTGACAAAAAAGAGTATAATTTTATTCAAGATAGTGTGTAACATAAACATCATTCACTTTTATATGTAAAGAGGAATAAAGTAATATAAACTGGGCTTCTTTTGAACTTGTATGTTTTCACTGTCAGGAAAATAGATGTTGATTTAGTTCTCACCAATAATGCAAAGATTTCCTTGATAAATTCATATACAGTACCAGTTAAAGGTTAAAGGTTTGGATACATTTTTGGATTTATTTTCTACATTTTAGAACAATACTGGACTTTTTGTTTTTAAAATAAAAAAAAAATTATGCCTTTGGCATTAGGTAATTATATTACAACAAAATTCAGTGGTATTTTAAGACATGACGGTCAGCTGATATGGAATAGTTCTTGCAAGAACTGTATTGTCAAGTGCATTTGCAAAACCCATCAAGCACCATGATGAAACTGGCTCTAAAGAAGACCATCCCAGGAAAGCAAGAAGCACACAAAACAATTGTTTGTACAGTATGTAATTCTGGGAAATCTGGGGCACACAATCTTTACGTACAGTAGATCAGTTAACTGTGCCATATCAAACAAATAAATGAATAAATAATTAAATAAATATAATGTTTTAAAAAAAAGAAAAATCTGTAAATCTGTGAATAGCTCTCCAGTCTAATTGAAAAGCCCTGAAAATAGCTCTGGTTCACATAAAAGAAATGAAATACATAAATTATTAATCCTCTTCTCCATCTTAGTCTAAGAGAAATATTGAACAAGAACTGGATTATATCCCTCCGTTCCAGTTCATTTTAAAACACGCTCTGTTAAATACTTCATAAGTAACATAATAGTACCAGAATGAAGAGTAATAAAGACAATTACAGCTTATCTTTGTTGGGTGCATGAATCTCTAACATTTTTTTTTTTTTTTACATGTTCGAGGAAATCAAAGAACAATATCTTTCAGGCCTTTATTTCTTTAACAGTTTATATAACAGGAAATCCTAACCACAGTGGCATTGTTACAGTTGTATTAAAAAATATCATTTAAAAATATACATAAACTGGCCATATTATTATCACAGTGTACTTTTTTAAATCTCAGAATACTCTCATTTGTGGCATCAGTTCCACAATGTAATGGAACCAGTTTGAAATGACTTGTGGTTTTTGAGATTACACATTTTCAACTTGGAAGTGGCCTAAAGATTAAAATTGTGTCTGTAAAAGGCATTCACATGGACAGCAACAATAATCAGACAGACATTCAAACAATTTTCAGTTGGTATCAAGGGGCCATTTTCACACACCATTACACCACCACCACCAGGCTCAACTGTTGTCTAAAGGTTGGTTAAGTCCATGAATTCATGATGTTGAGAGGAAATTTAGGCCCTACCATCTGCACGACATAGCACCGCCTTAACAAAACTGTGGTGAAATGTAAAATATGAAAATCTTTCGTGGCACACCCAGACCTTTAATCAGAACTCTGATCATTTTACAAGAATATATTTTATTTTATTAAAAATTTAATAAAATATTGAAAGAAAATGAGAAACAATATATGTAGAATATCGTCATCTCATCATCTATACCACTTTATCCTGTATGCAGGGTTGCGGGGGAGTCTGGAGCAAATCCCGTGGATCGGGGTGGCGAGTCCTTATGGCATACTTTCATACTGTGAAATGCATTTTCCCATATAAAATAATATAAGCGCAGATCATTTCAGAACATATCACCAATTTCCAACACTGTATCTTATTTTTGCTTATAAAAACATAAAATAAATAGTAATAAACACAGAGTTATTATTAAAATATTAAATAATATTCTTCTTTCACATGTCTTCTCTAAATTATATTTAGAGAAGACATGTGAAAGAAGAATATTAAATAAATAGACATTAAACCTCACTAAACCTTCATTTATGATTTCTCTGAGCGCTGAGTGCATTAAAAACAAAACTGAAAGTGGCTCGTTCTTCTTCTTGCTACAATTCTTGCTAAGATTCTTGGGACCCTTGGTGCTATATATATATATATATATATATATATATATAAACAGTGGAACCTTGGATTACGAGCATAAGTTGTTGATGATAAAATGGGCCAAATCATCATTTCCTATAAGGTATAATGAAACGTCAAATTATTCGTTCCACAGCCCCAAAAAATAAATACATAAAAATAATTAATACAGTCTATAAAATGAAAATAAAACAAACTAATCTGCACTTTACCTTTAAAAAAAGTACAAATAAATCCCGACAGATAAGTGTTTCCGTTGGTGCGCGCAGGCGCCGTGTGTGTGTGTGGAATTAGCCCCTTCCCTCGCCTCGTTTTACAGAGTAACATTCCTCCTCCCTCTCCCCACCTCGCTTTTTAAGTTTCACAACAAACACACACACACGCAGAAACACCGTTTTAACAGGAAGACTGGCATGTGCGCATACTAACGAAATCACTTTTTAAGTTTCACAACAAACGGACACACACATAAACACAGCGGAAACACCGTTTTAACAGGGAAAAAAGAAATCTCTCTGACCTGGCGTGAGTGCATACTAAAGGAATCACTTTTTAAGTTTCACAACAAACACACACACACACACACACAACGGAAACACCGTTTTAACAGGAAAAAAATTCATCTCTCTGACACTGGTGTGAGCATACTAGGGGAATCACTGCTGTAAAGTAAAAAAAAAAAATTTTTTAATGAACCAGCACCTTACCTTTGAAAAGAATCAGAGAAGCAGAGTTTCTGTGTGTTTGTGAAGCCGGGAGGGGTGAAAAGGCGAGAGAGCGTCTGTGCATGTGTGTCGGTGTCAAATTACGCGCGCACACGCATAACCCCGCGTTCACACCGAACACCCTGCCTCCGACGCCTGTCACCGCGCTTCGCCGCTCTGACGTAGACCGAATGCCTTTCTTGTATTTAAAGGGGCAGCAAAGCAATCAAGCTGTACAACTGTATTGTAGAAATAAACTAATTATAAGGCATTTGTATGGTGTGGCTTCTGTTCATTGTGAATTGCTAGTCTAATTTAATATTTTTTATTATTATATTATATTTCATATTATATTAAAACACCAACAATTTCAGACACCTTTGTCCACGCATTTTTTTTTTTTATAATTAATGTCCCTGAACACAAACAGGGACATGTCATAAATAACCGGGAAACCCGCTACCGCAGTAATTAACTTCTTCTCTATTTTACTTGGGAACTAATGTCGCCGGAAACAAAAGTTTACAGGACTGCGTTCCGCGGAATCCGCTCAAGGAATTGAGCGGAGGAATTCTACTTTTTTATTGGTTGTCGCTCAACCGCGTCATAGCTCATTACCATAAAGTTGAGCTGATTTCAACTCCCTTCGCCACTCTCGCCGCGCCGCCCTTTGCTGCTCTTCGCCGCCGGCTCCCATTGAAAATGAATGACTTCCGGCCATTTTGACGCTCTCGCCGCGTTCGGTGTGAACGCAGGGTAAGAGACTAAAAGAAAGAGACGAGTAAAGTTTCTGTGTGTTTGCGAAGCGGTGGGGGGGAGGGGGGGAGGGTGGAAGGTGAGAGAGTGACGCTCGGTGTCAAAATAAGAGACGCATGCACGATACATGATACTTGGCGCTTGTAAATTAATTCTTGCTCGGTTTCCGATTAAAAATGTATTAAAAATTTTTGCTCGGTTTGTGGAACGCTCGTAAATCACGTTACTCGCAATCTGAGGTTCCACTGTATATATAAATCAAGCCGAATTGAACACAGGCTATATATGCAACGCAACATAGCCTGTGTTCAATTCGGCTTGATTTGTTCACTCGTACACTGAAAATGCTTTGTCTACCAAGGCAAATTTCTCACAAGATTTCAGTACAATTCGTGAAGAGGGCATTCATATGCCAATGTATCACTGCATATACAGTATATAGATTAGGTCTACTGCTCACAACAGTTGTAAAGAGTTGTTATTTTAGTCACCATAGCCATCTTCTCAGCTAGAACCAGTCTTACAATGTGTTCCTTCCAACATAGCTGGCACTCATTTTTTTCCCTACATTCTGTGTAAACTATAGAGACTTGTTGCCTGTCAAAATCCCAGGAGATCAGCAGGAGGTAAATACTCAAAGCACCCATCTGTTACCAAGAACCCTACCATAATCGTGCCTTGGGCAAAGACACAGAGATCACATTGTGATGATTGATGTGAACAGTACCTAAAGCTCTTGCTCTGTATCTGCATGATGTTTTGCACAGCAATGCTGCCATATGATTGGCTGATACGATACTTACAGTACATCTGCAGTGTTCAGGTATACAGATGTTCCTATTAAAAATGCCTGTGAGTGTATACAAGTTAAACTTCTAACATTAAAAGCTTTCAGAAAATTTATGTTTGTGTTGCGTTACAGAAGTTTCGCTTAATATTAGCATACGTACACTCAACTAAAGGATTATTAGGAACACCTGTTAAATTTCTCATTAATGCAATTGGCTAATCAACCAATCACATGGCAGTTGCTTCAATGCATTTAGGGGTGTGGTCCTGGTCAGGACAATCTCCTGAACTACAAACTGAATGTCAGAATGGGAAAGAAAGGTGATTTAAGTGATTTTGAGCGTGGCATGGTTGTTCGTGCCAAACGGGCCGGTCTGAGTATTTCACAATCTGCTCAGTTACTAGGATTTTCATGCACAACCATTTCTAGGGTTTACAAAGAATGGTGTGAAAAGGGAAAAACATCCAGTATGCGGCAGTCCTGTGGGCGAAAATGCCTTGTTGATGCTAGAGGTCAGAGGAGAATGGGCCGACTGATTCAAGCTGATAGAAGTGCAACTTTGACTGAAATAACCACCCGTTGCAACCAAGGTATGCAGCAAAGCATTTGTGAAGCCACAACACGCACAACCTTGACGGGCTACAACAGCAGAAGACCCCACCGGGTACCACTCATCTCCACTACAAATAGGAAAAAGAGGCTACAATTTGCACGAGCTCATCCAAAATTGGACAGTTGAAGACTGGAAAAATGTTGCCTGGTCTGATGAGTCTCGATTTCTGTTGAAACATTCAAATGGTAGAGTCAGAATGGATCCATCATGCCTTGTTACCACTGTGCAGGCTGGTGGTGGTGGTGTAATAGTGTGGGGGATCTTCTCTTGGCACACTTCTGGCCCCTTAGTGCCACGGCCTACCTGAGCATTGTTTCTGACCATGTCCATCCCTTTATGACCACCATGTACCCATCCTCTGATGGCTACTGCCAGCAGGATAATGCAACATGTCACAAAGCTCGAATCATTTCAAATTGGTTTCTTGAACATGACAATGAGTTCACTGTACTAAAATGGCCCCCACAGTCACCAGATCTCAACCCAATAGAGCATCTTTGGGATGTGGTGGAACGGGAACTTCATGCCCTGGATGTGCATCCCACAAATCTCCATCAACTGCAAGGTGCTATTCTATCAAAACGTTTCTAAAAAATGTTTTCAGCACCTTGTTGAATCAATGCCACGTAGAATTAAGGCAGTTCTGAAGACGAAAGGGGGTCAAACACCGTATTAGTATGGTGTTCCTAATAATCCTTTAGGTGAGTGTAATGTCTTAAGGGTGTGGAAAATGAATAAACTTGGCAAAAAGGTTCCCACTGAAAGGCACCCTTGCTCTAAGACATAAAAATGCAAGGCTTGTAGTACTGGCTGATGAGTTTACCAATATTTCATGAGAGCTGTTTCAGGGCATGGTGTTTGATGAACTAATCCCATTTCCTATGAATTTGAGCTAAATAAAACATTACCCAGTCCAAGCTTTGTAAAGTTTTCCACTCCTTAATTATAAACTCGGCTGTAAATTTGATCCGTGGCCTGCAAATATAACCCAGCATTTGTTACAGTAAATAAGCTTAACAATTTTATCAAGACTTTGGTATTCTGAAGGGTCGTCTTTGAAGTGCCGAAGCTTTCGGATCCAAATGATGTATTTAAGAATATTTTTCTTGCATCATTTTTTCATGCAAATGTATCTTTTTCATGGTATAAATAAGGATTGACTTTGAGCGGGTTTTAAGTGGCGTTACAGTAACATGCGCTGAAACCTGGGGGAAATGTGACATGTCTTCATTTTCATAATGGCCATGAAAACTCTAAGGGCAAAGGAACCTGGCATTGGCGTGCGTGTGTGTGTGTGTGTGTGTGTGTGTGTGCGTGTGCGTGTGCGTGTGTGTGTGTGTGGGTGTGTGTGTGTGTGTGTGTGTGTGTGTGTGTCGTTATTCTGGGAATTTATCAGCACGCCACCAAAAGCTCAACCAGACATGTTTACAACCATCAAAGTTTGCACTGTACTGGATTTCATTCTAAACTCATTGATGCAACGTACATGGACCATTGCACTTAAACTACTGGGTACAACGTCAAACATGGAAGCACAGTAAATGGCCAATTTGCACCACTTTATGTTGCTGATGGCTTGTAAATTGTAACTGGATAATACATTGTGCTCTAAGGTTGCATCAAAACCCCTGATTTTTATTTATTTATTTTTTGGGGAATGGAAAGCTATCCCTATATCACTTTCTGGTACATCACAGCTCAAAATATCTATATTTTGGAAAAATAATATCATTAATCACATGATGTGATTGCATAAGTGGAGAAAAATCTTGCTTTTAAAAAAAATGAACTTAATTAAAGATGTTAAAAATTTTAAAGACCATTTTCAATTCCATCAAACATTTTTCTCATGTAGTATAAACAGGATGTATCACGCAAACAAAATCTCTCTGTCATGCATGTCCATTTGCAACACCAATGGGCTTTCCACACGAATAAATACAGTAATGGGTAGAAAAATTACCCATGAAGCACAAACAGGGACATCATTTAAAAACATTCAAAAGTCTGTTACAACTGGAAAATGTTTACTAAAAGAAAGGTGACGAGAGTGAAATAGTACCAGACATCACAGATTCAAAACTTCACATCTGTATTCGATTTCTGCAACCACCTCCATAAAAACATGATGTTCGAAAAAGATTTCTCAAACCAACCCACAGAATTTTACAGAAATATCACTGAAAGACAAACATGTTAGGCATGTAACTGAATTTTTATTTCTTTAAATGATCTTTGTGGAGATAGCGAGTTTGATTCCCGGGTGATGCTGTAACCTCTCACAGGCCTAGAGAGAGCAGATTGGCTGAGCTCTCTCAGAGGGGAGGGATGAGAGGTACTTAGTGCTCCCACATTAATCACGGCACTACAGGCAATTAGGGGCGTCTGTGAGCTCACGCAAGCGGATGGAGCGGATAGCGCTGTCCTCAGAGTGTGTTACGTCGCCCCCAACAGTGAGTGAGTGAGCAGTTCGAAAGATGCGGTCGGTGGGCGTCACGTGGTTCGGAGGAAAAATGTGATAGTCTTCGGCCCTCTCGACTAAGTGGTAGTAGTAGTCTTAATGTGGGAGCCCCCTAGTGACGGGGAGGAATTGGACACGACTAAACTAGGGGGAAAATCGGGGGGAAATCAAAAAAAGATCTTTGTGCTCTATGCTCTTCTGGTGCATCATGACCATCACTTGCCCCCAAGGGTAAAAATCAAGTGGCCCTTAGATCTGGGGATCTACAAGGGTTGTTCAAGTCAACTCAGGACTTTTGGTTGGGCAGAATAACAGAAGACATTATTAGAGTAAAAACTCTCTTTACTTCTCTATATACTGTACTATAATCCCCTGTTACTCTAATGCACTTTTCCGAGCATTTCAGTTGTGCTTGGATACCATCAAGGTAGAAGGTTTTCAGGGCATTGATGGGACTGCCTGCTTCACATCTGAAATTCTGACCTCCTAGGAACTCTTTTAATGCCCCAAACATATGGAAATGGCTTGGAGCGAGGTCAGGACTGTATGGTGGGTGTCACAATAACTCTCAGCCGAGTCCCTGTAATGTGCAAGTAGTGGTCCTGAATGATTGTGTGTACAGTTCCCACAGACAGATGTGTCTCTTCTGCAAGTTGGCAACAAGGTGTCCATCACTTTTTAAGGTTGAGGCTTTCTACTCAATGACTGGAGTGGGCTCTGAGCCACCTCAGCTGAGCCACCTCATTTATGCACATACGGTCTTCTTTAAAACATTGGCATCGTTCACATGTCTTACTGTGGCTAAGCGTCTCATTCCTGTATTGTGATTGAACGCTTCTGTGAATATCAATTGGTTTTTGAGCCAACGTCATGAAAAGTCCCGGTTTTACTTGAACGACCCTCGTATATTAGCTTCTGATTGTAATCTTACAAAAAGAAATACTGGACAAAAGTAACTATATTTAGGACAATTAGAGTTACTAAGAGAATATGCAGTGTGGGGATACTGGGAAAGTTTGCGAAAATTTATCTGTGCAAGAATTCAGCACTAATATAAATTTGAATATTAAATTTTAACAAAAAATGTAATTAATATTTATGAACAAGTCATTAATTACGTAAAGAAGAATATACCACAAACTGTGTGGGTATATGAAAATAATGCATGCTGGGTAGATGCAGCACAACATGAAGCAGAGTTGTGAGTCTGAGATTATGTGGAGTATCTGCCATACAAGTCCCTGTGAATAAATGGTTACTATAGAAACAATAACATGTTAGAACAAGCACATTACTATGAACCCCATTGTTCATGTTTCATAAAGAACTACTGTCTGAGCAATGCTTTTACACAGAAATAACACACTGTGGTAAAGAATATCCACATCAGGGTAACGTGATGCAGTCTGACATGACATGGAATTACTCCTATCACTCCATTACTCTACTGCAGTGATTTGCCAACTGTTTTTTTCCCCCTCATTTTATAACAAATTTATTAATGCATGCTACATCTTGATTCATAAAATGTATATTTACATATTTGTAAGTTATGAACTGTTGCTTTCTTAGTTAGTTAAAAACACCAAGAAAAAACAGTGCAGATTTTCCCCACGCATACTGCCACAAAGTACTGATTTTATTAAATAATCATATTTCTATCATATTTATATCTGAGGCTTAGATTATAAGTACACCTACAAGTCTTTGTACAAGTCCCTGTAAATGAGCTGTTACAGTGGAAATGATAATTTAATTGAATAAAGATGTATTTGACTTACCTTAACAAAGTTTTTGACCTTCTCAGATTTTCGTGTATGCCCATAAGACACATTAAGTGCTTCTGGGGACTGTGAAGGAGGTATGAAATTAATGGCACGCACACATATAAAATTAGCATTTTTTGTCTCAAACAGTGCAAAAAATATATATATTGCTGAACACTCATTTATGCAAATTTATGGGAAGTGTGCAAAAATCACCATCTCTCAAATTATTGTCCTATGTGAAGTGGATTTTGATTAAAAAGTGTTTACATGACTTCTTTGCATAATCTGATACTGTTTGCTTGTGTCTCATTCTTTTTAACACTGGGTCAGCCATGAAACGTTCAGAAATGTTTGTAAAAAAAAAAATGCATTTAAAAAAAACTATTCCAAATAAATTCCTATTTATTTTGACCCACTTATATGAGGGTCTTTGTAATTAAACAGACTGTTTAACTAATTAAATATTATAGTGATCATTTATTTATTAATTGAATTAATTGTATGATTTTTAAAATAAACTATAAGCTGATTACTCAATTAGATAGATATAGAAAGTTTTGTCAGTTCAACACAACACTGGAACACTGCTGTCAAAGCTGATGTTACAGAGAATCGATCCTCACCTTGTGACCAATCAGATTTAAGGATACAACAGCACTGTGATGTAATTATGATAGGGAGCTCTAACAATCATAAAAGGCCTAATCATAGACATCAGAAGCAGGATAAGGAAGTGTCAGACTCAGACTAGCATTCCACAGCTTTTGATGATACACTATAAGGCTATTATTTGTAATACAAATATTTTCTATAAAAATCCATCGATATTAACAATTTTTCACAATTTCTTTTTTTAAATGTTCATACATTCATAGCTTATTGTAGTATATACAAGGGGGATATATACAAACACCAGGGCTTGTGATTAATTTTTTTGTAAATGAAGGCATAAAATCTATTGACATTTACAGTCACATTAAGACATCTGAATGGGGCAAACATTTTAAACACAGCTGTACATCCATGAATGACGATCCTGGCGAAGGTGGCTCAGCGCCCACTGCAGACATTCCCGTGAACATTCAAGTGAGTGGAATGCCTGATTGTGAATGAAAATAATTTTCAACAACTTGTGGAGGAGACTCATCCGTCTGTGGGAACTGTACACACACAACCATTCACCATAACTTGGGTGTTACTGCAAAATCCTCCATACACTCCTGATCTTGAGCCAAGGAATTAATGTTTGGGCCTTTAAAGGATTTCCTGGGAGGCCAGGTTTTCAGACATGAATCAGGGCTCCAGTGTACAGAGAAAACTTTCTATTTTTACGGTATCCAAGTGTGAGATAAGCGTATTAGTGTAGAATTTGAAGATGTGCAGTCAGTGTCTGGGGACCATGTTTAAAAAAAATACCACAGTGTACTGGATAACTGTTATAGTGTGTTGTAGTCTTTTAGCTTTTTTTCTTTTTATCACTGTCTCAGAGAGTTTCTGCACAAGAAAAATCCAGTGCACTCATACTGTTGGCATGTGTACAAATGGCAAATAAAATCTCTTGAATTTTTCATCTTGAAGGGTATTCTATACAGAAATAAAGGAAGTTTTTAAGATCTGTGTTCTATTATTATGCACAATCACTCGTAGTGCCCCAAATTTAAATTTAAAGCCACTTGATTTTACCCCTGGGCCAGATGATGGTTATTATGATGTTCCAGAAAAGCATTCAAGCACAAACATCATTGGAAAGAAATTCAAAGAATTAAATTACATGCATAACACCAGGTGTGTTATCATTAGTGAGTTTTTTTGGACGCGCCCTGTGGTAACTCAGAGAACTGCATTTCCCATAAGCATTTGCGATGACATTAAACTACCCATAAGGCTGTTCGGTACAAGGTTAGTGAGAGAAGCTCAGAGAAGAGATTCGCTCGCATTTGCTCTTAAAGTTAGCAGTTATCGGGGCAGCATGTTTGGCCAGGCCGTGCGCAGATTCACCACCTCCGCTCTCCGCGCGTCTCACTACGCCGAGGGACCAGGACAGGTATCAACCCTGCACGCGCTCCGTTCTGTGGCATGCGCTTCATAGAGCGCGCGCTAGCTTTAACGTTAGCCGGCGAGGCCTGGTCTGGGACTTGAAGCCTATTTGGAGGTCAAGTTTCTCAGTCAGTGTTAGTCAGCCTTTGTGACGCTTTTAACCCAGAGTTGGACACATAACGACATGTTTTTACTTAAAAACCACAACATTTTGCTAATATATTTAAGATGGCGGTGTTTAATAACGACATTAAACGGTATATTACTGTAACCCGTGTCACTTCCTTGTATAAAGCTAGCTAGGTATTTATATTACCGCGGCTAGTTGTTACACGATAGCGACTCTTACACTAAAATGTTAACTCGTAAGCAATTTTGTTACTTTTTACCGTGGAAAACATTACGTATTGTGCCTCACAAATCTGTACTTCTCTGGTTTATTGTTTATAACCTGATTAATCTAGCATTAAGAAACCTGCGTTCTCTCAAGAAGCTAACATGCTAATTCGCTCACATTCGCTTACGATCATTGAAAAAACTCAATTTCAGCGTCAGAAGGCATTATGTAATGCAGGTAAACTACATTTATTCAATTAAAGTTAACATTAATAATGTATTAATGTATAGCCACGTGGCATATACTGTCTTCGACACGTCCCAAGGTTACAGGAGTCAAAGCGCATTTCTAACACTGCCGGTGATGTTCTTCACTTCACCTGTCATAAGCAAAGTGTTTGAAGTGAGCTTTAAAATTATATGTACATCAGTTTTGTATCGCCAAAATATGAACGTTATTGTTATGTAGCAAGTGAAAATGAAACATTTAAATAGGTTTTTTCTTTCATTAACTGTAAAGAAAAAAAATAAACAATAGAAATTGTGTGACGTAAAACAAGTCTTATACAACTTGAAATAACTTCCTCGTTTCTTTTGCCATCGAAGAAAGAATTGCTAACTGGAAAATGAGGGAAATGGAAATCATCCCTAAAATAAAATAGTATTTTAATTTTTTTTTTAATTATTTATTAATATAGATTACAAGTTTTAATGTATCATTTTATTCAGGTTGTATGATAAACATGCCAGATAATACTGGCATGCTTTAGAAATTATCTGCAAGAATCATTGGAGTGTTTATGTAGTAAGACTATCATTATTTTCCCCCTACCCAAAAGTGTTCTTTGTTTTGAATGACAATTTTTTTGATTAATTATTTGATTAAACATGCAAACTAAGCATGGTTGAAAACATTAATTATTTCAAACTCAACGTATAAGCTTTGTTGCTGAAGTTTTCACAGAGTAAAAATTGGTGTGAATAAAATGTAGAATTGTTATTGATAGAGGGTGGGATTCAACATCACCTGATTTGCCATGTGAATCCAAGCTTAAGTTTTACAAATTTGCATATAATGTTTCTTCTTGTAGCAACGTAATGTAAAAACATTTTGAAAGATGTGAACATTCTTTTTGCTTTGTGAAACATTTCATAAAGAATAGATGAGAACAGCTAAAAGTACAATGCTTAGCAGTCAGACTAACTGCTGATTTGGGATCTTTGACCCACAGGAAAATTTGGTTACCAGTGCATCTCTACTCTTTGGACTGTATCATTAGCCTGTACCATAATACACATAATTCCGTGCATGTAGGAAATGGACTAATTTATTCGTTTTTTTCCTTTAGATGGTTTTACTAATATGATGTTTTCTTTGCAGAACCTGCCTTTCTCTGTAGAAAACAAGTGGAAGCTGCTGGGGATGATGGTGGTGTTCTTTGGGAGTGGCTTTACCTTTCCCTTCATCGTAGTCAGGCACCAGATCCTGAAGAAGTGATGCTCCTGCTTATCTAATATGGTACATTTATTTTATGGCTCACAATAACTTTTTGTAGAGCTTTGTGATTAAAACAGTTAATTGTTTAGTTTGATTAGATTCATAGGTTCAATACAGAATCGATTCGTACATTAAGTCTATTTCAGGTTTGTAGGTTTAAAATTTCCTTTTTTATTACAAAGTACAAACTTCCTTTACAAGGCACTTGCAAAATGCACTTCTATTGTAAGAGTGTGGCTTTTTCTTCCTTTGAGTATATGGCTGATTGGTGCATTATTGCCTCCTACTGGACTGGAGTGTAGTTCAGCTGATGCTTTGTATCAGACATAAATTCCAACAATCACCAACACAACTTAGAGTATTTGACCATTTGACTTTCAGTAGCTTTTTTTTTTATACTTCAGGATGTAAGATGTGTCTACTTCAGACAAGCCAGACAGGAAACTTGTATGCTGGTAATTTGAATCGGTTTGCATTGACGGTGTATTAGTGATTCACATCTCATTTCTAAACATAGCACCAGCATAGTGGCATGTTGGAGAAAGATTGTGACTTTGATGGCAAAGTGAGTGTTCTTGTTATCACACCAGCAAGCTGACACGAGCAGTCAGAGCAAATATGAATGAAGATAAGCCTTAGAAATGTCAGTTCACAGAAGGGGTTATGATTGCTTTTTGAAAGTGAGAAGAAAGTTATGAATAAGATCTGCAGCAGTGAAACAAGGAATGATGATGCACTTTGTATGGTATTTTAAGCTCATTTCATACAAAAGCAACAAGGCAAATTTGGGTGATAATTCATTTTAAGTGTCACCTTTTTCCTGGTTTAACAAACCAAGCGTGCAAATATGCTAACATGTTCAAAATAATTTGAAGGTCTTCTGAGTACAAGAGTCATTAATCTGTCTTTACATTTCTCAGTGTAAGCTTGAACCGTTACGAAGAGAAAATTGTGACCAATGAAACTGTTTCCTGCTGCATTACTACAGTAGTCATTAGCTTGCTTTTGTTTAGTTCAGAGTTTTCAGTCATGTAGACATGGTACCTTGCAAGCCATTTGACTCGGGTCAACACATGCTTAATTTGTGTTTTCAGTTAGATCCAGTTTGCTTGCAGTGCAGAGTTCTGGGACTAGAGGCAAGAGACCCAAGATGCCTTAAATCTTCAAGACAGCATAAACGTTGTATTATAGACAGCCAAAAATAGGCTGAAACACCTTTCTAACTTGGTGTTAATGAAGGTTGTTGTACTAGGTGTTGAACATTGACCAGCAGCTGTTAACACTTCCATTATAGGACTGTTCATTTGTTCCTTTTGTTTTTTTGTGGAAACGAGTATTGTGTCCTCTGAGCAGTATATATTTCTTCAGTCATCTTGGTCTGAATTGACATTTGAAGTTGCATTAAATGCTGCAGGAGTTATATTTAACACTTCAATGATCAGTTGTCTCTGGGTAGAAGAGTTTCAGCATTTTCCATAGCAAGTTTCAGTAAGCCAAATAGTGCAAGTATGTAGATGCAGTTATGTACTGGAATGAGTTCCTCCATGAAACAGTGAGTTGTATTTCCAACATGGCTAGTGAGTGATGGAGCTCTAAACTAATATTAATGAAGTAATGTGAACATCAGTTGTGTATCTAGTGATTATTGGTAGATATGCTACTTCTGTTAATGTTTTTTTATGAATTGCTAATTTCTACATAAATTCGTCCAATCTATGATTTTACATAGAAAAGTGTTACACAACGTGTCTTTAGCTTTTCTTTCACAGACAAATGTGAGATATGGGTAAATATCACCATTTCAAATATCACTGGACGCAGCCGTTTTCATTAACGTTTTCAATAGTCTGTTTTTAAATTAAAAATGTGATTCATTACTTCTGCTTCACTTTTGTTTAAGTTACATCACTTTTTTAACACCTAGTTTGATTTAATGTCTGACAACCATTATTTATGTATAATCTTGTATCTTGAAGACCAAATCCATAATGGCTTTCCATTTACTAGATTCACTCACTTTGTAGGGTTTTGAACAACCCTGTAGAACGTCTGCAGTGCACTCTGTTCCTAGTAGACCACAATCCGTCATTCAGCCATTTAAGTCATTTGCATTATTGTTGGTTAGTACTAATACATGTATAGAATACCAGCACTGCTGCATTAAATCTTAATTATTGTATGTTTTGTGTCTTACAGGTCATTGTGAATCTGTGTCCACAGCAGCTCTCTTCATTCTTCCAGATGTGGTTCTCTTAATGCTAATTTGTAAATAAAATGATAACGTTATATAGTGTGTTCTCTCTTTTTTCCATGTTAAAAGATCACTTACGAGATTGCAAAGAAATTATTGCTTTGACTTGAAGTTAAAGTTAACTTTCTTAGTAAAGTCTGAGCCTTTAAATTACAGGTAGGATGTTGAACTTGGGTCAGTTTTGCACTGTTGCTGTAATAGACTCAGAATGTAGGGAGATTTTGTCAAGGATCACTGTCCATCAGGCAGGTGACATTTCTTTCTTCAAAGATTTGCATCTATTTGTTTTAGCATTGTTTATACCAGGTAGCGTTTACAAGGCAACTACCTTAGATGCTTTCACCTGACCTTCTGCAAAAGCAAAATGAAACACGATGTCCAGAAACTGTCACTTCAGTCAAGTGAAGCTAGGATGGTTTTCTATGTGCGATTGTGTTAAAGTATCAAGGTGTAGGAAGTTTATAAAACAGAATTCAGTTGTGCCCTTCATATCTGGAGGCACTGGAGCAGGGAGACCACAAATGGCATGGCATTATCAGGAAAGAACGTTGTCTGAAATACAGAAGTTGAGAAGAAATGTAGTGGAGATTACAGGGCCATTGAATTGTACCTGAAGGCCAAGTTGGGATTAAAAGAGTCAAGCTGATTAAAATCAAGAAGTTGTAAAAGTATGTCATCCTGAAGTGCCAGAGTCCAGCATAATTCTGTGCTCCAACGCCCCTAATGGTACTCTGATAGTAATTAGTATCAGGAATCTGAGCAGGAAAGAAATAAACTGCTAGTGCAGGGCCTGTCGACTAATGTACCCTGGAATGTAGCTTTCTAGACTTGGAAAAATTTTAATTGATCTGTTGTAGAACAAGATCTAAGATGCAAGATACTATTCATAGGCAGAAATGTCTAACGGATCAGTTTTCATTTTAAAATTTGAAGCAGGAGAAAGAACCTAATTCGAAGAAGCGGTTAGAACCTGTTTTGGAAGCGAAAAGCACTGTCTAAATGTATTAATGTCATGAGTTTAAATGGGATTGGGCAGGTGGGGATCTCTAAGCCCGGTGCAGCGGGGTGAAATCACTCGCCTCAAGATAACCTAGATGCCGTGTGGCTTTTTCCGGTGCAAATTTTGGTGAGAAACGTTCACATGATGTGCTTTTCACTTGTGCAACTTTTTATAATGACGCAACCCCATGTGTTCTGGTTTGTTGAGTGAGTATCTCAATAGTATGAGCCTCAAGGTAAACCAAGCTGCACTCAGATAGCATTAACATATTTAAATAAATAATAGTTTTTGTAGTATAACATGAAACTATGATGGCCTTAATTGAATCTCCCATCCAGGATGTCATCCACATTTTGCACATATGTTCCCTCAGAAGGCCCCCCGATACCCTACAACGGAGAATGAGTAGTTGATGGATGGATGGCTTGCATAGATGCTCACCACCACTGCTTTGAAAAAATGTAAAGTAAATATGATTGTTTCCAATGCTAATTTTGCTAAAAAGACACAGCATAATTATGACCTGTGAGTAATCAAATGAGTCGGCCTTTCTGCAAAAAAATAATAAAAATCACATATCAATATAAATACATTTGTTTTGCAAGCATTTATTATTGAACATAACAGTACAAACACCATCTTGAAGTGGGTGAAAAGTAACTAGGCATTAAAAATTGGTAAAAATTCAAAATTGTTGGTACCCTTCGGTCAATGAAAGAAAAACTCACAATGGTCACAGAAATAACTTTAATCTGACAAAAGTAGTAATTTAAAAAAATTCTATGAATGTTAAACAATGAAAGTCAGACATTGCTTTTCAACCATGCTTCAATAGAATTATTTAAAAAAATAAACTCATGGAACAGGCCTGGACAAAAATGATGGTACCCCTAGAAAATACTGAAAGTAATGTGACCAAAGGGACATGTTAATTCAAGGTGTGTCCACTAATTAGCATCACAGGTGTCTACAATCTTGTAATCAGTCAGTGGGCCTATATATAGGGCTCCAGGTAGTCACTGTGTTGTTTGGTGACATGATATGTACCACACTCAACATGGACCAGAGGAAGCGAAGGAAAGAGTTGTCTCAGGAGATTCGAAAGAAAATTATAGACAAGCATGTTAAAGGTAAAGGCTATAAGACCATTTCCAAGCAGCTAGATGTTCCTGTGACTACAGTTGCACATATTATTCAGAAATTTAAGATCCATGGAACTGTAGCCAACCTCCCTGGACGTGGCCGCAGGAGGAAAATTGATGACAAATCAAAGAGACGGATAATCCGAATGGTAACAAAAGAACCCAGAAAGACTTCTAAAGAGATCCAAGGTGAACTTCATGCTCAAGGAACATCAGTGTCAGATCGCACCATCCGTCGTTGTTTGAGCCAAAGTGGACTACATGGGAGACGACCAAGGAGGACACCATTGTTGAAAACAAATCATAAAAAAGCCAGACTGGAATATGCCAAACTACATGTTGACAAGCCACAAAGCTTCTGGGAGAATGTCCTATGGACAGATGAGACAAAAATGGAACTTTTTGCCAAGGCACATCAGCTCTATGTTCACAGACGGAAAAATGAAGCATATCAAGAAAAGAACACTGCCCCTACTGTGAAAGATGGAGGAGGCTCTGTTATGTTCTGGGGCTGCTTTGCTGCATCTGGCACAGGGTGTCTTGAATCTGTGCAGGGTACAATGAAATCTCAAGACTATCAAGGGATTCTAGAGAGAAATGTGCTGGCCAGTGTCAGAAAGCTGGGTCTCAGTCGCAGGTCATGGGTCTTGCAACAGGACAATGACTCAAAACACGCAGCTAAAAACACCCAAGAATGGCTAAGAGGAAAACATTGGACTATTCTAAAGTGGCCTTCTATGAGCCCTGACCTCAATCCTATTCATCATCTTTAGAAGGAGCTGAAACATGCTGTCTGGAAAAGGCACCCTTCAAACCGGAAACAACTGGAGCAGCTTGCTCATGAGGAGTGGGCCAAAATACCTGCAGAGAGGTGCAGAAGTCTCATTGACAGTTACAGGAATCGTTTGATTGCAGTGATTGCCTCAAAAGGCTGTGCAACAAACTATTAAGTTAGGGGTACCATCATTTTTGTCCAGGCCTGTTCCATGAGTTCATTTTTTTTTATATAATTCTGTTGAAGCATGGTTGAAAAGCAATGTCTGACTTTCATTGGTTAACATTGATAGAATTCTTATTTATTATTACTTTTGTCAGATTAAAGTTATTTCTGTGACCATTGTGAGTTTTTCTTTCATTGACCGAAGGGTACCAACAATTTTGTCCACGTGTATATATTTCTAATATAAATTTATTTAAACAAATTGTACGTGTACTGTACTTTATTACATAGGGAATTGAAAATTTGGGATGTTACTGAGAACCTCCTGAATCCATGCTTACAAGCCCTCAGTGTGCGAGGTTTTGTCCTGTACACCTCCTCCTTTGCGTAGCCCCACACAAAACGTGATCTAGACTTCATAGAGGACGTTCACGAGGTCAGCATCATCCCAGCCAACGTCGTGGAAAATGCTGGTCTAAGCACATTTACACACACTGTAAGAGTAAAATGTGGTGCACCATGAGGTGGAGAGAAGTTCTATAGCCATTAAATATTGCCTAGTTCATTTTCACCCACCCTGTATAAAAGGAAATACAGCGGCAACTTGGGGAATCCTTAGAATCCTGGTTAGTTGCATTTAAGTTAAAAGTTTTTACATGTCAAATTGTGGGAAAGATCATGGTGTGTAAATACTTATGCAATCCACTGACATCCCAGCTCCTTGAATATGAGTCACTTTCCGGTGTTCACCTAAAAGAGCTGAGTTAGAGTGGACTTCTTGTCTCCTCCACAAATGACTCCTCACTACTTCCAGGATTTTCTTCAATATTGGATTGGATTGCTGTGTGATTGAATTGTAACATGAACATTTTCAACACCTTTTTTTTTCACTTGAAACGTTTAACTAAATGACCTCCGTTGTATTTTACACTACAAATAATTATGACATTTATGAAGAAAAGAAAAATCCCAAGTGTCAACACTTCACCTTAATGTGTCCTGTGAAGATCAAGTATACACAAAACTTTTCCTCTGGCACGCAACCAAGCTGCAATGCAGCACGATGACTTATAAAAAGTACATGAGCTAAGCCTTATACTGTAGGGATGGCTGCTGTACAGACTTTTAGATGTATTATGAAGATGCTTGACCGAATCTCCGTTATGGTAGTTTTGTCAATCTTACGCAGCAATGGGGGAAAAGTGGATGAAGAATTGAGGAAAAGAAAATGATTTATTAATTTAAAAGAACAGCATGGTGGTGCGGGTGTTTTTTTTGTGTGTGTGTGTGTGTGTGTGTGTGTGTGTGTGTGTTACATGGTCAAATCGCATCAAGTCTATAAATTTTTTAATCTGTTCTCTTCATGTCTAAAGTCCCATATTATAAATTGGCTTTCTTCTAGAAGGACATTATCTTTTTTTTTTCCAGCTTGACTTTCATGCACCCTCCAAGTCTTAGTGTTGGCTTAGATTAGCTTGCACTCATGAATGTCTATAACACAGTCATGTCCTTGAGAGAAAAAAGACATTATCACAGCCATTGAACATTACACTCACAATAAGCCTTGTTATTAACAAAAAGAAAAAAACACTCCAAACCTCAAAGTCTGCCAGATACACTACTTTTGCATCTTGGCACCTCTTCAAAATAAAGCACAGCCATTCAAAACCACGAGCATAATTACATATGAGTATTTAATGATTTTGACCGCTCATGCAGCGCCGCAGAGTTAATGTACTATCAAATTCTCCTTAAGCTAGAGAATCAAACGCAATAATAAACAGGCTTGGGCGATTGATGTCAGGTGTCAAAAATCATGGCTTGAGAGCAAATACAGGCATTCAGGTGGGAAAAAAAATCTTGTGTACAATACTACCCAACATTTTTACACTCGCAAAGTAGAAGCACAAATTCTCACCAGACGTAAACATACAGTATACTGACCTTCCTCCGATCCACATCACACATTTTACACAAATAGGCTTTTTTTTTTTTAAACAAATGGGGAGTAGGAACAGTTGACTTTGAACCAACACCCACCCGCTCTCTCTCTCAGACACACTCATTCTTTAACCCGCTTATCCTGTACAGGGCTGCTGGAGGCCTGGAGCCTCTCTCAGGGGACTTTGGACACTAGGTGGGTGGCATCCTGGATGGGGTGTCAATCCATCACAGGGCACAAGCACATAAATTCTTATATTCATGAAAATGGCACTTTGCTTAATCTGCAAGTCTTTGCAGTACAGGGAGGATATGCAAACTCCACACTCACATACCCGAAGGTGGGATTCGAACCCTCGACCCTCAGGGGGGTGTGGCCACAGTGTTAAACACTACATCACCATGCCACTTTATTTACAGCACATTTTATCATCACATAAAAAACTGCAGCTATAGGTTACATATTATAGAATGCAATGCAAAAATAATCAACCAACTTAAAATTTCTCAGATTGGTCTGGATTACAGATTACAGACACTTGGACAGATTGTTTCTTCCCAACAGTATTAATAGGTTAAAGTCAGAAATAATCATCATCATCATCATCATCATCATTATTATTATTATAGGCATGAATCCTTATGCATGCATCATCTTCCCATTACTGAAATAGTAAGCAAGCATGAGTTTGCAATAGAACTACTGACATGTAGAACATACACTATGTATTTATTATTTCTTGATCAATCTGATAAAGTCCATAAGGAATGAAAAGATTTCCAACCTACTGTCTATTCTTATTATTTTACAATTCTCAGAATAGAAGATGAATTGATGCCAGCATTCGAAATGATGAACATTTGAACATAAATGCAACAAGGCACAGGGGCCCATCTTTTACGTCTATTGTGGATTGAAATACTGGTTATAATGTGCATCTGCAGCTTCAACGTGTGGTAAGTTGTTAAATATAAATTAGATAATGATTGACTCAAACTTCCAAAATGCATTGTCCAGCAAGAAGACCTATGAAAATGTCAAAAGAAGACAAAGAATCCATAATACTTTCTGTGTCGTCTGCACATAGGGATAACTATCCATCATGTTGCAGAGGGCGCAGCTGGCGGCCAGTATCGTCACGTTTTCCTTCTATACGTAACTCCTCTGAAACCATTCATGGAAATTTGAGCAAACCTTGACGCAACCTTTATTAGGAGGCAGAGATGTGCGCCAGCAATTTCATATTCTAACATCACTTTTTTCCCCTGTACAGCATTAATAATTTAGCACTTTCAGTGGCAGGCGACATATGTCTTCCTTTTGCTTTATTTTATTCATACACATATCTAGACACAATTCTCACCTGAAATCTGTTTAGGGCTGCTGCATGTGGTGCATCCATCTTTCCAGTCAAGCATACTGTAGGTAGTCTTATAAATCAAGTCAAATCTAGTCTTAGAGAAATCCATGAGTTACAGTATATTGTGTATCTTAAAGGAACACTGTTCATTCAAATACATGCAAAGTACCAGGAAAGTCAGTATTTGCAAGGTGAACCTCAAAGATTAATTACGTGATCATTTCTGTTTTTTCACACTTGTTGTGCAAGTTCACCTTCAACTCTGTGGGAGGCTCCTGTTCTGTGCAAAGTAATACTGATATAATTCTGTTTGTTTACGAAAACACCCACTATAGTGTAAAATACTAAATTTATTATTATATTCAACAGTGTTCATTTATTTAGATATCACTCATACTGTATCAGAAACCCCATTGGCAAGACCTGGGAATGTGTGATGAATAATCTGTGAGGATTTGGGTGTGTATTCAGTGGTTGGCCTGGATGTAGTCAGAAAGTCCATCTTCATGCTTCATTTACATTTCACCTTTTGCCAGTACTGTAATTTTTTTTTTTTTTTTTTTCGTAAGCCCTGCACTGGTCTCATAGCAGTCATCACACTTCATTCATTTTGGAAACTGCTAAAGCTTTATCTTTAGTTGCAATGGATACCTGTGAACATATTACATTGTTAGGTTTCAAGACCTAAGACGTCTTTACCAAACATTCCTTCATGCAGTGTGAATTGGCAACAACAAAGAAATACAGTAGAAACCCACTTTCAAAATTCAGTAATTGATGTGATCAAATATAATGAGCACTATTGTAGAATGATCTGGGGAAATTGTGTATTTCTGTTCGGGGTAAGTGTTATAAAGATGTCTGACTAGCAGTCTGGCAGAGAAATGATTAGCATCTTGCTGTTAAATGGTATACAAGTGGCTGATTAGCCAGCTAAAATGTAACCTTTTTATGGGGGTAGTTTATCTGGTAGGCCTTAAAAAGCCTTTCCTGTGCCAACCATACAAAGAATAAACTTGTCTAGACTTGTCCAGGAATATCACACCAGTGATTTTATTCCCGAAGAGTGAAGTTTTAAAAAAAATAAGTAAACATTAATGAGTAATAAAATAGTATAATAAAACGGCAACATTTTGATAGTGTTACCAATAAGACTAAGCCAAGAAATAATGACTGAATATAAAACACTGTTTGATATTTTGCCAACTGGTAATGCTGACCTCCGCATCATAAATGATTGTATATTTACATTTGGATACATGAGGAAAATATACAACAGCACAGTGTTCTTTTATTGGGCATTGGTTCAATTCCCACCCAATGCACCAAGCCCAGCCACAGGATGCAGTGCCAGGTCCCAAGACTGGATAAAATAGGTTGGGTTGCCAATTTGTGTGCAGATAGGATGGTCCACAGTGGTGACCCCTTGACAGTAGCAGCCAAAAGACAAACTGTGTTCTTCTATCAATTTTTTAATAAACAGTGCAATCTTCTATACCGCTTCATCCCATATTCAGGGTCGCAAGGGGGCCTGGAGCCTATCCCAGGAAACTTAGGGCACAAGACGGGGTACACCCTGGACAGAGTGCCAATACATCGTAGGGCACATACGCATACATACAGGCAATTTGGGGATGCCAATTAGCCTAATTTACATGTGTTTGGACTGTGGGAGGAAACCCACCAAGCACGAGGGGAACATGCAAACTCCATGCTCACAGAGACGGAAATCGAACCTGGCCAGGAATTGAACCCAGAACCTGGAGATGCAAGGCGACAGTGCTAACCACTACATCTCCGTGCCACCACAGTGCAATACATTCCTCAGATTTTTTTTATTTGTCATTATTTTGGGTATTGTTGGGCATTGGTGTCTCAGTGGGGTTTTTTCGTCTGCCATGCGCAAGGCCCAGGTACAATTATCTCCCAGAGCCCAAACTCCAGCCACTGGATGAAATGCTGGTCCCAAGCCAGGATAAAACGGGAGGGTTGCGTCAGGAAGGGGATCTGGCATAAAACCAGTGCCAAGTTATAATGCGGATCCGCTGTGGTGACTCCGCGACGGGAGCAGCCAAAAGACCTACAACATTATGTGTTTGATATATGCACAGCCAAATTGCACTTACCAGATGTTTTTCGATTATTAGACATCCTGCAGGCTCATTATACAGTATTTAAGGAATACATACATGTATTCCTTTCTCTTTTTTGTTCTATAAAGTCATAACTTGTTTAAATTTTTTAATTAATGAGTTGGGGGGGGGGAATACAATTATCGAGGAACAGAACATTAAAATGATGTTTGGAATGAAATCCCTAATGAGCTTAGAAGGTTGTCAGATTTGCAGAACACTACCTCTTTACATCTGACACACCACTCTTTTCTGTAGTGTCCAAGTCCTTTCTACAAAACTTCCCTGTCTCACAACTTATTTGTATAGTCAAACAAAGTTGCTGTCCCTATTCCATCATTGTTGCCTACAGCTGTTGTCTGAAAATCCAGAAAATGCAGGACATAGGAAACAATGGGCCTTTTTTACTCTCTCACCTCACCTGTACTGTTGTGACCATCTGTCTCTGGCAGTCTGTGCCATGACCTGGATCAGGGTGATTCTAGACCTTCTGTCAAGCTTTTAAAGCTGCCTCTGAGAGTTCATCTAAACCCCTATTTCTTAGACAGCGTTAATAATTCATGCACACTACAACACCACAAGAAGTTAATAGTCCAACCATCGAGTGGTGTTCTCAGTGCTAGACCTACATAGATCTAAAGTCTTTCAACAAAGTTTTGCACCGAGTGCAATATGAATAGCATAAATACTAATACTAATCAATAAAGTATCCCTGGAAAAACGATGAACACAGCTGTCCTGAAACCTAACCATGAAGGCTCTGAAGAGTGTCTGAACTATTTGAAGTACTGCAAAATCTTAGGCAGATGTAAAAAAAAAAAAAAAAAAAAAATCTGTCAAGCAAATATGCATTTGAACACTTCAACACATAAAATGTGTCTATAAATAAGAAGGAAAAGTAAACATTTACCTCAAACTTTACATTTGCATTATGACTAACACTACTTGCATACAGTGTATCTGTTGTTGTTTGTGGGTCTCTCTCTTTTTTTTTAGTTGTTGTTAGTCTTTAGGCTGCTCCCATCAAGGGATCGCCATAGCAGACCATCCAATCCGCACACAACTTAGGAAATGTTCAATTTTGGAAGGCCAGGTAGTCTAATCTGCATGCCTTTGGACTGAGAGTATATATACTGAAAGTATATATATATATATATATATGCTTGGTGGGTTTCCTCCAGGTACTCCGGTTTCCTCCCACAGTCCAAAGACATGTAGGTTAGGTTAATTTGCGGTCCCAAATTGCCCGTAGTGTGTGAATGAGTGTGTGAGTGTGTGTGTATGTTAGTGTGCGCTGCGATGGATTGGCACCCTGTCTTGGGTGTATACTGCCTCGTGCCCTAAGTCTCCTGGGATAGGTTCCAGGCTTCCCGCGACCCTGAATACAGGATTAAGTGGTATAGATGATGAGTGAGTGAGTGAGTGAATTTACATTCTAGCATCTTTGACAAATTAGCAATTAAGGTATCAGTCATAGGCATCAATCTCTGCTGCTTCCTTTCAAAGTTTCTTATGCAATATCTCTATGGCGGCACCCTCTATGGCTTAGGGTTTGATTCTTGTGTCAGGTCTGGAGTTTGCATGTTCTCCCCATGCTTGATGGGATCCCCTGGGCTCTCCAGTAGCCTCCCACAAGAGGCATGCAAGAGACAGATTAGGCTAACTGGTGTTCCCAAATTGCCAGTAGTATGTGAATGTTGACCGGAGGTCCTACCACGGTCGTACAAAATGCGAATAAATACAATACCTACACGGCCCCAGATTGGATTACAGAGGCGCATGGATGGATGGATGGATGGATGGATGGATGGAATGTTTTTATACACTTACAATCTATATAATTATTTGCTATGCGCTTTTACATGTTAAACAGGGTTGGAGTTACAGTTATATCGAAAATGTTCTGTTGTCTAGCACTTTGTCGCTTGCTAGCACATTTGTACTGCTGAGTTGTTTTCTAATATATTTTTTTCAGGCATCTGCTACAGTTCTTCTAGATACTTGGTCTCATTTCTCATCTCATGTCTGCTTATGCTAGTAATACCAGACAGCCTCCATTATGTTTTATCTTTAACAGCATACTACTGATACAGTAACGCAAAAAAAAAAAAAAAAATCTATATAAAAGATTTATGGTTTCTAAGGCTTGCGCAGTGCACTATATACAAGGAAATCCACCAACCATGTCAATAAATGTATCAACCAGAGGGGACTTTGCAATGTGATTGTTCTCATCTATCAATGGTCTCAAGGAGAGGCTTGTTCTGTGTGGAGCATTCATCTCAGGAAAAAAAAAATCATTCTGTGCTTGAGATACAAACCAATTCAGGTACGTTTACCACAGGCGGAGTTCCCAGTGTGACTCTTAAAAGATTTAATGAAAGGCCTAGCAGGTGCATTAGGTATTATTCAGCCAAGATTTAGAAAGTCCCTTTGCCCTTTACGTTGAATTTATTGCTCAGCATCAATACTTCACTTACAGTATCTTTCAAATAGTCCATTAAACATGTTGGTTCTGTGCTCTGAGAAGCAAAACAATTACAAATGGTTTATTGTCTTTACAGTCATGAAGAATGGTGACTACTGGAGAAAACTGTGGCACACTCTAGCAATAAAAAGAGTTCACATAAATACCTGCAGGTGAGGTTGGAAAATGAATTGCTTTCAACCTGGTTATGGCTTTAAATATTCAGGCATCCTCTTGGAACCTCTTGGATCCTGGGTGGTTGTGGGGTCAGGACATATCCTGGATAAAATGCTGGCTCATTCCAGGGAATCCTGTATACACGCATTCACACACAGGAGCATATCCAGTCTACCTACTAGTTTGTTTTTTGGGAGATATGATGACACCAGAGGACGTGGAGGTAAGCCACATGAACACAAAAACATGGGTAACTGCTGACACACAGATGCTACTGTTGCTCAGTGACAAATGAGTAGTTAAGCAGCAGTGCTTCCTGCTTAACCACTTCGGCATGCTGGGTAGATCAAATGTACACACTCTCATTCTCTACACCGCTTATTCTGTATGGTTGTGGGAGGTGGCTACAAGGCGGGATACACCCTGGACAGGGTGCCAATCCAACGCAGGGCGCAAGCATGCAGGCATGCACTCACACTCACTCTACGGGCAATTTGGAAACCCGTAATGCATGTCTTTGTCTTTGGCCTGTATTTGCAGAGAATAAAGGGGGGAAAAAAACACCAGACTCTTCAGCTTTGGGACTAGAGGCTAGTCAATACTGTGCATGAGTAATGTCTGAATGGGACACTCACAGACCCCAATTCATTTTCCCTAGCTTGATTAAAATTGGAGCTCAGATTAACATATGAAGTCTTTAATTAGAAAATGTATTATTTTCTAAGAGAAAAACCATTAGCATAACCAATATAACTATATAACTACTAATTTTAGTAAACAGACAAAATTCTTTAATGTTTATAATTATTCTGCCTCTACGTCTTTAAATAATACTACTACCATTATTATTATTATTATTATTATTATTATTATTATTATTATTATTATTAACAGCATGTCTTCCCATTTTTAAAATCCTCTATACTAATCCAAATTTTTTAAAATTCTTTTTAGCAAAACTAAAGTAGCAAAAGAAGTGATGCATGTGTCTGAGTATACGTTTCTACACCCATCAAAGCACACCTATCCTGAGGCATATGAGCTTTTACATCTCCCAAGGCCTTAAGCACATGTACTCTCCCTGGTCTACAAGCCAGGTTCTGCTCATGCCAACATGTGTCTTGTAAGCTTCTGTTCCATTCAAATCCTGCTCTGGTTTCCCAGCTCTTGCATGATCTAGGGCTCTAGGGCTTTCTCTGGAATTCTAAGGCCCCATGGGTTCTGCTCGTCTCCTACAAACTCCTGTCTTATTCAGTTTCTACTCCTGCTAACTCCTGCTAATTTTACTCATGTGAAAACCCATTATACCTCATATATACTATATATGCTAAACAAATGCTTACATGTTCATGCATTAATTAATCAAATATACAGCCTATCTATATATCATGCATATGAACTTGTATTACTTCCACGGTTTGGGAGGACATCCCTAAACTGTTCCTACAAAGTTGGGAGCATGAAATTGTCTAAAATGTCGGTATGCTGAAGTATTAAGAGTTCTTTTCATTGGAAGTAAGGGTCCGAGCACAACTCACACCAGTTTCAACATGGCTGCACACCAGTGCACAAAGCAACATCCATAAAGACACGGATGAGCGAGTTTGGTGTGGAAGAACTTGACTAGCCTATACTAGTCCTGACCCCAACACGGTAGAACACTTTTGGGAAGAATTAGAGCGGAGACTGTGAGCCAGGCCTTCTCGTCCAACATCATCTCGTCGGACCTCACAAATGTGCCCCTTGAAGAATGGTCCCATAAACACACTCCTAAACCTTGTGAATTAGATGTTGGATGTTACTCAAGTTCATATGCATGTGAAATGCTTTTGACAATATATATATATATATATATATATATATATATTTATATATATATTTATAGAGTATCTTTTCCTCTATACAAAAGTATTACTTAACATGGTCTACATCACAAGCAATGCATTCATGCCACAGTTGAACAAACTTTTGAATCCTGTTCGAAAAACATTCTGGTGTGCACTGTTGTACCCACTTTTGTGTCAGTGGCCACCGTTGATGGTCTCCCACTGCGTGGTTTGTATTCAGTGCTGGTTTCCACTTCATTAAACTTTTTCATCCATCTGTGCACATTGCCTTTGTCAATGTTGTCATCTCCCTAAACATTCGGTAGCCTTCTGTGGATGTCAGACAGCCTGCATCCTTCCTTCTTCAAAATCTCAATGACAGAAGAACAGGAAGATGAGTTACGCTAGATAAAGAGTTACTCTACCAACATCTGCAATTTGGACATGCAATGGCAGTTAATAACGCAGGCACAAACATGTGGTCAGATATGTACAGTAGTAATGCTCGAGACAAAGAAAGACCACATTTATTAACATGCATGTAGAACTTCATTTAATAATCCACAGGAACTGCGTAGTTAGGAATGTGGTGGCTTATATTAGGCTACTAGTTTGTATATAATTTGAGAAATAGAACCAACTAGAAGGGGGGTGCGGTGGCATAGTGGACAGCTTGCATTTCCAGGGTCGAGGGTTCAATTCCCGCCATAGGGTTTGTGTGCATGGAGTTTGCATATTCTCACCATGCTTGGTGGGTTTCCTCTGGGTACTCCAGTTTCCTCCCACAGTCCAAAGACATGCAGATTAGGCTGATTGCTGTTTTCTATAGTCTGAATGAGTGTATGTGTGTGTGCCCTGAGATGGAAATTGCCTCGCGTCTTGCCATAAGTCTCCTAGGATATGATCCAGGCCGCCCCTGTATACCGGATATAGTGGTACAGAAGATGAGATGAGATGAGGTGAATGTAACATGTGAGCAGAATTTTAAAAGGTTCTACACTCATGTGTACAGTAGTTGAGAACATGGATGAATAAATGTCAATGTTAATGCATGTTAGAAAATGATTTCTGTATTTCTTTATGACAAAAAACTATTTGTATTGAGCTTAATTTAAAATGTGTTGAGGTGAAAGAAGGCATCATAACCATACAGGATGTGTAAGTGTGAGCACACCTTTCTCTTCACTTATTTCCAACTCGGCCTTTCTCAATTAACACCAGGTCTCATGGAAACCACTGTTTCAGAAGAGGTGCGAGGATGTGCTAATTGGTGTCTGTGTATGTAACAGAGAAAGGGAGTTTAGTGTGCATAAATCTAGGGCTTATTTGATATATTGCTTTTAGATATTAACACCCAGATTAATGTTTTTTTGAAGCATGCGAGCCATTATAATTGCAATGGGCACAATTTAGTTGCTGTTCCCAGCCTGTGTTTGTAACACTTCCCTTGTTTAGTTGGAAATTCTTTCAGATTTTTAAACAAGTGAACCAATTTGAGCTTCCTATAAAAAGAGGTGCAGGTTATATCGCTCTGCACAACAGAATGAGAATTTACTGTGCTTATAAAATGTATATGTGCTTCTGAAAGGTGCCATTTACTGTACATTAAGTGCTTGGATTTCATTACGCATTAAAATGGCAACTAACAGGATAAAGGTTAAATCTTACAACTATGTACGTAATAAATAAACGAGGATACTTTTAAGGTGATACTTTACTAAAGGTACAGTAGAGTTCATAAAGATGCATGGCGTCTACATAAGCAATTACTGAAAAGCAATATAAACAGAACACCTTAGGTCGACAAAATTTTGTCAGGAATTGTTTGTTGGAATATGACTTACTGTAGGAATATTTTATAGAGGGTGTTAGTGCGTAACAGCTTAAGGGTCCTTGGGTTGATCAAAAGCAAGGGTTACGCTTCTCCCCATCCCCATGTCACTATGTTTCCATCTTGCAAAACCATGACATTGAATAGACTGGTAACTCTCAATTGCCCATAGATGTGAATGAGTGGGTGTGTATTACCCTGTGTATTCTCACCTCACAACCAGTGTGTCTCTGACCAAATTAAAGCAGTAACTGAAGATGGACACTGACCTAGGTAAAGTCTTACCTTACAGTACTGTATGTAATATCCTCACAGGCATAGATTCATATAAATTTTAGACAGCATATGGAGAAAATAGTGAACGATAAAAATTGATCTGAAATGCAGCATTCAGCATTGTTTGCTAATAGATTTTGTGTCCCAGTTGTTGCATGTTTAATACTTTCGCTTTTTGCTTGTATTTGTTATAATGTACATCATAAAAGCTTTGGCAGAAACCATCCTTATCTTGAAATGTGCAACTTTGCTTATAATATAGTTTATAGTGAGTGACACTGAGAAGGGTGAGGCAGTTTTTCTTTCAGTGTTTTCCTTAATTATGGCTTTTCTCAGTTTTCAATGCTTGTGGATGTTTATTTGTTTTTCACCATGGCATACTTATTTTCCTTTTACCTCCAGACACAAAGACCTGACTATTAAAATACACCGTCTAGATGATGGCATTCAGTTCTCACCGACTAGCTATTATGCGTAGCAGACAATATGCCTAGTCAAATAAAATACAAAGGAAAACATTAAATAAGACATAACACAAAAAATGGCTGATATATTTCATGTGCTTGAGACCGCCGATAGACACTCATCTTCATAACGATACTATCCTCTGAGATGTTCCTGGGATGAAAAGAAACACCGGGGAGGTGCTGGATTTATTGGCTGGCTCTGACCTTTCTGTGGAAACCGAGCTAGGTTTACAACAATTTGTCAGTATCCGGGATTTACTAGGTTTTGAAGATTGGGGGTCTGAGGGTTTTTAAATCTTTCGAGAAAAGCAAAGTCTTCTGCTTCAAGTGCTTCAAGTCTTGGTGGCTGCAATCAATCATCACCACAAATACTGTCCTTTTAGATCGTAGTATATGGTGGGTCTTTTTAATAGTTAAATAAATAATCTCAGCACACAAAGTGTAAAAAAAAAAAATCTTGAGCGCCACTGATCTGTGCCGAAAACACAACAGTGGTTAGTGACAGATTTAACATTGTCCTGCCTGTGGGTGCCAGCAGGGGATGTCAAACTGTGGGTCTGATCAGATATGTTATGTAGAATCATTACCAGGATATAGGAACGACATCACAAAAATTTGACAAAAAACATGTGATCTTATGTGTATGTACTGTATATGGTTTTTCTTTGCCTATACAGTGGAACCTCGGATTGAGAGTAACTCGGTTTACGAGTGATCCGCAAGACGAGCAAAGATTTTTAATAAATTTTGATTTGAAAAACGAGCATGTCTTGGTTTACGAGTGCCGAGTTTTTTGACACCGACACACACACACTCTCTTGCCTTTACATCCCCCCTCCCCGGCTTCACACAGACACACACACACTCTGCTCTACACAGAAACTCTGCTCTGACGCGATTCTTATCAAAGGTAAGGTGCTGGTTCATTTCTTTGTTTGTTTTTTTACTTTACATCAGTGTTTCTGTTAGTCTGTGCTCACGCGAGTGTCATTAGAGAGATTTCTTTTTTCCTGTTATAACAGTATTTCCGTTGTATGTGTGTTTGTTGTGAAACTTAAAAAGCGATGTGGGGGGAGGGAGGAGGAGTTTTACTGTGTAAGACGAGGTGAGGGAAGGGGCTAATTCCACACACACACACACACACACACACGCACACACAAATACACGACGCCTGCGCGCACAAACGGAAACACTTATCTGTTGGGATTTATTTTAACTTTTTTTAAAGGTAAAGTGCAGGTTAATTTGTTTTATTTTTACTTTATATATTGTATTAATTATTTTTCTGTATTTATATTTTTGGGCTGTGGAACGAATTATTTGAGTTTTCATTATTTCTTATGGGAAGATTTGATTTGGTTTTGGAATACGAGCCCACTTCTGGAACAAATTATGCTCGTAATCCAAGGTTCCACTGTTTATTGTATTTGGTTCAAATGAAATTAAATTAATTTCATCATATTTCTTATGTTTTGCTAAAAAAGCATGACTGCCCATACAGCACAATACTAAAGCATGCATACAGTATATTCATTAATATGTAGTTTCGCAAAATTGGCTAGAAATGCTCTGGGTTTTAAGGAGCCTATCATCAATATTTAATTTTTGGTGCACAAAATTGTGAGGATGTCATCCCAAAAATGACTCTGTGTTGAAAGTATTATGTATTATTAGGTAAAAGAAAATTACTATTCTATTAGTTTATGGGCGGCACGTTGGTGTACTGGTTAGCATTGTCGCCTTGCACCTCCAGGGTCCAGGTATGTTCTCCGTGTGCTTGGTTGGTTTCCTCCCGGTACTCTGGTTTCCTCCCACAGTCCAAAGACATATAGGTTAGGTTAATTGGCATTCCCAAAATTGGTTGTAGTGTATGAATGAGTGTCTGTGGATTGGAAATGGATTGGCAACCTGTCCAGGGTGTACCCTGCTTTGTGTCCTAAGTCCCCTGGGATAGGCTCCAGGCCCCCTGTGACTCTGAATACAGGATTAAGCAGTATAGATGATGAGTGAGTGAGAGTATTCATTTATGCCTTATTACACATACTCATGGTGGATTAGTTGTTAACAATGTTGCCCCACATCTCCAGGGTTTGGGTTTGATTTCCACCTCAGGGTCTGCGTGCTTGGTGGGTTTTTGTCCAACAGTCTAAAGACATGCATTAGGTTGATTGGCGTTCCCAAATTGCCCATAGTGTGTGAATGCGTGTGTGAATGCTGACCAGAGGTCCTTCCCTGGTAGAATAAATACTATGGTCACCATTGGCCTCAACGGTCCCTAGTTGGACTACAGAGATTCCTAGATGGTTGAATGAATCCATATTCATGCTCTTTTTTGTAGCACATATTTTCATTAACTGAAAAATAAACAGATTGTTTATTTAGGCGGAGAGATGGTTATAAAATGATACTCACCAACCCAAGGTTTATTTTCGTCTTTTATCTGTGTGTAGTTGTGTGTGTATGAATACTCCGAATATGGAGACAGAAAAATCCAAACCTGGATTAATGTGTTTCCCTGCAAAGTGAGTTAAGTAGTGAATATTTACAGAATTGTTAATGGCGAGGTCTTGTGCTCTGTGCTGCACACAGGGAATAGCAGCAATGTGGCCTAAAAAGTTGTCTGAATCTGCATTATTTATGAAATGTAGAAAAACATCACTGATGTATTCTGCAGCAACAGACACACCTATAGCACCTATCTGGCTAACCGAAATATGGGTGGGAAATTTTAGAGCACTGTGAAATGAGGATGCTGTGAACGTGTCAGTTTTGACAGTTCGCCTTTTTCTTTCCCTAGAAAGTTTTCTAATAAAAAAACTTTTCTGTCTGACAATTTTCTAACAAAAAAGCCTTGTCATAAAGCAATACAGCCCTCACTCTATAAGCTAATATGAATACTAAAGGGGGAGTATACGTGTTGAAATTACCGAAGTATTTATTTTGTTTTATATATCACTTCAGTATCCAGCTGAACGCAAATCATGCTACATTTAATGTCTTTTGGGTAGCACATACTTATTGGATATTGGGTCAGATGATGAAATAGAAACTAAGCTTGCTTTCCAACAGTTTTTCATTATATGAGATTTACTCAGTTTTATGTATTGAGTGTCTGACTATTCTACTCCAGGCTCTCTGTTTTTTTAAAACAATTTTTGTAATTGTATTTTTGTAACTTTGCTCATTTATCACTGAGACATAATCGGGAACAAGTAGCGAGAGGCTGAGCAACTAAGAAAAGTCTTAAAATAATCTTAGTCATTAACTTCTAGCCTGGTCTGGAACTCATTCACACTTTTTAAACCAGGGAGTTATTGTACAGTTTATGGTAAAACTATGTTAAAACACTCATTCAGTTGTCTATTTAGATTACTGAGCCTTGAGCATGAATTAATATCCACAAGTTTAAAAAAAAAAAAAACATTTTCTCAGTAAGTGGTTAATGTGTGACATATATGTCATGTTTGACTGATGGGTGCCATATTTCATAAATGCTAGTCAATTCAATTCAATTTAGTTTGATCTACTGTACAGAGCGCTTTTAACAATGGTCATTATCGTGAATTATCGCAAATTATGTTAGCATGTATCCGCATTACTAAAGTACTGACTGTTACAGTATATTGGATAGCATTAAATAAAAAAAAAGGCAATTATAGAGGAATGATTGTTCAGGAGAGTAAGAGAATCATAGTGCAAGGACACAGTTGCAGTAGTCTGAAAAGTAGTCTCATAAAAAAGTGCATAAAAATGAAAAATATATATTAAGTCTATCAAGAACAAAAAATGCATTCAGCTCTATGTTGTTGTGAAATCAATGTGTTAATGAATTATTTTTTTCTAGTTTCAGCAATTACTCACTCACTCACTCACTCACTCACTTACCATCTATACTGCTTCATCCGGTATACACAGTCGCGAGGAGCCTGGAGCCCATCCCAGAAGACATGGCGGGATACACCCTGGATGAGGTGCCAATCCATCGCAGTTTCTGCAGTTAATGATAAGAAATGGATATGCCAGTCTTTATTGATAAAGTATAACCAAATACTTACTGATGGGTCTATTGGATGGGTCATGAGTAAGTCTATACTTCCTTGTTGTGATGCAGAGCGCACCTGATTTGACAAATTCTAGAAGCAGATGTCAGAGATTAACAGAAACAGTTCTGAGGACAGTCTAGAATTGCAAGACTGGTTGAATACAATAGGCCCCTGTTCTCAGCCCTGTCATCGATGCTCAGAAGGTGTAGATGACCCCAGCCCAAGTCTCAGGGTGGCCTTTATGGTTGATAATTGATAATTAAGCAATGTCACACGAGAAGAAGTGCTGTTGTACTGAAAATCAGCACTACTCAGACCAGGTGCTCAAGATATCACAGTCATGCTGACAGTCAGTTCAACACCCTTCCCCCCATGGAATTATTTAAATTTGACAATGTTGTATTAGAGCTAACAGTGGGTGGTGGTTTATAGCCTGTTTTTTCTTGCTCTTTTATCATTTCTGGTCTAGAATTTGTCCAATTAGATAGAAAAATCATTGATGACTTATTAATTTTGACATATTAATTTTGAGCTATAATGTATTCATACTGACAGCCCAAATAGAACCCAATCTAGCATCTCTGGAGAAGCTGGTAAATGGCTGTACCCATCAATCCTGGTTAAGCTTGAATGATTCTGCCATGAATGGAAGAAACTTCCAAAAGAGTGGTGTGCCAAGCTTGTAGCATCATTTACAAACAGATTTGAGGCTGGCTGACACTACTGCCAAAATGCTAAATGATAGGTCTGAATACTTTTGCAAAAATCTTTATTATTTTTTTATTTATATAAATTAGCAAAAAAATCTCCACATACCTGTTCCCACTAATAGGTAAGAGCCTTTTATTGGATAATTACTGTAGTGATTAATATGGTTCAGCTGGCAGCAAGTACTTTAACTGATGCAGTGAGTAGCTTCTCATTACTTAAACAAGCATGTCAGAAGACGTATACTGTGGACAAAGATGTTTCTCTGTTTCAGGAGGGTCAAATTGTTGGTCTGCAACAAGCAAAGAAAACTAAAGAAACTGCTAAAATCAAACTGCTGAAATTGGGTTAAGAACTGTCCATGTTATTAAAACCTGGAAGTACAGTATACTGTTAAATCATCATCTTCAAGGAAGAAATGTGATGGGGGGGAAAATGTGTATGATTGTGATCAGAGATTACTTGAATAAAAAATTCATGGCTATTTAATAGTGAATGTAGGAGCATTTCCACATGCACAATGTGAAAAGAACTCAAGGGATTGGGACTAAACAGCTGTGTAACCTTAAGAAAACCACTTATCAGAACAGCTCATTAGAACAAGGCTTTAATTTGCTAGGGAGCATAAAGGATGCACTGTGGAGCAATGGAAAACGTTCAGGTTGTCTAATTAGTCCAGATTTACTTTCCCCGGAGTGATGGTGCATCAGGGTAAAAAAAAAGAGGTAGATCATGCCTAGTGCCTGTTGGACAGGCCTGTGGGGGCAGTGCTATGATCTGGGGCTGCTTCAATTGGTCAGGCTTCAATTGCTTCAGTTGGATCAGGAAAACGTTATGTGCCCAGTAAATAACACCAGCTGGCAATCTGAATATACTAGATAGCCAGGGTTTTCCATCAATTCGTTTTTTTTTTCTTCCCTGATGGCATGAGCAGATTCCAAGATGACAATGTAATCAATGAATTCCAAGATGCCAGAATTCATCGGGTTTAAATTGTGAAAGAGCGGTTCAGGGAGCGTGAGACATTATTTTCACACATGAATAGCCACCACAGAGTCGAGACTCTAACCCCAATCTTTGGGATGTGCTTAGAGAGGACTTCACACAGCGTTCTGACTCTCCCACCATCAGTGTGCGAGATGTTGGAGAGAAACAAATCTTTCATTTGAGATAAAAAATTATGAAAGAACAATAAATGTTAATTTACTTTCAGATGGAGATTATTGCTGAAATCAAACCTTTGGCCTACTATGCTATTAGAGCTTAATATTAATATTAGCCTATATTGAGATTATAAAATCCTAAACCAAGGTCCTTTGAGCCGTTGTGGCATCTTTCTAAGATTCAGGAAAATCAATTCACATTTCATGTATCATGTTGTCTAGGAAATTACCCAGCTGATGGCAGTTGTTACCTGACAGTGTGTGTGTGTGTGTGTGTGTGTGTGTGTGTGTGTGTGTGTGTGTGTGTGTGTGTGTGTGTGAGCTCACTAACAGAAGTGATAATATTATTAACTTGTGCTGTATCGGTCTCCTGCTGCGTTCATTGCCCTTTATTCTCACATTACACATTTTGCCATCAAAGTGTTCCTTTCATATAAACTCACCCTCCATTTGAGAGATCTGAGGCAATGTTGTTTTATTTCTCTGATATCTAATAAAGCCCTGTGTGCGTTATGTTTTCTGCTCGCACACTATATAGCTTTACTTTGTAGTTAAATTGAATCTATATTATCACAGTCACTGTCGTCCATAAAGAAACAATTCAATCTGTTGCACAGTACGTGGTCTTGTCAAGGGAATATCACTGTAGTATTTGTAATGAGGCTGACTTGCAGTCTCTCTCGCTCTACTGACAGAGATCAATAGCAATGCTACAAACCCACTGCTCATTTTCATTTTTTTTTTCTTTTGTGTGTGCATCTGTCTCTCACCCCAAACAAAAAAATAAATAACAAAAAGTGATTTTTTTTTTGGCCTGAACAATATACAGGGTGGGCCATTTATATGGATACACCTTAATAAAATGGGAATGGTTGGTGATATTAACGTCCTGTTTGTGGCACATTAGTATATGTGAGGGGGCAAACTTTTCAAGAAGGGTGGTGCCCATGGTGGCCATTTAGAAGTCGGCCATCTTGGATCCAACTTTTGTTTTTTTCAATAGGAAGAGGGTCATGTGACACATCAAACTTATTGGGAATTTCACAAGAAAAACAATGGTGTGCTTGGTTTTAATGTAACTTTATTCTTTCATGAATTATTTACAAGTTTCTCTTTGTTCACAGCCATTGACATGTCGAAGAGGTTAACACATGATGAGCGGATCGAAATTGTGTTGACATCTGGTGAACGCAGTAACCGGGTCATTGCAGCAGATTTCAATGCAAGACACCCTACGAGACCACCCATCTCCCATGCTACAGTTAGCAAACTGCTTGCTAAGTTTCGTGAAACTGGTTCAGTGTTGGATTTGCCAAAATGTGGACGCATGAAAACTGTCACTAATGAACAAACATCCGTGGCTGTCCTAGCTTCACTGGAGAGTGACATTAGTCGAACATCCCTTTGGCGGATATTAGCTACTCACAAATGGCACCCTTACAAACTCCAGCTACTGCAGCATCTCAACAAGGATGACCCAGATCGGCGCACACAATTTGCAGAATGGGCAAAACAAAAATTGGAACAGGACCCTCAGTTCACGCAGAAGATTTTGTTCAGTGATGAGGCAAACTTTTATGTGAATGAAGTTAACAAACAAAACCACCGCTATTGGTCTGACACTAACCCACATTGGATAGATCCCTCCAAGACTGTTGGAACAAAAAAAGTGATGGTATGGTATGGTATGGTATATGGGGTACAAAGATAGTGGGGCCATTCTTCATCAATGGAAACCTCAAGGCCACTGGATATTTGAAATTGCCACATGATGATGTGTTTCCCTCTTTATGCACTGAAGCTGGCACGTTCCCAGAGTTTTTCCAGCAAGATGGTGCACCACCACATTATGGGTGTCAGGTCCGAGCATTCCTAGATGAACAGTTTCCTGAAAAGTGGATTGGTCGTCGTGGGCCAGTTGAATGGCCCCCAAGGTCTCCCGATCTGACCCCCTTAGACTTTTATCTTTGGGGTCATCTGAAGGCAATTGTCTATGGTGTGAAGATACTAGATATGCAGCACCTGAAACTACGGATACTGGAAGCCTGTGCTGGCATTTCTCCTGCGCTGTTGCTATCAGTGTGTGAAGAGTGGGAGAAGAGGGTTGCATTGACAATCCATCACAATGGGCAGCACATTGAACACATTTTATAAGTGGTCAAAAACTTGTAAATAACTCATGAAAGAATAAAGTTATGTTAAAACCAAGCACACCATTGTTTTTCTTGTGAAATTCCCAATAAGTTCGATGTGTCACATGACCCTCTTCCTATTGAAAAAACAAAAGTTGGATCCAAGATGGCCGACTTCTAAATGGCCACCATGGGCACCACCCATCTTGAAAAGTTTGCCCCCTCACATATACTAATGTGCCACAAACAGGATGTTAATATCACCAACCATTCCCATTTTATTAAGGTGTATCCATATAAATGGCCCACCCTGTACAATCCTTTTTGCTCACTTCAGCATTTGAATGAAAAAAAAAAGAATTGCAAAAAGAAAAAAATTCCAAAAAAAAAAGCACTTACGTTCAAGTTCATGGTCAAAAGTAATGAAGTGTTTTAATTAAAGATCAACTGTTTTTATTGATTTTATTATTACTATTCATTTTATACGACTGCTAAAACCACTGTTTATAGTAAGCCCCTAAAGCATGCATGAGATCTCATTGTTGAAGGATATTGATCAGAAGAAGGGCATGAAACACTCTCACTTACTCACTCATCATCTATACCGCTTTATCCTGTACACAGGATTGCGGAGGGCATGGACCCTATCCCAGGAGACTTGGGGCATGAGGTGGTATACACCCTGGACATGGTGCTAATCCATCACACACTCCTTCACACACTATGGACAATTGGGAATGCTAATTAGCCGAATCTGCATATCTTTGGAATGTGGGAGGAAACCTGAGTACTCGGAGGAAACCCATCAAACATGGGGAGAACATGAACAAGAACATGCAAAATTCATGCACACAAACAATCAAACCTGGATCCTGGAGATGCAAGGGGACAGTGATAACCACTAAGTCACCATGCCACCAGGTCTCTATGTATGTGATTTACGTGTTTATGTATGAATGAGCAAGCTTTGTGACAGCTACATATATCAGGCCCATGTTGTTAACCCTGTGCTACCCCTCTAGGCCAAAACCCAAGAATGTACGGTAACAGGCCACTTTCTCTTTATCACGTTCACACACATCGTAAAGCAGCGACTATAATCTCTGTAAGCTTAACCGGATTAGACATGGCTTCTATTAAGCCATTTTGTCATGCACTGTCATATCATATGAAGTAGGCACCAAGTGAGCCAAGACACTATGTATTTATATGTGACTTAAACATCATGTTTATTCAGCTCAAGTCTGGTGTGTATAATGCTCCTTCTTCATCAAACTATGCAAGGAAAGACAAAGTACTGTGCTTAATTCAACATCCCAAAGGGTTACTGAAAGAGACTGCTTAAGGATGAGCATGGTCGGTTATACAGCCCGAGGCCCAGTTTTTCAAAATCACTGAAACACATCACTACTCCTCACAGTAAAAAGGACCAGCATGTGAAACAGAGTTCTTGCTCAAATGAACACCAGGGTCCCACTGGAGTTTCTATCTGTGTGCATTTTACAGCCCGAGAGAGAGATCAAGCAAGAACAGAACCAATGAACACTGGCATTTACACTGAGGATTGAAGGCACTGAAAAGGGCACTTGACATTTGGGACTGGTATTACAAAAGTCTGAATAAGTTATCTGGATAATAAAATGGAGTATTATAACATACTTGGTTAAATGTATTGAAATTTGCAGCGGTACATAGCATGAGGTTAAGACGCAGTTAATTTACTATTTATTAGCTCACTGTCACGTGGTCGGTTTTAAGGACAAGAAAATATTCAGGACAGGTCTGAGGGATACATAAAGTTTAGACTGCTGATGAAGTCTTGGCTTAATCTTCCATTTATGCATAAACGTAGGCAGTAAATGTATGTTTCTACGGTAAATTGTGTGCACTTTCATATGGTGGGGGAGTAAAAATGGTAAAAATGGTGCTTACAGATAAGTTATCCAGGTTATGTGTGACTAAATGACCTTACTGAATGACCTAAAACCAACAGAACCATATGGTGATGATAAGGCTGCAGACCATCACTGGGATGTTGTTGTACCTTGACTGTTGCAGTTAAGACTGCATTTTAATTTCACCCATAAACGTTGATATAAACGATGGTGATGTATAAACCTATTCACCAGGAGCTGAAAGTGGATCCGTGATCTGATTCCAATCATCTAGCTAGCTCAGTGGTTCTTCCCAGCCCTGGTCCTGGAGGACCTCTTGCTCTGCGCGGTTTTGCGTTTTTCATTGCTCTACCACACACACTTGTATTCGGAAATGGTTGTTAATTAGTTGATTAGTTATAAATCAGGTGTACTCAGAGCAGAGAAACCACCAAGGACAGTTTCAGGGCAGGTTGTCCTCCAGGACCAGGGTTTGGAACTGGTCTAGCTCCAACCTAGCTATTAATGTGAACATACTCTGATAGTCATGAAAGATTTATGGAGCTGTGTATAAGGGCAAAGGATATTAGGACAAGACCAATATGTAAACAAACTACCCACACTAGTGCTCAAATTTTGATTTGAGGGTTCCAGCATCAGCATCACATTAAAGTATATCAGCTACAGGTATCATTCCCATTCAGCCACAGAAGTCTGGGTGGACTGGGAGATTTTCTGCAAAGTTGAGTCTCTATGTATGTGAAACGTTGTGTGTGTGTGTGTGTGTGTGTGTGTGTGTGTGTGTGTGTGTGTGTGTGTGTGTGTGTGTGTGTGTGTGTGTGTGTGTGTGTGTGTGTGTGTGTGTCTGGGTGTGTGTATATACATATATATTCAGAGGAGGCAGATCAGTGGCTTAGTGGTTAGCTCTGTCGCCTTGCACCTTTAGGCTCTGGGTTCGATTCCCGCCTCTGTTTGCATGTTCTCTCCATGCATGGTGGTTTTCCTCCCACACCGCAAAGACATGCAGATTAGGCTAATGGGCATTCCCAAGCTGACAATTTGTGAGTAAAAGAGTGTGCGAGTGTGTGTATGGATTGGCACCTTGTCCAGGGTGTACCCCACCTCTTACCCCAAGTATCCCAGGATAGGCTCCAGCCCCGCCCGACACTGTACACAGGATTATGCAGTATAAACGATAAGTGATACAGTATATCATATAGCATGAGAGGTCGCATATATTCTATATTTACTGCTCATTACTAACTTCCATTTGCAACCGCACCTTCCTGTCCAATATGCGTGTACTGTGCACTGTTATATATGATGTATGTTGCACTCAAGAGAACTGTGAGAAACACTTTTATTGTTATATTGTAGGGCGATGACGACAATGTAGAACTGAATTGAATGTCCATGGTTTCCGTGGACAATGTCAAGGAAAATGAACGTTCGGCATCCAACAGCGCCTTTTGTTATAGTCGGTTTAATCTTTAATAGCTCTGATAGTCTATGGCATACTTATTTTTAAAGCATTAGAGTTGGTATCTAAGACTGCAGGTCTGCATGATTTTTTCACTGTACTTGTCAGCCACCTGGTGATAATGCACACTTTGGATTCATCTGTGAGGACCCTTCCCTGCTAATAACACAGCTGAGAAATGATATGTAATTAACGTCCTTTAAACAATACAGATACATCAAGGCCATCATCTATTTAAGCTATAGCCATTTTTCCATGTGCTTGAGAATGTCATTAACTTGGTACGGCTTGCAAAATGGACATGACATTGACCAAACCATACGCCATCACCAAATTTATAACATCCAGCATTAGTACTAAAGGTAATCTTTATTGCCTGTCAAAGAAGACTATAAGCTCTGCTGTGGAGGAATTGAATGATTATACAGTATGTGCTAATTTTAATTGTTCCACAGCAGATGGGACCCAGGACAATATTTTACTGGGATTTGGATAAGCTCTTTAACATGACAGTCTTTTGAGTGAAGAAAAAAGGGTGCTTGTGATATGGAGGGTCTGACATGACTCCATTAATATATATATCAGTGCTTGCTTACTAAAGCAAAATGAAAGATATACCAGGATTTCTGATAACTGTTTCACCCCTTTCACCCTTTTCACTGTGACTGCGTGGTATGGTAATTACAGAGCAAGAGATATAGGATCTGTAGCAATCTCAGGATCTCTTACTCAATCGTGGAGACTTGCAGATCGTCTGATGCCAGAGGAGTGCAAGGACATTGACATAACTGAATGATAAGGTGACAGAAAGAAAGATGGTCTTACTGTGGTAGGTGCTTGCATTCAGATAAATAAGCAGACTCTCATCAGATATAGTTACATCTCCTATGGGTCAAGACCCTGTTTATAGATGGTTAACTAAATTCCAAAGATTAAAGTCTAAAACGCTCCCAGCTGCTCAGTAAGTCAGAAGAGTGCTAGACATTGTGTCTGAATGATGCAAAATTACTGACATTTGCTTAGCTCTCTGCCTTGGTGAGCGACTTGAGTACTGGGGCGTTTATGAACCAGAGTAATAAGATAAAGGAATGTCCTCTCTCTCATTCTAATATGGTTAAGCTTGTGTGCTGATTTGCATGGGCTTATGGGCCTGACTCTCATCTTTACTCAAATTTAACTGAGCCAGGACAGGATATTGTCTCTCCAGCGGTGGTTTATAAACAGTAAGTAAATTCAATTCAAAAAAGTCAATGAGGAAATTTAACAGCAAAGAGCTATCCTTGTGGCCCGATCTGCAAAAGACATATTTCAAATGCCCTTGGCAAGAACTGTCACTCAGGGCTGGTTCTTTCCTTCCTCTGTCTACTGACAATGTTCTGAATCCTGACGCACAGTCTGTTGCAGTCTTCTGCACTACTGATTAAGCATTAATAAGCACTCACCGGCTTTTTTGTCCTTGAGAAAGTGATTGTCCACACTACAGATGACTATTACAAAATTATCATAAAATGACCGTTTGATCTCACCACTGTTTACCTCAGTTACCCGAGCTAATGTCTGTGAACTTGGTATTGACTTACATCATGTGCATTATGCATGAAGAAATACTGTACATCAAGCATTGGAAGGAAAGAAAGAAAAAAGGCACTTGGCTGGGTCTCCATCATACTTATTAAATCTGAGACTCTTTAAACATAAATGGCTTTCAACAACCATATATACATTCTGTGGATGCTTTTTAAAAATCTGTTTATTATTAGGCTTGGGTTATGTAGGGGGTCGAGTCCATGTGCAAGAGCTGTTAAGAAAATATATGTAAATAATATAGTCAAAAGAATAGTGATATTATCATCAAACATCAAAAAATACTCAAAGGTTGTTTTGAGGAATCATTTATATTTATAGCATTTGGCAGTGTTCTCCCTGATCCAGAGCAACTTACATTTAATCTCCATATATTTCTGAGAAGTTGAGGGTGAAAGGGCCTTTCTTAAGGGCCCGACAAGGTGGTTTGAACCTTGCACTTTCCGATTAGAAGTCCAATGCCTTAACTTCTAAGCTACCTCTGATCCCACAAGTTTAAATCCTTATTACATGTAAGACATTTAGCAAACGCCCTTATCCAGAGCGACTTGCATTTTTTATCTTGTTATACATTTGAACAGTTGAGGGTTAAGATAAGATAAGATAAGATAACATAACATAACATAACATAACATAACATAACATAACATAACATAAGTCTTTATTAATCCCAAAGGAAATAGTTTCTCCAGTGGCTGCATATTCAAAGGATAGAAATACAATAGGATAAGAAGAAAAGTAGAAAATAAAATAAAAATAAAACACAATGTACTATAAATAACTACTGACTGTGCAGAAAGGTGCAGAATGGTCTCTTTTGTATATTGTACATGTATGTTATTGCAGACAGGATATATATATTGCACATGGTCTACATAATATTGCATAATTAGTGGTTTTGCATGTGATATTGTTATTATGATAATAATATACAGTAGTTTCAGGCATTAAGAGTCTTGGTTAAGAGCCCAACAGTGGCAAACAGGTGGTGTTGTTTTGGAATTAAATTGAATAACCTGTCCTTTTGTGCTTTAGCTAACTTTTCTTTCCTGCATCATCAACTGTTCCAGATATCTTTACCCCTGTTTGTATATAAAGGTTTTACAAGCACTGAAATGATGTATGCTGAATATCTTCAACGCTCTTTACACAGCATGGCAGACTTGTCCACACTTTACAACCTCTAATCCTGATGCCATGAAACTGTGCTCTGCGTAATTATGAGCTCCAAACTCAAACATATTTGGAGTAACTAGCATTGTGTTTTGAATTCGCAATGAAGCAAAACTCAATTCTTTCGTACCTTTTCATACACTGGATCTGTATGCGGCATTCTTCAGCCAAGTGAGAAGATACTGAGTGAATAAGTCATTGGATATGGGTGATGGACCAAATTTTAATCCTGGCACACAATGACAAGTTCTATTCTTGGCACTAGGCTGCTCCACCGTCTGGAACTGAGGCCCTTCACATGTATATTTTCAAGGGCTATGGTTGCTCATGCTGAATAATTAACAGCCTATGAGATTTTTTTTTTTTTTTTTAAGTGCTGATTTTTCATCTTAACAAACTATTGGTGCATCACAGAGGTTAAAGCTGCTGTTTGCCTTGGAAATCTGTGGTAATTTCTCAGGACTTAAGTTGAGCAACTCATTGCCATTAAAACATTTGCATGTCATGGAGCAAATGAACTGTAAGGTGGTACATTCCTCACTTTTGCACCGGGTAGCAAGCAGTGTGAAGGTGTTGTCAGCGTTGTCAGTGCATGACAAATGCCTTCGCCACATTAGAGCGCGCAATTAAACCGGTTTCATTTCTTACATCCAAGGCATCACCGCTTTGAAAATGCACAAAAAGATATCTTGTCTCATATATCCCACTTAAATGAAATAACAACAAAAGCTAACAGCCGACAATGAAGTTTGCTGGTACACTAAGTAGCCTGATATAAAGAACTCGAAAATAACCTCAAGCGAGCAGACAAAGACATTCAAAGCGTTTAAGCACATCAGTGGGATGTAATAGAGTATGACAGTTGCATTTGTTTCAACCATACTTCATAAAAGTGTTATGAAAAAGAATAACTGAGGAGGCTTGGAAAAAAGGAACTTGGATCCTAATCAATTGTTGGGGCATACAGATTGCGAACCATTTCATTACTGGAATAATATATGAGCATTAGGCTTTTGGCAATCCACCCAATTTGTCTTCCTGAACGAAGCTAATGGCATGAAACATGGCACATCAACCCGACGGAGTTCTTCTGTTATTTTGGAGGCTTCTGTTAAAAAAAAAAAAAAAATGCAGCACAATCAGAGATGTAATCTCAGAGAGAGAGCTGCGTACTGTAGGATTCACTAGCATGTTCAACAGCGCACCAATTTATTATCAATCAGTCAAGTATGGTGACTGGCCTTGAAAGGGCTAGAGTTAGTGAATTAATATCTGAATCTCCATCACTGTCAAATATAGTCTGAGACAGAAAGAGGAAGACAGAGGAGAGAGAGAGTGTGAGTTAGGGGGGAGGGGGGGGGGGGGGTTTAGCAAATGAATAATCCAAACATATGCTGTGGGGACTTTGCAGACATTTTTTCCTGATTTACGCACATAATGGCCCATCAATCTTTGTGTTTGCACTTGTGCTGTACATTATTAATCACATTATGGATGCCTAATGATGCAGAAAACTCCAAACAAAACAACCAGTCATCCTCTACGAGGCTGCTTCTGATGGTCTAGGCAGCATCTCTGTGTTCCTTTCACTTCCAATAGGCGTGTTGTCTCAGCTTTGGTCAGTAAACGAGTAGCTTCTGGCTGTTTTCGGTTCCTTGTAGGTAAATCCTAGCAATAAATATCAGAGTAACACCAGACAAAATAATCCACTCGTTTAAAACAGCACGATTTCTGAGTTTAAGGGTGTGAGCTGTGGCTCATCCAGCATTCCTTTTCTGTAATGTAGGCCAAATCTTCCTACAAGTGAAAGCAGTGCAGTAAATCATCACACTCGCAGCACCATTACAGCATGTAGCATTGTCACATCACAACTTCAGGGTCCCTGGTTCGATCTCAAATTTGGAGTCCTCTGTAGAGCTTCACTTGTTCTCTCCATTACTATGTCGGTTTTTCCAAGTTCTTTGGTGTCCTCCCAGTTACTCTATGTTGGAAGATGGACTAGCTATGCTAAATCATCCCAGGTATGAATGAATGTGTGCGTTGTACCCTGAACAGGATAACGTAGTAACTGAAGACAAAATAATGAACAACTAACTCCAGGTGTGTTGTTTTGCGTCCCAGATACAGCCAAGCAATCGAGATGAAACAGTACAAGAAACTGCTTTTGTTTGTCTCATATCTTTTTTTTTTCTCTTATAAACCTGACAGTAAGAGTGTGAAAAAAGAGTTAATTTGCTTTAGGGAATGTCTTAGAATATTTTGACATATTTTTCTATCTAGGAAAAACGTTTAGAGAATCATTCTTAGTCTTAAGTATAAAATCAATCAACGGAGAATGCTGTTGTTGTTTTTTTCTACCGTAATGAATTGAATGCAGTTCAATTAATTAACGCCTTTAGGGAAAGTCACCTACTGTGTGTCTTGATGAATATGATCAAAACTGGCAACATTTTATTGAATACATTGGAAACTGTATTGTACAAGCAAACTGTAAAACGGTATATATCGTTATTTTGTTTTTTACTTACCCTGCTGTGATCGGAACACCACTGTTGTGCACACTGCTATTTCTCCTCACTGTTTCTCTTTATTAGCGCATGATTACTATGAACTTAATCAGTATTTTCAAACTGGAAGTGCTTTGGTAAAACAAATATAAATCACGGTCCTCATAGAAGGATTGTATAAGGATAAATAGAAAATGTAGTCAATCATTCAGGTCTCAAGAGGTTAAATTGTTCGTACTGTATATAATGTAGGTACAGTATGTTAGGAGGGTGCAGTAAGGCACCTGCGTAATACTGTATAATCTTACACATATGCCGTATATGCATTTTTAATACATTTGTCAGGTCTGATCAGCTACTGTACTGCACATCACATTCAAAGGTGCAATTTAAAACAGTCAGAACCACCCATAGGGACCCCGTGGAGGTCAGTGGTGACCACTGGAGTAGAATGGTGACTATTGAATTCATTCCATTTAAATTGAACCCGGCCTAGGCAACAGTGGCACGGAAAACCTCCCTAAGATGGCAGTAGGAAGAAACATTAAGAGGAACCAGACTCAACAGGGAACCCATCCTCATTTGGGTGATAACGGATAGCAGGGATTGACCTGCATCATGCTGTGTGTTAGGTGGCCGGAAGTTCAATATACTGTAACAGTTAATATGGAGTCCAGTTTGTTATTGGAGGCTCAGGTGGGCTGTAATAAAATTCCATTTTCCAAATTGGCATAGGTTGGATACTATGGGTAGAGATCTCAAACCCAACGTTGAACCCAAATGTAAGCCCTTGGTTGCCTGATTATCACAGCTGTTTAAGTGATGTATTGTATAGCACTCTTTGCCTGTCTTTAGTCATTGTGACCTTGATTTATGTGTTGTCCATCGTTTTGCTTTTTGATTTCTTGTTTATGTTTCAGAATCATTAAGTTTCATTTATTTTAATATCAATATAACATTTTCATGCACTTGCACTCTGCAACCCCTTCAAGATACTTTGTCCTTTATTGCACATCATCATAAGTCATATGATATGAAATGCGTGCAAATCTGAGATTGCCAAGGTTCTGTTTACATATTTATTTATTTATTTAGTCTATAATTAGTGATTGGCGTCCATAGCCTGACCTTAACACTGACGTATCGCCTTCTTTAAAATGAAATCATTCTCCAACCATATTGCTGTACTAACCGGACTGAAATTGACAAAACCTAGCCCACGCAGCACACACTGTGCACAAGACATCAAATCTCTGCTGGGGTCCCAACATTTTAAAAAATGAGCTTGTTAAATGATGTAAATGTGAAATGTAACTCTTTAAAAAATAATAATAATAAAATGTAAAAAACTGCCTATCAGCAGCAGCTCTGAATCGAAGCTTTGTAATTGGGTCTGATAGCAGATGATCCTGGAGGCATAGTTATAGAGTTCACATTTAATTAAAAAATAATAATAATAATAATAATAATAATAATAATAATAATAATAAACAAAAACCCTTTCTGGTTTAAACTACACCCACTTCCAGTCAAAATCCAAATATAGATATAGATTATGGAAATGTAACGCATTAATCAGACATAGTGGCCTTACCTTGGTCTGCAGCTTCTCTGAAACTAGGTGTAAATAACTAATAATAATACTACTAATAATAATCACTATATGAACTGTATAGCTCGCTTACATAGTATTATACATTTTTATCTGTGACTGCATAAGAATTAGTCTTAAGCCTTTAAAAAGAACATTTTGTCTATGTATTGCTAGATTTATGGTATTTTATGAAAAATGATGGCCTATTGTATTATGTCATGGGTATAATAATTAACAAGTGCTATTTAATTAAAATCAGTTTGTTGACATGTCACATTAACACTATTATAATACTGACACTATTATACATCTCATTTGTATTTAAATAAGCAAACACTTAAGAGCTTTTTATTGGATAATACCTGGAGTGATTAATATGCTTTAGCTGGCAATAATTATTTTAAGCATAACTCATGCAGGGAGTTGCTTTTCACTTCTTAAACAATCATGTCACAGATGTATCTTGTGGCATGAAATTATGTTGCATTGTTTTAGAAGGGATAAATTACTGGCATATATCAAGAAAAGAAAACAACTAAAGAGATTACTGAAATTACTGGAATTGGGTTAAATATGTCCAGCACAAGGCGTCATGGTGTAGTGGTTAGCACTGTCGCCTGGCACCTCCAGGGTCCGTGTTCGATTCCCAGCCAGGTTCGATTCCTGTCTCTGTGTGCATGGAGTTTGCATGTTCTCCCCATGCTTGGTGGGTTTCCTACAGATATTCCGTGCAAAGACATGCAGATTAGGCTAATTGGCGTTCCCAAATTGCCCATGGTGTGTGAGTGTGTGTATGTGTGTACCCTGAGATGGATTGGCACCCTGTCCAGGGTGTACCCTTCCTCGTGCCCAAAGTCTCCTGGGATAGGCTCCAGGCCCCCCGCGACCCTGTATACAGGATAAAGTAGTGTAGACATAAACACTACAGAAAACTTACAAAACACTGATTAGTGAGGACAATAAAGAAAAAAGTCACCAGTTTGGTAGATAGTATAAACATTGGGCTTTGGATCAATGGAAAAAGGGCCACATGATCTGTTGAGTCCAGACTGACCCTGACTCTATGACAGAGTGATGGGTGAGTCAGGGTAGGAAGGGAAGTGCATGAGGCACTGCACCAATCATCCATTGTGGCCACTGTACGTACAAGTACAGTGTTATGATCTAGAGTTTATTCAGTTGGTCAGCAACGTTATGTGGCAATACAATGAAGTCAGCTGACAATCTGCATGAACTGAATGACCAGGGTATCATACTGTATCAATGGATGTGTTCTTCAATGATGACATGGGCATCCTCTAGGACAACAATGGACACAGGAATTCCCCACCATAAATCCTGACCTTTACCCCATTGAAAGTCTTTGGGATGTGCTGGAGAAGACTTTATACAGTGGTTTGGCTCTCCCAGCATCAGTAAATGAACTCGGCCAAAAACGAATGCATCCCCAGATGGAAATAAATGTTGTGACATCGCATAAGGTAAGCATTACTACACAATGTAAACAAAGTTTATTTAGAAATATATATTTTTTTATTTAGTATATTTTAGAAAAATATAATGCACCAACCTTACAGTATTTTCACAAAAATCAATGAATTAATTTCACTTCATTTTTCACTCACTCACTCATTCATCATCTATACCGCTTAATCCTGTATACAGGGTCTTGGGGGGCCTGAAGCCTATCCCAGGAGACTTAGGGCACAGGGTGGGGTACACCCTGGACAGGGTGCCAATCCATCGCAGGGCACACACACATACACACACTCGCACACTCATTCATACACTACAGCCAATTTGGGAATGCCAATTAACCTAACCCACATGTCTTTGCACTGTTGGACGAAACCAGAGTCCCAAAGGAAAACCACCAAGCGCTGGTCATTTCAATTTCATATATTCAATTTAATAATAAATCAATAAATTACTTTTCTCAGTACGCCGGAGCCATGATCAGACCACCTGTTTCATGAAACACTGGTCTCCCAGGAACTCTTGGAAATGCTTGGAGCAAAGTCAGGACTATACATGGGATGTGGCAATAACTCCCAGCCCAGTCCCTGTAATGTGCAAGTGGTGATGGTGAATGATTGTGTGTACAGTTTCCACAGACAGATGCAGCTCTTCCAAAGATAAAAGCAGTTATCTTTCCATTTTCAAGGAACAGGCATTCAAATGCTGAACGTTCACAGGAATGACAGCAGTAAACTCTGAGCCACCTTGGCCGGGATCATCATTCACATATTTATACCCTTGTTTAAAATGTTTGCACCATTCGAATGTTTTATTACGGCTAAGAGTCTCATCACTGTACGGTGCTTGAAATCTTCAGCAAGCCTCAATCATTTTCATGCCTTAATTTACAAGAAATTTCATCACAAGTTCCAGTTTGACCCCTCGCAATAACAATAATGGGATTAGAAGAATTAACTGAGAAAAACAGGTTTGCATCTCTTGTCGTTGCAAAAGTAGCAGATACTGTATTGATGTTGTTCCTACAGTACCATCAGTTTTCAGTGTTTTATTTAAATGAGGAAGAAACGTTAGGAAACATATGTTAAACATTTGGCATTTCCACACTTACACTTAACTACAGTATGTTGTTTCTATTCTTTTCACTGTATTACTGAAACAGTTGTGACATTAATACCTGAATGTTGACGCATCCGTAATATTTTTTGCTTTATGATATCGTATAATGTTAATGACATAACTGTTAGAGAATTTCTTGTTATGGAATACAATAATTCCACTATTGTCCAGTTAAGTTTTAGTGCATGTCTGAGAGGTGAATCTGGGTGAGATAAAAGCTGCGTGATATTTTTCCTTTTCTTCAGCAATAGCTGAAAAGGCTTTGGGTCCCTGGCGACTGTAAACAGGATTTATGTAATTTAATTAAGAATTTGTAGAATTAGGGATATTTATGACTGCAGCGACTGGCCAGAGCTGAAAAGAAAGAAGTGTGTTGCCAGCTTCTGAGGGCTCATAATTCTGCTCCTATTGCTCTCAGTGTTGGAAAACACAGTCCCCATGAGAGGCATGGCGTGTATGGGCGTAGCCATGTATTTTCATCGGAAAGCCATCGATCTGCTCAATTGATTACGCTTGTAATCAATGCTGTAGATCGGGTAATTTAAAATACCTTCTAGAATCGGATAGAAAGTAACGATATAAAGGAAAATAAGATGGCATGTGTGTGTATGTCTGTGTATGTCAGCATTGAGCATGAAGCTGAATCATAACTCTTGCAGCGGTCTTTGTTAACAATTCTGCACAGCCAAACATACGGGGTTAGGGTTCATGTTCGTGACATAATAAAATTCTATAACTACGAAACACAAAAACTGACTTCTGAATTTCCTGTTTCACTGAGGAGATGATTAAAAATGCAAAAACAAGCAGATTATACCCAAGTGCTTGGAAAATGTCTATATTGAAAGCCATTTTTACATTTCTGTTTATATTATACATAGGCATTCGACTATGGGTGATTTGTTTTTGCTTTCAGCAGCAAAGCATTTCCATCTATAAGATGGCATTATTGTGAATAAGCATCTCACAAGGATTACATTAGCACAAGCAACCTCTTTGTCCTTTCGTAATAAAGTGCGCATAAAATAATTGTGGCATCACATTAAGGAGGCTCATAATAATAGCGAGTGTCTATGGTTTCAGTGGGAATATCTTTGTTCTCCCATAAATGAATAGCAGCTCGCTTTACAGTGACTCATGCAGGATAGAAACCTACAGGAATGTTCTGGATGGTGTAGTTAGAGCAGCCCCTGCTGGAGTAGAACATTGATTCAGTTTGGCCTACTACTGTACCTATGAGAATTTTCTTACTTTTCTTTTCCCAAATGTGTAAATTTTTCTTAAAAAGCCAAAAGTTTTCTTTTAGTTCCTGAGGTTAAGCATTAGCTGCATTAATATTTATGTTAATCACAAGGATAGTAAGAAAAAGTGTGTGTGTGTGTGAGTGAGCTACCCCTTATGTCCATTATGAAATATTAATGCACTGCATTATGTTTCCAGCGTGCACTTTTGTAATTATATTTCTCTTTATTTATTTGTCTTCAGTAATCAATTTATCCTCATCATTTTCCCAGAAGATCCCAGGAAAGCTGAGTGCAAGGCAGTTGAATTCACCCCAGATATAGCACCATTACACATACACAATCACACACTGTTTCACATCTAGAGACAATTTAGCAACCGTTTTTGGAAATCCATACACATACATGTTTCGGGGATTTGGGGCGAAACTGAAGAACCTAATGGAAAAGGGGAGAACGTGCAAAGGTCCACACAAAATGGAACCCATGCTCATCATCAATGGAGCTGTGAGGTGGGAATGCTCATTTTGTTACATATTTTGGTACAAACATTGCTTCAGTTTATTGAGGTTTTTAGGATTTTTTTTGTGGGGGGGGGGGGGGGGGGGGGGTTTAAGGTATTTGGGAATTACTCTCTTAATGTCCCACCACAGCATTTTAATTGGGTTGACGTCTGGACTTTTGGCTAGGGCATTCCAAAGCCTTATTATTTTCATCCATTCTATAAGATATATTTACTGGTGTGCTTCGGATCTTTGTCTTGTTGCATTACCCAATTTTGACTAAGCTTTAGCTGTTGAATGTTCCATGTTCTTTTTAGACAGAAAAAGTATCTCTTGGCACTCTTTCAAGCAAAATGTACTTGTTCGGTCTTCTTCTAATTGTGCCGTCATGGCACAATTAAATATGACTCATTGAGGGCTGCAGGGTCTGAGATGTAGCTCTTGGGCTTGAAAACTGCCTTGATTTAACCTTTCTCACTGTATTACGTTGAACTGCATTTTTTTTTTTTTTTTTTTTTTTGGAAATTGTTTTAGAATCGTTTCCAGATAGATGCCTTATGTCTTTCCCTCTTGGCATTGTGTTAACACACATCTGAATGCTCCAAACTGCCAAAACGTCTGCTTCTATAAAGATCTGTGCACCTGCTGATGATCACTTAATCAAGGGCTGATGATTAACAGAACCTGGCTGCAACTTACCCTCTTAAATCCTGTGGAAGCAGTAAGGGAGTACTTTGTTCACCTTAATACTGAGGCAGCCTGAGGCATGTCTAAAGCAGATCGTCAGTAATTAGAAAAACGCTTTACTTGTCATCGGCATCACAAAAGTGTCACGGCTACTTTGTAAACCTGGTCATATCGTAGGCTCCCATGGCTGTCATTAATCATGTCAGTAATCATGTCACGTTTATTTATATTGCATGTGTTGTTATGCTAACTTGAGAGTGCTTGGGTAAGATTAGCATATGACATTTAAGCTATGGTAATCATAAATTATGGCAGGCTCGGGGAGTTTAGACTGTCATAGTAACTCATAGATGTGTGTGAGACCTCTTTCAAGACATTTCAAAAGTTTAATTAATTCTAGCATGCGCAATTTTAACACACATTATTATAATAGGAGTGATCTGTTTCCAAAAGTGATCAGGGTTGCATTATGCAAGTTTTACCAGATGGGGGACTTCAGTTGGTACTTTTTCTGAAAATACACTGTGCACCAACATGTAGCTGTCATTCATCTCAGGATGATTTGCATTCATTTTTGCTTCAGTTCAGTCTACCCAAGCACCCCCCCCCCACCCCCCACCTGCCCCCGAAAAAAAAAATAAAAAAATAAAAGTACTTTAAAAGAGGTCGGAATCAAAGATTCCAATAAGATTGATCAGGGTTCCTATTATTACAAATTAGAACCATTTGGAGACATTTGTCCCTGACTCACTCACTCACTCTCTCTCTCTTACACACTATTCACCAAATTATAACCCAATGCTTTATGCATAAAGAATAGTCACTTGCCTGTGTACTCCATTCCAACACACTGAACAAGTCAGGGCTCTCAAAAACCCAAAGAAAAAAGGAGCTCCCTGGGGCTTCTGGCTGAATGTGGGTTCCTTTTGATCTTCATTATGGTACCTCCTAAAGGAGCTTTCGGACATGGCTGGCCTGGGACCGCCTGGAGTGAAAGCTAATGAAAGATGGGGGCCACAAAGCTAAATGGCAGTGATTCAGTGATTCAGTGCACTTATTATAGGCTCAGAGAGGACAGCCGTTGTTCTTAAAACAGAGAGAGACATAGCGACATGGTGGCGAATTAAGCTGCAATGTGAAACATTAATGTTATTGGTCTCATTTTATATATTTCTAAAACCACAATATGTCTTTTTATCATCTGATCAACTGTGGTTCCGTGCAGCCATCTGTGCATTTGTGTGTGGGTGAGCATGTCCATCCGTCCTACTAAGTGTATGTGCAGCAGAAGGCTCAGACAGCAGTACTCTCAGAGGGCTCCGGAGTGGGGGCGAGTCACAGATGGGGAATGTCAGACTGAAGCCAGTTCAGTCATCACAACCCCAGTGCTATAGTCTAACCCCTTATTTATTTGCAGCCTAAGTTCCCAAGCTAACCCTTTTAAGCATGCAGATGCACATTTTCCTGGTTTTAGAATGGGAAAATGAGAAAAGTATGTATATGTCCTACAGTTTTGCATCCCAAATGACTTTTTGACAAGGAAAAAAAAAAATCCAAAATGTTCCGCAATGTTGAAATTGTAATTTGAGTGTATTTTGTAACAAGGCAGCTCCGCCCCAAAGGAAATAATTTCCAGATTTGATGTGAAGATTCTATCTGATGACAGATAGAGGTGACAGAGTTCGAACATAATTAAAACAGATATATCAGGACAAATGGAACAGATGTGAATATTACAAGTGAGAAAATTTAAAAGCTGTTTAAATAACTCAAATGAGATACAAGAGTTTTTGTCAAAATCTGTCTAAATGTATTTGTCTTCTCTGCTCTGTATGCATGAAGCTGACTAAACTAATTTGGCATGTTTCTTATGAAAATACCCAGCGTGTGGCTTAGAATGAATTTTGTTTTTCAAATTATATTTACATTTTATGTTTATATATTTAAATTGACAAAAAATATTGAACTTACAGAACTGGTGAATAATGATAAAATGAATAAAATGAGGTTTCATTAAAAAGTATTTAATACATGCCATTTTTGGCATGTTCAATTGAATTCCCTTTTTCTAACTGCCATGGCTGATAATGATTTCATATCTGACAAAATACATCCAGCCATCCCTTCACTTTTCTATACAGCTCATTCTATCTTATCCTGGAGCCTCGAGGAACATAGGGCACACGGCAGGGTACTAAGTACTTGGATGTACAGAAGCCATGTATACAGTATTCATGCATCAAGCACACAGACCAGAGGCAAGATTTGAACCTTAAAACCCTGGAGGCACAAAGTGACAGTGCCAACCAGTAAGCCACCATGTATGTCATACAGCCAACCAGTAAGCCAACCAGTAAGCCACTTGTATGACAAAACGCTTGCAATAAAAGCCTTGTACATCTTAGTCCACAAGTATGCCATGCAGAGTCTGTTGCCAGCTTATAGCGCATAAGATATCCTGTCCTTCAAAGTTGGCAAGAGACCTACATTATCCTCTAACTTCTTGCTGTAGTAAGTGCATTTTTTTCTTCCATTCTGGCACCCTCTCTGGAGAACACTAGGCAGCTGCTAAGATTGAGTTGTCTTCCTAGTTAGACTTGTCCCCAAAAAAAAAAAAAAAAACCACATCTGAAACTTAAACTACACAGAGACTTTCTTATATTCCGGTCACCATCCTTTCTACTATGAGAACTTTCATTTGCCATCTGACACTACTAGTGTTTCCTCAACTGCTGTAAATGGGGTTTTGGACTAAGACCTTAAGACCTTACACTTGCACTTGGTGGCACTTTTGTCTTTGTAGCTAACTGGGTGACATGCCTACGATTAATACAATCCACTTGTGGTCTCAACAGACAAGACCCTGCATTGCAGTGAACGCCGATACATGGATGACGTGCTATAGTTCTTAGGGTATCACTGTGTAGGGTAGATGCATTATCAGTCCATTGCTAGCAGTGGAACAAACACACTAATTTGTAGACATTGATCCAGCTGCAATCAAAAGGATCAACAGGTCACATCTGGCAGTGAATTAATATGACCTTTCTGAAAGTGACGAGGCATCTTTATCAGCCACGATGCCCCAAAAGCATGACCAATCCTCAGATCAGCTGTTCATCTGTCAGTAAGGAAAAATGTTGTAGGCTTGGCTGTCTAGACAGCTTCTGTTATCAAGCCTCTGTGTAAGGTTATGAAATCCCACCTTCTGTGTTATGATTGGTTACTGATACTGTCACGAGTTCACGTTTGGCTATGATCTAGAAAGCTGGATCACAAAGCTAGGACTCAAATTGTTCTGTTTTTCACCCAATTTGGCATAGTATTTGGTAATTATTAAATCTCAGTGTCAGTATAAACTACATTTATTTATAATTAAGTGATTTATAGACTACTTTATACACTACAATATAGTGTATATGCATCACTCTGGGCTTTCCAAGATCTTGCAATATACAAGCTATTGTTTAAAGAAAAACATTCTATGTACTTTTTCTTTCATGTCCCTCTATGGGCTTCATATTAGTGCATATGGTATCAAATTTAGAAACCCCAGTCTAAGACCATTCAACGTTAGACTAAATGAATAATTCCAGTTCTCATGAATGTTTCTTTGAAATCAATAATGATAATATGCATAATGGCCCGTGGCTCTTCAGCTTCCCTAGGGGTGCAAGAATATTATTCAGGGAATAGCGGTGCACAATCCTGCCTTCACAATATAAACTATTTGCATTTATGCCCATAAACTGAGGTCAGCAAGTACCATGTTATTACTGTTCAGGTGCATCAATGCTATATGTGTTACTGTTAATGTTTATAACTAAGATCCAGCAGAAACCATTCACAGTAACTATAACAGGTCTTTAAACAGCTATGGCATGCTGTTAGCAGCTATGGCTGCTAATGAGCTCAGGTAAACCCAGATGGCTAAGAGAAAACATTACACAAGCCCTATAGCACTAATTCAGCATTCCCTGACATTTTACATATCATTTTTTAAATGAAAAAATAACATAGCAATAGAATACACACAGTTTTATAATTTAAAATGCATGGAACAAATATGAATGCATATTTCTGCCTCTTATAAGAAAGCTACTGTACTTTTTAATGGATGTAAACTGCTTTGTGCAAGGGTCTCAATTCTGAAGAAGCAGTGGTCATTTTGCAGTATGTTATGAACCAGCAGCACATGATTGGATGGAAATGCTACTAATGACAAAACCATGCCTACTGATCCACTGTAAGGGACTACCACCAGAGGTCACAATGCGCACATGTTTGTTTTGTAGTTTTTTGTTAGTCGACTCAGTTTCCCAGAAGCCACCTCGGTCAGGTGATGCTGGAGCTCACCTGAACTGAGGCGGCTCATTAGTATTGTTATAAATAGCTGGATGTTCTGGGAAACTGGGTCGAGCATTAATCCTGTCAGTGGGCATGTCTTTTGGTTTGATTTGGTTATGTTTTATTTTACTTTTGTTACTTTACTTGGGCTCTGTTTTGTTCTGTGGTTTCAGTATTGTGTAAGTGTGTTTTTGGGTTTGTTTTGTGGATTTGTATGTGTACTGTGCAGTGTGTTTTTTGTGTTTCCAAGGCCTCCAGTGGGTCTTCCCTACTTTCCTGTGTGCTCCCCTAGTTTCCTGTGTGCTCCCCTAGTTTCCTGTGTGCTCCCCTAGTTTCTTATTTTGTTCCCTTAATTTCCTGTGTGCTCCCCTAGTTTCTTGTTTTGTTCCCTCAGTTTCCTGTGGGCTCCCCTAGTTTCATACATGCTCCCCACGCTTCCTGTGTGCTCCCCTAGTTTCTTGTTTTGTTCCCTCAGTTTCCTGTGGGCTCCCCTAGTTTCATACATGCTCCCCACGCTTCCTGTGTGCTCCCCTAGTTTCTTGTTTTGTTCCCTCAGTTTCCTGTGGGCTCCACTAGTTTCATACATGCTCCCCACGCTTCCTGTGTGCTCCCCACGCTTCCTGTGTGCTCCCCTAGTTTCTTGTTTTGTTCTCTCAGTTTCCTGTGGGCTCCCCTAGTTTCCTGTGGGCTCCCCTAGTTTCATACATGCTCCCCACGCTTCCTGTGTGCTCCCCTAGTTTCTTGTTTTGTTCACTCAGTTTCCTGTGGGCTCCCCTAGTTTCCTGTTTTGTTCCCTCAGTTTCATACATGCTCCCCACGCTTCCTGTGTGCGCCCCTAGTTTCCTGTGTGCGCCCCTAGTTTCCTGTTTTGTTCCCTCAGTTTCCTGTGGGCTCCCCTAGTTTCTTGTTTTGTTCCCTCAGTTTCCTGTGTGCGCCCCTAGTTTCCTGTGTGCGCCCCTAGTTTCCTGTGTGCGCCCCTAGTTTCCTGTTTTGTTCCCTCAGTTTCCTGTGGGCTCCCCTAGTTTCTTGTTTTGTTCCCTCAGTTTCCTGTGGGCTCCCCTAGTTTCATACATGCTCCCCACGCTTCCTGTGTGCTCCCCTAGTTTCTTGTTTTGTTCCCTCAGTTTCCTGTGGGCTCCCCTAGTTTCCTGTGGGCTCCCCTAGTTTCATACATGCTCCCCACGCTTCCTGTGTGCTCCCCTAGTTTCTTGTTTTGTTCACTCAGTTTCCTGTGGGCTCCCCTAGTTTCATACATGCTCCGAACGCTTCCTGTGTGCTCCCCTAGTTTCCTGTGTGCTCCCCTAGTTTCCTGTTTTGTTCCCCCAGTTTCATACATGCTCCCCTAGTTTCCTGTGTGCGCCCCTAGTTTCCTGTGTGCGCCCCTAGTTTCCTGTTTTGTTCCCTCAGTTTCCTGTGGGCTCCCCTAGTTTCTTGTTTTGTTCCCTCAGTTTCCTGTGGGCTCCCCTAGTTTCATACATGCTCCCCACGCTTCCTGTGTGCTCCCCTAGTTTCTTGTTTTGTTCCCTCAGTTTCCTGTGGGCTCCCCTAGTTTCCTGTGGGCTCCCCTAGTTTCTTGTTTTGTTCCCTCAGTTTCCTGTGGGCTCCCCTAGTTTCATACATGCTCCCCACGCTTCCTGTGTGCTCCCCTAGTTTCTTCTTTTGTTCCCTCAGTTTCCTGTGGGCTCCCCTAGTTTCATACATGCTCCCCACGCTTCGGGTGTGCTCCCCACATTTCCTGTGTCGTTCCGCTAGTTTCCTGTGTCGTTCCGCTAGTTTCCTGTGTCGTTCCGCTAGTTTCTTGTTTTGTTCCCTCAGTTTCATACATGCTCCCCATGCTTCCTGTGTGCTCCCCTAGTTTCTTGTTTTGTTCCCTCAGTTTCCTGTGGGCTCCCCTAGTTTCCTGTGGGCTCCCCTAGTTTCATACATGCTCCCCACGCTTCCTGTGTGAGCACACAGGAAGCGTGCTCCCCTAGTTTCTTGTTTTGTTCACTCAGTTTCCTGTGGGCTCCCCTAGTTTCTTACTTGCTCCGAACGCTTCCTGTGTGCTCCCCTAGTTTCCTGTATGCTCCCCTAGTTTCCTGTGTGCTCCCCTAGTTTCCTGTTTTGTTCCCTCAGTTTCATACATGCTCCCCACGCTTCCTGTGTGCGCCCCACGCTTCCTGTGTGCGCCCCACGCTTCCTGTGTGCGCCCCACGCTTCCTGTGTGCGCCCCACGCTTCCTGTGTGCGCCCCACGCTTCCTGTGTGCGCCCCACGCTTCCTGTGTGCGCCCCTAGTTTCCTGTTTTGTTCCCTCAGTTTCCTGTGGGCTCCCCTAGTTTCATACATGCTCCCCACGCTTCCTGTGGGCTCCCCTAGTTTCTTGTTTTGTTCCCTCAGTTTCCTGTGGGCTCCCCTAGTTTCTTGTTTTGTTCCCTCAGTTTCCTGTTTTGTTCCCTCAGTTTCCTGTGGGCTCCCCTAGTCTGGTTTTCGAGGCCCAGCAGCAAGGACAGGCCGCTGCTGCATCTGCCGCCCGGCTTGAGGATGGCTCGGTACTGCATCGGCCGCCCAGATGGGAGGACAACCCAGCGCTGCACCTGCCGCTCGAGGTACGAGGGCACCTCCAGCGCTGCCTCCACCGCCCGGCCTACACCAGCGATCCAGTGCTGCCTCAGCTGCCCGGTGTAAATTAGGGATTCAGCAGTAGCCCCCACAGCTCGGCTTCGGCGGCGGCTCTGACTCGCCCACCATTCCACCCTGCTCGAGGAGCTACATCATCGTCATAAGCTGAGCGAAGGGACCTTGGACGAGGCCATAGTACCTGCAATATCGCTCCAGAGGAGCGTCTTAATGGGGGGGTACTGTAAGGGACTACCACCAGAGGTCACTGTGCGCATATGTTTGTTTTGTAGTTTTTTGTTAGTCGACTCAGTTTCAGAGCTCCGGCATCACCTGACCGAGGTGGCTCATTAGTATTGTTATAAATAGCTGGATGTTCTGGGAAACTGGGTCGAGCATTAATCCTGTCAGTGGGCATGTCTTTTGGTTTGATTCTGTTTTGATTTGGTTATGTTTTATTTTACTTTTGTTACTTTACTTGGGCTCTGTTTTGTTCTGTGGTTTCAGTATTGTGTAAGTGTGTTTTTGGGTTTGTTTTGTGGATTTGTATGTGTACTGTGCAGTGTGTTTTTTGTGTGTTTCCAAGGCCTCCAGTGGGTCTTCCCTAGTTTCCTGTGTGCTCCCCTAGTTTCTTGTCTTGTTCCCTCAGTTTCCTGTGGGCTCCCCTAGTTTCATACATGCTCCCCACGCTTCCTGTGTGCTCCCCACGCTTCCTGCGTGTGCTCCCCTAGGCCCTAGGATGGACCACTGTCCTCTAGTGTGTGGGAGTGTTCCCGTGTAATCCCTAGTCTACCCGGTCCCGTGCAGTCTCTAGTCTTCCCGTTCCCTGCCTTCGTGTCAGTCCTAAGCCGTATGAAATGCTTAATGGTCTGAAATGCTTGCAATCATGTGGACTGCTAAAAGAGACTGTGCATGTGTGTGTTCTGTTGAGTCCAAGTATGTTTTGTTCGTTCCTTTTTTGTTAAAGACTTGTGTTTACAAAAACAACCCCTCTGCACTTATGCTTGCTTTCTCTGCCCACGGCATTAACACCTGCCCGAACTGCGAGACATACCGGTTCGTGACATCCACAAGCAAACCATCATCTTCTCGTAGATGCACAAGCCAAGACCAGTAACAAGCCATTTTCTTTTAAGTTAGTTCAGTAAAAATAATTGGACTTGATTGAAGGGAGCAGGCAATAGGTTTTTTTTTTATATATATAATACATTAATGCATTATTCAGTACAACTTTAAAACTATAAAATGTACCTCTTTGGGTATAAAGTATCTGTGTTTATGTGTAGTCTTAATTAATCCTTGTGTAAATTCCAACCCTCAAGCAAACTGAGTCTGTTTTTGAGTTTACTTATCCGAATATTAAAAAAGCCACTAGAAAAATTTATTTGTAACCCATCTATATGCTGCTTGTTCTGGGTTATTTTTCAAGCCAGGTCTTGTCTATAATAGTCATGAATAGAATAGTAATGAGTCTAATTCTAATGAGTAATGAGTGTATATTTATTGCTTATTATAAACAAATCCTATTTAATTGCAAAGGAATTATATATGAATAGATTGGCAATTTTTGTTTTTTCAAAACTGCCAAAATGGAAATATCTCATTTTGCTGTCAAACTTTTCAAATATGTAAAATGGAATCGCTAAAATCACTACAAATTACATTAATCTTTGTTCCATCTTTTAATACTAAATGTACTAGTCATGAGGAAAAATGGAGTCCCATAGACTGTGGATGACATTTGTATGGAAGGAAAAACTGTTTGTCAAAAATACCATATACAGTAAGCGTGCAAAAGCAGAACGGGCTACTTTGTAGTAATACATACTACTTTCCTTGCAGTGTTATACACCATTTACTTTCTTGTTTCAAAAGACAGTGTTGTAAGCAGATAGCGAGTTAATGATCTCCTGATGCTGTGACACATGAGCTAGTATATGGGATGACGCATATTACTGTCTGCACGGTTGAAAATCAACATTGTGGAATCTACCTCCCGTATCATAGTCACTCTTCAGACCACTACACAAGATACAGTGGCAAGAAAAAGTACCTTCTTCCTGAACCTTTTGGAATTTTATAGTTTGTCATAAGATCTTCATCTAAGGCAAGAGTATTGACAAATCTAATGTGCTTCAAATAATAAAAAAAAAAATTCTCATCTTTCATGAATTTATTGAACACACACATTCAAAATGGTAGTGGAAAAAGTAAACAAACCCTTGGAATTAATAACTGGTTGACCCACATGGCTGCAATAACCTCCACCAGGTGCTTCCTGTAGGCTGTGGATCAGACCTGCGCATTGTTCAAGAGGAATTTTAGCCCTTTCTTCCTGACAGAACTGTTTCAGCTTTGTCATATTTTTTGGACGTCTCATGTGTATGGCCCTTTTCAAGGCACTGCATTTCGGTTGAGGTCTGGGCTACTCCAAAAGGGCAGATTTTGTGTTGCTGACGCCATTCTGTTGTGGTCTTTTGGGTTATTGTCCTGTTGCATCATCCAACTTCTACTGAATTTCAACTGACGTACAGACATTCTCTCATTATCCTGAAGAATTCTCTTGATACGCTTGGGAATTCCTTCTATGACTGCAAGCTGGCCAGGCCCTGATGTAGCAAAGCAGTGGTGCTGTGTGTTCTTTCTAAATAGTTCAATCTTAGTTTCATCAGTGCACAAAACATTTTGCCATTACTGCTGTGGAGTATTACTGTGCAGACTTCAGACATGCAGCAATGTGTTTTTTTTATGAAGAAGCGGCTTCCTTTGTGGTGTCCGGGCATGAACACCCTACTTGTTCAATGTTTTAGTGTTCAGTGGTTTAGTGGTTCAGTGGTTGTTTCTTTACCTCACTGATGAGTCTTTGTTGTGCTCCTCGAGTCATTTGTCCACTTTTTAGTAGAGTACTCACAGTCCCAAAGTGTCTCCATTTGCCTAACCGTAGACTGGTGAACTTCTAAAGACTTTGAGATCACTTTGTAACCCTTTCCAGCTTTATGTAAATCAATTATGCTTGATCATAGATCCTCTGAAAGTTCTTTTCGGCAAGGCATGGCTCACATTAGGGTATTCTTCTTGTTCAGAGCAAACTCAAAAAGTTTAAGTGGTTTAGTCTTACTCAGTCAAAGTAGCTCTAATAAACATCTCCAAACATTTTCTTAACAAGACCCCAGTCCACCTGACTGCAATTAGCTTTTTTGAGGTCATTAACTCAAGGATTTACATATGTTTTCCACTAGCATTATGTGTTTTATGGTTGTTCTCAAAAAGGACATGAAAAAGAATCTTTGGTAATATTTTAGGCACATTATATTTGTCAATGCTCATGACTTGATGAGATCAGATGACGATCAGACACATTTTATGACAAATTAATGCAGAAAAACATGAAATTCTAAAAGGTCCACGTACTTTTTTTTTTTGTTGCCATTTCCAATGGCCGCAAGGGGCCCATCTCCCTTTCAACAAATGCCCCTTGTCTGCCTCAATCGGGCAGAGCAATAGGCATTTGATTCATCAATTACTCTGAATGAGGATATGTATCGATCCAACCTCAGCACATTTGACATACAAACTGGAAAACAATAACCTTCATGTTCACATTCTTTTAGCAACAAACATTGAATATACAGTACAACATTAATCACAACAAACGCTGATTGTACAGTATACATTTGTATAATCATTGTTGTATGATGATTTATTTACAGCAAACACTTGTACAATCATATGAATTCATTTAAAGCTAAGAAGAAGCTACTTTGTTTACTAATAATGTATACGATGATTTTGATCTGATGTCACTCCTAAAATTTGAAAGGAACACATAACCGAAGAGTAGGTTTATTTATTTATTTTTTTTTGTATAGTAAGTTGTGACCTCAGTAAAGGCAGCTTTAATCTTTTACTTTGGCCTCTTTCTGACAGCAAGGTTGTCTTCAAATAGCATGGTGGTCTGGTTAATGCCATACTGTACGTGGACTAATGTCTCCAATGTCTCCAATGTGCCCTCACCAATGACTATAGGATCCAAAACACATTATCATGTAATACAATGTTATGCCCACTCTTACCATCACTAAGCCCACCTGGTTGTCCGGTGCTTAAAAATGCTGAATTGAGTTTCTGGAGTGATAGATTGTCTGCACGAGTCACTTTTGCTATTGGTAATATTTTTAAAGGCCCACAGGTCAGTAGATGTCCATCTTTTACTGTCTCTGTATACAAAATTTATTATCTGCCTGCAGACTAATTCTGTACATTACACTAAGCAGGTCAGCATGCACCACCTGAGCCAGCATAAACTTGTGTATATGACATCATGCTTTAAATCACACAGTTAGCTTATTAGCATTGACTCAGACTGCAGTTGAACTTCAGAGGGCATGTTACCCTGTCAGGAACGCTGTCAGTTTCTATTACTTACACCCTGCTTCTGTGTTCACCCAGCGTGAGTTGACAGAAAGCATATGAAGCTTATGAATAAACCAGTGGACCCTTTTAAAGAGAAGGAAGACGCACAAATCGATTTAGCAATAAGATAGGTGGTACTAGCGTTACTATCCTGACCTGCTAGATAGGATAATAAACTAGTTAGCTAGTATGTCAGATAAGAAGAGGTGACATCATTCTGAGTCTCTCGTTGCTCTAACTGGCTATTGAAATTGCATTGCCCATGTTATCAACTGCCTCTGATAAATGGAATACTATACTGAGGCTCCGCCATGTTGTTTTAATGAAGGTTTCTTCTCCCTATTAGACGCTTTCTTCATCCATGCTATGCACAAAAGGCACTGACTCCAATTCTCTACAGATATCTAATCTTTATATTGTGCATTTTAAAACCCTTAAAAAAAAAAACCTTTAGTTTTTACTAAAACGCTTTCTATGTATTATAATAGTGAACAATTTAAGTAATCTACTGGCACGTTCTGGGTATTAAACTAATTAAACAGATCATTCACTGAGGGATCAGGTACATTTTAATAATAAGTCTAGCCAAGAACTTTTCAAGAACAGAAATCGGCAGTATGAGTATCAGAAGACAAACCCTGTGGATTTTCTCTGAGCTTGTCAGCAAACACACACAAGCATCACACACAAGTTTTCTCACTCCTACCTACATTATATGTGACAAAACTATTTGGCCAAACCTGCAATGACATTGTATCCAAATACATATACTTTAATGTGGAGTCGGTCCCCCTTTTTGAATCTATAACAGCTTCCACTCTTCTTGGAAGGCTGTCCACAAGATTTTGGAGTATTTCTATGGGATGTCGTTCCCATTCATTCTGTAGAGCATTTATGAGGTCCAGCACTGATGTTGGACGAGAAGACCTGTCCATCTCCATTAAAGTTCATCCCAAAAGTGCTCGATGGGGTTGAGGTCGGGGCTCTGTGTAGGCTAGTCAAGATCTTCCACACCGAACTCATCAAACCATGTCTTTATGTTTCGTGCTTTGTGCACTGGGGTAGAGTCATGTTGGAATATAAAAGGGTCTTCACCAAACTGTTTCCACAAAGGTGAAATATAGCATTGTCCAAGATGCCTTGGTATGCTGAAGCATTTGCTTCCCTTCATTGGAGATAAGGGGCCTGATTGAAACACTTGAATTTAACAATTAAAATACATTTGTCCATATGGCGTACTCCCAAAAAATTATGTTAAAAACATAATTTGGTGAATGTTTTTCAGTCCACGGCTTTCTGTATGTCTTGCTCGGAAAAGCTTACAGGGTTACTTTTCAAAAATGTGTTTTTCAGAAGGCAAAAACAAGGATCAATCTTGAATAGTTCTCTAATTCTATAAAGAAGACTGGAACAAAGCTTCAAGATAGCAGGCCCTTATTAACATTCAAGCTCAGTCCTTTTTTAAATGTATTTATTTATTTTTATATGTATCTTTTTCATCCTCTCTTAATGATAGTGTGGATGCAAAATGCTCCAGTCAGTCTGGCCAGAGCAACATCATAAAGGAACAGAGGTGGCCTGCTCCTGGGATGCTGGTATAGAATAATCTGGAAATGCCATTAAAAGCTGCTCCATTGTAGGCACCATGCCACAAGATGCATTTCTCTTTGACAAGGCCTTCCATTTATGCCTCTCTCTGTCTCTCTCACATGTTTCTGTTTTGCAGCTCTCGATATTGATCGTGTATGATAAATTGAATTAGGTTGCAACAAGATACAAATCATGCTTGAACTAGCAGTTGCTGCTGAAGTTAGTCAGCCTGACACCGTGTGCACAAGGTTGAATAACAAAACGGCATTCTTCATTGGGCTGTTCTGTTTTAAATGAACCAGGAAACCAAGTTAGTACACTCACGCCCTTTCTGAATCGCCATTATGCCGTGAAAATCTTCTCCCAATTTAGCCCAATGAGGCACATTCAATTTCCAGTAATTTACTGTGACAATTCTCCATTTAGCGTAATGAGTCTCATAACACCATGCAAATGAGGTGGCATTATGCGCACAAGTGGCTCTCGGCAGAAATTAGATTACCACACGTATCTTGTTTCCTTTATTCCCCCTCTGCTACAGCGCCCAAAAGAAATCCAGACAATAGAACTGCTTTAGTGGAATTTGCTGTGTTTTTTTTTTTGTACTTAGGCAGTGAAAGTAGGTTTTAGTTCAGCATTGTTTTTTTTATGTAGAAACACCATATTTTAAAAAAAGTTTATATTGTAAAATATTTTCAGCAGAGAGGCACAGACTTCGATCTGCCATTTCATGTTGCAGTTCATCCAGGAATCACTGCTTGCCAACTGTTGGCTTAATTATACTTAAAAATTCTTGTCTTTCGTTGTTCACTTGGCAGTGCTGATTCATCTAAGCACTTCTGAATTCATTTATATAGAGCTCGCTAACATTGTTTCATCATTTAGATTAAAACGTATGGAAGAAATTTTCAAAGAATGAATGAACGAAGCAATGATTTTTACAAGTGTAATTCTACATCAAGTGCAAATTCTGCAGTAAATAACCCCAGAAAGCATTATGAAAATGATAATATTAACTATGACAATATTCTGTATTACCATACACTCTCTCACGGTTTGCTACAAGGGGGAACAGTTTCAATACATACCACAAGCTTTACAATAGAAATTCAGGTCAGTTGAAGAAGGGAATTTCTACCAGGACTATAAATCTTCCAACTGTAGCTTCAGGCAACCCAGTTAAAGCATAGCTACATGCCTGTGTGCTCCCCCTCCCCAAGGGAACTCCAGGAAGGTAAAGCAGACATCCCATGGCATTTCATTCTATTTTCAGTACATCCTGAATGAAGATGAGTGTGGCTCACTGTATAAGACAGCACAAACACACATATCCATGTTGCTGAAGAAACACACGCACTCACTCCACACTTAAATGTAACCCATTTATACATCTAAACACCTTGTATGATGTGTGAACTTTATTTATTTATTTATTTATTTATTTTTGCTTTTTTTATATTTGGAACATCATGTAAACTGATGTCAAACTAGTTAAAATAGTGTCACCTGACTGGGGAGAAAATCTGAATTTTATTATACATATTTATTATGCTTTGTTTTGTTTTTTTTACACACTTACAATAACGATTTTGCATAAAATATGTTGTGAGCAGTGTTCTCCAGATCCATTGTGACTGATTAGCAGTTGCTAAAGATATTTCATGTTTAAACATGCCACATGGTTCTTTCTTATGGGACTATTAATAAATTCCCCCAATAAATTACCATTAAATAACACTGGATTTTACTGATGCTTCTGCATACAATATAATAGAATGGGCATATTACCAGGTTTCCCTTAGTAGAGTTTTTTTGTTGTTGTTAAGAAACACAATCATTTACCAACACCACTTGCACATTACAGGAACATTATTGCCACATCCCTTATACACTCCTGACCTTGTTCCAAGTCAGGAGTTCCTGGGAGGCCAGTGTTTCAGAAGTGAAGCAGGCAGTCTGATCATGACTCTGGAACATTGGAAAAACATTTTACCTTGATGGTATCCAAGCACTAGTGAAATGTTGGGATAAGTGCATTAGTGTAGCAGGGAATTATATAAAGGAGTAGAGACTCAGTAGATTTTACTGTGTTTTGATATTCTGCACAATTAGAAATGCCGGTTTGGGGAGATCGCGAGTTCGATTCCCGGGTGATGCTGTAACCTCTTGCAGTCGGAGATCTAGAGAGAGCTGATTGGCCGAGCTCTCTCAGAGGGGAGGGATGGAAGGTATTTAGTGCTCCCACAATCAGGGGCGTCTGTGAGCTCACGCTAACAGGATAGCAGATAGCTCTGTCCTCCGAGTGTGTTATGCCGCCCCCAACGGTGCATGAGCTCGAAAGGAGCAGCTCGAAAAGATGCAGTCAACTGGCGGGGAAACACGTGATAGTCTGCGGCTCTCCTGACTGAGAATCTTAATTTAGGAGCCCCCTAGTGACGGGGAGGAATTGGATACGACTAAATTAGGGGGGGGGGGGGAATATAATAAAATGCCGGTTTGACTTGAATGCCCCTTGTACAGTATAACAATAATTTGTGTAATTATATGGAACAAGCATACAGTTTAATAATTGAAGTGTACACTGAATATTGAAGTACACTGGATATTAATACATATGCACATGTAGAAAGGGGGACTGAGTCTAAGCCTATTAGTAGGCTGTTTATATCAAATGAATGTGACACTAATTGTTTAGTGGGCCGTAAATGATGATGTTCACAATGATGTTACAAAGTAACACTTTTCCATGCACCCATCACCTACAGCCTGGCAGAGCGCTCAATACAACATTGCAGAAGAATGCCTACTCTACATTCCTGCATTTTTGCATTTTTTCCTCCTTCTTAAACCTTTTGTTCTACTTAAGGGTTAAGTAATGTACACATTAAGTAATGTCCACACATTACAGTTTTAATAGTTATTTTTAAATCCCCTTATGACTGTTTTCTAGTTTCATGTAACTTATTAGTCACATAAACAAGGCATACAAAGTTCCTTCACATGTGAATACCTTAAGGTCAGATGTAAATACAATATGAGGAACCAAAAATGATAGTATGTTCCACATTTACAAAGATTAGTAGTGTGAACACACTTAGACCTTTTTGTTACTCTTGAAGTAAATTATTTGCATAATAAAAATAGTTCAATAGACCTTCATCTGAACTGTGTTATTCTGGAGCTGATCCAGGTAACACCAGGTATAAGCAAAGGACACACACAAAGATACATGCACACACACACACACACACATCAGAATATTATGGGCATATTGTTTGGAAGGAATTCTGAGTACCTGAAGGAAAACTACAATTTCCATATTAACCAAAGCTCAGGAACAGGGATCATATAGCTGTGATGTAACACACTGTGGTGCATTTGCATGAAGTACATTTATTTATTCTGGCCAAGTTTGTGGTGAATCTAGTTCCTGTACCAGAAACCTAATTTGTTAGGTTGGGACACACTATTGATGGGGACTATGAACACATTTATAGAGAGACAGAGAGGTTGGGGGTGCAAATGTAGGAGCAGATGTCTAGTACTGCCCCTGCTAAGAGCCTAAATACAGTATGTGCACATGTTAACCGTGCCAAAATGTCTCTTTTTTTTTTAATTTTTTACAAGGAATATAAAAAGACTGAGACCTAAGAAACTTGGACAAGTTTCTTCATTTATTGGGCAAGGTAAATCATTTTAGAAAGCCTTATATTATAGGTGCAGCATGGTTCCTAGTTCAGTCCTGAGTTTGAGGTAACCTTGATATTGGGATTTCCTCCAACCTGCCAAAAATATGCTGGGAGGTGGATTAGCTCTGATAAGTTGCCTCTGTGTCGCTGCTTCCACACTTAGCCCTTGTTGAATGACTGAACATTAGCACCATGCTGCTTTGATTCTGATACCCAGCATGGCAATCACAAGCAAGTACTGTAAACAGGATTCAATAAAAGGCCAAAAAAGGATTCCCGCTGCAAACACCGGCATCTGAATACTGAAATATTTTAGCAACCACAATGGTCTGTCTGTTGTTATAAAAAACAGAAGTGACTGTCATTCCAGTCTAAGGTTTTCATGAGGTAAGGTACTTCACATATAATTATTAGAAAACAATTGCAGCGCTTATGAGGTTTTCTTGAAACAAGCAAAGTCACTGGGCAGAGATTTGTCCCTGAAGCAAACATACAGTAATCTAGATCTTTCCATTTTGGAATCTTATTACAAATTATTATTTTTTTAATACTGAGAAACAGTGTGTCTCTGTGATTCATTCAATGGAAAGATAAATATAATGAGCTGGTTTTGCACCGAACGCTCTCCCCCTCCTTCTTGTGTGATGGCTATGAGTGTAGACTGAAAGCATGGAGGGAAAGGGGTATCATGTTAAAGCCCAAGCGTGTCTCAACATGAAGAGTGGTGAAGGCTGACATAGAGGGGGGGGGGGGGGGGGAGTACATGAAGGTTTACAATCAACTTCTGTTTACATTTACAGAAAAGTCACACTGCATTTTGAATGTTTTTTTTCATATTTTTTAATATTCATTTCAACATGTCATGTTTTCCCATTTTTAGATTAAAAAAAAAAATTTAGTGTACAAGATTACTTTTTTTTATTTTTTTTTTAGATTTTTCTTTTAGTGCACAGGATGTCACATTTGAAAGATTTATGATCACATGCCTCTTGCATTTGACATGTGATAATGTGAGTAATATGTGGTCACATGAAAAATGTGCAGAGATGCATTTCAACATATTATGCCCTGAAAGCATACACACATGACATCTTGTGAATAATGTGTGTTTTTATATATATATAAAAAAAAAAATAAAAAAAATAAAATATATATATATATATATATATATATATATATATATATATATATATATATATATATATATATATAAATACATGAATGTCAATCTGTTTGTTTGGGAAATCTTAAAGTAGGTAACATTTTAATGGAAAAAGAGAATATAGACTGATCACCCATAACATTACAATACAAAACAGTATGCCAAGTATTGTGTATGGTCCCCTTTGTATGACCTGGGCATCTATGGCCCCTTGGGGCATGACTCCACAAGACCTCTGGAGGTGTTCATTTGGTGTCTGGTACCGGGACATTGGCAGCAGATCCTTTGGCAGCGTAAACAAGCCTTGGGTGCCCATCATTATATAATTGACAATCAATGTTAATGTGTTAATATTATGGATGATCGGCATATAAGAATACGAAAATTAAAAATGCTGAAATGTATGGGTCATACAGTCGTGGGTGCCTTTTAGGCCTGAAAATAGAATTTTTAATAAATGTTAGTCAAGCTCAAGGATACATACTGTCAAATTTATTTAAAAAGTTTAATAAAGTGCATGACCTAAGATGTCCACCCTGTTATGAAGATATTTATTTATTTATATATATGTATCCTTAATTTAAAAAATCTGGGAAGACTGTATAATATTTAAAATGTGAAAAAAATAATACTAAAAAGACAGTCAGTATTATTTAGTTTAACCATTTACACACAGTGGGGACACAAAAGACGCAACATTTAGGAATGATACATATATACATTCTGCTTCTGCCCATGCTAACTAAAAATGCCTACCACTTGTGCTGCTACATTAGGGCTGTTTGGTGGATGTTGTTTACATGTAGTAGACTAACTCTCTGTATTGATTATACATCTGAGCAGAAGCAGATGTTACGACCGGAGATAGAAGGGTGATGAACACAGATGCATCCAGCACCCTCTAGTTTCCTATGGATACATCAGATTTACATCTAATTGCACATTTCCAGCAATTTGCAAATTGAAGCAAGGTTTAAATAGCTGATGCTTGATAAACCATTGGCTCATGAACATACATCCCACTGATCATTTCATACAGTATATGCCATGCCACGTTGCTGCAGTAATTCATGCAAAGGGAGCCCCGACCAAGTATTGAGTGCTGTACGTGTTCAGACTTTTCAGTAGTCCAACATTTCTGTGTTGATATTGGGATTTTTTATTCGTTTTAAGTAATATGCTAATTTTCTGAGATACTGAATTTTGTTTTTTTCATAACATATATGAGACATAATTATCAAAATTAAAAGAAATAGACACTTGAAATATATCAGTCTCTGTGTAATTAATCTATAAAATTTGAGTTTCCTTTTTTGAATTGAATTACTGAAATAAATCAACTTTTCGATGATATTCTTTTTTATTACGCTGCACCTGTAAGTGTAGGGGCGCTCTAAGTAAAGATACGTATCGCAGATACAGAAGCTGCACAGAGGGTACCACCTATTCGACATGAAGTGCGAGCGGATCTTGTCGATGCGCGCGGCGCTCTATTGAGATGGTCTGCGCACGGGCACGCGCAGGGAAAGGAGTGGGACTGGGAGCAGCTGTGGCAAATGTTCCAGCTCTGCACTAATCTCGAAAGAAAGGGGAAAGTTTGGCAGAAGGAAAGGGCATAACGCGTTCGCCGTGTCAAAATGAAGAAAGACAGAACTATCGTTTACTAGAAGACTCCTCCGGACCGTGTCAGGTAGCAGCTCGGGCCCTTTTTGGAACTCTTTGGAAGCAAAATAAGAGCCCAGAGAAAAGCCTGGCGCACACACTGACAATAAAACCACACATTCCCGTCAAGTGGACTGCTAGCAAAGATTGGCATTGCGGCAACACAGGGAGCGGTTTCTCTCCTTATTCTGGCGATTTTATTTCACTCGGTTTCATATTCGTCTCTTTTTCCTCCGTCTATACTCGAAATTCAGGAAACAATGAAGACATAACTCATCCACGGTACCGTCAGCTAGCTTTGGCTAGCTAGCTAGCTATCGTGTGTGGACTAGCCGGAGCTAGCTAGCTAACGGGAGGCGCGCGCGGTGTTTACCGAGAAAGTTTTGGGCGACGCTTTCGAGGGCAGAGGAAGGTTTTTGAGTGAAGGAAGAAGGAGCGGTCTCTTCTCTTGTGTCGCATTTTAATGGACGCCGAGGTGCGGAACGAAGGCAGGAGCACAGTGGCATCGGACGGTCGAGGCCCCGAATCGAACCAGTTTCCGTTCTATGCCAAAACGGCCCGAGTGCGGGTGGGTGATTTGTGCCAAGCCGCTGCGCCGAGCTACCGGCCGCCGTCTGCCCCGTCCCCAGACGCCGTCAACAGCGTAATGATCTACCCTGTACCCGGGGAAGAGCTCACTCGAGCCGGTTCAACCTCAGGAACAGGCGGAGGCTGCTGCTCTCCGGGCTCGGAAGGACCCGAGAGCCGCACGTCCCCCAGCTCGGCGGCTCCGGACGGGCCTTCAGGTTTCCCGCCGCTTCCGCATCCGCCGCTGTTTCCCGGCCCCGGAATGCACGGCAGCGTGGACGAGAGCGACCAGCAGGACGGAGCGGAGAACGAGGAAGAGGAGGTTGTGTTTTCCCTCTCTGCACCACCCACCAACCAGTAAGGATGTTTCCCATTCCCATTATTTTGTTTACAAATCTAACGACACATATGCTTTCGATCTACTTAGGGAAGGTCCTGTCAGTCTTGCATAACCACAGGTGACACCTGACATCCACAGTAGAGCCAGTTTCATCAAGTCATTCAAAATGCCCTTTTTTTTTTTTTTTTTTACGGAAAGTGCAGATGCCACACAATACTAATGTTTTGGTGAATTCCTTTGAAATACTTTTGTATCACTTCCAGGCAAATAATTAAGAATTTTTTGATGACTCATTCTGTGCTAGTATTGTGTTTTGTCCAATTAAATACTCTAGTACACACATGCCCCACCTCTGAGAACAGGTCTCACTCCACAGTACCAGTTTTGTTCCAGTAAACATGTTTTGATGCATCGTTCGAAAACATCCTTCCCAGTCATTTCTTTCTTGAGCAAAGTGGCTATATGGTGAAATTTGTGTAGTTGCACAGTTGTGACATGAAAAGGGTTTCACCAAATCATATATCCATGTTGTCGTTCTATTAGAATAATGAAGATCGAGCTTTTTATTGGAGTGTCCTTTTCCATCAGTAATATAAAGTATATCATTAAATCAAGAAAGAGAAGTACGACATCCAGAAACTCCAAAAAACATGTAATGTTGTATTGACAGTGAGTGTTACAGTGTGGGTGAGAATTCCTCTACACTCAAAAGTCTTTGCTGCTCTCCAAATTTAGTCAGCTCTCCAAGCTACTGTGACATTATTTAAATACGTCATGGGTTTGGTGTATTGTGAAGCCTGTACATTAACATACAGTATATAGTTGACTCGGGGCATTTCCTGTGCAGTAAAACTTAGATTCATTTGCGCATTTGAAAAATGTAAGCTCTGATGTTGCCACTGAGTGTGCTGGAAAGTCAATAACTTGCTGACTTGTTCCTCAAATGTGAGGTGCAGCTTCATATTTGGTCACAAAAACTAAAATTAACATTTACTTATGACTCATGATTCATTTCCCTTTCATAAAAACCTTATAGGCTCACGTTCCTCAAATGGCGTAGACACTATTGCTGGCCCTTCCAATAGACTGCTAAGTGAGTGATTAATACAGCAACACTGACATAGCGAGACATTTGTGAGGAATCGCTTGACATTGTGGTTAGAAATGGCTCTATCAGATGACATATAATCCTTTGTGATTCACGTTGAAAACAGACTAATTTCATGCTCAACCAGACAGAATTTCAATGTTTAGTCTTGAAGGGAAAATATTACCACTACATGTTTCATTGTCTGTTTTTACTTTGATTAAAAGTCTGTTGAAACCCCATTTTAATGACTTCATGTCATTATATACCATGTGCTGAATGTGTATGTGGGGGGCTAAACTTTTGTTTGTTCAGCATAACCTTTTTTTTTTTTTTTTTGAAATCTTCAACTTAATTGATCCTACACCATCTTGATATAGCTGATGTAATTTAGAAATGTATGTACCTACGACTTCATGTTTTCGCCACATTTAAAGGCGGAGGTGTTACATAACATACCACTCTCTTCTATTTCCTCTTGACCTTTATCAGACCAAAAGTTTATTGACATGAGAAATGTTAACTTTTATCACAGTAAAGTTAATTTTACGTATAAAGTTATTAATAATTTACTTATTTTTATCCAAAAATTAGTTTGGCAGATAGTTATGGAATTCTGAATTGAATTCAGATGAATGAAGCTCCTATTAGGTAAATGCTGATTCATTGTTTGTTTGATTCATTTAGTTGGTGTATGATGTTGCATCTCTGGACTGTATACTCCTTGGAGGTTGTTGCTTTGTAGATAACCACAATCACTGTTTTTCGCTTCCAGGCCAGCAGATTTTTTGTTCTTGTTCTATAATGGGTGATATTACAATCAATAAATCCATAAATCAATGAGTAAATATAATTTATTTCAACTTTACAAACTATTTTTGATTACGCTTTAGATTTTTTTTTTTCTTACATAATGCAACTGATTTTTGTCCAAGTAAAGTGCACTTTGGATAAATAATATACAGCAGCGGCTATAGCAAACATAGGTTAAACATTCTTTTAAAAAATACCAGCATGCGCTATAGATGGCGTAATTACTATTTTTGCACAGCTTGATAAAGCAGCTTAGAGTATTCTTCTCAAACCTGAGTTCCTTCCAAATCATCATAGCTTCGCACAAAATATGAACAAATTGAGAGCAAATAAGTTTAAAAATGGCAGAATTCTGGCTGCCAAATTACGGGATTGCTTACATTTACATTTCAGCATTTGACGCCCTTTTCCAGAACCACTTTTATTGCATTATACATCTAACCAGGTGAGGGTTAAAGGCGTTGCTGAAGGGCCCAACAGATACAAGTTGGTGGTGGTGGTGGGGTTTGAACCTGGGACTTTTCGTATTGTGGTCCAATGTCTTAACCACTGAGCTACCAGTTTATTTTACAAACTGAAAAATAAACTTTTTTTGCAATGCTGTACTAATCGCATATCTTTTGAAGTGATGTTTGAACCTTTCTTGGCTGCAAGCTGATACCTTGATGAAGTGCTGATGAATATCTTTGTGTTTTGGAGTAAAGCAGTTTTGGTTAAAACATTTAAATATAAGTCTATCAATCTATCGATCTATCTATCTATCTATCTATCTATCTATCTGATTAGTCAGATTAAATTAAAGGGTTTATTTTTGTTCCAGCTGAAAAAGCCTTTGATTGCAGTAATTACCCAATCAAAGGCTTTTAATTAGAACATTTTGAAAAGTAAAAAAAAAAAAACTGAATTAATAAAAAAAAAACTCAAAGCATTTGCTGGAATCAACCAGATTTTGCGAGCTACCATGTATCTGCTCAGTTTTATCTGTGGGAAAAGGATATGGCTACAAAGCAGAGATTTTCGTAGTAAATCAAGGGTGAATATTGGTAGTGTGTGACACATTTTTGCCGCACAGTTTTTGTCACTTTACAAGACATCTTTATAAAAAGATTAAAATCTCTTTTTCAATCTTTAAATGCTGAAAATGCAGAAATCACAGATAATTATACAGATGAACATGCACAGGAACCAATATAAAGGATCAGTATATATCCGATAGATGTGTAAACTGATTTTAGGTAAGCTGCACTTTTTAGGTAAGCTGCTGGATTCTACACCTCCTAAGTTTGGGCCTGTTCACTGTAATTAGTTTCTTCTATATATTTGTCGTAATCAATATGAATGACTGAAGCCTTACCAAAGACGAGAAATGCTGCCTTTTATTTGGTCTTTTTCCACCGTGGGTATCGAGCATTGCCATGCATTTCATGGAATAAATGATAAAAATAGTGATCTTCCAGAGTATAGTTCTCAACTCTTTCCTATAAATGAGTCTTGAACATCTAGTGGTCTTTCCATAATCTAATCATAACAGTGCATGTAGTCATCACGTTACCAGATTTCCTAAGATCCTGTGCTGCAGTAAGTGAGAGCCGTGGAAAAAAGAGAAGCAGCTTCTCTGGGTGCACAAACCTATTCCTTGAAATGAGGTTAGATGGGGTGTCTTGTTTGCAGCATGTGTGACTAAACATTGTGCTTTAGCACGCCACAGACAGCCACAAGCAACTCATTCATAAGCACTCTTGCCAGCAGTTGGGACAAATATTTCACAGCTGCTAACCAGTCTGCTACTTAATCATGAAAAAATAGGAAACAGCGAAAGAGGTCGAACAACCAGCACAGTAGTTTTTTTTTTCCTTCTTTTTTTTTATCTTCCTATAAGGATTAGAGTGAGTTTTAAATTATAAATGCTTTCACATGGGGTGAAGGAAATTTGTTGGATTGTAATACCTATAATATTGTTAAAGTGTTTGCCAGACATGCTGGGAAGAGTTGAATTGAGCACCTTTGCTGACTAATTAGCTTTACAGAAGCATGGGGCCAGTTGAATATCCAGTGGTGCAGGATCTGCAATGGATAAAATGCTTTGGAAGAAATTGTGTTCTGCTTCTTCAGCACTGGCCAAATGGTAGAACATTTTAATATTTAATGTTATTTAAATGATTCTGCCTTTTGGATTGGTTTTCTTTTTAGACTCTTGTCAGTGGTATACATCACTCATGCACTCATTCTTGCCCAAGTATGATGAGATTTTTATCTGACTTTTAAGCAGTAAAGTTTATAAACATCATGGCACCTTGTCTGTGAAAACATAAGTGTTTTAACAGTAACCCAGCCATGTAGTGTTTTCTCAAAAGATTCATTCTTATCACACCAGTGTTTCCACTGCATGCAGTCAGGGCCATGCACAAAGGCTAAATTTCTTTGTCCACAGAAAGCTGTTAGAATAATCCTATGTTGTTCATTTTTAAAAGACCCAGCCATGAGCTGGATAGCTGATTTGCATAGTTTTCTGCTGTACGCCAAAATGCATAGGCAAAACCTTCAATGGTGCGTAACATAACAATAATTATTTTTGGTTTATTTCACAACCTGTTTCACTGACTTTTCTGTCATCTGTGATTATGATTCTGTGCATGTATTTAAATCTGAGTTAATCCCATATGTTGCTGTTGCTAACTATATATGTTGGATATTTATTAGACAGTCTTTAAATTTCAAATTGGTGTATATGTAGAAAAACACATGTGAAAATGAAATGTTGGCTTACTCTAAGCAATCTTTTTATTAATTTGCAAAGCTTTTTATTTAATTTTTTAAAACTTGAAGGTAACACCTATGCACAAATTAGATGATACTGTATGGCCAAGTTTATGTAGGTGGGCATGGGCCTGCTCTAAACAGAAGCACACAATTGTGTGTAATGTCTGTGGATGCTGTTGCATTACAGCTCCCCTTCATTGGCAATAACCTGGTCCAGGGTGACAATTCCCCTACAAAGTCAGTGTTTCCCAGGATTGAAGTTGAACTCATGAGCCTTGACCTCAACCCCACAGAACACCAGCTTCAGTTCCTCAAACATCACTAGAGCTTGATGTTGTTGATGCTTATCTGCCTGAATGAACACAAATCTCTATGGACATTATGGACTATGGACCCAGAAGATTAAAGGACATTCTAATACATTCAGAAAGCACATGTGGATGCTATGGGCATGTGTCCACAAAATCTTGCATATAAAAAATGGAATACTTATGACATTACTTTTTGTTCCTCTTATCACTGCACATATATGATTGACTGGTGTCCCATCACAGGTGCATTTACACCTCACGTTTAGTTTTCCTGGGACAGGATATAGATTCACAGATACCCTGACTGGTATTAGACACTTCCAGTGCCAGTTCCAGTGTTGATCAGGGTTTTGACAGCTCTTTTACACTACTTGCCCAATCAGGTAAATTATACAACACGTATAAACTTCAAATATTATTCGTTACTTTAGCATTAATGGTATTTTTTTTTCTCTTTTTTTCTATTGGATATGCACAGAGTACAAAGCTTTGGCACTGTATATTGCATATACCCAGCTCAAATAAACAGTGTTTTAGAGTTGACTCCACTTCTAATGTTAGCTCAGGAATTCTTTAGTTAAACATTTTTCTCCTGTTTCTACCAGCTGATAAGTAGAAATGCTTTATGAAAAAAAACCCCAGAATTATGCAGTTCATGACTGTATGTATGCGATAACTTCTTTTTATTTATTCCCCTTCTTGCTATAGATGCACTTTTAGGTCTCCATCTGTGTACCGATGCTCATGTGCTGCTAATCTTTGAGTCTAATCCGCTCTGACACTTTGTCATGTGTGGAGGAAAAACAAGGCTGATTCCCAGCTGTTCCTGCACATCATCTCTGCTCAGAAACCAGAAAAATGGCACAGCTACTGTAGCTCAGGCATTTTGCATTACGATTCATTGTTAATTAACATGGGGAGATGTCATCATGAAATTAATATTAAAAAGTATTACGGAGAAGCATTTTGACATTTGATAGGTTATTTTTCTGGTTTTAATTAGGAATATGCAAAAAAAAAAAAAAAGAAAGGAAAAAAAAAAGCTCTTCATCTGGATGGATTCTTTAAACATTTAGTCGTTTAATTACTTTTAAAATAAATACGCAGTTCTCCGAAGGGTAGTATGTATCAATTATTTACAATTTAAATAAGTTTTCTTAGAATATTAGTTAATTCACTTCAGTAATTGACAGTTAAATTAGTTGATCATTTTGGCCCACCGCTAGTTCTTGATCCGTGCACAAATGATAGGGATAACAAGGCAGTGTTTGTGTATGTGTGTGGCTGAGACAGTACCACTGCATAGTGATTTCGTCCTGCACTCGGTGGCTGCTTTCCACTCAGAGCATCTTCTTACTCACTCTTTGCTTCATGTGTCTTCTTCAGTAATAATATGGACATGGCACATAATTGTAAACATCTGGAAAATTATGTCCTCTGATGGAAACTTTTACAGTCTTCGGACAGCAAGTGAAGTTTACATTTGGTTGCGATGCACACATTAGCTTCAGCCTGGTTACACTTGATGTAGATGTAGCAGCTGCACTGGACTGGAGAACAGAGGGATGAGCTTAGCGCTGCCGCAGTTCCATGGGATCATGCCAGAGATCGTGTTGAAGTTGTGTCAGTCATGTCCAGTGAGAGCGGAGAGGCACATGCTAGAGATTCGGCAGCCGGGCGGCTTTCCTTCATGAGTAAGACGGAGTGAGACAGGCAAGCATGCAGCAAAAGACGAACCCAGTGTAAGTGTTGCTTGGCTTGGACGATTAATGTTTTTTTTTTTTTTCTTTTCTTTTTTCTTTTCCATACTACTTAATTAGCCTAGTACATTTAGGTATTCTCGTTGAGGTTTCCCTTTGCAATAGCATGATGATCAAACTTTGATGTGCCGATGCCATCATTTTCAAACACAGTAGCATTACACTCAAATGACTTGGTATTAATCAATCTGCAGCATTGTGGATGGTTATTTTACGTTTCCCCAGTATATGCATGTTTATATGGTTAATTTCCTAGCATAATTGCTTATAATGTTAGTGATTTTAAAATGAAGTATATTAGACGAGTTCTAGGATCAAGGTGGATTGTAATGATGTACAGCGGTTTTAGTTTGAACCCTTCGCTGTCAGTGACTGATAGCGTGAGCTTTGTCAAAGGTAATATACTGAATAATATAATGAATAATATTTTTCTCACCTCTTTAATGGTTGCTTTTGTATGAGGCTGGCAATAAACCCTTTGTCTTGTAATTTATGTTTATTTCATTAGGTCGCTTGTGCTTTAGGAAGATGAGGTAGTTGCCGCTTTGCTTTGAGTGCCTTCATTACTCATGAAACACACCCAGAATTGTCATGTTTGTGTACACTATTTGACACCATGTGGTTTCAGCTGTTGGTAGTGTGAGGGTTTTTTTGTTTAATTATATATATATTTATATATAGTTTTAATTTTTTTTTATGAACGTAACCAAGCATGATTGTGGGCTTGTAGACATATCAGTATTGGTATCTGTGAGGCACATGGTCATTTGTCTTATTTTGGTGGGTTTTGCAGCTTTGAGTTTTTTTTATCCGAGTTAGGTGTCGGAGCTTGTATGTGTGTGCAGCCTGCTTCATTGTATCATTGGAAACTTTTTGACGTTTTACTCAAGACGTTTGCGTCAAGATCATGTTTAGTTTCTAGTATTTCAAGATGCTCAGTTGTCTAACAAAAGCATAATCTCCAGAAATATTAATGTCCCAGAAATATTTTTAAGTTAAGGGACTAAATGACTTCATAAACAGTTCTCAACAAACAACAAAAAATGGCACTTTGGCCTCACTGATCTATTTAGGAGATTGGATTTGAACCTGAAGTTGTGCATATCCTCAGCCTGAACGTGAGAGATGCACATCTTCCTTAATGACAGCTGGCATGATGCAGAGACGCATTTTTAATGTCAAGTGGTACAGTCTGTTTCATGTTGATGCTAATGAGCAGTGACAGGGGCTTTTTAGAGAAGCATCTTTAGTTGGACAGGCTGCATCAGGGTAAAGAGCCACATAAAATGCCCTGATGAAGGACAGCAAGGAGGGGGGGTGACCGAGAGACAGACCAACCTCAACCAGGTCGCAAGAAGCAGAGGCTACCACTGAGGCCATGTCCACACGTAGCCGGGTATTTTTAAAAACGAAGATTTTTCTACTTCGTGTTTTTTTAAAAATAATTCTGTCCACAGGACCTCTGTTAAAAAAAAATATCTTTGTCCACATAAAAACGCAAAACGTCCTGTTAAGTGCTGTTAGTAGCATCCGTAATCGACAGGGAGCCAATAAGACAAAACATTACAGCTTTGTAGTACATTCAGACACCTCTGTTCGTTAACATAATGTGTAAGTAACTGCGTGTATGTGTACATGCATGTAAAAAGTCCAGTAAGCACCATTGAAGCAGTCACTGGTTTACTGTACCTACGTCCACTATTGCACGAATATCCTCATAAACAAAGCTGATGTCAAAACAAGGAGACGATCATACAGACATTGACATCATCGGCACACAAGATGACGTTACAACAAGCCAAAATATCAGTTGCCACTGTTTACACAACACCACTGAAAACTGAAGTTTGGAAAATCTGCACTTTGGACAGAAGCTCCGTTTTCAACGACTAAAAACTGTTTGCATGTTGACAAAAGGCCAGAAACACGGATAAAAACCTCATTTTTTCAATGTACATGGCTTTGTGTGGACTTGCGTGGTAAGTTGTGGGTTTTCTTTTGTTTTGCTCTGTCATGCCCTGTTTTTAGTACGCCAGGCTAGAAAACCCTACAGAGAAGACTTCATTGATTTATGGCTATCTTGTAAATAGTAGCTTAATAGTTGTTATAATAGTTATAATAATACTAGCTTAACATGGTATGTTTTTTCTTCTTCTTTTTTTTCATTTAGTGAAATGAAGTAAGCTTTGGTATGTGGAGTTTTAAAAGCATCATAAACTTTTTACAAATCACAACATTTTGTTAAACCTGCCACTTGTTATAAGTTTTTTCTGATTCTTTAAAAATGTGGAGATCTCTCACATGTGAAATCATGTGATGAAATTCTGTGATGGATATAAGTGAATATCTTGTGATTATATGCATCCAAAAGAAGACCATGCAAGAAGTACATGTGTCTTTTTACAGTTGTTTTAATGTGTGTACGGGCAAAATGCACATTTGGCTCAGTTATTAATTGTTTATTGCAAATGGCTGATCCTTTTGTATATAATTAAAAACAATTGTCCTATAGTCATCAAAATTAGTTTGGGAGATTTTAAGCAAGTGCTGTTTTTTCAGGACATGAGGTTTCCAAATAAATAAATGAATCTTGTAAAAGGAGTCTGTAACATGTGTAATATAAGCAACAGTTAATAATGCACATGCATGTTAATGACACAGGAAATGAATAAAAGTTCAGTAAGGCACATAGCGTTGTGCTCATTTTCTCATGCGTGACATATCTGCCTACTCTGAGGAAAACGGTCACAGGCATGAAGCGTGCATGTATCAATGGGGGAGGCGGTGGAGTGTAATCATACACACACACACACACACACACACACACACACACACACACACTGTAAAAGTGCAGTCGGACCAGCCCTACATGCTTCCTGTTGCTCATTTAAGCTCAAGCCGAATAATTCAGTAAGCGATACTGTGAGGATTTGTAGTTTGTAAAAGGCTCAATTCTGTATGTACTGCAACAAAAATAACCAGCTCCCTAATCTTTACAAAAGCCTGAGCTTTCTCATAATGTTCACTTCCTGTGGATGTTAATCTAGTGAAGAGATGCACACACATTGTGTTTGATGTTCAACATGACTTCCTTTTCTGCCAATATTGTTTTTAAGCTGTTGTCGGGTGTTTAACTAAAAAAAAGACGAAAGATTTGCATTGTGCGGTAAAGGCCATGACTCCTGTCACAGGCCACAGTCCTGAATCAGTGTTCAAGATATTAGTGTGGAAATGTTACCGTGGATTATTGCTGTCAATCAGCCGAACGTTACCAGAATGTATAGGGAATTGCTGTCTAAAACATTTTTGATATCACTTAATAAATAAATGAGTTAATATTTTAATTTACTGTATCATTGCTTAGGGATTCTGCAAAGATGCTGGTGAGTAAACAAGTATAACAAACCCAGCTGTTATAATATCTAATGATTTGCTTAATGTATTTGCATGGGCAAATAGAAGACTGTTGTTCAGTAACAAAAGAGAAGGAAAACATACAGGTGTCATGATTTAAGAGCTGACATTTGTCCGGCAACAATGACTAGAAGACTTCTGTTCTTCAAATGCTGTAACTGACACTAACTTAATGAGATGAGACTAGAGAGACTGGTGTAAATATTTTATGGTTAAAGCCATTATTTGTTTCATATGTCATGAACACAATGATAAGCCTTCTTTGTTTTCCCGTTTAAATTGATTGGGTTACAAATCTAAAGTTAGGCATGGTGTTTGCTCGTTTTACCACGTCATATCACTTTGACATGAATATAACTGAGACAACAGTTGGATGTCGGCAGACTTTTCCAGGACTTTGGGAATCTTTGCTCTTTAAATTTGATAGTTTGACCTCTATCTGCACTATACAAAAAGAAAAAAAGTTTCAAGCCAGCACTTGTCACGGAAGTTTGCTGTATTGCTTAGAATAACATTGTTGTAAAAACAAAAATTACATGAGTTAATAACATTGAAATGATTTACAACCTTAGAGTGCTAAAAGAAGTATGACTGACGTGGAGTAGAAGAATGAAAGGAATGAATGCTGAAAAACCGGACTTGGTTGGTATCAAGATAACAAAGTCGTGGTCGTATTTTTGTTTTTTGTTGTTGTTTATTTTACGTTTTGGTTATCTGTAAGCAGGTTCGATCAATAATTCTGCTTCTTTTAGTCTAATAACATTTAGTGTTTACATTTAGTGTACCTTTTTAAAAACTTTTATTCGTCCCACAGTGGGGAAAATTCAAATTCAGAATTCATATAAAAAATGTAGAACATAAGCACATGAACAAATTTAAAAGCTGATTATTTTCATGGTGATCACGCATGCACGCAAAATGTAAACCTTATACAATTCACTTGTGTGTCAGCTTTTAAGTTCCAAAAGGGGTAACCTCAAGTAAATTTGCCAAGTGGTAGCCGATGAGTTGCTTAAACTATAGCTGTATTCCATTTCTTATTTTATTCCATAATTTATTATTATTATTATTTACTTTAAGGTCTCGAGCGGTCGTATAAGCATTTCACTGCATATCATACTGTGTATGTGACAAATAAAATTTGAATACATTGTAGCTGTAAAACATCTTTTCTTAATTTTTATGCTAGCTGGATACATCAGAGGATTGTCAAAGGAAGTTATTATTGAAAGTTACATAACAGTATGGATGCAGTCATTCTATGACGGGCCACTATTCCTAGTTTTAATTAGTGAAGTCAGTCGATTAAATTTTTTAAAATTTAGTTAATCACACTCTGTCTGTGATTGCAATAATTGCAATTTGTAAATACTCAGTCTAACTTGTATTATGAACGTGCAATGTTGTATTAAGGAAATGCAAGACAAACTGATTCAGAGGAACCGGATTATGCAGTTTTATATCTCAAACATTTAACATTTAGCAAATGTTAAATTAAAACCCCTCAACTGGGACCAGCACTGCATGCAGTAGTTCGGTAGTATGGGGTGTGGCAGCCCACTGACGCTAGGGCTCGAACCCTGATCCTCAGATCTAAAAATCAACAACCTGGAGCCTCAGCCACCTGAGCCACCACTTCCATGCCTTACATTTAATGTGTTCTTGTAAAAAAAAAAAAAAAAATCCTCCTGAAGGTAGTTCAAGCACACAACTTCGGTTTTATCCAATAGAAGCTTTTTTTAATGAAATTTGTCGTTCAGCCCACCTGGTGATGTTTCCTCATTCATCTTATTATTTGTCTTAAATGTGCCATGATCACACACAGCCGGGTAACCGCACTGCGATTATGGGAAGGTTTTAGGGTCAAACCTGGTCATATGATTGATAAAAAAAAAATTCTGGATTAATCATACGTTAACACATTAATATTGACAGCTGTAGTTTTAATACAACATATAAACTCATCTGCCAACATTTAATGTCATTTTCCTTTTATGATTGTTGTTAAAGGCAGCAGGCTGCAAGTGATTTTCTCACGCACCATTTTGTGCTGGGTGAGCATTTTTGCTCTATAAATGCGGCATGGAGGCTGGTCTTCCTCAAATAAATTTTCGGAGTAGTGACGATGTGAAAGCTACGACTCTTGCATTTCATTTGCTTCTGGTGTGGATGCTGGTTAGAGATGAGTACTTGGTTGATATGATCATTTTCTTAATTTAAAGCAGAGTATCTCAATTTGTTCTAATCACCCGGTAGGGTGATTCTATCTTCCTTCTCTTAACAAAAAAATTCCATTCATTCAGACTTTAAAAAAAAAAAAAATGTATGCAGAGCATTTTGTATTTATAGTCTATACATATACATTAGATGCAATTCCTCACCTTTTAAATGATGCAAAACGGCAGATAAATAGTTTGTAGTGTGATTTGTGCAGACCTTAAAACGGAAGACACGCCACGTTCTTCAGGACTCTCAGCCCTCAGGACTGTGTTGAACATTTATTTATGTACCACCACCACCACCACATGAGATGCACTTCCTCTACCAAGACACAACTTCTCCCACACATTTTTAAAGCTGATATCATTTCTGTTCAGGTTTATTGCACTAGTGTTTAAAATATTGTCAGGCTCTGGGTGTTTAAAAAAATCTATATCATTAATCTTCTGTGTTTTTAGATTCATATATGTTTTTATTCATTAGTGAGTTAAAATACTAAAGCAAAAAAAGCAACAACAAAAAAATCCAAGTGTTAACCTATACGTAACACCATATAAGAAATACCATATAGGAGTTTTAAGTCTTCTGGCCCTAATTCAGTCTGAACTTTTTTATGAGCTAAAACTGAAAACTTCTCTCATTACATGATGGCTTCAGCTTTTTTCCCCCTCTCTTTCTTTCTATTCTTATGCTGTCCTCTCAGTCTGTGTTGCACTCTTTCTCGGTTTCTCACTTTCTGCTTTCTTCTTTTCCTGTACTGATCTATTAGTGTTGCACGGTGTTTAACCAGATACGAGGGTTCATTTTTATTTGGTTCCACCGGAAACTAAATCCATTGTAATTTTTACAAGTGTTAAAAAGACTGCTCTTTAATTTGTAGCAATGGCCTGGGTTTGGGTGGAAAAGCATTTTATAGCTTATGCAATGCTGAGCCATGTCCTGGGTACATAAATTTCTGATATTTTGGGGCCTTACAGATATGATATGATGCCTGATGATCCAACTCATGAAATATGGAACTTTTGTTAGGTTTAAATGCTCTACTGGATGCAAGTTAAAAACAATATCATTTTACTCTCCAAGAACCAGCAGTTACAAAGGTGTTAAATCAGGACTGTCACAGTATTATCAATATCACCCATAGATAAGGTTTTTAAAAACTAGCCTCTGTTCTTTTGCTTTAGATGGTACCATGGGAAGCTGGACCGGACCATTGCAGAGGAGAGGCTGCGCAAGGCCAAGACACCGGGGAGCTACCTGATCAGGGAGAGCGACCGGAGACCAGGCTCCTTTGTACTGTCTTTCCTCAGCAAGACCAATGTGGTCAACCACTTCAGGTGAGCCTGGAAAAATTATTTCACCGTGGAACTGAATGAATCGACATGGAAGGAACTAAATCGTTCCTAAATTAGGAGTCAAGGCTGTAAGAATTTAGGTTTATGAGAAGGCTGCCACCAAATTTACATTTACATGACTGTAATTTTAGACTGTTCCAGGCAGAGTAGGGCACTGTGAAATCATAACCCACAGTAGGTAAGAATCATGAGCAGTGCCAGTTTGATTATAAATTTGATCTTTGGTTCATGTGAAAATCCACAGCTCAGAATTTAAATTTCTGTTCATTTTATTTTTTCACTGTTCCGCTATATTTCAGATGGAAAGCAATTTGAGATCCAGCTGCAGAGTGATGTTTTTCTTTGTTAAATTTATTATGTTTTTCTTTGTATAATTTGTTTATTTACTTTCTATACTTTTCTCACCAACATTTGAAAATTAGAAAATGCTGAAACAAACACGAGGTAAAGAATATATTTCTATACGATAAACAGGTTGATTTCTAAATCTTTATGAAACCTGTTTCATTAGACTCGTCTTCAGTGACTAAAATAATTTTTTAGGGAATTTGGTTTGTTGGAAATATATATGTTGAAAACATATTCTGTGCCAAGTTTTTTTTTTTTTTATCCAAAGTTCTTATATATAATACTGTATACGTTTTTGTTTACGAGGTAGCTGAGGAACGATAGCGTTGGTGGACCTTAAAAAAGAAAGGAGCATGTCATGAACACGTCACCCTCCTCTGCAGACTGAATGAGCTCATAGCTTTTACATCATTTGACATTTTAAGGGACAATAATTAAAGATAGGCTTTTGGTGTTAATGATTTAAGAAGTGATTTTGGTGTGCTTCAAACCTGTGTCGTATGAAAAAGTGATAACTCTGTATATTTGAGACTCAGCTTTAATTGATTACACGTTCACATTATTTGAGGACGCCAACAAGTAATGAAAAACCTAACGTTGAGTCTCTGGTGTGTTTGTGTTCCAGGATCATTGCCATGTGTGGGGATTATTACATTGGTGGGAGACGGTTCTCCTCCCTTTCAGACCTCATTGGTTATTACAGCTACGTGTCTTGCCTACTGAAAGGTGAAAAGCTGCTATCACCAGTGGCTCCACCAGAGGTAATGCTCAGGAAAATATATCTTGTTCGGCATCATTTTTGTTTACCTAACTGTATCCGTTCATGATAAAGCCGCGAGCTACTCTGTAACTCGTGTGGAAAATGTATTTCTATAGCTGCTTTTCAGTTTTAGGCTTAGTTTCTTCGTTGTCTTAAGCCACACTTGCCAGTAAGCATGGAGGTGTTTCAGTAGATTTATGCTGACAGTGGGTTTGTGTGTGTCTGTCTCTGCACGCAGCCTGTGGAGGATCGGAGAAGAGTGAGAGCCATCCTTCCATACACCAAAGTGCCAGAAACAGACGAGATCAGGTATATCTCATGAATACTCATGGGGAGCCATACTGCAACATAAACCAGATGGGACTCGTTATGCTCGTTATTTTGCCTTAAATAAGCCGCCATCAAACATATGCTTATCTTTTACATTTCATTGCAATAAGTTTGATGAAATTTTAAATATGGATGATTAAACCCCCCAAAATATTTATTTAAAGCAATTGTTTTATAAAATGTGTTTAAATTGGTATCTGTATATCTTTGCATGTCTGTATCTATAGATCTATCTATATTTACGTATGAGCATTAGCTTATTCAGTGCTTCTGCTGAGAATGGGACAATGCTATGGAATATGCTGTGCTTTACACTTATGATAACTAATACTGACTCTTCAATTTAATTAAGTGATGAATAAATGGTGATGAATCCCGAATACTGTAAAATTTGAAAACTGGTACATTATGTAGGGTGATGAATCCCTCGTCACCCACACCATGGAGAGACCTTGATGGACAAACTGTTCACAAACACACACACACAATAATTCACAATAAGATTCACAATAATGTAATATTTACACACTGTATGTATGTATGTATGTATGTATGTATGTATGCTCAGATTGTCTTATGAATTTTTATGAAGTGCGTGTTTGTATGTCAGTTTCCTCAAAGGAGACATGTTTATTGTTCACAATGAACATGAAGATGGCTGGATGTGGGTGACCAATGTCAGAACGGACGAACAGGGCCTTATAGTCGATGATCTGGTGGAGGAGGTGGTGAGTGTCTGCTTCTCTCTTGCTCTCTCTCCGCTAACAATACTCAAGAGTTGTCTCATATTATCCTCTTTCCCCTGATTGTAAGAGCTCTTATAAAGACTAGGTCACTCTCTTTAGTACTGTTGTCTTTTGAAGTGGTACTTACTATGATTAATGGCTGACTTTGTTTGCAGGGAAGAGAGGAAGATCCCCATGAGGGCAAAATGTAAGCCACCTCAGTGTTTTATCTTGTTTTGTGTTGGGAGCAGGCTGCACAATGAATGTGATGAAACCAAAGTCTAACAGTTTATTTAGGGAAGCAGCCTTAACAGATTGTTTCAGGGGAAAATGATTAACACCCGTGGCCTACTTGTACAAACTAGTGTTTGGTAAGAGGCCACCACTAATTAATTACCTTGAGACTTTTAGCTCAGGCTTTTACATGACTTCTCTGTGATGCCTGCTGAAGAGAAACCATTTAAGGCTCTGGTTTTCTACAGTGATTTAAATTGTTTCTGGATTAGAATCGTATTAGATAAGCGAGTTAGTTTAGAATATGTTTAGAAGTAGTATAGTAAGTGCTTTATTTTGATAAACAAGCATGTTTACATGAGGCGTGCAGCCACAGACTATAAATCTGACCAGACAATGTAAACTGATTGCTGCGGACTGAAAGAAGCCTTTTTCTTTGTTTCCTCGAGTTCAGATGTGTCATGTCTGACTAATTGACAGTACCATGAGTTAGTACTTACTCATGTACACTTGCGCTGCTTTTGCCACAGTTGCATGGTTTATTCTGTCTTGATCATGCTCTCTCTCTGTCTTTATAGCTGGTACCATGGGAAAATCAGCAAACAAGAGGCATACAATCTGTTGATGACAGGTATATATTTGATATCTATAATAAATGCACACATTTATTCAAAACTGAATTATGAAGCTTAAAATATAAAGCATTGTATCTTTAACTATTTACCTTGTGCTCAAATTGTATCATCTTATTAACAAATGATCTGTACAACATATGTGAAATAATCAACTTGTACAAGTGTATATCAATATTCTGTTGCATTATGACGTTACCATTCATCTTTACTTTGCTGCAGGAATGTTTAACTCATAGTTTTTATAATGACTGCTTATGTGGAAATTTGTGCTTTTCATCTCCTCCACTAGCAGGCCAGGTGTGCAGCTTTCTGGTGCGGCCGTCGGACAGCACACCGGGAGACTACTCGCTTTTCTTCCGTACTAATGAGAACATTCAGAGGTTCAAGATATGTCCCACCCCCAACAACCAGTACATGATGGGTGGCAGGTATTACAACAGGTATGTCTGGAGGCTCTGATTTTAAAGTGCAGTGCCAAAGCCTGAGGGCAGACAGTTACCCCAGCATTCTCTGACTTTAATGGGAACCACTGCTCATTCATATTTAATGCCTTACCCAACAGGCAGCACACCAGAGATCTGCTGGAGATGTGCTAAACACACAGTCTTTACCTGTATGTCACCATCTTATAATGGGCTGCTGATCTCAGAATAGATTTCTTTTTTTCTGTTTGTGCAATTGTATTTATTTTAGATCAGTAATTGATTCAGGGTTTTGTGTCTCACATTTCCCTATGGAGAATTCTACCAGACAAATTTTTAAGTGTACCAAAAAGAAAATAATATGCAATAACAATTTTGTATATGGCCAATTATGGAACTAAAAGAGAAAATACATAATCTTGAAACTCTTTGATACCATTGTCACTCTTTGTAATACTAGTCTTTTAATAACCGTACTTGGTTGTGGATCAACCAAGTAAAAAGGGTCTAGTTCTGTGGATTTAACCCTGTATGGTATGTTGTTGCCTCTAGGTATCAGCATCACTTGTGTCTAGCGTTAACAAAATGCGGTTGGATCCTTTATCGATACTTTATCAAAGGGGGATTCCAAAATTCTAACCTTTTGAAAATAGTCACATGACCTACTTGTAGCCATTTCTAATTACGTCACCTGTGAAAATTTATTGTTCCTTGTAATTTTTGTTACTTCAACCATCATTCTTTTATTTAATAAGTATTTAGATCAAATTTACATGAAAATTACAAAATGCCATGTTATCCTGAGACGTCCATAACTCTAATGCAGCAGCACAAGGCTGTGTTGATGATAATATGTTTCATAGGTTGTTTTTCTTAACATTAATTTTTATCTTTCATAGTACAATTTAGATGCAGTGAACTTCCAAATTACTTAAATTAAAAAAATGTACATTGAATTTGCTAAAATGCCAGGTAGGGGAAAAAAAGTGGTGTAAACTTTTTTTTTTTTTTAAAACTAGCAGTAGCATAATTATGGGGCAGCAGTGGGTTCTCAGTCGGTTAAGGCTGTGGGTTACTGGTCGGAAGGTCAGGGATTCGAGCCTCGGCACCGCCAAGTTGCCGCTCTTGAGCCAGGCCCTTAACCCTTTCTGCTCCAGGGTTGTATCCTGCTGTATCCTGGCTGACTGTGCTCTGACCCCAGCTTCCTAACTGGGATATGTGAAAAAATTATTTCACTCTGCTGTAAAGTACAAGTGACATTTTTTTTATATTAGGTTAATGAATAATGCTTACCACAGAAGGTTATATTCTGTTCAAGTAAGACTGAGAATTTTCTGTAGCTACAGTTATAGCCATCCAAAAAAATTCATAGATACAGTATGTACTGTGCATCCTCAGAAATTAGCATTAAAACTGTTAAATATATGGTGTAAATATTCCCAATTATTTCCTTTTATTAAACTTAATAAGACATGTTGAACTTGATACAGCTTGTTCTACACAAGTGAAAAAATTATTTTAAAAAAATTGCTGTATATATATTACTGATTACTTGTTCATTGTAATCAGTAATATATTACACAGATGTTCTTAAAGTTTTTCATATTGTCTTTTGGCAGTGTCGATGATATCATTGAACATTACAGAAAAGAGCAGATTGTGGAAGGCTATAACCTGAAGGATCCTGTTTCAAATCAGGTAGGTGAAAATTGAATAGCAGTAATATAACTGCACATTATTTTGATCTGCATTTAAAAACTTTTCTTTTTTTTTTTAAGCAACAAGAACAAGTACTTTGTAACGTTGTTGATGAGAATCGAGAAATTTACAAAACTATTCGGCGAAAAACAAAAGATGCATTCTACAAAAACATCGTCAAGAAAGGATACCTCCTTTTTAACAAAGGTACAGAATGACAAATGAACAACACATGAATAATCTTTGAACAATAGAAACTTAAAAAAAAAAAAAAAATGTAGCATGACCAGATGCTATATATTAAAGAAGCATAGTGCTTTTTCAATATTGTATTTTCATTTAATACATGGTGTTTTAATTAGGCAAAGGAAAGCGCTGGAAGAATCTGTACTTCATCCTGGAGGGCAATGACGCTCAACTTATCTACTTTGAAAGCGAGAAACGAGCCACCAAACCCAAAGGGCTGATCGATCTCAGCGTCTCCTCAGTGTACTGTGTGCACGACAGTCTGTTTGGCAGGTAATCAGTATGTGCTGACTTACGTAGCACTACTTACAAAACTCTTAAGCAGTATGAGCTATAGAGAGTAAGTAATTTAAATCATTGGACCAGGAAAAACATAGCATAGCAGTATCGTTTGATCTTTTGCAGGCCAAACTGTTTCCAGATTGTGATTCAGCACTTTAGCGAAGAGCAGTGCATTTTCTACTTTGCAGGAGAAACACCTGAGCAGGCCCAGGTATGTGTGAACACTACATCCTTTTGTTCTGCCCCTTCTATTAATACTGATTAATACTAATTACAGCACTCTTGCAAAATTTAGGACTGGATGAAATGCCTCCAAACCTTCTGCACTAACTTAAGGAAGCCTGCACAGACCACTTCCAACAAGCGTCTACGTCAGGTAATACACCGCTACCTGGGCACCTGATACACCAAGTTGACTGACAGTGACCTGATTTTTGCCGTGGTTTACTTTTTGACACTACATGGCGTTTGCCAGCACACATCACTGATCTTAAAACCGAGAGGCAGTTATTAGACAGAGTAGATTTTAGGCCTGATGATTTAGGAATTGACGTTGCATTACTGCCCAATCTTTACATATTTTTATATTATACACACGTGGACAAAATTGTTGGTACCCTTGGGTTAGTGAAAATCGGTCAATGAAAGAAAAACTCTCCATGGTCACAGAAATAACTTTAATCTGACAAAAAATAATAATAAATAAGAATTCTATCAATGTTAACCAATGAAAGTCAGACATTGCTTTTCAACCATGCTTCAACGGAATTATAAAAAAAAAATAAACTCATGGAACAGGCCTGGACAAAAATGATGGTACCCCTAACTTAATAGTTTGTTGCACAACCTTTTGAGGCAATCACTGCCATCAAACGATTCCTGTAACTGTCAATGAGACTTCTGCACCTCTCTGCAGGTATTTTGGCCCACTCCTCATGAGCAAGCTGCTCCAGTTGTTTTCGGTTTGAAGGGCGCCTTTTCCAGACAGCATGTTTCAGCTCCTTTCAAAGATGCTTAATAGGATTGAGGTCAGGGCTCATAGAAGGCCACTTTAGAATAGTCCAATGTTTTCCTCTTAGCCATTCTTGGGTGTTTTTAGCTGTGTGTTTTGGGTCATTGTCCTGTTGCAAGACCCATGACCTGCGACTGAGACCCAGCTTTCTGACACTGGCCAGCACATTTCTCTCTAGAATCCCTTGATAGTCTTGAGATTTTATTGTACCCTGCACAGATTCAAGACACCCTGTGCCAGATGCAGCAAAGCAGCCCCAGAACATAACAGAGCCTCCTCCATCTTTCACAGTAGGGACAGTGTTCTTTTCTTCATATGCTTCATTTTTCCGTCTGTGAACATAGAGCTGATGTGCCTTGGCAAAAAGTTACATTTTTGTCTCATCTGTCCATAGGACATTCTCCCAGAAGCTTTGTGGCTTGTCAACATTTAGTTTGGCATATTCCAGTCTGGCTTTTTTATGATTTGTTTTCAACAATGGTGTCCTCCTTGGTCGTCTCCCATGTAGTCCACTTTGGCTCAAACAACGACAGATGGTGCGATCTGACACTGATGTTCCTTGAGCATGAAGTTCACCTTGGATCTCTTTAGAAGTCTTTCTGGGCTCTTTTGTTACCATTCAGATTATCCGTCTCTTTGATTTGTCATCAATTTTCCTCCTGCGGCCACGTCCAGGGAGGTTGACTACAGTCCCATGGATCTTAAATTTCTGAATAATATGTGCAACTGTAGTCACAGGAACATGTAGCTGCTTGGAGATGGTCTTATAGCCTTTACCTTTAACATGCTTGTCTATAATTTTCTTTCGAATCTCCTGAGACAACTCTTTCCTTTGCTTCCTCTGGTCCATGTTGAGTGTGGTACATACCATGTCACCAAACAACACAGTGACTACCTGGAGCCATATATATAGGCTATAGACTGACTGATTACAAGATTGTAGACACCTGTGATGCTAATTAGTGGACACACCTTGAATTAACATGTCCCTTTGGTCATATTACTTTCAGTATTTTCTAGGGGTACCATCATTTTTGTCCAGGCCTGTTCCATGAGTTAATTTTTTTAAATAATTCTGTTGAAGCATGGTTGAAAAGCAATGTCTTACTTTCATTGGTTAACATTCATAGAATTCTTATTTATTATTACTTTTGTCAGATTAAAGTTATTTATGTGACCATTGTGAGTTTTTCTTTCATTGACCGAAGAGTACCAACAATTTTGTCCACGTGTGTATATATCTTTTATATTATTATGATTATATATCTTTTATATTTATTATTTTAAATGTTCAATACACCACAAATATCAACACTACCGATCAAAAGTTTTGGATGACTTGCAAATTTCCTTGTTTTCCAAAAAAAAAAAGGAAAACACATTTTCATTCTACAATTGACAAACAATTTTATCCATTTCTCAAATAAAGTTGGCCAGTATTCTGACTGTAATGAAGCGCAGTCAGCACAGTCTCCGGATCTGATCTCTATTGAGCTTGACCGTATGGGACGGAGGAAGACTCCATCTATTATCAGATTATCTTGACAGCTAGACGGCCTATGGTCTGCCAGGCTGTAATTGCTGCACAAGTGTTTTTTTTTTTTTTTTTTTTGATGAAGTCAAAGTTTGTAGAACACATTGATAATTTGCATTAAAATAATTATTTCTAATTAAGACATTGTCAGCATGTCTTGTACGTTGGCTATATTTCCTATTATAGTCCTTTTTTTATTCTGTTAAGTTGCTTTGTGACCCTGGCCAATGTTAAAAGTGCTCTACAAATAAAATTTAATCCAATTCTTTCCTTCGGTCTCAGGTGAGCAGCTTAGTGCTTAATGTAGAAGAGGCCCACAAACTTCCCATCAAACATTTCACAAACCCGTACTGCAACATCTACTTGAACAGCGTGCATGTAGCCCGGACTCACCCTAGAGATGGCCAGAACCCAGTCTTCACGGAGGAGTTCATCTTTGAGTAAGTGGACGCGTGTTTTGTGTATATAATATTGAATTATTTAATCTACAAGCTTAACTACTAATCGATTACTGAGTGATGTGCTCATTACGGAGTTATATTTTTTGTACTTTTTGCTTTCTTTCAGTGACCTATCCAGTGAAATCAACCGGTTTGAAATCAGCCTAAGCAACAAAACTAAGAAGAGCAAAGAGAGTGATATTTGTAAATATAAATTTTTAACTCTATCTGTACTCAGTTGAAAATTAAAATAAAGTGTACTTGATCAGTAAAAACAGTCCCGTTGCCAGGACCAGTTTAATACGCTAGACTACAGACGATGCATAAAGCAGCATATCTGCATTTAAGACTGTATTAGACATGCTTTGCGCTCTGGCACCACCTGCTGCTCAAACAACTGGAAGTGAAGAATTTGATGTAATTTAAAACAGCATGTATATTAATGTGTTTGTCTGTGCAGTGTTCATGCGTTGCCTTCTGAGTCGCTTACAGAGGGGCCAGATGATTGACGAGTGGTTCCAGTTAAGCTCTCATGTTCCTCTGAAGGGAATTGAGCCGGGCTCCTTGCGTGTGCGAGCAAGATATTCCATGGAGAAAATCATGCCGGAGGAAGAGTATAATGAATTCAAAGAAGTAAGAATCTTGAACATGAGCATGCGTATTAAAGGATTTGTTTGCCATATGTGTAATTAGATGCTACGATTATGCGTAGCATCTGCTCCAGGTTTGCAAGTTGTTGGTCTGTTTGTTCATAGTCTCATTGTTTATTCTGGGTTACACATAACCACCCTTCTGTACTCAGGTGATTCTACAGAGGGACTTCCACGTGATCTATGCGCTGGCTCATGTATGTGGGCAGGACCGCACTCTGCTGGCCAGCATCCTGCTCAGGATCTTCAGACACGAGAAAGCTGAGGCTCCATTACTCAGGACTTTAAATGACAGAGAGATTAACATGGAAGGTAAAGCTTTCTGGACAATTTTCTTTACTACATATGACATATGACGTCCCATTAACATGCTTACCATCCCTGACTAAACAGCCTTACAAGTCTGTATGTATAACAAATGAGGTGTTTTTTTTTTTTTTGTAAAGATTTTTAAGTTGTAAGTTGTATTGTTTTCCCTCTAGACGAAGCCACTACTCTGTTCCGTGCCACCACACTGGCCAGCACGCTCATGGAGCAGTACATGAAGGCTACAGCCACGCCCTTCGTTCATCATGCCCTCAAGGACACCATTCTTAAGATTATGGAGAGCAAGCAGTCCTGCGAGGTTTGTATTGTGTACTATAACTATGAAAGTAGTCGGTGTGTGTGTGTTTGTGTGTGTCACACTATTCAACCTTTGGTAATGTACGTGACGTTGAAAAGAAAAGGAAAAAAAATATTTTATATTATATTTTAGACAGGCAGATTCCATACGATCAACGCATTTCCATCCCAAAAACACATTGTATTATAGAAAAAATTTTGTGTATATAATTCCATACCATTTGAGGAATTTATTTATTTATTTTTACACATTAGATGTCATGTAATTATAATACATGAACGAAGTGTATTAAAAAGGGATATCACGTGTTAATAGTTGACACTTCAGTAGCTGGCATTACTTGAGTTTGTATTTTTGCTATTTATTTTTAGGTACATATAGGCTGTTTGGCTTTTGTAATACCATTGTTGCACTCTCAAGTGAGCATATTTATTAAAAAGGAATGCGTTTTTCATTTGGTCTTTCTATGTGTTTAGAAGGGGCATTAATAAATAAATACTATTGTTGAATGATTATTCTTTGTGTTAAATTAACACCGTGCATACAATTGTTTAATCATAAATGATGTAGTACTTAAGGTTTTCTTTTTTATGCAGTTTGTCCTCTATGAACACTTTTTTACAAACTGTAAAGAAGTTTATTGATCCACTAGTTTAATATACGTGAGAATGTCATCCCCCATTTTGACTGTTTCCTGTTTTCTGTGCTAAAGCTGAACCCATCTAAACTGGAGAAGAATGAGGACGTAAATCTGAACTTGACCAATCTGCTCACCATCCTCTCTGAGCTGGTTGAGAAGATCTTCATGGCTGCTGAGATCTTGCCTCCGTAAGCAGCATAACACTCGGAGCGCATGTTCTAATTAAGTGTTTAATTATTATATGTTGTTTAATATTCTTTGGCATTTTGTTTCTTTTGTGTTGTCAGAACTCTAAGGTTTATATACGGGTGCCTGCAGAAGTCCGTGCAGCAGAAATGGCCCACCAACACTACAATGCGGACCAGAGTTGTGAGGTAGGCCAAGACGACACTGATGTTTTCCTGTTTGTGCAGCCTTTCTCAGGTGTAAACGTCTGTGTTTCGGCTGAGCTAAGTGCTTCTGTTTTATGTACGTGTGCAGTGGTTTTGTCTTCCTGCGATTGATCTGCCCTGCTATCCTCAACCCCAGGATGTTCAACATCATCTCTGGTGAGTATACCGCTTACATGAAAAGAGCTGCTGCTGAAACATACAGGATGTCAGGTTTTAAATTTTGCCCTCTGTGGTTAAAAATAAAATGCTACTGCAAGCTACCTGTGAAAACGTTTTTAATGTGGGCTGTGCCTCGATCTTCCGCCCCAGAGCTGATTAATCTCACAACTGCAAGTGGTAAGTCAGTATGCATTAAGAGAAGAGCTGGTGCTGCATCTCAAACCACACACTGTAACATATGCTGAGTAGTACACCTGTTTATATCCGTTAAGTTTTCCTGTTGTTTATGACTGTTGTAGTCGCTAACTAGTCTTTTAATTTCTCCAGGTTAATATAAATAGTTATAATGTAAGCATTCTGCAACAAAGATAAAGAAAATAGCTGATTACCCGCTAGACTGCCACCAAATTAAAGTACTATTTAGCCTGAAAAGTGTAGCACATCTCGTATAGTGTTCTCTCTCACCGATTCCCTCTTTTTTTTGTTTGCTTACTCACTTTACCGTAAGTGGTTGCTGTTTTAAGTAGATTGATTTTGTGTCTCAAGTTCGTTGTAATGTCCTGTGACTTATACGAGCTTGTGCATGATGTGCAATTATCCTGAAAATTCTGACCTAACATGCCTTAACTGTTATATTATACTGCATTGTTACTATTTCAGAAATGTCAGGGTGACTCACTGCAGCTCAGGACTATCAAATTACAGAGTACATTCTGTCCCCTGACTTGGTTCATTTTTTTTGTTTTCTCTTCGTATGTGTACTGTAGGATGTAGGACATGAAGCCAAAGTGGCTGCTGTATTCATTTAATAATGACGTGAGGGTGGTCACTCTCTGCGCCGTCTGGCACATCAGGCGACGGATATAAACTCATAAATTAATTAGTAAATTATATGCGAAGAAAGAATTGCACTGTGCAGTAATCTATATGTGACAAACAAAGGCTTAACTTAAAACTTAGTAGAAGGATTTAAGCTGTCAGACTATAAGACACTGTAACATTACGTATCTAATACTGTAGTGTACCATGCTATCTTTTTAACATCTCCAGATTTCAAACTATTGCACTTTTCAAATTGTACCTTGTCTTTTAAGTTTTAATTGCATGTTCCTAATCACAGTTTTTTTATTATACTTTGTTCTGTAATAATAAATGGGTAAAGGATAGTAAACTCAAACTTAGACCAGTTTCACTAATTAAAGCCGCAGGTCTCTCTATGACCGAGATTAAGAGGGGAGAGGCAGACTTTCCTCTTTATTTCTTTTTCCATCCGTCTGACTTTGGCTGGAAAGAAACTGATGGTGTTGACATAATAAGGACAAATAAAGTAATAAATTCCTATTGCTTTGCAGATCCTCCTTCTTCAACTGCAGGCAGAACACTCACTCTAGTGGCCAAGTCAGTTCAGAACCTGGCCAATCTGGTGGAATTTGGAGCCAAGGTTTGTTTTGCTACACATATGTGTGTTACTCAACATTCACTGAGCTTGTTTTTTTTAATTTGTGTGGTTTTCCTGTTGATGGTCTAGGAGCCATACATGGAAGGAGTGAATCCATTCATCAAGAATAACAAACAACGCATGATCATGTTTCTGGATGAGTTGGGGGTGAGTTACATGATGTTATTTACATTATTTTTAATCTCCACTTCATGTACAAGACATCAGTGTGCAATACTATACACCTGGATCATAAAGAATAATCGGCAATTCTGCTCGACATATTTGTAAATAAGGGAATAATGGTAAATAACTTCTCTCTTTCCCCATAAAGTGTGTATATTTTTGTGTTCACTTTTATACTGCACAGCTATAGAGTGCCTGAGCCTCACTACAAACCTTTTAATGTCCTGATGATAAACCGTCACTGTCTTCTTGTGCACATGATAAATATAAATTTTTGCCGATGCACAGAAACAGAATTTTTAAATTAAGAAACACAGAAATGCACATGCCTAAATTATTTGTCTTTAGAAGAATTATAAAGAATAGAGGAATAATTCATAATTAAGAGGAATAATTAATTTCCAAGTTAAAGAGATACAAAAGAGATACAAAAGAGATAAAGAGACTCTATTGGTCAACTAACCCCAATTAAGACTACAAAAACCCTTGGATGCTTACATGCGTTCTGCTTCTGAATGTCATGCATACTGCTGTTCATACTTTGACCATCCAGGGCTTATGCAGAGTGTGCACTATTAGAGATTGCACATATTTGGTGAAGGGGGAAAAAAAAAAAAAAAGCTTAATGGATCTGACCTGTTTCCGATTGCCATGACCATTCAAACACACATTTAAGAAAACCACTATTCAGTATGTACATTTTTAAATGTGTGTATGTATGTGTAAAACCTCTAACATAGGTGACTGTGGTTATGCCCTCACTCCATGTTCCATCAAACCACTGTTTCTCTTGATTAACCCTGGCATTCACAGCATCGCAGATATTTTGACGTTTGTGCTCTTGCTGTAGGTCTTTTCTTTGGACTATTACCTTTATTCTGTGGCGTCTCACCCATTTTAGCACCTGTTTTGCACACAGCTTGTCTTGCGTCTTCCCTTTTATGGTGTTTAGGGACATCACTCATGCTAATTCCATGCTAATGCTATGCTAATCCTATGCACTTTCAATTTAAGATCATGTGCGATTCATTATTCAGCTCACCTGGGTACGAGCAGATTGAGATGATTAAACTTTTTTTTTTTTGTACCAGAAAAAAGGTAACATTTAAGGGAATGTAGTTGCATGAGGCCCAGTGTTTATTATAGTGAATGTGAAAATCATGTATAAAATCGGAAAGAGCAGTTTCTTTTAGGAAATCTGCTTGCATTTTCCTATTTTGCATATATTATTATTATTATTATTATTTTAAACTTGCATATTAACATTTTCCATTTTGCTGAAAAATGTGGAGGTCAAAGTTGGCGTACTCAAGAAGCCCACAATTGCTATTTGCTAACAAGTAATATGATGTAGCACAGCTGAGCCATGTTCCCCCATAGGAGACTCGTCCTTGTGGTGTTCATTTCATTTAAAATTTTCTCAGAATTGGGTGGAAATTAGGAATCACCAGGGATTATAAAAGACAGTATCACGATTCTGTGAGCATCGTGATATAAATATTCAGATTTTTTTATTTAATTTTTTTGTTCAGGTCATGTTACAATTCTAAATAAACTTTACAAATAATTCACTTCTACCGCAAGATGCACCTGCTGCAGGCCAGTGTGTGAATAGTTTAGAGTGCACCATCTGTAGGATTATAGAGGAACTGCAACATTTTAACCACCTCAAATACAAACGTAACCCCCCCCCCCCCACCAACTACACAAAAAAAAAATCTTACTTAAAAAAAAAAAAGTGTTTTCAGTTGCATAAGTGAAGATGAAAATGTTTATCTACTTTTACTGCAAACTGTAATTTTACCTAAACTTCATAACTAATCTGTTTTGCTAAACTAAGCAGTAGTGTGTTTTTTTTTTGTTTTTTTTCCCCCAGAATGTCCCTGAATTGCCTGATGCTCCGGAGCACTTTAGGACCGATCTGTCCCGAAACCTTGCTGCCCTGCATGAGATCTGTGCTGTTCACTCGGATGAACTCCGCACCTTGAGCAATGAGAGAGGAGCACAGCAGGTGTGTAGCTTTAAACAAATAATAATAATAACAAATATCCTCGCTCATAATAACCGTTCATTATTGAGAAAACATTGAGAGTTTATCCCTGATTTTGATCTTTACAAATCGTATCTTTTGAATTAGTAAAGGTAAAAATAGGAATGTGGCACAAATAAGTATTCACTGCAGTCCATTCACGGTTTTTGAATGCCGTTTGTTTTTTGCAAATGTTCATTTCTACCCACTATCTGCGATGTCAGTTGTATGTGATATTCTCTGACTGTATGTCTGCAGCATGTGCTGAAAAAGCTGCTGGCCATCACGGAGCTCCTCCAACAGAAACAGGTGCACTACGCCATGTCCAACAGCAACAGGTAGTTCCATCTCCCGCTGTCTGTCTGTGTCTCATTCCGTCTGTCTCCGTCTCCATGGAGTAGCCAGTGGGATCCCAGCATGCTCCACCTTCATCACCATGGCAACCTCTATCCCTGACTATTTAGCCATTTCCCCTTCCCTTCCTTTTCCACCATGCCAAGATAACTATGCAACTACAGCAGTGAAACAAAAAAACAAAAACAAAGCAAGCCTGGTGCCCGAGTCCCGCACTGACAAACTTCTAAGCTATTCCCACAGCACCTGTGCCCCATAAAATGGGTACTTTTTTGTTTTTGCTTTTTCTTCAACCTAAAGTGGGTCCCAGTAGTGATCCATAAGGCTCAGCGTACCATTGAACAGCCATTGCCAAAGCTTTTGTTTGTCTGCTTGGAAAGAAAACTCAACTGACACGAGGCTGCAGCGATATCTATAACTGGATTATGAGCTATAATGCTTTTTATACTGTAATTTGTTACTGATTTACAAGCTGAATGAATATGCAAAAATGTGCTCAAACTAGTGTTCCTTTTTCTTTTTTTTTCCCCCCCATTCACTTATGATTGTGGTGTAGACAGGATTTTTAAAGAGAGTATGATTATTTTATATCAGAACAATAAATTCTCTTGCTGGAATCATGAGTATATAATTTTGAGTTATCTCCCCTGCTTTCCATGTGTTATATTTTTGATTTGGTCCTCTCTTCCCTGAGATTAATCCTAAACCAGAACTGTCCTCAGGGGAAGGAGAAATGAGATGTTTACAGCAGTAAAATTTACAATAGTACAGACTGTATAAGGAATGCATGCAATTATTAAAAGTTTATAAAGTACTGACTGATTCAGACTGGAGTGTGAAATGATTAAATAGAGGGCAAAATATTCATTCCTGACCGATGCTAATATCTTCTGCTGATTTTTTTTTTGTTGTTTCTTTTTATGTACAAATGTAAATAACAAAGGATAACATTTCAGTCATAGTATTTTATTTTATTTGTAGCAAATAGTATAGCACAAAATGGAACAGCAGGCAAATATTGCCTAAGTATTTACAAAATGGTATAAAAGTAGTGAGTGGTCTGGGGGCCAAATTTGATAGCGCTGGCTTCACCACCTCCCTTTCATCTTGACTATGGCTCTAAGTGAATAAGGATCTATTCATAAAACAAGATGGATTATTTGTGTTACAAAACATCCAGGTCTTCATCTGTCCACTCCTACAAGTAATAAAACATTATTAGATTACTTTTTTTTTTTTGTGTTAAAAAAAAAAAAAAAAAAAAAGAAGACTGGCTCCAAAGGAATGAACAGAAGCACATGAGTCCTTGCTTACCTCTTCAGTAACGAGGGGCTTTTTCACGACGTGGTCATCATCTTCATAGCCATGCTTCCTTTTCCTGGAAAACATGGCCAGAATACATCCTTCAAAATAAACTCATCAAAAAGACCTAGTGATGTAGAGGCTAGTTTAGCTTTACATCATTTCTATACACCTCTGAGCATGCAAGTACATTCCTTCCACGATATCCTCCATGTGTAGGTTTAGACTCATGTCCATGCATCACATAGATTTTATAGCTGACAACCATCTCTTCAGGACAAGGTAAGTAATAACATTTCATACTTGAATATAGATCATATATTCACACTGTACCCCCAAAAAAAAGTGGAAGGTGCATGAAATAATTCTAAAAAAAACCCAAAACTTTTTTGCCTTGGCATTTGTTTATTTTACAGACCTGAATGTACCATCATGGCTGCAACAATTCAGGTTCTCTGAAGAACATCTACTGCAAATGAGTTTATAATGAAGACATGTTCAATACTGAAGAGGCAGGGTACAGTCGATTTTTTTTTTTTTTCTTTTTAAGGAATTGTTGCTGAACCTAAATCAGGGCAAACATATTTTAGGGACTCTCTTCAGGAGCAGTGTAATCCTCTGAGCTTTCAGGATCTACATTATTTTTCAGCAAGCCCTTAGGAAATATGCTGAGCTCTGGAAATTCAGCCAGGGAACAAGCGCCTGAAGAAATACAAGCCTTAAGAAACCTGCACTCAAAAGCCACCGTGTAGACCTTTTCCTGCGAGCACTCCTGATAAAGAGAGCACCTGATCCTATCGTACCTCCTCCTGAGCAGCGTTCCTTGATGAAACGCTGCGCCTCGGCTTTTATCTCAAACCCGGGCATCTGTGCTGACGGACGAGCGGTTTGCTGAGACGGATAAACCTTTCGGAAAGGACAGATAGTGAAGGTGTCTTTCCTATGTGCATGTGTTTACATTTGATAAACTGCCCCTACGTTTTTTTTTTTTTTACACCTGATCTGGATCACACAACATTCTGTCGCTGTTGTCCCAAAGGAATGCAATACCGACTGGGTGTGATACTTTAACTCCCAACACCCAGTACTCACCACTTCATGGACTCTATTTAATCACACGTACAAGCATTTGATTTATGCAAGAAATGACATTAATATACATTTTGTAACACCTCTGTATGCTTCCTGACATCCTGTTTGTACATAATTGTTTAGTTTATCAGCTTTGCCAATGAGTCAAATCATTTGTGATTTGTCCAGTTTGATTTGTATTGCGAGAAAATTAACTTAGCCTCCACAAACTTACTTACCTCCACAATCTTCTCACCATATACCAAAATGTATGATACAACGTACTGTAGTTTAGCTTTGCTCGTCTGTCATCGGACCTGAGAAACAGCATGACGCTGCTGTATTACGTCTCCTCCTTCTGAATTTCTGAAAGCTGATGGAGGTTTTTTAAAAAGGTTTTTTGTACCTGATAAATTTTTGCATCTAGGATACAAGAGACACTGACTGACCATCCTGAATAAAACTGTTTATATTACCATGTTGTGGGCTTTTTTTTTTTTTTTTTAGAATATTAATACAAAGTGAAGACTTTAGTGTTTTACTCACAAATTTGTATTGGTGGTGAACTCCGCGTGAATCCTTTCCAGTTTCTGTTTGCATGCATTCACTTCTTCGGATTTAGGAAGCTCATATTCCTTGAGGAGTGTAGTGATTCCTAAAATAGCACAAGATTTATATTCAGGGTTGTTTTTTGTTTTTTTGTACAGTTGACCAAAGAGCAGTATAAAGAAAGCCATGGGTTCCTTACGCCTCATTGCATCGTACATCTTGGAAAGTGTCTCCTTGTCATCTTTCAGCCCCATGCATTCAGTTAGATACCTGTAAGCATCAGGTTATTTGAGATGAGACAAATATGAAGAACTCGAACATTTATCTGTGTGACACTAATTGTCTACATTCTGTACAGTACAATACATGACAGAAAATGAACTCCTGATCTCCAGAAGCTGAATGCCATCATATTTAAAAAGGTGGTGTTCAAGTAAAAATGGGACTTTGATGAAATTGGTCACAAATGAAGGCGTAAAAACGAATTTTCCCATCTTTAATGAGCACCATATTTTGTTTTCATAAAAGAGACTCTGCACTTTGTAACAGTCAGACGTAGGACTGTAATGGGAGGGAAATCAAGTTGAACACTTGAAAAGGTTTTTAGGACTGAGGTTTTTGTGGTTTCTCATCAGCACATAAAGCTGCATTGTTTTGTCTCTCAAAGTTCAAGAGACACAAAAGAGAAGGCTGGTGAAAGGACGATTATGGCTCATATAATGAACGCTTCAGAATGTGATAAACTTAAGTACTCCATAGTCACTCGCGCTATACCCGGTCATTGATTTTTTTCTTGTAACTTCTTACCTCAGTGTTCTATTTCTTACCTAACAAGTTTTCATCACATGCCTAATTTTGTTGCATACTTCAAAACACAAGGGCGAAGTTCAGCTTGAGTGTACACCACGATCAGGACGTCTTTATTAAAACTCACGTTTCCATGCTGAGGCCAGCTCGTGCTGCACTGTTCAGGACGGCGGTGAGGGCGATCTGGGACGGAGAGAACAAAAGGCCAGCGTCCGTCATTGCTGCTCTGTTCAGGAAATCCTCTGCACTTTTTCTCAACATCTCTGGATTCTCCAACAGGGGATATCTTGTCTAAAAAAAAAAAAAAAGGTATTTTTGCAATAAATAATGGGATTTGCAATAACTGGGTTTTTCAACAATGTGACAAAAAACACTTAAATTTACAATACTGCTTACACTGGTAATGACAGAGCTATTCATAATTTTAAAATTGGTGCCATTGTCTTCTCATAACCTGATGCTGTGATATAGTATTGTCCTGATGTCCAAAAATACCTTAGTGTCACTGTCACTTAGTGTTTCAAGTCAAACCAGGACTTTTGATTTCGCAGAATAAAAGATAACTTTATTAATCTACAGTATATAATCTATAAAATCTTCTACACCAACGCACTTATCGCAGCATTTCACTAGTGCTTACACACAATCATGTGCAAAGTTCTCAGTACGCCAAACCATGATCAGACTACCTGCTTCACATCTCAATCACTGGCCTCCCGGGAACTCCTATAATAGCCCAAACATGTGGAGTGAGAACAGGACATTATGGGAGATGTGGAATGCCCGTAACATGCAAGTGCATGTAAAATCTTTGCACAGTTCAAATGTTTCACTGGGGCTAAGAGCCTCATATTTGTTCGATAAATGCCAATGAGTTTTATGCCTACATTCACAAGAAATTTCACCACAAGTCCTGGTTTGACTTGAACACTTGAATGTGCAAGTCGGATGTTTTTTACTGTTACATTTATCCTTCAATTTAATCTCTTAACACCAACATATCGATTATATTGAGTTCTCTATATAAACAAATGATTATGGACACCTGACCATGTTTTTGTAAATTGTAGCACTGCAGTTTCCCCTCACTGGAACTAAACAGCCTCAACTATGTTCCAGCAATGACAAAGCCACCATGCATAAAGCGAGTGTCAAGTAGACATGGTTTGGAAGAACTCGAGTGACGCTCACAGAGCCCTGAACTCAACCCCACGGAAAACCCTTGGGATTACTTTGGAACAGTGTACCAGAACTCATGTGATATCAGTGTCTGATCTCACTAATACTCTTATGGCAGAACAAAATCCCCCAAATCCTCATAATCATGCTCCATAACCTAGTGGAACGACTGCTCAGAAGAGTGGACGGTATTACGACAGCAATGGGGAGAAAGTCCGGAAAGGGATGTTCAAAAGCATACATGGTTGTGATGATCAGAAGCATATTTTAAAACAGACATTCAGACCACGAACACGTCTTACTTTCATGTCGATCAGAAAGCCCTCGAGCGGCCGGTAGGGGTTGTGTATCACCAGGTGAAAGTTCAGCTGCTGGATGAGGAGCAGCTCGAACTCCAGGATCTGCTCCAGAGCTCGCTCCTGAGTTGCTGGATTTTCCTGAAGGTTCACCACAAACTGCGTGCTGGAAACATTAAACTCGTCCACCTTACAGGACAGGTACGCACACGTCAACCTAGAGGAGACAGAGGACGAGCAGAAGGAGTCAAAATCCACACACTGCAGTTTGTGATGAAACCTTGCAATAGTTGAAACTTTGCCGTTTGCAAAATTCCTTGCAATTTCTGGTAAGTCAACTCCAGAAGTATTGGCACCCATTACTCACGGCCCATCACCATCTACAGCTCTCCTCAATGTTCACTCCTTTCTTATCTCTACATTCACGCCATTTGGTAGCAACCCTTATCCAGGATGATTTACAGTGCGGAAAAATTATTTGGTTTCATACAACAAATAACATACTAATTCGTTAGATTATTGACTATGAGAACAATGTGCCTAAAAAAATAATGAGAAGCTTTTTTTTTTTTTTTTAATCCAAGCACTCACGGAAAAGATATCGTCTCAAGACTTCACCAAATAATAAATGCAGGGGCGCGAATAGTTTTTAATGCACAGGTATTTCTTTAACATTAATATATCATCTACTTCCCAAAAGTTCTAAATAGGAGTTTTATTCAGAACCACATTTATCATGCATGTAACCAAAGAGCAAAACATGCAGTTCCCCGAACGGCCACTAGGTCCACAAGCTAGCTCCAAAAATAAGCCACTCGCCTTACACCCCTTGTTAAAATGTCCAATAGAAGTAAATATGTTTGCAGCCTGGTAAAATATTTGTTTGGTCTCCATAATATTTCCCATTCACGACAACTTTACTGGGGAAAATTTTAAATAACTTTTCAGTTAAAATTACATTAAGCCATAAAGTTTTTTACATAAATAAGGGTATGGTCAATTTAAGTGACCGCTGCATTGCAGGAGGTAAACTAGCTAGCTGTCTGCTGTGCAACACTTAGTTATCCAGCTAATTGCAATCAGTGAACTTGATTTCTCAGGTGTGTAAACCTTACAGAGAAATGATGGCGTTCAACCACATGCAAAAAGATGGTAGAATACAAATTATCGTTAGCCAACATAGCTTTTTAGCTAACCTAAAGCCAGCTTTAGGTAGCTTGGGGTAACTGAGGTGAGTAGCCGTGTTGCAGTCATCAGCCTGCTGAGATGGGGATAACCAGAGTTTCCAAATCGGAGCTTTAAAACCACTTTTTAGAAAACCTATAGGTCATGCCACTGAGTATTTAATCCAGTTCTTTTCTACAGTCAATGCTTATAACATTTATTAGCACACATCAATTGGAGGCAATATTCAATTGGACATTTTGAGAAACGTGCAAACTGAAACAGAATCGCAGAACTGGTTCAAATAAAGACGCTCTGATTCTAGAACTGTTTGTTTTGTATGAATCCCGATTCTAGAAATTCTTCAATCTGATGCATCCCTTTCACTTCTCCATCAGGTTTTTATTTTCTTTTTTATTTGATGGCACAATCTGATCATTTTGATTCATACACATTTCCATAATAAGTTGCTTAGCGACAATTTGCATTTTAAAAAAACATTTAAAAATGTAATTAAATTAATGCATTATAGTAATATGCTAATTCATGTTACAATACCACCATTGCCATTGTTTAGTTTTTAAATGATTAATTAACTTTTTTTTTTATTATTTATGCTTGTAACCGATTATTTATGTAACCGATTATATGGCCATCAGATATTTCTATACAGTGGAACCTCGGATTGCGAGTAACGTGGTTTACGCAAACCGAGCAAAGATTTTTAATAAATTTTTATTCGGAAACCGAGCAAGTATTAGTTTACGAGCGCCGAGTATCATGTATCACACATGCGACTCTTATTTTGACACCGAGCGTCACTCTCTCACCTTCGTGAAAAGTAAAGTTTTTTTTACTTTACAGCAGTGATTGCTTTAGTATGCGCTCACACCAGGTCAGAGAGATTTCTTTTTTCCCTGTTAAAACGGTGTTTCCGTGTTTGTGTGTGAGTGTTTGTTGTGAATCTTAAAAAGCGAGGTGGGGAGAGGGAGGAGGAGTGTTACTGTGTAAAACGAGGCAAGGGAAGGGGCTAATTCCACACAGACACACTGCGCGCACCAATGGAAACACTTATCTGTCAGGATTTATTTGTACTGTTTTTTAAAGGTAAAGTGCAGATTAATTTGTTTTATTTTCATTTTATAGATTGTATTAATTATTTTTATGTATTTATTTTTTGGGGCTGTGGAACGAATAATTTGAGTTTTCATTAGTTTTTATGGGAAATGATGATTTGGTTTACGATTGTTTTTGGAATACGAGCCCACTTCCGGAACAAATTATGCTCGTAATCCAAGGATCCACTGTATAATGTTTATGGTTTCTTTGAATACTTACATTATTATCCTTGGGTGATAATCCATTAAGGAGTTGTTTAAATAAAATCTTCGGAAATACATACAAGCAGAGCCCTAAAAGAGAAAAATCCAACTTTTTGAATCCATGAATTAAACAGGTACGTGTACATGTGCTAAGATAAAAATATTACTTAATCTGTACATACACGGTAAATCAGTGTGGTGCTTCAACTATGACATGACAGAAGATAATAAATCAGGAGGACTCGAACAGAACCTGTGTGATTGTGACTTGGGTGAGTGGTTGAATGAGTGGGCGGGTAAATGAGTGGGTGAGTTGAGGGGGTGGGTGAGGTGAGTGGGAAGGGTGGGTTGAGTGGGAAGGGTGGGTTGAGTGGGAAGGGTGGGTTGAGTGGGAAGGGTGGGTTGAGTGAGAAGGGTGGGTTGAGTGAGAAGGGTGGGTTGAGTGAGAAGGGTGGGTTGAGTGAGAAGGGTGGGTTGAGTGAGTTTGGGTCAGATGCAGCTTTAATAATTACCACGACAGTTTTGGGCATCGCTGGTTTGAAGACTGTGCAGAAGTCAAGCAACCTCTTCTCATAGTGTCTAAAGAGCACTTTCTCTTCATGGGGATCGAGAAACATGGACTCACTTATTCCAGGCTGTTCAAAGCAAAGAAGATAAAAATGCAAACTGTATTTAGATAAAAACCCACACTACTACTACAACACAGCTAACATTCACTGTATATGAGTCAGTATATGCTGTAGGTATACATGAAACTGCTAAATCAACCCATCAATTTTATTAAAATCTTCATTAAGAATATCATATAATCCACATTTTGTTTAAATACTAATAAGCTCTACCGAATAAGTACCGTTTTATATATATATATGCTATATTACAGATATAAGCTCATATTCCTCTGATTTGTTCAGGTCCCTAGATGCTGCAAGCCCAAGCGGGAGTGTGTTCACCGGCCCATTTACCTCCATAAAGATATTATGGTAACTATAACACAAATGGGAACTGCAACAAGTGCTAATAAAGGGCCAGAATGATTCTCACGCCACGCTCGGGGCAGGAGCAGCAGACAGCATGGTTAATAACAGGGTTGTCAGGGTTGCTGTTTTTATATCCAGTTACGCGGTTTTAAAATACACTACAGGCATCATGAAATCATTTTATTACGAGTAATATAAAAAGGATACGTGTCGACAGTGGTTTATGATGCACGTAACCATTTAAATTATAAAATATATTTTAAAAGATTGTACGAAGGAAAAATGGGATTATGGAGTGGATAATGTCAGAAGATGAGAAAAGTGTGTGTACCACAGTGGACTTGTGTCTTCATGCAAATGGCGAGGAAAAAGAATACAAATGCATCTGATTTTCACAGTGGCAAACTTTTTGGTCTTTTCATAGTTTGACGATATTTTGAATCGAGTTTCACTTGTGTCCTAGATGAAAATTGGATCTCAAACCACTCCAACAGTTTTTAGACTATAATGTCAACTTTTTTGCCTATTAAATGATTACTGTAAAAAAATAAATACATACGAGAGTCAGTCATATAAAAATTTCTCTTTGCCGTCTTATTAGCACTTTCCATTCAAAGCTACCGTCTCCCCAGAGATGGTATGTCACTGCAGGTATGTCACTGCAGGTGTGATTGTGTTGCAACTGACATACCATTTGTAAATCTGGTGTGAGCAAAAATAGATGCCCCACTTGTGATTTGCATGAAAGAATAGCGTAGTGATGGTTTTTTTTTTCCTACAAATAAAATACAGACCAATATTCTAAGGCAGGTAGAATTTCTTAAAGATGATCCTTACTGGTGACGAGACATGATTAAACAATCAACAGTACTCGTTACAGTGAGATGCTTATTGAGAGCTGAAGCCTAAACTGAGGACTACAATCCAAGCATGTTTTGATCTTGCATGACAATCCACGTCCACACATTTCTGCCCACACTGTCGACACTGCAAACATTTTGTTTCAAGGGTTAAAGTATTCTCCTGATATTGCTCCCTTATATTTTTTTTTTACCTGGTTAGTCCCCTGAAAGCAGAAGTGCTATTAATTGGTGATTTTTGAGGCTGGCAACTTGCTTTCCTGAATGGTCTTCATAAGAGCCAGTTTCATCATGGTACTGTATATATAATCATTGGATAGTATTTTATAGCAAAAATGGTGTGTAATAGCCTCTCAGGATAAAGTATAATCTCAGGATTATGTCCCCCCTACTTAATCTATGGTCGATAAAACAGAGTTGGATATACAGTATTTTAAACAATATAAGTTTTTTTTTCAGTACAAATTTATGAGGATATATTTTAATATAAAAGGTTTGGACGCACCTTCTCATTCAAAGAGTTTTCTTTATTGTGTTCTTTATTGTGTTCTTTAGCCCAAACAAGTCTCTTCTGCTTGTTGTCTGTCGTTAGCAGTGGTTTCCTAGCAGATATTCTACCATGAAGGCCTGATTCACACAGTCTCGACTCTTAACAGTTGTTCTAGAGATGTGTCTGCTGCTAGAACTCTGTGTGGCATTGACCTGCTCTCTGATCTGAGCTGCTGTTAACCTGTGATTTCTGAGGCTGGTGACTCGGATGAACTTATCCTCTGCAGCAGAGGTGACTCTTGGTCTTCCTTTCCTGGGGCGGTCCGCATGTGAGCCAGTTTCTTTGTAGCGCTTGGTGGTTTTTGTGACTGCACTTGGGGACACTTTCAAAGTTTTCCCAATTTTTCGGACTGACTGACCTTCATTTCTTAAAGTCAGCTCTGTTGACCACGCGTTTTTCTTCTTCACTTAGCTGCTTTTTTCTTGCCATAATACAAATTCAAACTCTTTGAATGAGAAGGTGTGTACAAACTTTTGGAGTGTACTGTATGTCAAATCCAAAAAAAAAATTATTATTTCTAATAATTTTTTTTTTATAGTAAATCTTGGTGACTTGCTAGAATCTAAAAGAAGAAATACATCTTCACAATCAAATAAAGTGATTCCCCAGGCCATCTGTACAATCAGTGGTGGGAAATAGGGGTAATAAAAGCACAAACTTTACATTTTATTCTGCTGTTTCCCCCCTCTTACCTTTCGAAGGCTTAGTGCTTTTGAACGAAACTTCTGATTAGCCTCAAGTCTCAAATCTTCCAAGTTGGCCTCTTTATTGAAAGTCCAGTATTTCTTCTGGGAGCTGTTGTGGTACATGTCTGTGCTTGCTGCAATGTAGAAATGATTAATTTTATTAGAGTGTAAATCATGTTTGGATGTGTCAGGCTTTAACTATATATACATATTTCACAAAGTCATCAAGAAGATTCTAATTGCATCATCTTTGCAGTAAGATGGTACCAGTGCAGTTTATCTTTTCTACTGTACAGAACTGCATGTCCCTTTAAGTTTCTTACTTACTTTCTTAGTTTCTTTAAGCTTCTCACTTGTCTTCTATACCGCTTTATTCCATATACAGGGTCGGGGGGGGCTGGCTATCGCAGGAGAATTCACGAGGTGGGTTACACCCTGGATGAGGTGCCAATCCATTACAGGGCACACACTCATACACATCCACACTCATTCTCACACTACAGACAATTTGGGAATGCCAATCAGCCTAATCTGCCTGTCTTTGGACTGTGGGAGGAAACCCACCAAGCACAGGGAGAACATGCAAACTTCACACACACAGACCCCGAGGCAGGAATTGAACCCGGGCCCTTGAGATGCAAGGCAACAGAGCTGACCAATAAGCCACCGTACAGCCTCCTTAATTTCTATACAACTAAATAAAAAAGGATTTACAGTATATTTTAATTGATCTAAAATTTTTCATTGTATGCTCATTGAAAATGCACTAAAAGAGTGCATCATCACTGACAATGAGTCAACAGTTATCAGTAATCTGTGTATTAATGCACAATGGCTCAGATTTTCAAACAACTTGAAGAAAACAATCACAGCCCTAATTCTCAATGTGAAGAGACATGATGCAGTGTGAAAGATCATGACACTTAGTGCTAGAAATGAGAAATATACCACTTTGATGAGTGTTGCACTGTTTATATCTTAACATATCTTAATCATTTAGCTTGTTATTAGACACACATGTGGACTTGTCTTGCAAAGCACCCTAAAGAAACAAACAAAATCAGGACCATAATTGTAGACTAACAACAGGAATACTGTTTACATCTGTATAACTGCAGCACTACAGCACGAACGTTCATGAATCTAACGTAGTGGTGCGTCATTATTTGCATTGTGTGCGTTTTGCCTGGTTAACCACTCAACTGTCGCTTTGTTAAAGTGCAACAAGCCATTGAACAAAATCTCACCTCAAGTTACTTTCCAAACTCCTGGATTTGATCAGCTCGAGTATAAAAGAAAAGGTTTTTAACAGCTACTCCACACCACAACCTCACAGTCGCGCGAGCTTCTTCTTCTTCTTCTTCAACAGATTACGGAGTTTTTCGTGCACATGGCTATTGCCACCTAGCGTTTGTTATGTGAAATAAAACAGAAATTGACTATCGAAAAGGTTATATGGGCTATTTTGGTAAGGAAAAAAAACTAAACCAGATACAAATAAACAATTTTATTAGAAAAACAAAACAAAAATGACGGTTATAAGCATTGGTTTAAGTTGGTCAGCATCGTCGCATGAAATCTCCGTCACAACAGATACACTCCGCTACTAATATAAGTCCCGCCTTCTGCGCTTTGATTGGCTAGTACTTTGCCGCCTCGAGTTCCACGATTGGTTAGTAGTACAAGTTGACGATAAACACCCAGCCAATCGCAGCGCATGAATGAGAATTTTCCGGAAGTCGTGGAGCTGGGGGAAAACAAACCTCGCCATCTGCTCCAGGTCCAGGCAACATGGCTGCGCTGAAAAGAAAGTATACCATAGAGGAGAAACGGAAGATCCTTGAGATGTACGATCAGCTTCCTCGGATGAGCCAGAGAAAGGCTGCGAAACGGCTGAATATCACTCCGTCCACGCTTTGGACGATCATCCACAACAGAGCGTGTATAGCAAAAGGCGAGGTCGTCGTTAAACGGGAGAAGAAGAAGTGGGTGCACTGCGGCAGGTCTCCGCGGCTCGAGGCGAATATCTGGAAATGGATCGATCAGGCGAGGTTCAGCGGAATGCCTGTGACCGATCTGGCGATTCACCGTAAATCCATGGAGATCGCGGCGCGGATGGGGATACTCAGCTTCAGGCCGAGCCCCAGGTGGTACAGCGGCTTTAAGAAACGGGAGCCGATTGTCCGAGAGAGGTATCGCATCTACCCCGAACCTGTCCAGGATCAGCTCGAGTCTCACACCGCACCCGGCTCTTCTTCTCCACCCGCCGATCCTCGGGAGACCAGCGTGCATCAAAGCCCAAAAGAGTGCGCTCCAGTTAGCGACCCAGACCAGGATGAAGAACTGAAGATGAAGAGCAGTTCCACGCTTACTGTCGGCATGAAGACAATCACTGTCCCCTCTGTGCACCAAATGCAGGAGGCTATGAAAACTCTGGCCACGGGCTTGTTATATCGAGGGTTTTGTGATTTTAAACTCCTCCATGAATTTGAGAAAGAAGTCAACCTCATTGTGAAGAGATCAGTGACCCAGTGCAGCCAGGAGAGCTTTATAGCCTGAGTCCATTGACATGTCCCATCCACCCCTGTTGTCCCCCTACTGCTCTGTTTATACTCTGTGCCTTCCATGGTGCATTATTTGGACACGATCCTGTTGAAGTGCACGGTGTGATTACACAGACACACTGGATACCACACTGGTTTTTGGACAAAATGGAAAGACTCACCAGACACTGCATTAAGAGTTATCAAGGAGTGGGTTTGGAAAAGGGCATGTTGGACTCGACTGACATAGCGGCTTTAGTTCGGAGTTTGTGCAGAAATCCGTTAGCCTGATTTGGCTGCTCCAACTGTTGTCACAAAGCTGGTTCATATGATGGCTAATGTTCGAAACATCACACTTTCAAGGCACACACCTACCAGAAAGCCTACACATTAACTGGATCTCTTTCTTTCTGACTTCTGGACTGCATTCCATAAACAAGACCCGACACTACAGTTATAAAGCTCCACACTGTAATCTCATTATGCCTAGCAGTCTATTTAAACACACTTGTCCATCCATAATACGATATATAGAAAATCTTGACTTGTCGTAGATGTGTTGGGGTTTTCATTGCCAGATCCAATTAATCCACTAAATACAGTAGCATCCCTTCCTGGTGTGTTGGGTGTGCTGGAGATGATGAAACCCTAAATCGTCCAGGAAACAGAGTTGGCATCCTGTACTGTAGGTCACCCTGTATATAATTGATTAGAATCATTATTTTTATAACGTGACCTTTTAATGAGATCATATCTTGAGGTCCAGGTTCCACTGACTGTGTTTTGGGAAACGTTTATTTGTTTGGTTTTAATGGACTGATGCTTCCGCGGTCACCAGTTCAGTAACAGTTTGCCGTTCCTTTTTTAAAGACATGCTTTTGAGCAAATACTTTATACTTTACCAAAGTTCTTGGTCCTGTACAGAAATATAGATTTTTTTTTGTTTTGTTTTTTTTGCTGAAATTGCATATGAGCTGTATTTTTTTTTTTTTAATTAAGCGTTGTCATATGTGGCCACACGAGGGCGCTGCTTTTCATGTATTGTTCTTCCCTCACTTCTATGGAAAATGACATAAAAATGCTGATGAACTGTGGCTTGTTAACAGCAAAGATTTTCTGCTGCAATCCATTTTTTCCCTCACATACAGTTTTGCTTTCATACAAATTTCTAATAAAATAAAATACAAAAAAGGTTTCAAAGCTTTACATAAAGCTGCACATGTTTAACTGTGTTGCGTACAAAAGTAGGCCTCAGTGTTGAGAGTACATCATATTCCTGCACATTGTTTTTTTTATGCACTCCTACTTTATTACAGTGTGAATGTTTGCAAACCCTGAATCCAGATTGCTCAGACTTTCTGAATGTCTGTGATTTTCCCGGAGCTCTCGGTGGTAATCGGGAGATTGCTCAGCATGTTAAGAGCGTAAAGTGGAAATTTCTGTGATTTGATGTATTGCACTAGTTATAACAGGGGATGCGTTAACCGCAACGCTTTCTTCAAGATCGAATTCACACTGTGGCCTTTTTTTTATTTATTTTTTTTTATCTTGTACCACACACACTGAAGGTTTCCGGGATAGATTTAAATCCCTGATATATTATCACAGCCAATATGCAGAGACGTGTTGTTTTTTGTTTTTTTTTGACATGCAGGTTTAAATGAATTGTCATACAGCAAAAAGATGAATGAAAGACCAAATGTCTTCCATGATTATGGCTAATTAAAATAAAACTACTACTAAAAAAAAATCTATTTTTCAAAGGAAAGAAAAGTAAGCATGTGCAGTGTTCAAAAGACAATAAACGCTCAGTGCTAGGAGCTGCATGTTGATTCTATCTGCAACAAGACAGAGGAATTACCAACCCCCCATTTGAGTAGCTCTGTGTAGCCTAATTTGCATAAACATGAGTAATTTATGAATAATAAATGCACCCCTATTCGGCGTGATCCATTAATTTGCATATCACCATGCCACTACAGTTATTTTTTCCGTGTGCTGTGCTATCATGAAGCACTAAGAACCTGCCTTTAACAGAATCAAACAGAAGGACGGAAAAGGTGAGAATTTCAAGCTCTTTTCCTTCTTTCCTTCCATCCTTCTTCTTTTTTTTTTTTCTCCCCCTTTCCTTTTAAATTGTACCATTTGTGACCATTTCAATTTGCGCTCTTGTATTATTCCGGGTCGACGGGTGTGTATGTTTCGCAGGCTTGTCAGTCTGTACAGTTTCTACGATGCATATGTGCTCCGTTGCATAAACATGAACTCGTGCTGCATTATTGATGAGATCCTGGCTCGGCTGTATGGATAGCCAAGAAGGTGTCTGGACAGACAGAATGATGACTTTGGTTTATTATTTGCCCGTGTCTCGCCCTGAGATTCTTCGACGAGGGTGTCAGATGCGTTATTTTCTGGATGCCGGGCGCTTCGAGCTGTAGCTCTGTGTTTTAAGCGACCTTTGATGAGTGGCTTCCCCACCAGGAAACTGTGCTCGGACAGAGCGGTCGCTGATTGATAGCGTTTACCTCCTGCCACCTTATGTGGCCGCTCCTTTCCAAATTCACGCGAGGTCATTTGCATGATCTATTTGTCATGCGGCTACGGTTTCTCTGGTGTCAGCAAAGCCAGTGTAGATTTGATGTAATAGCAGCTATTGTGGATGTGGATGCTGATTGGGGCCAGAAAGGTCTTGCTGATTGTGGCATTGAGGATTTTTTTTTTTTTTTTTTTTTTTTTGATTGGGTGACTTTGGATGTTATGTTTTAATAGAGTGTTGGATTTGGTATCAAATTGTGTCTGTCATCCTGATCCTTGCTCACTCTCATCGATGTTTAAGCCTTCTTTCATTTCTTTAATGACACGCCATCTTTCCTTGTTATTTAAAGTATTTATGTGAGTTGGAGCGGACCAGGGGTGGAGGCTGATTCGAGAAAATGCAGAAAGCAAAAGCTGCATTACTGTCACCGTGATGAACAGCCGCGCGTATGTGCGCAGACACGCCAGGAAAATCAAAGACAAGCATATTGTGACAGTGCTGGATCTGGCGGTGGGCTCTAATCAAATCAACACCGCTATGATAAACTTGTGTAGTCGGGGCGGTGTGTAGGTTTTTCTCTCTTCTTTTCTCTCTCTTTTTCATTTTCCTGTCCTTAGCATAAAAATGTGTTGTGCCGAGGCGGACGGAACGTGCCTTCTTTTATCTGGAGAAATTGACATATCTAGTTTGATGCCAGATCTTCAGATGAACTGATGAGCCGGTGCAGTGTGTGAGCGTGAGCGGTGATTGCTGTGCCGACTGTCTGCCTACCCGGCCGTGTTTGCAGCATCGTGAGACATCATGGCAGAATCAGCCGTAGTGCTGGAATGGTTGACTGGAGGAGGTGGTTATTTTTATTCTGCCCGGTCCCTGGCTGTCTCACACACACACACACACACACACACACACACGCACACATACAGCTTCTCTGAAGTTTCCTGCACAGTTTTTCTGATGACTTAATTTGTCATGTGATGTTTCAGACAGGATTGTTCTCACCAAATTCAGACATGCTACACATATCATGATGCTTCAAAATCCTGTATATAATGGATGCCACATTTTTCTCCTAGCATAAGCCATACATTTGTTTTTATTTGTTTGTTTTTGTATAGTTTTGACTACACCTTTTGACTGATCAGTTAATTTCCCATAGCAGAAGCTGTGACCGAAACACCATCTGTAGTTGAAATATTAATATACTCATTTTAATGTTATTATTGTTTCTATAGTAACAGCACAGACTTGGATGATCAAAGGCTAACAATTCTGTACAAAAATCTTTATTTAACATTTGTAGAAGGAGTCTCCAGTGTCAGTGTACTAATTTTTATATCCATTATTTGTTCATTTTATTTTATTTTAACTTAGAAGAGCAGGAAAAAAAGAAGAAGAAAGACTTGGTCTTTTTACAGCTGTTGTAATGTAAGTGATAACAGGAGTAATTTATTGCAGATATTCCATAGCAATAATTGACTATTTAAATGGTTTAAAAATATTAAATTTTCTTCATTAATATAATAATAATAATAATAATAATTATTATTATTATTATTATTATTATTATTATTATTATTATTGCAATCTATTATCATTGGCAATTTGCTATGATACAACACTTCAGGAGATTCCATTATTGGAAAACAATCACACCACTCAGGTGTTACTCATCCCTCTTCAAAAAGCACAAGGTTTTTTTCTTCTTATTTTTTTTTATTGATGAATGACAAGCTATTTGGTGTGATATTTGGTAAAATGTCTCAATATAAATATAAACCCCATATAAAGGTCATTATAATAACCGTATAATAATAAAATCATGCAGTCTGCTGATGGTGGTTATTCATGCAATCCATTATTTGGTGAAATTTCCTTAAACTGATTTTGGCACCGATCCCATTGTGCACGTTTTGAGGAACAAAAGCAGCTCCACGCACGTGCACTTCACCCACTCTTTATGCAAAATTAATGCCTCAGCCCCCACGATGGTGTGATTTAATTTCTTCCTCTCTTTTTCCTCTTGCTCGTTGCCATGGTGAAGGAGGAGCAGGGCTGGTGTGACATTAGCGGGGACGAGTGCAGCTCTCCCCATGAATCCCTGCGCCGCTGAATTACCCCACCTCATCAAGCCTCCATTCTGCATGCACACGACACTGATGCCAAGGCTGAAAAGGCACCAGGCGTCCACGAGGCATCATATATTAATGTAGCATATTAAACTGCTAGCCAATAGCTGGGCATAGATGATGATTAATTTGCAGGCATTTATCAGTAAGCACGTTTAAACGTGTATGGAAGTAAAATCAAAATGCATGAATTTTGATTTATGTATTTATCTGAACTAGTCTATAATTTAAAGTCCAATGAAATTGCTACAAAAGGAAGAAAGAAATAATGTTTGCCACAGAATACCACCTTGCCATAAGGCAGATTGCACAATATTACCACACTCCCACCAGCAATGACCCTGTTTAGCTAGTGCATCATACTGGCCATGATGAACATGTGACTGTGGGTTTGTTTTACTCCATTTTGCCCGCCAGTGCTTGAATTGCAAGTGTAATAGTAGGTACAGTATATCTCAGGTTGGCATTAGACATAAAACAGGCACACAGACCTCTCTATCCTCAGCACATGCTCTCCTACCCCCTTCCTTCATAATTGAGCTTTGTGTCTGCCTCCCTTCATTCTCAGACGTTCTCATTTGCATCCCATGTTGGCACAGGCTCCAGCTGCACCGAGCACGGCTTAAATGAGAAACACAGACCCACTTTACGTGACTCGCATTTTAAACACACCTCTTACTAGCAGCTCTTGTGTCAGCTCTCCAAGTACACACACATTCACACACACTGTTGAAGAAAATTAAGCAATTGGCCATGCTTCACGACTTCGCTAAGCCTCTGCTTCATTCCAAATTATAAGTGAAATAGCTTAAGGGACACTATAATAGTGCCTTAGAACAATATACTGTAATGAAACCAGGCATAATGTTAGTGTATAACGTTGTGTAGCAGTGTGTATAAAGGTATCAGAAACTGTTTTCTATTAAAGCCATATAAGAACCATTTCATGAAATTTGCATTTCACAGAATGTAAAAATAATATTTTTATTGACTTTATGGGGGGGGATATGTTAATGGGAGATAATTATTCCACCCATTGTGGTGCCAATTCACTGAAAAGCTGGTTTGCAAGACCTTTTGCTTTTCTGCTAGGATGAATCCAGGTGTGTTGGCAGATCAGGTAAATGACAACAGATCAAATTTGCAGCATTTCTGACCTTAATTGTAAAAGATAAAATATGAAAATAAAGACTTGCAATGAAGCTACTTAAAATAACATGACTTAAAGATTGTTAGGGATGCTGGTCAGCATCATGCAGGAGGTTTTCCCCTGAAATATTGAGGTCAGAAAAATGATACAGGTGAGTCAAGTGAAAATCTTTTTTTTTTAATTATTATTATTATTTCACATCGGATATTGTGAATAGATGTCACAAACTGCATTTTTTTTATAGACATAATTTATATTTAATTTAATGCAACTGTTCCAGTGCTAGCGAGTTTCCAAATTCACCAGGAAAATGAAATTAAAAATAAAATTTCTGTTGCACTTTTTACAGAATTATTTGACGTAATCTTTTTGCATACAGTATATAGTTTTAATAAGGTTCAAAGTTTGTCATCACTAATGTAAGACATATTTAGGATGCATAAATACATAAAAACTAAAAGTAACAATCGTTTAACTTATGAATAATTGTTCACAATGTAATCATTTTTTAAATGTGAGTTAGATAATATGGTTTGGTAATTCAGACAGAATAGTTCAGGTTAACTGGGTCCATTAGTGAATTGCGATTATTTTGACACATACTGCATTTGCAGTTTAACCTGCGATATGTAACTATTAAATGATCTATATAGTATTTAAATGCATTTATTTAGGTTAGCAGTAAATAATGGCCCAAGAGATGGCAAATAATAAAAAAATTAAATACTTGAACTATTGACAAACTCTACCGTGGTTACTGGCTATGCATATATTATCTGCTACAAACTGCAGACGTTTGTGATATAACTTGTGATAACCGCTTTCAATTTGCCTACGCTTAGTTGTGCAGCACTAGTAGACTGGGAATTTTACAACATTACTTACTGTATGTGTTCCTATATGTTTATAAATAGATGTCAGTTTGTATTGCTTTTTAATTATTATACTCAGCTATTACTGTAAGAAATTAATTATGTAACTTACATTTTAGGGTTGGTTTTACACTGCGATTTTCACTTAATTTACTCAACTTTAGTTTAGAATTTGTGCTTTGGGGAATTTTTTTTTCTAAACCATGTTAATGTTAAATGAATAAATGAGAATGAGAATAATGGCCTAAATTAGTTAATTGACCATTACCACAGTTTTCAATCAGATTTGATCAAGGTGATTAGAATATGATTAAGTGTTTTCCTTCATGTGTAAATAATGACCACCTTGAGGATGTTAAGGATATAGAAATGTATCATCTGTTGCATATTTTGTTTTGATTAGGCAAGAAAGCTCAGAAAACTTGGAAATTCCCAATTGTACTGTATCTGAATTGACCTCAACAAATAAAAGCGTACATAATAATATTACATGTAATCTTGTTTAAAACAACAACAACAACAACAACAACACATATTTGGTACAGTAAATTATAACTTATACTAAATCTTTTCATCTAAAAAGAGATCAAGGAAAAATCAAGGGTCAGGAATACAGCAGTTTGATACCAGCCTGAGCCAAGGTTCATTATGGCATTTTATTGACATTACCACATTTCAGAATTTCAGACAACTGATTATCTGTGCTAGCTTTCAGGAAACCATGTTGATAAAATCCATATTCTGTTGACGATTTTTGGATGCCCCTTCCAAAAGCCTCACTTTTTTTTTTTTTTTTTTTTTTTTTTCCCAATTGAACAGCAATCAGAGATTGAGTTCTGCCATTCAGAAACTATCTTGGTGTGGAAGTGTGGCAGGATGGAAGAAACGGGAAAGTGCAGGCATTCATGTGTGAATCCAATCCACCACAGTACACAGCTCCCGCCAAGTCTCCACAATGACCCTTTATATCAATGTAGCATGTCCACCGCTCTGTGCCTCGCCAGCCTCAACTTGAGAAATAGATGCGTGTCCGGCCATGCTGCAGTAATGTATGACCTGTCGCCTGTGTGTGTGTGTGTGTGTGTGTGTGTGTGTGTGTGTGTGTGTGTGTGTGTGTGTGTGTGTGTGTGTGTGTGTGTGTGTGTGTGTGTGTGTGTTTTGAGCTGCATGTGTGGGCATGTTTTTCTATCTTAGTGGGGACTAAATACTTCCAAAAGGATGGGAATATCTGACAGTTTTGACTTTGTTGGAACATTTAGTTTGTCGTCATTCTCACAAAAACAGCAGCTTTTTATTTTTAAAGTTAAAAGGAAGACCAAAAGGTTTTCTTTTGGCTACTCAGGGAAAGGTTAGGGTTTGATTGTGTGGGTGTCTGTATATTATGGAATAAAGATTACTGTTAGATGATGGAATGAAAACTGCTTTAATAGGGGCTTAAAGTGCACATTAAACATTAATGCTAGCAGGGATTTGGCCCATGCGTGATCGCTGTGTAATGTGTCTTTATATATGTGATCAGCAGCTGCTAATGACTGTGGATCTCTGTTGCAGAATGACATTAAGAACGACATAGCCTCAAACAAAATTAAGTCAAGAGGCTATGATACTTGACTTATTCTATAGGCTATTATCTAGTGAATAGTAATTGTAAAACAATAGATTACCGAGTGTCAACAACATACAGTATTATAGAATACAGTCCAGCTGTGGTTTAAGATGTATTTTTGTTCAAGGTAATATCACAAACCGAGGTTCATATGTTTCATCCATATTTCCAGCCAGGAGAATCTTAAAAACCACGCAAACTCGCTCAGAACATTACCACACTAGCAAAGGCAGGCACATCTTTCTTTCTTTTTTTTCCTCCTCAGCCTTTGCTTGAGAAACAAGGTCATTGTGGTATACATGTATTTCTGACATTATACGTGCCTTAATCCCCCTTTACATTTACATTTCTATTCATGGCATTGAGCAGCTGCTCTTATCCAGAGCAACTTACAGAAGCACTTTGTAGTCTCTATCAAAACACATCGTCATAGTTCAACAGGCCAAAGACTAAAAGTACCATCAGTCTGAAAAGCTTGTTGGAGAGGTTAAAATGATAAAAAGTGAAATAAAAGGGAAAAAAAAAGAAAAAACAGAAGACAAAAGGGCTAATTTTACTGCTAGTGTTCTAATTTGAAATAGCTGCAATATGTATACAGTAGCATACGAGAGAAATTGTTCTGTGCATCACAGACGCACAGTTTGCACTTATTATTGGAATTAGTTTGTGGAAATGTATTAGGTATAGTTCTGTTTATGTGCTATAAAAAAGACTTTGTGGGTACTAAGTACTGTTTCAACCATTAGGTGCAATAATAACTTTGAGACAGTGAATCAGAGCTGGATAATTGTGCAGCATCTAGAAAGGTGAGCAGGTCTAAGTAATATAGGCTCATCTCTGTCACACCGTACCATTGTCTTTAATTGTAAGACGTTCAAGAGAGAACATTTTAATATAGTACGAAATATATATATATATATATAACTGGAATAATATTTTACTGTATACATGTAGTATGTATGTAGATGGTGGGGCTTTGTCCATCCAGCATAAGCCAGCACTGCACATAATGCAGGCAGTTCAGTCTTTCGTAAACTTAGTAGTTTTACCAATTACTCACTCACTCACTCATCATCTATACCGCTTAATCCTGTATTCAGGGTCACAGGGGACTGGAGCCTATCCCAGGAGACTTAGGGCACATGGCAGGGTACACCCTGGACAGGGTGCCAATCCATCGCAGGGCACAGACACACACACATACACTCACTCATTCACACACTACGGACACCAATTGGAACACCAATTAGCCTAACTTACATGTCTTTGGACTGTGGGAGGAACCGGAGTACCCGAGAACCCACCAAGTACGGAGAGAACATGCAAACTCCATGCACACAGAGATGGGAATCGAGCCTGGCCGGGGATACACCACCGTGCCGCCGTTCTACCAATTATATATATATAGACATGAAGATATATATATATATATATATATATATATATATATATATATATATATATATATATATATATATATATATATGTGTGTGTGTGTGTGTGTGTGTGTGTGTGTGTGTGTGTGTGTGTGTGTGTGTGTTTTAGCCTAATCTACATGTCTTTGGACTGTGGGAGGAAAGCAGAGTACCCAGAGGAAACTGAGCACAGGGAGAACATACAAACTCCACACACACAGGCCTGAGGCAGGAATCTAGGAGCGAGGCCACAGTGCTCTGTTCTCCAGTTTTCTCTTATTAAGGGTAAAATAGTTATCTGTATAATACCCGTTCTTTGTTTTACATTGACTAAGCTCTCCGCAAGAAAGTGTCCCCTATGGAATGTCCTGTACTGGTGTACATCGTTTGTGATTTTATTTACAGCGTCCACTAGATGGCGCCATAATCTAACTGATTTCCTTAGAAATTTCGGGACTTTTCCTGAATTTTCTTCTCCTTTCAGTTCCTATTAGTTAATAATCAGTGACTGCAAGTCTGAAAATAATAATAATAATAATACATTTTTACTATTCAGATATTAGCCTTGATATTAGCAATCCAAGCTATGGGCATATTTGACTAAATATTAGCTAAACAAAACAGCCAAATAATACATAAAGTCTCCATAAAGTTTAAATAAAGAAATAAACACGTCTTAGCACAATGTGTAAAGAAGATATAAACATGTTTAAGCAGAATGTATAGAAATCATGCTCATGTCAGATGAGCATGCTCTTCTCAAATCGTTGATGTTGCATGGACCTCAACAGGCAGGTACATCACACAAGCGCATTAACAAATTTAAAAAGACATGACAAAATGTAAACCCATTTGCCAAATTGTAATGGCTGGGCTAGGATCATTATTATTATGATTATTATTAGATATATACATATTTCCATGTATGGAGACTTTTATCAAAAATAAAATATTAATGTGTGAATGAAAAATATTTAAATTGTTATCTACTGTAGGATGTGACGGCACGGTGGCTTAGTGGTTAGCATTGTCCTCTTGCACCTCCAGGTTCTGGGTTTGATTCCCGCCTCGGGTCTGTGCATGAAGTTTGCCTGTTCTCCCTGTGTTTGGTGGGTTTCCTCTGGCTACTCTGGTTTCCTTCCATAGTCCAAAGACATGTAAATTAGGCTAATTGGCGTACAAATTGCCCATAGTGTGTGATTGTGTGTATGTGTGCCCTGCAATGGATTGGTACCCTGTCCAGTGTGTACCCTGCCTCATACCCTAAGTCTCCTGGGATAGGCTCCAGGCCCTCGCAACCCTGTATACATGATAAAGTGGTATAGACGATGAGTGAAAGTGAGTGTTCTCTAGGACAATGCATTAAAAAAACTTACCTACAGTGTCATTTCAGTATCAGTTTGCTATATAATGTTTTTGTCACAGGCCTGTTTCGCATTTAATGGAAGTCAATCATCGCCTATGGCTCCCAAATGATAGAATTCTGACTAGTTAATGAACTTTATTAAAAGGTCATTCATTGCAAGTGTCCCAAAAGCCAGATATAATAAAATATATTCTAAAAAGACCCCTTGCTATTTTTTTTAATTTACTTTTTATACAGTGCAGGGCAGGGATTCCTGACATTTCACAACTCACAACCAAATACAGCTCAATGCTCACTTTCCCCAAAACAAAATATAAAGTTAGAATCATGTGACCTCTAAGTGAGAGTTTTCAGTGTGATGCTCTGTACCATTTAACAGTGAGGTTTGTGCTATAATACGTTTGGGAAACCCAGCTGAGGTCACTGCCATGACATTGCAGTGATAACATTCTTAACATATAACAGTGAATAAAAGGAGGATGGCACAATGGCACAACGGCAGTGAAATATTCCAGTAACATCATGCATATCTTTTTAGTTAGTCATTTGTTACATTATGGAAATACTGACAAGCATTAATCTATAATGTTAATGTTGAAAGAGAGAAAATATATAAAACACACTGGTGAGTTTAGAATCTGCAACTATAATTTTGTATGTGTATAGCCTGAATAATCTGAATTCACACTCTGCAGTGTTTCTGACTGAAATGATGATGACGATGACGACGATGATGATGACGATGAGGATGATGTAACCAATACGCTACTGGTCTAAAATCAGATTTTAAACAATGACATTTGAAAATAGCTAATTAAAAAGAAAAAAATATATTTTTGTATAAATATATTTTGCATACATTTGATGTTTCTCAATACCAGGAATGTACCAAGCTTCCATTCTTACAATATTTGATTTTACATCATGTACACGTCTCTTACAGCTGTGTTCTGTAAGGGACATGTTGTGTACTAAGCGCTACTGCAGAGGTGATTGCTAGCTAACTTAACAACAACAACAACAAAAAAACACTCTTTATGATATTCTAAAAATATTATTTTAAAAAATCATATGGTATTAGGTGAAGCTTGTTCCCAAGACGGCAAATCAAATTTATCTAATCATTAACAGATTTCAGCATGCATTCAGCTTACACATCAACAAATCCACCATCGCTATGTCATTGCATTAAATTATATCTAATTAACGGAATACTTTTCAAAGCATTGAAGGTAATGTTGGTTTAGCATCTCTTGGTTAAGCATGCCTGCGCTCTGTGAGCGCGTTGTTTTGCGTACAATGCAAACCAACAGACTAATTAGCGATTGAAACCCGGCTAACACGCTGAACTAATACAAGCTTCCTCTGACACTCTCACAGGAATAAGCTTCTTATTGTTATGCTAACACTCAAAACAGATTCTGGTCCACGTATTTAGCATCACTGTCCTCTGAGTCAGGCTTTTGTTTACAACGCTAACTGACTGCGCTAATTATTCTAGCTGCTAAAATCAACATTGATTGCTCTATGTATAGTTCTTCTTTTCTTTTCTATGATCACTGCATACAGTATGTGTGATGATTTCTCTTTAGCTGTTTAGGTGTAACTTTTAAATTAAACCCTAGTGTTTGGAATATACATTCTTCTTCTTCTTCTTCTTGGTTTTTCTCACTGAAAGAGACCAAATTGGTCTCAGCAGGTGAAAGTAAAGAAACATGAGGCCTTTGATTTCCAAACAAAGCCCAGTCGTACCTCTGTGAACATCTTGACTGATTAACACTCCAACGGTGAGGGGGAAAAAAGAAATAAAAGCACCCTGACACCTCCTTAACATGGCAAATCTTTCATAGAAGCAGACTTCAGCTATGGCTGAGGAAGCTTTTAGTTTGTGCGTGTGTGTGCGTGTGTGTGTGTGAGAGAGAGAGAGAGAGAGAGAGAGAGAGAGAGAATGAGGGAGATTTGAAGGAGAGAGAAAAAAGACTTTTTCTTCCACACCTGTTAATAGGACAGATTACTTGCAATTAATTCAGGATTTTTATTCAGACACGACTTCCTATCTGTCCCCTTTCGAAAGATAGATACAACAACTCTGCATAATGCGTGAATTATTCAGGGCAAATCTAACGTTTAATCTGCCTTGAATAATCGCTGAGAACAATGAAAAGCGGAAAGACATTTTTCCCTTGATCTTTTAAATTTGCAACACTTTCTGGTGTCAGTCATGTGCTTGAAAAAAAGCAAGTTGATAACAAAACTCTAGGAATATATATTCTGATAAGAACAATCTCATTGATAAAGTATTGATTGTTTTTTGCAAGTACTGTGTTTTATTAGAGCTTCTTGATTGTAAACTGAAATGGTGTGAATTTGTAATTTTCTAATGGATATGTGGTGGAATACGGTTTATTTCGCTGCTCATCATTTATTGCTTGTTGGGTATCAAATCTGTTTGAGGGCTTTTATCATTCAAATGAGGAGTTTTCCATATTTCTTTCTTCATACAGTGGCTTTTTGAGGGAACCTGATGTCAGATGCAGTACACACACACACACACACACACACACACACACACACACACACACACACACACACACACACACTGTATAACTATTGTTCTGTCATTTGACGAGGCTTCATTATGTGTGCCATATGCTCCTGTGATTTCTGTTCTCTTCTCGTCACTCAGGTTCTGCAGGCGTTTTCCTGACAATTATACTGTGTGATGCTTTGATTAGTGCACGCATTCTTTCTGTGTCTGAAACTAGCATCACACGTATACACAAAAGACGGCTTGTAAATCACAATCTGTAATATGGCGTATACTGTATTATGCATGCTTTAAAAAAAAAAAAAAAGCAAAAAACTTTGAAAAGAAAAGAAAAGCATATGACCATACACAGAGACAAATCATTCTCCATTCATAAAGTGTGCTTGTTTTGTAAAGCAATTTTAGCATGAACAGATAAAAAAAGAATCTACTGCAGATTTTATCAAATGCTCAAATTACAATAATAAATGAAAATGTCTTTTTTTCCCCTTTTTTACATTTGGTTCAGCAAGTCAGCGCAATACAGCTGCCTACTTTACATTCATTTCCCTTTTAAAATAACGAAATAATGAAACCAACTGGCCACATCACAGTTACAACAGTAAATGTTCACCGCACTTATAATCACATTTCGTTATTTAAGTTAGCACATTTTACTGTATATAATAATCAGCCTATATGTGGCATATTTTCACGTTTCATTGTGAACAAAACTGCTGATTATAAGGACAAAGAGACGGTGCTCCTATATGTTAAGTTATTTAACAAGGACATATTTCCGCATTAGCGCTTCTAATGTGATAAACTGAATGGCTCATATCAGTAGAGGTGGAGAACTTGAACTTGAACATACATACCCGTGTATTTGCTGAACTTGAATACACAACAAATCATAGGGTCATTTCAAGGCCACACGCTTCACACTAACATAGTGATACTGGAGGAGCTATCAGTAAAAAGGTTGAGTTTTTGACAGCATAAGTGTGTCACTAGATATATTCCAAGCGAAATCTGCCCGGCTCTCTGGACGCACATCATTGTATTTAGGCAGAGCTTGATCGAATATTGAATGAAGCTGAATATGGATAATGGATTCGCTTAAGTTTATTTGGCTGGGCTGCAGCGACTGATACCGGGAAGAAAATGGCTCCCGGCCAGGCTAACATTCCCCGTGGTCATTAGGCATAATAAATTTACAGATCCTGTGCCAAAGGTTTAGATTGATTTGTTCTGAACAGTACTAACACAGGCGGGATCTCAAGCTAGAGCATAGAGCATAATTTGTTCATAAAAGGATGATTTTCTTGTGTAAAGGAAAACAGGTATACAGTGTATAAAAAATTATCCACCACTGATTAAACATGGGAGCTAATATTAATAAAGACTGACAAGCCTGACCACAAGGAGGCCCTCTGCCTCAATATAAGCTGCCGAGCCTGTCTCGTTTTGTGTCAGGGAAAAAAAAAAAAATTGCATGGTCTTTACCGTAGCAAGTGCGCGAGGCGTGCTCAACAATTCTCCTTGAAGTTTAGAGAGACGTCAGGTAAAGACAGAGCCCTCTGAAGTAGGCAACCTTGCCGTCATGTGACAGACAGGAGAGCGAACATACTGTTCTCCGAGGCCTGTTTGAAACCTCTCTCATTAACGACTAACCTCCCTGCTCTGCCTTAACGAATCCTCAGACTGGTCGACTTCCAGTGTAAAGAAAGAAAGAGGGAAGGGGGTAGGGGTACAGGTAAATGACAAAGAAAGAAACCTTGATGTTAACAAAACAGGCCAATATTGGTTTTAAGGAGGAGAGCAAAGGAGCGGGGAAACCTAGAAATGTAAGACGTAGGAGAGACAGAATGCACGGAAGATCGCAGTTTCGTTTTATAAATTTTAAAGCTGATTAAAAATCAAGAGGACACGATGCTAAAGAGGAGTAATGGGTTGCTGATCACGGTGATGCAGACGAAGCCGAAAAAACAATTGATGCTTCATCTAACCTTTGTTGTCCTCTGTATGGGAGTAAACCTGCTAAGCCCCCCCACTTGCTTCTTAATCTGGTCCTAATCACTAGGAGGAAATCTAGTCCCACCTTAAGGTGCTTGGCGTTAGAAGTAGGTAGTAGGGATTATCAAAGAAACCCTTTCATGTTGAGACGATGACCTTCCTGACCTTCTCTTAGTGCCAAGAGGAATCAGTCCGAGCTTATTGTGGCTCCAGAGTAGGCGTCTTCAGCCCGTAACCGCGCATCAGGAGGAGGCTGTCGACTGCCGCTAGGTGAGAGGAGAGGTCGCAGAGGTCACGAAGCCTTGCTGTCAGGGATAGAAGTGCGGCACAATCGCCTGTCAATCTTTCCATCAGATCAAAGTACGGAGAAGAGTCTCTCTCTGTGTGAGATATGCTCATGAATTTACCCACTGCGCAACCCCGGCTCCTCTCAAATCATATTTCAGCTCAGTCGTGCTAATGAGAAAAGCAGAATTAACCTCCAGAGACAGATGTGTGTTGATGATCAAAAAAAAAAAAAAAAAAAAAAGAGGAAAATGTGTTTCATGTACAGTAGAGTAGTGAAATGATTTTAATCAGCATTTGTCTCATCTTTTTTTTTTTTTTTTTTTTTCCTCAGGTGAAAATGTACACTAGAAATTTATTTATGAATGCTTGAGAAATAAAGCCAAATTTATCGGGTTTCTTTTCACGCATGTCATTTTGCAATGGTTAAAAGTACCATATTTCCATGAAATATCATAAAATCACACTTAACTGTTATCATCTTTTTTTGGTGCATGTCTGCTTTCAATAAATCACACCCACATTTTGAAAACTTCTTTTTATTAAAATGACAGCATAACTTTTCTTAAATTTTAAAAACTGATAAATTACAAACTGTCACTGTTAGTGGAGTACACTCAGGATTTTGTGTTGATTCCTCAGTTCACAGTTTATTGGGAGTATTATTACAATTTGGAGTGTGATAAGACGACATCATGGATGTCATCTTGCCTCTCTATACCATGTCCTGCTTCTCTAAAAGAATCTAATGAAAGCATCATGTCATTATGGATGAGTAAAACTGCACCTCAGTGCCCAGGTCTTTAGGGGGCCACTGTGTGGCCCTGTGGCTCCTGGCTTTCGTCTTAATCCTCTGGCTAATAAGTTCATAGCCTGGCCATATGCTCCCGTGCTGTTTCGAAGGGGGGTAGGTGTCGGCCCATGCCACTTACACCGGGCCGGCCCATTTCTCAGGTACCTCCCCCGCCGGCCAGCCCTTTGTTCGGGCGGATCAGTCCACTCCATGCCGTGAATGTGCTGAATTGATTAGCCTGCACCGTATAATTGTCAAGCAAATCCCCCCTCCCTAATCATTTCCCATCCATTTGAAAAGGACAACGTGCATTCTCCTTTTTTCTCCACCTTCTATTCGAACTATACCCACTCCCCCCTCTCTTTTCATGCCTCTTGGTTTTGGTTTTGCCCCCCTCCACCCTTCCATTCCCAAACCCAAGCCACCCCCTTCACGTTGAAGAAAAAAAAAAAGGGGTAGGTGGGGGGGGGGGAGACGAATAAAAATAAGAACGGATTCTTCTATCCCGCCGGCACTCTGGCAAAGGATGAAAGGGGCCGGCGGGTGGACGTGTTCTAATCTGCCGCCCTGGAGTGTGAGCGGCGAGTCGACCACAGCTCTTACCTGCCCACTCTGGGGAGAGTGGGAAGGAAGGGAGGGTGCATATGGGGAGCAAGGGATAAAGAGAGAAAAAGTGAAAGAGAGTTGTGGGGAGATTTTGGGGCACAGGCGCCAGCTCCAGCTTCTCCTGCAGCTTGGCTCATTCAAACATGAGGCCCAAAAGCCGTACTCGGGTCAAAAGTCTGGCATATTTACTAATGCCGCTTACTGTCATTGACTGGGCAGTGTTCAAGGGGACAAGTATTACAGATAAAGACTGATTTTTTCACCCACTATATACCATGAGTATTTCCACGTTATATTGCTAGAGTCATAGTCAGAAATTGTCTACAAGGTTATCCTGAAATTATATTCAATATAAATTAACACCTTTTTGAAATCAACTGTTGCTTGTCTGGGATTCTCTATCGTAACATCTTCAGATTTTTCACTGGGCTAAAATCCAACTCAGTTCCATTTCCACTTTTTTTCTTCATGACATGCACAAGCATATCCTTCATTTTTGGTTTATCTCTTTTAAATCCCTATGTATTTAGTTTTATTCAAAATTACATCTGTCCATACAACAACTGGCAGCTAATTCACTGAAACCCATCAAATTCCATCATCAAAGTTCATGACTCAGTGTTCATAAAATCTATTGAGTTCAATGAAGTCTCCTTTGGGAAAATGTTGGAGGTTCAGGGTCATAAGGGTTGTGACTCGGGTGCATCTCCCCATTGACCAAACGCAGTCAGGTCCACGCGAGGTCAGATGGGGTCCTGCTAAGTGGTTTGAACTAACGTGTTAAGTCTGGACACAAGCATGACCACAGATGCTTGTGCTGACCTGGATTATAGCCAGTGTACACGTTGTCCATGTGCATAGAACCATGAGGTTTATATAAATAAATATCTGTCATGATCTGATCAGGTCTTGAGTGACTTTCCATATATACAGTATATATGTAACGTGTAACATGTATTTAGTCAAGAAATTTTGGCTTTAACTACTGAACAATTAGAAGCCAGAAGTTCAGTGAGGCATATATAAAATTTTTATAAAATAGAAGGTTTTCATTTTTAAGGAACAGACAAACAGCAATATTTTATTTGTCATCCCATTGTCAAATATATTGCCTCAGTGGAAGTTTTCACAATGTAATCTTTTAATCATAGCTTATCAAACTCAATATGGCACTGCCTGTGTAAACTACAGCTATTAATTCTCTGATAATAACTGTCTGGGAAATATATATATTTATACACACACACACACACACACACACACACACACACACACACACACACACACACATATATATATATATATATATATATATATTATATATATATATATATATATATATATATATATATATATATATATATATATATATATATATATATATATATATATATACATTATACAACTTTTGTCTAAAGTGCCTAACATGGCTGTACTTGGCACTGCAGGAGCTAGTGTCAAAGGTCATGTCAAGAAGTGACCATTAAAATGGCTGACAATAGACTGGTCAAGCATGTCATGACTGTTGGGAATTCAGTGTCCTTTTATATAAGCACGCAGGTCTTAACAATAACAGTCCGTATGGAGGATGGCAGACCAGGGTGTATGTTGGACATGAAACAGGTCGAAGGTTAAGTGACCAGGCTTGTTAAAGGAAACGTAATAATCAATAACAATGATGATTTCTTTGTATATAAGGTGCAGTATTTGTTGTAGATAATCTATTGAATAAATATTCAACCAAAAATTCCAAAAAGTCTGCTTCTTTATAGAAGTCGGCGACTTACTTTATAAAAGGTTTCATCAGTCCAGTAAGCTCTCCTAATAACTTACCAAGCACTTGACATGAAACTCATCAAACCAGGTGGAAGATCCACATCTAGTGTGGATTAAAGGACTAACAGCATTGTCCCACGATGGAATATGAATATGTTTAACTAAGGGCTCTTTTTGTTTGGCCACCCTGTGTTGACACAAAGTAGGCCCGTGGGACAGCTCAGAAAGGTCACTGACCTCCCTTGTCTTGATGACAAACTGTCGTCTGGTATGTTTTTTTTCCCACAGTCCTCTGCTCTATTGTCCGTTTAAGGGACCTTTTAGCCAGGGAAGACTGGTTCAATGGCTAACGGACAAATTATATGGTGGAGAATCTACAAAAAATCTTCAGCCACTGGCTGTCATTTGCATATTTGATTTTCGCATGTCAGAGGGCAGAGTGTCACATTTACCTTTAAAAAATGTACAGATAATGAGTGAGAAACTTGAAATTCTCAGAGTGATCCAATCAGAGTGATCCAAATGAAATAAGTGAAGATTTTTTTTTTTTTTTTTTGGCAGTTTTATGACTCGGAATAAAAGTATGGGAGAAAATAGTGGATAGGTATTCAATGTAGGTCAAGTTCAAGTATGAGTGATTTTAACTGGTATATGAATGAATCATATAGCGATAATAAATGGAATGAAGCACTGGGGAAATCTGATTTCGTTCACCAGTTTAAGTCTGTATTCTGTCCTTTTCTTTTTGCTCAGATATCAGAGGATACTGGACATTTAGATACAGAAGAGGCAGTTATGGGAACAGTTGGCTGCAAGTGGCATAGAAGTAACAGCTACATTAAAAGTTTTCACTGCCCTAGTTGAGGGCGTTTTTTATCACAGATGCAGTGATTTTGTAGGATTTGAGCATTTGAACTGTACATGGTCTAGCTGTAAGTTCTGTTCTGAGCAGACTCAAACGCGTTCATTAGTGGTATGTTGATGGTGGTATGAAACTGCGGCAATAGATTTTATTTTTGATACCCATGACACTCTATTCATTCTGGATGGGATGCTACAGTACAAGGCTTGCATTGCACAGCGGTACAAAGAGAAATGAAAAGCAGTAAATAAGGGCTCTTAACCCTGATTTATTCTGCTGCAACTGCGTATCTCACATAGGTCTCTGACTTCATATTTGCATGTGATGTGAGCATGTACACTGGGGGGCAGTGTCACATATACCCAAACAGTATTTACAAGAAACCAAAAAATAGTGGGATAAAGTAAAGGTGTTGGGGGGGGGGGGGGGGGGCACAACAATCCAATTATAATTCAATTATAAATGATAATGTCTTATCTATTGTGACTCATTTGTATTATTCAGTATCAGGTAATGTACATGAAAAAAAAAAGAGTTGCTATGGTTTACATCACCTACATTGTGTCTTCACTGAGAATCCCTTGGAGGAATAAAAGAAAATGCACTGTACAGTTCTGTACATTGATTAATTTGGCCAGACTACTGGCGGCTACAACCGGTATAAAGCCTCAGATTCATATTTGCATCTACGACAATATCATGTTTGTAGTTTTCCATAAATGAATCCATTATACAATATATCACTGTGAGATGCGAGTATGATATATACTCACTTATGCTTTTAATTTCTAGCTGTCTAGCTACAGTTTTATTATAGGTGTTATATATATATTTTTTTATTAACACAATGTAAAAGTGGTTTAACTGATATTAATAGAAAGCAAATACGTTCTATTTCTGTTGCCAGCTATCATGTATAATATTTATAACAGAACAGAATTTTATAAAATGTTGGACGGATGCTTTTCCAAGGCCTTTAGAAAGTCATAGGCGTATTACGGATACATTATTGTTGTTATATTTCTGATAAAAATTAAACATAAGCCTTGCCCTGAAAACACAGGTGGGTATGTTAGGCGGGTACTGTCATCATGGTGTGTAAATCCTTGCTCTTATAGGTCTTCAGACCAGATCATACAAGTTTATATTCAGTCAATAATCATAACTGCTCACTCGCTCCACATTACATGAATGTAAAAACTCATTGTTCAATGTTGCCTCCCATGGGAGCCCAATACACACCTCTAGTCTCATCCAGATGTCCGGAAAGGCTTCCTGGCAAGCTTAAATAAATAAATAAATAAACAAATAAATAAAATATCTGTTTATTCTGAATAACATATTGCTTGCCCATAAAACGCCTCTTTGCATTGTGATGCAAATTTGCAAATATCATTTAATGCAGAAGTATAAACCCCTTGGATGGATGTGTTTTTTTGTTTCATTGAGAGAGACTATGCCTGTACAAAAAAAGGGGCGAGAAGAATAGCTCTTATGATGTCATGGCCATGAGAAGAGGTCAATGCAACAGTGATGTCATTACAAGATGGCAACATCATTCTCTCAATTTACTCAAGAACCAGTAGCATCACGGCACCAAGATTCATGTTGTGCTGAGCATTATTATTTGAATATTCTAAAAATATACATACATATATATCTGTTGTGCAAAGCATATAGTTTATATTGCTTTATATTATTGCAAGTTGCAAACACAACTGAGAAGTTCCTAATATATAAAGTATATTTAATACGAGGAACAATGTGCAGTAATAATGCAATGATTCCAGAATAGTGATTAATAAAATCCAAAACAGCTGATCAAAAAGACTTACTGTTCCATGTTCTTCTATGTTCTTATAAATTAAAAAGGTGTAAAAAAAATATGAGATTTTTGTACTGTAAATCTAATCTAGTACAATTCTCTCTGTTGCCAAAGTAATTCAATAGATATCACATAGAATACCATTATAGTTTTTGCTGTCAAATTAAAAAGCAAATAAAAAAATTATTATGACATAATATATGAAAAATACTAAAGAAATTCATTTAAAAACAAACACATAAGATTTTCATATATTTTCAATATAAGTGATAATCAGCACATGCCTAATGAATGTATCCACTGCACGGTGCGGTGAGAAGTTACACATTCTCATCCTGCATCTGCCTCCTTGGTCGTCAGCCATGTTCACGTCTTCTCTCTCTCATTCACCTCCGTCGTCCCTCATCTGGATTTATCTGCGTCCTCTAGTCATGATGACAGGGTAAATATTCATGCAGACATCCAAGGTTCCGCACACAATTACTGGCACGCTTCGCACAGTTTGCCCCGCCAGTTAAATTCTTAAAGGGATTATTTAGCAAGATGAATGGGGCCAAAGTACTGAAGGGCATCCCAGAGTTCTTCAAACAAAGCTTATGCTGTGATTGGCCCGGTGTGGACAAGGGGGGAAATAATTCTGGGTCTAAAGCTAATTGAGACTCTGTTATTCTGGAGATTGGCACTGAAGTCGTCACGTTATATGCATTGACATTTTAGATGAGGTTGTTAGCATGAAGCTGCTGTTCACCTAGATGAGGAAGGGGGGAAAAAATGTGTTATAGGATAATTTCTGTGAAAATTACAAAATCTTCTCGTTACTCCCAAACATTATCGGCTAAGTCTCCATTAGGCTTAATTTTTAGTGCCAGTGCAACAACAAAGAAGCGAATAAAATGTACCTTTGCTTACTATATTGGGAGGTATGGGGAGAATTGTACATTTCTTTCTTTTCATTTTTTTTAAATACACTTTCTGCAGTATGCATAGAATTACACTAGAATTCCTTATTTATTATGACATCTAATGAATAAATATTCTCTCTCTCCATGAGAAATTAAATGCAAGCAGTAAGATTAACAACTTAAAATTGCTTTTTATAAATAGCAATATCTATTGCAATGTAGCTTTATATACAGTAGTCCCCGTCTCCCATATGTCCGTTCGACTGCTGAGATTTACGCATGTACAGTAACGTTTCTGTGCTTTTGAAATGCATTATTACTGTATATGATTGTTGTTTGTGAGCAGCAATATATGCGCGTGGTGTGTGTGTGTGTGTGTGTGTGTGTGTGTGTGTGTGCATTGCGCTGATGCTTTGTGTCATGCTGCGAGTTCCTCCTGAGAGCCACTGTGCCACATCAGGGTAGGTGCAGCTGCACTGGCTTTCATCTCCTCAGGCGCCCGGTGGGGGGCCGCAGTATTTATGTGTACGTGTGAGTTTGAATGTGTATATTTGTGAAAGCAAGTGGGGGGAAGTGTAGTGTTGTGTAGTGTACTGTAGGTCTATGTTTACGGCTTATTAAAAAATTAAGCGGATTGCGGAGCTTTTCAGGACACTCTACTGCACTCTGCTCGTCAATCGATGATTTCTAGCTGCTTGCCATATGGAATGATGTAATCATATGATTTCCCATTTTCTGAACATGTGACACGACCGGTGTCCATCATCCAGAGCGGCTCCCTTCGGAACCGTGTTAGCAAGATGCAAAGCACCAGAGAGAACTTTCCGCGGCAGCCGAAGGTTACGGTGCAATTTGCAAATCCTCCGTACACCTTTTGCTCCATTCTGCTGCTGCCTGAGGCTGGGCAGAACGTTTGAACTCCTGTGGTGTGCCCTCAAGGCAAGGGTTGCCTCCGAATTTCAGCATTCCATCTATCCCTGTCTTTGATTTGCCTCATCCCAGGACACCTAGCATATTTGAACTCTTCATCCTCACTTCAGTGAGCACTGAATCCTGAGAGCCCACCTGTTTTTTATGGTTTAAATGAAACTAGTACGAAAGTAGAAGACTTTCGTGATGTATAACGCAGTTTATATATTTTATAAACCCTGATAGCATTGAGTGGACTGGTGAGGAGTAATATTATGACTCTGAGGTTTAGGGGTACAGCCTTGATGCACCTATACAGCAGTGTCCTAGTGCTTTAGTGAGGACTTCTGCATAGTTCTGTACAATCATTAGTGGTTAAAGGTCACTTCCTGTCACTGCAATCCTGATATCTTCATAGATACAGGATTGCACTCTAAAGAGATGACTCTCTGCCAATTGAAATGTCTTTATCTTTGCACTTAAGTGCGAAAATGACATTTAGGCAGGCGATCTTTCTCGTCTTATGTAGGAATAGCCGTAATAGCTGTTCTTCTTCCGCAGGTTCCTTATATAGATGTGATATTAGTAATAACCAATTAGTGAACACTGGTATACCATTGATTTGTCAGCAGGAGGCCTTGTCTTGACATCATTCAATCAGATGTGGCCTCATCCGGTTGGCGAGTAGTAGCTGTTACATTTCGGTGCAAAAACGAAAAAACCTCCTTCTTCCCTTGCCATTCATTCATACAGTAATCAGAGTTAATAAGTGACTCTACACACGTAGGAAGGCTTCTATTGCCTCTATAGTGCTTTGAATCAGCTTTGCCATGTTCCCACCCCGGCCCTGTCAACCCTTGCCGGCCTTTCCTCTGAGTGAGTCCTCATTAGCAGAGGCTCCTTTTTCTCAGCTCTCTCTGAGAGACAGATCATTAGAAGCAGCGGTAAACAACTGCAGCAGAGCAAGTTTAAGTCAAGTAATTTACCCTTAATGTATAAAGTTGCAGAGAGGACGAGAGTCCAAAACACAACAATCCTGCATTAAACGCTGTGGAATGAGGAACGGGTGTGAAATTCGACCCCAGATTCATTGAGTTAGAATCAAATAATGACCCAAGAGGAGATTCCAGGTAAGAAGCAACAAAATGGTGTAAACTGTGGCTGCAATTGTTCTGCTGGTACAGTATGCTCTTTTTGTTTGATAATATTACAGTATTATATGAAGAAATAAAAAAAATAAAATAAACATAACATTTTTTACTTTTTGTTTGTTTGTTTGTTTGTTTGCTTGTTTGTTTGTTTGCTTGTTGATTTGCTGAGAATAAAGTCTTTGGTACTGTATATCTGATAGATTACAGATTATAATGTATATTATATCTGATAACAAACAACAAAATTGTTATTCCAGATCAGATAAAATGTTTACGTCATTACATCAGTGCAATTTGGCAGGATCATCCAAATTACAAACCAGATGTTATGCTCATTCAGATGTATAGTAAAGCCACTACTGAATAACTCTAAAACAATTAACACTATATGTGTAGTAAATAAATGTAATTATAATTAAGTGTAAACGGTTTTAATTTATCTGCAATATGTTCCTTAATTAATAAGATATAGCATTTTTTTTTCAGTGCACCGTATATCATACAATATACACACTTCAACATGTAAAGTATATGTACTGTACAAAAACAAAAAATCATGGTCAATATGTTCAAAACAATGGTGCGATTAGTAACATAATTCGAGGAAACATAATGCTACACATTATTGCCATAATTCAATTCGAGTTTTAAAAAAATGTGAGGGCCACTCTGTAATAATTAGTTTATTAGTATCTCCTTCAGGACAGTCAAATCTTAACAAAGCCAGATGATTACTTTTATTAATAATACACATAAAACAATGTTGTAAAAGTAATTTTTTTTTTCTTTTTTAAGAACTAGCCAGGAATATTATTTACTATTAAAACACGGAACCTTTTAAAGTCTAACTTGTGATTTCTAACAACTGTAATCCTGTTTAATTTTCTACAATTTGGAGATGAATCAGATTTTAGATCTTTAACAGTGAAAAAGAACTCCAAATATAATTAATGTCTATGTGCACTTGGTGTTTTGCATTACAGAAAAGAAAGAAAAAAATCTGTGATTTCTATCATTAACATTAATGTTTGTATTTAACTTTGGAAAAAAAAAATCTATAAAAATGAAAATAAATGAATATCCACATATGAAACACACAGCATTTCTGATGTGTAATATTCCCAGCAGTCTGAGATTTTATTAAAACGACAGTCTTTCGTTTTCATCATTTTAATCTGTACGTGCAAATCTACTTTCTTTACCCTACTGATACTAATTAAATAAAAGAAGATGGGGTGGACATTAATATTACAACACTATTCATACAAAGTACCATTTCACAGCTGCACTAGTACTGAACTCAAACCTGAAAGGTTTCTGCCTTTTTCTGTTTGGAAAAGCTATTTTATCCTCAAGCCATGTTGAAATTACCGAGGCCTCAGCAGGCCTTCTCGCTCCTTTCCTCTCAGGTAGAAAAAGGAACCACTCTCGCCTGTTCCTCCCTTTCTCTCTGCCTCTCACGCTTTATTCAAAGTGAATGCGTAACTGAATACGAGATGGTCCGGGCGTCTTTCAAGGGCCAGGGCTAATGAGATGTTTTACCTTGAAATTAGAGCAAGGCTCCGTCAAACTAGTACAGCCGGCTCCCAATCAGGTACAGAAGTCAGGATTGCTTCGAAAAAGAGACAGGGAGGGTACGAGAAACAGGGAGCGGGTCTATTGAGGGAACGAATAAAGCTATTAAAGAGAGCGGATTAAAACAGGGAGGCCATTTTGAAGCTCTGTGCAGAAAGAAATGTAGCATAAAGTCTAATGCTAACCCTGTTTAAAAAAAAAAAAAAAAAAAAATATATATATATATATATATATATATATATATATATATATATATATTTTTTTTTTTTATTCATATTCATTCAAGAAGGCTAGAATGAGAAGCAGTGTGTGAGGGTCACATAAGTGTAAGGTTTTTGCTATTATAGAGGTGGGCTATAGGATTTGATGAACAGGTAAGGTTAGTTATTAACTTGAGTTAACATGTGCAAGCCAAGCCAAATGAGGATGGGTATGAAAAAAAAAAAAAAAAAAGCGTAGAAGATTTGTGTCTAAGGGGCCCACTTTTAAATCAGAGGCCCCAGGATGGAAGCATGGAGGAGCAAGAGAGTGTACGGCTACTGTCATGTTAATGAAAGAGTCTCAGGCTGTGAATGGGGGGAGCCTCTAGTTATCTGCACGCTAATTAATGCATGCTATGGAGAGAGGGTTATATGCATAGTAATCGTGGGGGAAATGGCGGTATTAGTGTTGTGGGGGATGGTGGTGGAGAAAGCCTGCCCGGAATTTAAAACTATATCTAATGTATATCCTGATTGCTTCATATTCTAATATTAATTTATATCAACATACAAGTCTTGTCTTTTCAATAGTGTAATTGAGTTTATTAATATGCACTTAAGAATGGTTGTCCTTAATCAATTGTCAGTTAAAAAAAAAAACTATGACAGAATAATTGATGATTAAGAAAAAAAAAAAGATGTATTTTTATTATGATTAAATCAATTCGGCTCTTTTTCTCCCCCTCACCAAAGATAACAAATAAAATTGTAGTCACCCATTAGGACATTAGAGGTGCAAGCTCTCCAGACATGCCTGATTATAATTTTAAACAAATCATAAATCCTTTTCTGTTTTCTCATGTTCATCAAACTTCAGCCTCCTCCCCGTTGTATAAGTAAGCGGTTTTGTAAGTGGCTCATCAACATCACCTCGGAGTCTGGTTTTAGTAGACCCTTTTGACCTTTTTCGTCTGGCCCAGACGAAAGACCCCTTTTCCCACACATGACCGTGTGGTCGAACCTGCATCAAGAGACCCAGCATATGGCCTCAGGCTCTAACTATTGTCTGCCACTGGTTTGAAAGATGTACCGTGATCATTGTGAGCATTGTGAGACAGGAGAAGTGCGTCTGGAGGAACAGACATGTGCTGATCAGAGCTGATCCCTACATTCACAAGTGCGCTTTCCCACCAGGGTGTTCATTATGATTAGCACAGATTTAAAAAAAAATATATATATAATAAAAAAAAATTTCTTCACTGGCATTTATCAATCAGAGGGTGTTTATCCTGGCCTGAAATTTTCGAGACAGTTCAGTAAATATTTTATTAACACCGACTATACTAGATGATGTGGATCTGAAATGAATCAATTCCAACAGTATGAATCAAGTATAAAGGATATACAGAATTGGTCATTCAAATGAAAAGACGTATTTAAACAAAACAGTTTGCACTCCACTAGAAGTCCCATTTAATAACTATTATTTAATCATTCATCAATTTATATCTGCCACATTAATCTTAAAACTGCTTGTGTGTTTTTATAAACCTCAAGTTGACAGAAAGCAAATAGAAAGAGTCGTTTGCAACGCAGAAAAAGAAGAGAGGTCTCAGGGGAAATAGTTAAAATTAGGTTTCATCATTCCTACGACCTGATCTAAAATTCTCCTTCATCACCTTTTTAGGACAAGGAGCAGCCGATGGCAGTATGTATTCTCACATCAATTTGTTGAAAGTGACACTCTCGGAGTAACTTTCAAGGTGGAGACCTTGCACTTATGAAATCCGTTTCGTTATTCTTGCCATGTTAAACATGTTTTATCCTGAGATTGCTTCAGGTTTAAGCTCTTTCTTTCTAAAAATGATATAAAAAATAGATATTGTGCCACGTACCGAGGAAATAATAAAACAAAGGTCATGTAGATAAATATCTATCTATCTATCTATCTATCTATCTATCTATATGATAAAAAAATACTTAATAATATTATTACTGTCTGCAGTTTACACTGTCATAAATGTATTCTGGATAATTTTTCTTTGTTTTGTTTCGTTTATTTGTCTTCCAGAGAAAAATCTATGCAATCACTAACTGATCTTTTAATTATTTATTTACCCTTATTTTGTTATTAAGAAATCCAAAGAGAAAATTGGAATTAATATATATATATATATATATATATATATATATATATATATATATATATATATATATGGATGACCTTTATCATGTAACTAGGTGGAATCTAACTTTGGTTCAGTTAAATAATTGTTTTTTTTCAACCGCACACAGTTACTGAATGTATTTTTTTTAATTAATGTGGACGTACCGTGAACATAAAATTATAAGAGGGAAAGAAAGAGGAACTATAACTATGCTGTTTGTATACGATTGAAAAGAAAGAGGGGGAAATGTCGGTGCTTTTGCAGAAAAGGCTCCCAGGTCACTGATGCCATTTTAATTAAACTGTTGCTAGGTAACAATGGCACGGCGTTTGCTAAATGGGTTCGCTTTAGAGAAATGAGGAGGAGGGCCCCTGCATGAAGCATGCACATCTCGCTCCCTACAGAAAAGCATCTTTTCTTTACCTTACACAGAGACAGAGCCCCTCACGGAGAGACATGCTAACACAAAACTCTTTCTTTTCCTTTATTTCTCTCGTTTTTTGTTTTTTTTTTACATTTTTTTTATTATTCTCTCTCAGGATGGCATGCAGAGGCCACGTCTCTCCTTTCACCTTCAGCGGCCGACTGATGGGGCCGCAGCTCCTGCAGCCTGCCGGGATGCTACGCGACACACACACGCAGCGCGCACGCGGTCTCCAGCAGCAACTTGAGCACCGCAGCAAACAGTCAGGCACGGCAGAGCCATGTCAATGAATGCGGAAGTAAATCTCAGAGCCGAGGCCATGCTTTCAAGCAGCAGTGACTAAGGGTTTATTTCTTCTTCTTAGACACACATTGTGGCAGTAATGTATGCGTCTCGAATACATCTCAGGTTCTTTCTAATTCTAATATCCCAGCTCTGTTCTCCTCAGATAATGCCACAATTTACAGCCGCATATTGTCAGATAAACGATGGTGGCTTTTCATAGCTAATGGGCATTTCCCTTTAACAAATAATAGCTAAGACCTCAAAAAAGAAAGGGGAGAAGAAAAAAAAATAAAATCAGGGGCTATTTCTCAGCTTGACTTTGCCTGTAACAGACATTTTTACACAGAACGCATTGACACCAATCGAGAAATGGCTCAATTTTCAGATTATGCTCGTGCTGATGTATCTTTTTTGTAACAATAAAATTCCTCTTTTTTTTACGAGAAGCAAGAAATCATTCCTGTCATTTTTAGCCTCGTGCAATTCGATTTTGTGAGAAGTCATATATTTTTGGTGCAAGAAAGAAGGCCAGTTAGCTTCTTATACTATGCTTTGATCACTCACACTCAGAAATATGCACCGTGCACGCACGCACGCACGCACACACACACACACACACACACACACACAGACACACACACACACACACACACGTTTTCTTACTATTCTTGTGAGAACTTTCCACTCTTTATTAATGCTCACAAATTTAACCCTTTATTTAGTAACCAAAAGAAAACCTTTCTAATTTGTTTTATAGACATTTTATATCGTGTTTTTCTTATTTTTCTTATTTATTATATATAAAACAAATACACAAAATGTTCTCACTAGGTCAAAACTGCCAGACATTTATATCCTTTTGAGGACTTTTTGTCCCCCAATAAGATGTAAAAACATGCCCCCATACACAGCCTCAAGCAGGACTACTGGAATCTCAGTGTCCCTCGAGGCTTCCAATTGACTGGCTGCTGACCCTTACTGCCCTTGGACTGCTGGCCAAAGCTTAAATGAAAGACTCAAGGGACACATAAAAGGCCACCGAGGTTTAAATTAACAAAGCTGTGCAGGCTTGTACACCACTGACCAAAGATAATTAACCCTTTATAACACCTTTACATACGGGGCATAAGAGAATTTCCCCCAAAGACATAATTACAATTATGAGACATAATTTTAATAACATTCTACCTTCTTTTGAGAAGTTTAAATTTAAATACTGATAAATCACTGTTTATATATATTAACCTGCATATCATAGGGAAAGTTATTCTTTCACCTCCTCATTTTGCTCTATTTCTGGTTAAATATTGTTTTGATGTGATGGTACGTTTTTTTATTGTTAATTCAGCGCACAGTCAAATACAAGAATTTGCTTTAATATCATAGAAAGATAAGACTTCTTATTGAACACTTCATACATTTTCACTGTGATGAGAAAGAAAACAAAGAGGGGAAAAAACAACAAACAAATGATTGCTTTCTCATTTGTGATCTTGCTGCATAAAGTTTTGATCACTAGGGGGCAGTGTAATCAGTTCAAAATCCTCTTTTCTGTCTTTTGTCAGAAACTGACTTTTTTTTTTTTTTCATGCAGAAGTTCACTTCACCTTATTTCCTACAGTTACATATGGCATGAAAAATCACTATCCAACTCAAATATAATTAAATGACATATAACACCACAGCAGCAGACCAATCACGGTGTTAGGGAAATGTCTAGAAGATATTCTTAAAAAGCACGCTCTGAACCTTCAGGATTTTAATCAGTGTGTAGAAATGTTGAAATCTGGTGTAAAATATCAGGTATTGTGATGGTATTATTTATACCAGCATGTAAAGCATTGCATAAATAATACTCTAGCATATAAAATTATGTGCCAAAAGAAAACCTTAAAAGTGTGGAATAATTAACAACTGGATTTCTTCCCTAGGGCATTCATTAACTAAGCAGTGGAATTATTTCATTGACTAAAATGGATGAAATTCTCCGAAACGCGGAGAAGAGTGATACACTTTTGTGACACCATAAACAAACAATATATAAATAAAGTTGTCACTTGACTTCTCATCTTACATTGTTTCATACCAGTATTTTTAATGGTTATTTGAATTATCAATCAAATATAAAAACCTTCCCTTGATGAAGATAGAAGGATGCCAGGCTGATATTTCTGATCAAGCCTCAAGTGTACTTCCTGTATTCATTTAACACAAAGACAGCAAGGTGAGGTCAGCCATTATGTCAACCTCACAGTATTTATTTCCTCTCTTTCAACAGAAACAGCCCAATCATCAAGTCCTCATTATCTGCTGGAGACAATGAATAGGTGATTTAAAAGTGCCGTTCACCAAAGTTTTTTTTTTTTGAGCGCTTCTGTTAAATTGGAGTACTTGGGAATGATGGTCCTGAAAAGGCCACGCGGTGGGCTGCGGTGAAGATGGGTGCTGTGAATAGAGCCCTCTCAAAAGACGAAAAGGCCCACTCTGACTGTTTGTTTTGGAATCTGTCTCATTGATCCAAAGACTGAGAGCAAGGAGAGGGCCGATGTCCCAGGTCATATCAACAATAGTACAAAGGCATATTGTAATGCGTACAGGAATGCTTTTCACTCTCTGGGATCTGGGCTATTCTTTAACCTGTTACGTAGAGTATCAGTGACCGCTTGTACAAAATGCTACAATATATGCACAAAATCGTTATTGGAAACACATTACCTTGAAATTTGAAAAAAAAACACACACACACACACACACACACACACACACACACACACACACACACACACACAATAAATGAGTAATTAGTACCCCTTAAAACCCAACTGGCAGCAACATAACCTAGGTCAATTACGATTTCAAAATATATACGTGCTTATATGGAAGCCTTGCTGGTGTGTGTTAACGGTGAGGCTTCAGACATCAAATTGTGCATTTGGATTTTCAGATATGTCGGGTAGAATGAAAGTTATCATTACTTTTATAACATAATTTTTTTTGGACAATGCAAATATATAGAACCTTTATAGACATTATCATAGAATTATAGAATAGAATATCTTTTAAAAAAAATGTTATTTTTTTTGTTCATAGAAACAACCAAAAACTGCTATAAAAATGTGTATTTTTCGTAGTTAAAAAAATAATAATAATAATTTTAAAAAATGGATAAAAAGCTCTGAGCTTAAAGGGCTACGATTTACAAGCTAATAGGATGTAGGCGGAATAAACAACTTGCTAAGTTTTGTAGCTAGTTATACAAATACAATTACAGCGACAAATGGTCAACAACATTTTCAGTCACAAGATAATTACGCAATTATCTTGTATTTTTCATAGTGGCACATTACAGGTCCTAATAGGGTTAATACTCTACCTGCTATGAGTAGTGTGAATGATGCATGGTGTGGCACAATGCAATATTTGCAATAAATACTGTCATCTCCAAAACGCCTGACCTTTTCTCCTGTTGGCTAACACACAATGGATCACATGAACATATCATGAAGCTATCAACTTGGCAGCAGGTGGCGACTGAGGGAGCTAGTTAAGCTAGCCGTTAAGCTAGCTGAGGTGGTTTCATATATATAGGATGCCATGAACTTCTTAGCACCTGTTAGCTTTGCGTTGGTTTTCTCTTGTTTGTCTGTCAGGTATCACTTAACAACACTGTATAGTTTTACTTTCTGCTCAGTAAATGGCACATTTTTGTAAATGCTTCTTGCCAGGACAGTTTCTGCTACTGCATTGTTTCCTCTGAATATTCATGTGCCATGTTCACAAACCTGCTAACAGACCTTTAGGTAATGTGCTGCTTGCATGCTTGGTTAAGTTGTTTTTTTCGCTTTAAGGCTGATAATGACCTAGCATGTGAACCATCATGTTCAACTCCTATCACAGAAGCACCTGAAGTCAGCCTGCTAGCTTTTATTGAGTGCTGACAGACTCTGATGTAGCCATGGCAGCCACTCTATAGACGACGGCTGCCCAAGTAAGGCTAGATAGTGTTGTACAACCCATATGATCAAACTGCCTTTTTCACACAATGCCAGCTGCAGCAGGATTTTTCAAAATTTCTTTTACAGCACAAAGACTATTGATAGGTTTAAGGTGGATGCTGAAAGGCTTCAACTCACCTTAGAGTGGTAGTAAGTGATAATGAACCTGAGCTTGCCGAAGCTTCGGACCCCAAAAGCAAAGATGGAAACCAGTACTTGACTCGGTGAGAGGAATCCAATCCTTGGTTTGCTTTGGAGGGCAAACCAATGGAGGGAATATCCAACAAAGAAGTCAGATTAGGAATGGTGCCCCATTAAGAGATATGATCAACATGGACACTAGGGCACTGATGGCATGTGGCCCCCAAAAATGAGATAGGAATACATCAACAAACTGGAAATAAGAGGCAGTACATTTGGCCCTGGATGTTTTACTGGTTCTGAGACATTACCATGCATTGGTGTGTTCAATCAAGGTTGCGACAATCCGCTATAATCTGCTATCAGGCTAGCACAAGTTAACGCACCCTTCATGAAGCCAAATTATCTGCCTAGACTAACTTCACTGATGGTAACCTACTGTATCTGGTTGAATGAAGTTAAAACATTGCCAATTGTAAATGATTCTCCCTGCGATCAGTTTCCACTATTACTTTTGGAACTCCTTGAGGGTTTCACAAAGGCACAGCAAAATGTGACGTCCTCAGCCAGATCACCTGTATCTGTTGGTTTGGCCCTCCAGAATGAGTTGAGACTTACATGCCTAGGTGATAATCCTACCTTGCAAGCATTGGTGAACAGGTGACTCTGGGATGCTGAAGGTCATATTATCCAACAGATCTTTAGTGTACCACATACATATTTTATAGTAATACAGTGTTTAGACTACCTGTGAATATCTGATCCTCAGAGTAACTGTGTATTTGCCATGGAGAAAAGATAAAATGAGGCACTTGTTTAAGCAGAAGCTGGTCTACTGGATAGTAGATTTACCTTTAGATGAAAATGGCATCTCCTAATCTCTTGGTTATCATTTGGAGGTGTTGTGCTTAATAAAGTCCATATTGCTTCTACCTGGATGTCTCCACGCTCTAGCTCCATGATGTTCAAGATCAACATTTCTCCTCCCAGTGGTATAAGTGCTCTCCAACCAGCAGAATTTGATGTTGTGTTACTGCGTGCCCAAGTTGTAAGGTCTTGGCATAAGTGTACACGCGCGCACACACACACACACAAATGGGTACCCAGATGTCTCACACCACCTGTGCCTTCATAAGGTTCATTAGGATACAGTTACATACCACACTAGTGAAGATAAAACCTACTGTATGACATATTTAAAAGTAGACTCTAGACGCATCTCTTTAATCTGGCATACACATAATTTATTTCTTTACCTCATACTCCAGTACATCTATCGTGAATGGCAGCCACGCTAATTCTTTTCACCTGCTTTATTTTTCCACCCATCCCGAGGCATCTGGAGATTGTGCCAGCTTCAGTAGACAGAGGCCAACCCTGCGAGGTTCCTGAGGCGTCCAGAGAAGGACCTGCTCCAGCTGGATTCTTCTTCATGTTGGTTTGGAACTACACATGCTGCTCCTGAGCTCCCAGTGATCCAGACCCTCATCTGCCCTTTGCACCTGCTGACTCATCCCTGAGCTGAACTGGACTTTGTGTTAATTTAAATAACTTCTGTTATATCGAACTTTCATCTGCATAACACAACATAAATCGTAGAACATCATGTATCTGTCATCACCCAGATGAGGATGGGTTCCCTGTTGAGTCTGGTTCCTCTCAAGGTTTCTTCCTATTGCCATCTCAGGGAGTTTTTCCTTGCCACTGTCGCCGTCACCCTTGGCTTGCTCATCAGGGACAATCTCATTATCTAGACACATTTTTCTTACACATATATACATTTCCATAAGTCTTCTTTTCATTTTCTTTTCATTTCTGTGAAGCTGCTTTGAGACAATGACCATTGTTAAAAGCGCTATAGAAATAAAATCGAATTGAATCGAATTGAATATGCATGTGTGTTTGCAAAAATCGAAAAAGGAGCTGCTAAATAAAAGCAAATTCAGAAAAAAAAATCAAATTAAGCAAGAAGATAACAAAAATGTATTTCCCTCAACAATCATTTATTAAACACAAACTAACAAAAAATAATAAATAAAACAGTAGAACCATACATAAAACACAATTAAGACAAACAAGGCCATTCTGGCTTGTGGATTTTAAGAAGTGTCCCAGCTTCATTTCCACTACAAGTTAGTGGAGAAAATAAAGAAAGAAAAACAAAAGGAAAAGAAAGATAAAGAAAATAGGAATTTTACAAATGATTTGTCAAATTTATCCTGTGAAATCCAAACGGCCCAATTAAGAACCCAAGATTATGTGTTATTTGGCATTAGGTTTGAAATGTTTAAAGACACATAGCTATGATGAAAAAGAGGTATTTAGTGAATGATAAACAGCTTACTACTGTTCTTGGTCACTCTTTAACTACTTGTTTAAAATTAGAAGAGCTAAAAAATGTAATTAAATAATAATAATAAAAAAAAGACAAAAAGGTAAGAATCTGATAACTTGGCAACGTCAGTAGTTTCTTGACCGCAAATGATAAAGAGCCTTTTATATGCTCACGGATGCTCAATGACAACGGATACATGACTGACTGATTAGGTGGCAATTGTGCAAAGTATATTTCAGCCAAAATTTGTAATTACTGGAATTGTTATTGTCCCATTCCTCCATGTAATACTGACTCAAAGCCCGAAATTTTATACCAGGTTGCAGCCTTCAGAACGTTACACCACTTCATGTTAAATAAATACCTGATTTGTCAGTAATACTAACAAAACCTGTCACTGTGGTTTGGCCAAGCTGAAAATCTGTAGTTGAACCAGGCAAAATATGAAAAGTGAAAAATAACACACAAAAATCGCAAGACTGATACATTCAAACTGTGCACCCTCTCCAAAATGGGAAATGGAGAGAGAGGATAAGACTGACTTCTACAACTCATAAAAGAGTCAAAATGGCGATAATAAAAAATACACAATTACCAATCAAAATGTGTATCCTGTATCTGTCTGAGCTGAGCTGTAGTGCAATCCTTAGATATTTTACTGACCAAAATTAATAAAAATCTGCAGAATTCAGACACGGGCACGGATATCCCGCTGTACAAGAGGCACACAAAGCACACTCTTTGTATTAACAAGCCATGAGGTTTCTTCCCCCTATTGCTTGTATACTTACATGTCTCAGCAGGACGCATGGCTCAGTGTCTGAGAATGGACACAAGCAGTTACACTCACAACAGATTAGAGCTTCCACGCATCCTTGGCACCTTAATATAAAGCTAAACGGAAATCAATCCAAATACTAGAGCCGTGACAGCAAATCAATAGGCATGACATGGTAGCATGTGCGGTGCACTTACAGGCTCCGTTTGATCACGCTGGACCCTAGATTCAAAGCAAAAATGTTTGACCAGTTAAACTAAAAGGGGAGGCAGGAGCAGAGCGCAGGCCAGTGCTTTAGATCGTTCCCAAAGATCGCTCCTTTCTTGTTCAATATGCCCTTTTTAGATTTATGCCTGCAAGCGGCAGGGGTCAGCTGCAGCCTGCAGGCATTGATGTCTTTATTCTAACACTTGTCTCTTCTCACACATGCACACACACATACACACTCACACATACTGTTAAATTAGCTCAGTCTTTGTACATGTACACAAACCCAAACAGGAAAGGCTTATTAAGCACCTGCCTGGCAATAAGGTTAGAAAACAACCCCCACATTTAATTAATACGCCCCCCCCCCTCCCCTCCCCTCCCCTCCCAGGTGCTATCCACAGCCCCAGTGCTATTTTTTGCCATAATACAACGCTTGTCTTGCAGTTATTAGAGTTGTATAACACTGGGGGTGTCCACCTTCCCTACAGCAGAGCCAAGTTTCAGAGGCGAAATTGAAAAATGACTTAAAATCACATTTAAAAACCCCGCTTTTTTGCATATCATCCATCATCCATTTAGAACTCTAAAAATACAGTATCTCAATAAGCAATGCACAACTCCAAAAATTCTCAGTGTTTAAAACAAACAACAACAACAAAAAAAAAAGGCTCATAAGAAATAATCCCTCTGCATATTCACGGGTGTCCTGCCTCGTTAAAATAACACACACACACACACACACACACACACACACCCTTGTTCTTGTCACTATTCCAAACATTATTAATATTAAATCATTAATCATTATTTATTACTCTTATAATTATTGTTCACTATGATTGACAATGTGATGCTGAAAACACATTTCTTTCTTTCTTCTTCTTCTTTTTTTTTTCTAAAAAAGGACATCAAGTCCGTAAAGGAAGCCCATAAGAGAGATATGGTTGGTAAAAGAAAGAGATGGAGTTTCTGGCCCTTCGGCTGTGCAGTCCTTGTGACCAGTGACCCGTCGCTACGCAGCCATCAGGTACTGGTGGTAAAAGAGGCCAAAGAGAGATGTTGAGAACAAACAGGCAGCGATCCACCACGTGAGGAAGGAGAGGAGGCCTCGAAAAAGCAAAGGAGTGAAAACAGTCCTCAGTCCACCCAAAGCCACAGAGAGCTGTGCCACTGTTTGTGGTGTCTGGGCTTCTGCTTGTTCCGCTGTGTCCAGGTGACAGTCCTCATTCTCGTCAGCGTAAATACCCCAGGAATGCCCACCTGACATAAATCAAGAAAGATTCAGAGAGGGGAAAAAAGGAATATAAATGCTAGGAGTGGGCAATAAGATACTTGATAACAGTTTCACAACACCATCAAGTCAACAATTACTAGCACAGTATCGTCTTCTGAGAAAAACCAGGATTTGGGGTCATGACTTGTGCAGGTAAACAATCTACTGCTGAAGCGCTTATCGTTTTTTTGTTCTACCCCCCCCCCCCCCCCCCCCCCCATTTTGATAGAGGACAAAGGAATTCTACATGTGTGCAACCTTGTTTTTATGCCGCAGGGAAAAACAAAATGAACAAAAATATAGTTCCTGGAGACTTGGAACAAAAACTGTTTTACAGCCCAGCAATATTTGAATACTGTCAAATGCTGTATATCTAATGGCTCTCAATGTGAGGATATTACAAAACAAATGGCAGTGACTGCAGTTTACTATGAAAAAAAAAGTACATTTACAGCACTCATGTTGTATTTTATCAACAGTGTTAAATCGCCTTTGGACTGCAGTTTTCAATAGTGTTAAAATGCCTTTTTAACAGCTTTGTGTGCATGATCTATTCTAGCATCACTGAACAGCCATGACATTAACACTGATTATCAAATGATCTACCAGTAAACTGGTGACAGGATCATGGGCACCCAAGGCTCCTTAATGCCTGCGAGGGTGAAAGGGGACACCCAGTGCACCACAGCGTGCTCACATCGTCTCCAAACTCCCCAGAACTCAATCAAGTTTGAACACCCGAGTGATGCGATAGACAAACATGTCTGATCTATGAAGTCCTCACCCTGCAACACAAGGATTCAAAGGATCTGCTGCCAAGTTCCTGCTGCCAGAACACCTCCACGGGAACCTACACAATACTGGGCATGATCTATTGCCGTGTAACGTTATGGCTGATCGGTGAACAGTTATATACCATATCAACTTTTATTTCCTCTCCACTTTAAGGTAAATTGAATTGTTGTGAAAAATGTCAAGTATTTATTCACCACCAAAAAAATACTTATAAGAAGCGTTTAAATTAAGCATGCTTACATTTTTTCGACAAAGCCAAGTACAAAATTGCAATCGATGTGAAATACTACAGGACACAGCTATTCATGCCTAGGAAGCCAAAAAAAAAAAGAAAAGAAAAAAAGAAAAAGAATTGGCTGTGCTCTCTTGGTGGCAAGGATATCATTACTCCCCTGTCAATTAGAGGGCCTTTCGTGGCCAGACGTGGGCGTCTCAGAGCCCATGCACAAGAAAGTGGACAGTCAACAGCCCTGTACTATAGTATAAACAGTAGCATAAAACATGTGGTGGCATCATGTGTTTTGACTGAAACATAGGTTAGCCTTCACCCACCGTCATTGGAAACTTTATTGTACCCTTATTTTTAACCCTTACCATTAATTCTGCGCCTGACTGCAATCCTGCCGTATAACATTGTACCAAAAAAACAAAAAAACAAAACAATAAAAGACGTATTTAATAAAAACTAAAAACTATTTAATTGTACTTTTAGCAAACTGTGAAGCAGGTCCTGGTTATAAAAGTAGAAACAGAACACGATGATTATACTCTCCGAGCACACTGCGATCTTCATGCTCTCTCCATCATGGTCAAACTGCCCAATACTACTTTCAGCATCACTAGAACCTCTGCAGAAGGGCAGGTCTGATCGGCTCACCTAATGTCTTTAGCAGCAAAGTCGTATGCAGCAGCATCACCAGCGGTGCCACATACTGAAGAGCTATCACACATAGGTAGTAAAAGATACGGGCGACCTGGCAGACAAAAAAGAAGAACATATTTGCAGTTAAAAAGAGCTGCTTTGCACAAATCCACTTCAAAAAACAAACTACTTCAGGGCAAGAAAGGTTCATCAAACAGACTTAGAGAGATTGTTCCCTGGGAGTTTAGCTAGGGGGAAGGACTGAAAACGTATAAATTCTGAGGAAGGCTGTACGACCAGACGCCACCATGCCGCCACAGCCATTTATGAGTCTCGCACATCAAACAGGCTCTTTCCCTTGGCTTGCGCTCTGGAGAGCTGCAGGTTTTGATCTTAACTGAAGCTCCGCTAAACCCAAATAGCAGGCCCATTTCATAGGGCAACGATATGACTCAATCCTTTTTCATTACAACACATTTTCATAACTGAAGGATGCTAATGCAGAGATCTTTAGGGGATGGAAGAGGTGGGCATCCGGACACACTCATATACCTGGATCCGGTCGAGACGATGATTCATTCACATCTTGCCAGTCAATAAGGCACAGATGAATGATTCATCCACTCAGTTAATGTCATGATGGCTTCTACTGGGAAAAGCCATTGGAAAAGGTTTAACACGGACAACTTGACAAATAGGGACCATATTATATGATTTAATTTAATCTCTGGGGAATTAAAATAAAACTGTGTAAAATCCACGCAGAAAGGCTAACTACAGACCATTTTCTGCAGCTCCACCGTGCTGATGCGTCCTGCTTCCTTCTTCATCTGCTCAACGCCCTTCTGGGCCAGGTTGAGGTAGGCCTGTAGGTGATGACGCATCATGGCTAGTCTCAGTGCACATAGCAGCAGAATGGACCACAGGCGCAATGTGTCGTACGTCTTCTCCGACATCCTAACGGAAGCAGTGGAAAACAAGAGTTTATTTATTAACATATCAATTCAAGAGCACACAACACTAATCAATCACTCACTTATTCTGCTTTTCATCAGACGCTGATCTGATGTGTGTGTGCATGCACAATCCGCATCCGCATTTAATGAGAACTGACGTTCATGTAACGTTTCTGACACGTGTAAAGTGGTCCTGACCACTGTGAAGTGTTTAATCTGCCGGAAGTTAACAAAATTTTTTTTATTTTTCTCTCTCTCTCTCTCTCTTTTTTTTTTTTTTAGAAAGCATGCCTTCTGTTTTATAACTGTTTACAAGCATTCAGTCTCATCTGTGATTGGCTCGCCACTTCACATCTACCCAATCAGTGAACGAAAGTTTGAAGCAAACTTGAGTCACCTACTGTTACTTCCAACATTGCAAATGGGTCATATGGCTCCGACTGAGATGTTTACATGATGCACGTTTATAGACTATCATTCTGATTATTATTGGGAAAAAAAAACAGATCAAGTGACCATCAGAGGACACACTTTTCCACATCCACAAAATATGAAACTTTATCTTTTCACTGACTCTAGAAAGTGCACTTGAAAAGAAGCATTTTTGATTGTTGAACACACCTGATTAATGTAGATTAGACCTATAATCACTGTTTTTTTTTTGCCAAAATCTATAAAGCATAAAAGAATGACTCCATGTTTAACATGGGGGTGAAAAAAACTTACAAAGGCAGACTTTCTTTCCCCAGGGTAGGATTCATTATATAATCCTTGGTTATAGGCTTCACCCACAGCAGTACCATTATAAGTGGAGCCAAGAAGTTGATATGCAGTAACGTCCTGTGAGATAAGAAAGAGAGAACTAATCATTTACACATGCGCACACGTGTACAAAAATCTTAAATCTAAACTGTGGACTAAGCTTTGACCAAGAGCAGTGTTGTGTGGAGCGATTTTTAAAAGTATACAGAATAAGTTCGAGTGTAATCTAAGCTTTGGAGAAAAATGGGAGTTGATCACACTAAAATGGATTATCTATTACACCTGGCTTTGGTCTCTAATATGGGCTAATAGGGAGTCACACCACATCTAGGGGTGTGATGTGTTGTCTGGAACCAGGACATTGTCAGTGGATCCTTTGGGTGTTGTGGGTTTTAGGGTGGGGCCTGCATGAATCAAACTTGTTTTCCCTGTGCGCTCAATCGGATTGGGATCTGGGGAATTTGGAGGCTGGGTCCCTATTTGGACCAGACAGACTAGCCTACGACCCCTGTGGGCATTGCAGAGCCTCGTGTCACCAGTGACTGTGATCATGGCACCAGTTTACTGGTGTATAAATGGTACTCATTGTTAATTTGTTAATATTATATTGTGTATGCAAGCAGTCAATCAATTTACTAAGAATGAATGCAGCTATGTTTGCTCAGTGTTTAAGGTTCTGTACTAGTATTTAGAAGGTTACAAGGTCAAAAACTGCAGAGCTACTCCTGGAAAATTAACATGCCATTAACATTTCACAAAAGCTTAAAATGACATTAGGTATCGGCTTTTAAGATAATACATTTATTGCTACTGTAAAATGATTTCTGAAGGCACTCACTGTGTGACTTTGTTGATGTTTAAGGTGAGGGCATCAAGATGCATCTGAGCCAGTCGCAGCCCGGGGAAGGTGAGGAACGCTCCAATCAGAGCACAGAGTAAAGCCAGAATCAGCTTAAAAGTTAGTTTAGATATTGGGCCTCTACACAAAAGGACAAAAGCAAAGCCTGTTCATAAACAGTGTAATCCTGACACAAACATTCCCTATAATGATTATTACTCACTGAGACTGCAGGCCTTGGGTCTCCAGGAACTGAACAGCACTTTCAGAAAAATTAGCAAAACCTGCAAATAAGGAAACGCGATAAAATTTCTTACAATGAAAAAAAAAACATTTATTTAAGCAACCTGCTTTTCTTTTTAGGATAATTTCCATTAAAACATATTTTGTTTTCATTATTTTATGACAACAACAATAAAAAAGTAATCTATAAAGCACTACTCGGACGGAACTAGTTTTACTGGGGGACGTTAGAGAAATTTCTGTTTCACAGAGGTACTTTGTGATTTTAATCCCGTCCGAATCTGCCATGTCTGTCTTTTTCTCACACGACCTCTGTAAAAATTCCAGAGAAAATTACCTACTGTTTTTCAGCAAACTCGGCGGTCCTCTGAGAAATCTAATCCCGTCCGAATGCGAACGTCTGTGTTTGCCGAAAATGTTTTTTCCGAAACGCGTTTTCTTGTGTGTTTTGGTCGACGTGAACTACCGTACAATCTCTAGCGCGCCGGTATTCAAGTTTCTGCTTTCTACGCTCCAATAGAAATCCTCATCCTCAACACGTGGTCTTGTGCAACGCCCACATGTACAACACAGACACGCCCACCTCCGTAATAAACACGGAGATGTTAGATGTTAGTCTCGTCCGAATCCATATATGAAATGACAGACGTCAGCTGAAAAAAATTCAAACTCAAATGTCCCCCGAATAGTGCTTAAGACTAAAAACACTTATCCTGCAAACGAGAACCCAGAACTCTATGTGCTGGTCAAAATAGGTAACTAAATCTAATGTCTTTAGTTTATTAACAAACAATAATTACATATGTTATATGAATATATAAAGGAAAACAAGCACTTTTAAATACAGTACTGTATAAAGTCTCAGAACTTTGACCTGTTCCATCAATTCATGTTCCTCAAGGCTCCATCTAGCAAATCCTCTTCTTTAATATGCACTGATCAATAAATAACAGTTTGGGATGCATAAAGGGATTTGATTTTAGGAAATATTAAGCAGCAAATGAACAATGAGTCCTTGTAATGTGTTGGGCATGCATAAAGATCTACAGAAGTTTTAAAAAGGGCCAGAATGAGATGGTTAGAAGACTGGGTCAGAGCATCTACAAATCAACATAGATTTTGGGATGTTCCCTGTACGCAGTGGACAGAAAGTCCAAGGAAGAACTTAAGCAATAGGGTGATTTGTACCCAAGACTCATTGCTGGGGGTGGGGTGCTAAGGCTGTCCCGTCTGTTCTGAATCCACAGAAGAGTTAAAAGGATGCACTTTGGGAAGAAGGCAAGCTGATAGAGGCAGTGTGATGCTCTGCTCTTTGGTTCCTGGTGGTCATGCATTACTTTGATACCTAAACATTGTTCCAGACCAAGTAGACGCCGTCATGGCAACAGGATTGCCTAACAGCAGTGGCCTCTCTGAGCAAGATAATGTGCCCTGCAACACTGCACAAATTGTTCAGGTATAGTTTGAGGAACATGCCAAAAAGTTCAAGGTGTCCTTTAAATTCCCCAGATCTTAATCCGATCGCGCAACTTTGTCGTGTGTTGGACAGCCAAGTACAAGCCATGGAAGCCCCACCTCACAACTTACTGGCCTTGCTGCCACTTTCAGAGGTCTTGTAGAGGGCATGCCTTGGCAGGTCAGAGCTGTTTACACACATTCATAATGGACATGAATGTCAGGGCAACATTGAGCTACATATAAATGATTCCATTGAACTGTTCCCCCCCCCTCCCACCCTCCCCACCTCCCTGTGTAGGAAGTTAACCCAAAGAACTTCGGTTCATTTATTTCGAGTTTTCCCAAGATCAACAGATGGTCAAATTCATACATTTTATAATATTTATTAATTATTAATACATTAATAAATTATTAATTCCGTGGCGCTGAAAGTCCCAAAACGTCTTTTAATTGCCCTCAACTTCCTGTTAGTGATGGTGATTGACTACAGCCTGCAGCGTTACGAAATAAAAAGGGATTGTCTGACAGCCTTCATCGGACAGACCGGCACACGGTGAATGGGAACCTTTGAGGAGCTCAGGGAATATCTGAGAAAGAGGATGGCAGAATTTACATTCAGGAGCCATTTCTAAACAACTGCAGACTCCAAGGTCAGATTAAACAATTACACACTTCACAGGAAAAGAGAGTCACCATCTGGATTTTAATAAACAAATACTTAAGAGGCTTTGATTGGATAATTAATGCAGTGATAAATATGGATCAGCTGGCAACGCGTTCTTTAAACCTAACTGATGCAATGAGTAGCTTCTTATTTTCGTAGAATGGTCGCAAAAAAAATTTTTTTTTAAGTGTCTATTATTAATTAATAATTATTGATGTAAATGAGAAGCAGAAGAAAGTTATACAGTAAAAGGTGGTAAACACTGATCATACTGTACCCGTTTCAAGTCCAAACTCCAGGTAGTTCTCAGTGACAATGAGGATGGCCATCGCTTTGACAAAGAAGAAGAACCCAAAAGTGATGCAGAGTGATCGCTCACCGCCTTCTTCTAGCTTAAAATAGTGAGCCGTCAGGGAGAAGAGGATCTTACTGAAGGAATAAGGAGTTAAGTACTGACTGTAGTTATAAAACAGGCACGGTGCAACAAGTCGGTTCAGCAAAAGGAAGCCATGGATCTTGCAATTAACTTTCTAAAACCTGACTGGTGTTTAAACACGTTTTTACATTCAGGCCAATTGTGATCCAAGCGTCATAAATTCAAGGCCCTATCTGAGCAATATTCTTTTCCCGATGTTGAAAGATGTGAAATATTCTCAATACCAAATTCCAATTCCAATGGCACTTAAAAAAAAAAAAAAAAACATGTTGAATCCTACCAATCCAAAGCGCCATCTGAGTCTCCAAACTTTTGATCACTCATTAATATGAGCTCAGAGAGGATCTGCAGCTCCATGAGCAAAACTGTAGCTTTTGATTGGGTTCCAGGCCATGACTTTTAGAAAGAAAATCTAGTTTCCATTTTTATATCCTGGAAATGTGAGACTTCTAATCAACTTCTTCTCACAAACCATCACTACACAATGCTTAGGGTATGGGACACTGAGCTCCCGAGGAAAAAAAAAAAAAAAAAAAAGCCATATCAAATTAAAGTAGATTTGCAATAAAAGGAATGAGGAGAGGAGAAGAGATAGGAAGAGAAGAGGCCTAAAATGTGCGTCTGTGCTTTGTGTGCAAGCACATTAGATTCAAGTGAATTCAGAACATCAACTGAATTCATCCGGTCAAAGTCTTTGAGTTGAAATATTCTGCGACAAAATTAAACCTTTGGTAAAAAGATGCTTGATCCAGTTTCTGACCAAAGCTGAGACAAATTCAAGAGGCGTGTTAAACATATTAAAAACAGGGGGGGTAAAAAAAAAAAAAAATCATTAGTAGGAAGGTGTCCTAATGAGGCTCCTCATGAAGCCTGCATGCAGAAAATCAAGTCGAGTTGATTACACTGGTTCGGGTCAATCATGTGGGTGCACAGTGCAAAATCACAGACAACTGGAGAAGGCCATCTAAGGAAATGTCTCGCTGCCCATCACATTGACAAAGCCATTTCTCTGCCACACACTCTTCAGAGCCAACCCAGTAAAATGGCTCCTTACTGACATCGTCCATCCATTTGCACTCACGCAGGCCTATCATCATCCTCATCATCTTTATCATGCCATCAGCCAGCCTACTTCTTTCCTATTGCACCAACCTCTTTTTTTCCCAGGCAAATCAGTCTGGTTTGGTCATGAAAATTGGGTATCCAATCTTCAGTAGCAGGTTGTGAGGGGGTGAGGGGCAATGCATATAGCTGGGAAATTGATCCTTGTGGACTGTTCTGGGGTTAATGTGCATGATTTAGCAGCTGGAGAAGAAGGAAAGAAGCAGGGGAAGAAAAAAAAGCAACAGGTGCTGACTTGTAAAAGAAGAAGACTGCACTTTCTCTCCTAAAGAGACCTTCTCAACAAAGAAAGCTGTTTATGGCACAAGGCTTTACATATTACAAACTTTGCTCGCGTGAATACTTAGCCGGAATTCCAGATCCAGTGCTGAAGTATTTTTAGGTGACATTGTTTACTGAAAGTATAACTGACATTACCAGTAGCCAGGTTCTGTCCAGCTGCTCTGGGGATGTGTAATGCACCATTTCCTACTTTTTGCCCTCGTATAAATTACGCATCTATAAGAAGATGGATACAGAATTATTATTATTATTATTTTTTTTTTACACCAGTAGTCATGTATATGCCCATACCACCACGAATATTCTATTGCTCATACGAACTTCCCGTTTCCTATACAATTTCCTCATTCTATCACTCCATCACTGGTTAACCACAGGTTGTCTCTTCTGTCTAGAAGACTTCATCCAAGTACTGTTTTTGTGTCCTATAAATTGTAAGCTGCACTTTGGGGGTTACCACTGTTTTGCATCATTCTTTCAACTCCCTGTGGTCATGCTGATGTTTCCCAGTTTCTGTGACAATGTTTACCACTCTTTATTTTTCTGTGTATTCAAAAACTCAAAGGGGTCATTTCCAAATTTAGAACTCTAAGTAAAAGCTAGGAAAATACAGAGATAAAAAAGAAGAAGCAGAAAACGGTCAGTGATGGATAAGACGACAGAAATAAAAGACAAGAAAGGAAAAAGTGAAAGAATGAGGAAGAAGAAGAAACTTAGAGAAGAGAGCGGAAAATGTGCAGCCTTTTGCACAGTGGCATAATGTGCCAAAAAAACTAAAAAGGTTTAATAATTTAGCTACCATGGCCGAACAACACTAAATGCAACTGTAAATGGATAAAAAGTAGTAGACATTATTTAATAAGTATAACAGGAACTTCAGGGGGGCTGTGTGTCCAGGCACATCACACCACACTATGGTCAATTATTTTTCTGTAAAAGCATGGCCCATTATGTTTCATTTCTTATTTATTACATAAAAGCACTAAAAAGAAGCATAAAAGAGAAAGAAATCTGTACATCGAATCAGACAATGGTTTGAGTTAATGATCGTAAGTTAGTAAAAGGAACCAGGGACTATTTGGGTGGTCGGCGTGAATAACGTTACCTAGTTTAGTAGTCGAGTAATGAATCATGTCTACATACCTGACGAGTCGGTGGTAAAAAATAAATAAATAAATAAATAAATAAATAAATACGAGCACCACATGAACAAAACCCCTGGATAGTGTTCTATTAAAAAAAAAAATAAAAAAAAAGGCCAGACAGAACTTAAGCATTATGTAGAACATCAAAGTCTGCAGTGCCTCCTACACCATTATCTCCTCCGAGGTAACCTTCATGACATTCAAGCTGCAGCGCTCATGACATTAAGTCTTAACCCAGGGTGAATGGTGTTATGAAGGATACATGACAAAGGCCAGCACTAACAAACTCCACACCACACTGATGTTCATCTCTCCATTAGCCTCAGCTACACAGAAGTACAGCTCAGTGATGAGGTACACTGCTGTCGCTGCCACTGTGAAGTCCACCAGCCACTGAAACTCCGGGAAGTAGTGCAAAGCTAGCAGAAAAAGAAGAGTAATGAGGTCTTCGGTGCAGAGAGCAGCATGGAATATATGAGGCTGCAAGGCTTCTAATGATATGGAGCGGATGGAAGTGCATATACCTAGTGTGTCCACTTCGGCAATACATTTCGTTTCCAGCTGGAGGTCGATGTCTTTGGGAACCGTCAGTGGCTTGGTGTCTATGTGCCCATTGTATTTCCTAAAAATATGCACACGGGTTTATGCGGGTTATACTTTAGATGAAGTACAGTCAAAGTTTTGCCTTTTTATTTCATGCGGAAAAAAAAAAAAAAAAAAAAGCGGCAAGCTAGAACTTGGAAATAACATGGCAGATTAGTTGTGCAAAAGGCTACATCTTCCAGTCTTAGGTCTTATAAGCCAACGTCTCAGTAAATTATAGTCGAAAGTGTTAAAACATAGGGAAGCGAGTCTGAAAAAGAAATCCTGGCTACGTCTCTGAAGACAGAATAAAATAATATTAGCTCATACAGAAAAATCATTATTATTAAAAAAAAAAAACATATCTAAAATACAAGGATTTACTTTTAGCCCTAAATGATATACTGATTTGCACAGCATAGCCCAGACTTGGCTCAGTCTCCCATGGAAACACCACCGCCATCAGTGTTTGCACCTTTTACTGCGGATTAGAGTCCTGCTTGCTTTCAAAAAGAGCCTAAATATACACAATGCTGAAAATCAAACACATTCCTGCCTCAGCACTAAGGCTGTTGGCATGAGAATGTTGAATGTTGAGGTCTGCTGGGAACAGTAGGATACTGGAAAAGGGAAGAAGGAGGAGAACATGGGCCTCCAGATCAACAGGGCCCAACGTTTGAGCCCTTTGCCCTGTAGCCGCGGGCCAGCTGTCCTAAAAAGCAGTGATCCTCTCGTCTGGAGCTCTGTTGTTTACCCAGGGCCATGCACACTACGGCGGCCAGCACAAAAGCCCTGTGGGAATCCAGATCTTCTTCCGTGTTTGATCTCAGAGCTACCTGCTTTGGCTTGGGAGGTCTCCAATGAGCAAGTCTTTACAAGAAGGTAAGCGGAACAAGGGAGGTGGACATCGGCTGATCTTTAGTATTTAAGGGATTAACATGCAGGACCTTTTCAGAGTGCAGTTGGAACAAAGCAACTGATTGAGAATTAGACTGGAAACATGTTAAGAGCAAAGAAAACTACAGTGGAATTTAGTGCTGGTTAATTGTACATAAAAAAAAAAAAAAAAAAATTAAAAACTGTTCTGCATACCTGTCCTTTTTGTTCTTCCCTGCTTTCTGGTGCTTTCCTGCAAGGCTCCTCAACTCATCTTCTGTTGGATGCTGGTACCAACGCAGACTGAAACAAACAAGCCAGGCCATTAAAAACAAAGGAGATTTTGATGATTTAAAAAAAAAAAGAAAGAAAAAAAAAAAAAAAAAAAGAAAAAATTTGCGCAGACTCTTCAACTTTCTTTGGAGTCCTGAGAGGGCTGAGCTGTTTTTAGTTGATTTCCATGTTTATTTATTCATTAATGAAAACTCAATTATGGAGCTCTCTAAGGCTAAAAAAAAAAAAAAAAAAAAAAGTATCCTGTGTTTGAACTAGAAAAAGAAAAAAAAAAAAAATCCAAAAGTTTCACAGCCCAAACAAGTAGTGATGAATTATTGAACACGTTCTGAGGAGCTGTTTACTCTAAACACATGGAGCTAATTAGGAGGAACCAGGCGGGCCTCGTCGCGGTCCTCTCGGGTGATTCCACTTTCTGATGCTGCCCTTTGGTCCTACTGATGAGGCGTAATGATGCATCTCTGGCAGGCCCATTATACTAACAATAAAATTAGAGCTTGAGCAAAGTAGATCATGTTGTTCTTGTTGAACCTGCCTTGGCAATGAACTGCTGAGATACAATGCTAGAGCACTCGAAGGGTCAATCAACACAAAAAGGGTCTCAATGCGTTCACTCATTACCTGCCACTGCAAAGCAGCCATCTTGCGAAGGAGTAGTGAGGTATAATTTTCTGAATCACGCAGGCCATTACCATGGTAACCACCAGTTGCACACTGATCACACCCTGGGAGTAGAAGACACACTTAGACATGGGGAAAAAAAAAAGTGCAAATAACAGATTTCAAGTAAAAAACGACAAGTTAAATATACATTACATGCAAACTACACTTTTGACATTTGCTGACTTATTAACATAAAAATAGGCATACTAGCAGGAACGGTATAATAAAAGTTTATTATAATATTGCTGAAATGAGAAGTTTGGAACTTTCTGAATGGTTCTTTAAAGGAACAGCCTTAAACGACCAAATAAGACCATTCGTCTGTGTTCTTTATATGGAACATGAAAATTCTGCCCACTTTGTGCACCTCAGGAGCCCAGACAGAGTGAAGAGGGAAGCAATTTCATTTGGCCAAACAGACTGGATATTGCAAACATGCTTGAATGTATCACTCAGGTATCAAAACTCATAACTGCCCTTTTAACCCAACATCAATCTCCTTCGACTGAAGTGGAAGTACTGCAGCCATCACTGACCAATTCCCCCCCTCCACACCAGCGACGCACGGTCTGAGACCTGTACTTCAGCGCGAGACGCCGACCTGCATTCAAATAACCTCTGATCTGTAAATTCTTGTGTGTTGGACTAAGCACTCGACTTCGAGTCACAGCATGGCTCGTCAGACAACCAGGACCTGTGTGCTAGCATCAATAGGGGCAGAGGTGTTTCAGTCCAGACAAATTAAATGTCCGCTAGCCAGTTTAATAAGAACGCCATTCATGTATGCCTGCTTAGTGGTGTAATTATCCAATCAAGTACAGTGCAGAATTTCATGAGTCAAGAGGTTTATATAGTGTTCATATCAAATACAAGAAAAGGGGGGAAAAGGTCATTTTAATTGTGGTATTTTTAGTGACGTCACATAAGTTAAATTAAGTATTTATGCACATTTCATTTCAGATCTTAATTAATAATAATAATAATAATAATAATAATAATAATAATAATACATAATAATAACATACTACATCAATGATTGCTTTTGGATCATTCGATGAATTAAACACAAGAACATATGAAATGCACTTTTCCTCAGTTTATTTGGAAGTGATTTTAAACAGGACTTTGACCACTGAGAACAGGAAAAACTTCACGCTGTCAAAATGGGAACAATATGAATACCTCATATAAAAAGGTAAATGCTAAAACACTCTACTGCACTTCAAGTTTCAGATATCAAACTGACAGAAATCGTTCTCTTTTTAGGTACAAGCTCATCTTTTTTGACACTCTGTGGGAAATTTCACTCCGTCTCATTCTCCCCCACGCTTGCTTTTTTGTGTTACAGCACACCATTTGAGGTTCGTAGCTCAGAAAACACAGTGCCAAAAGTAGCTTTTGCAACCATGGCTATATAGATGATATTGGAAAATCTCTATTAATACAGGGGAATAATGGTGGTGGAGAAAAAGAAAAATCCCTGAGTGAAAGTCCTACTGTGGAAACAACTTATTAACGAGAGGGGTTAAAGGAGAATGGAGAGCTAGGGTAACTCAAACAACCGCTCTTTACAACCACGGTGAGTACAAAGGCCTCTCAAAACATAAAATGTGAAACCACTTGGAAGATGGAGTACAACAGCAGAAGAGCACATTAGGTTCCACTCGTGTCAGTCGAGAACAGGATTCTGAAGCTACAGTGGGGATCAGGATCTCCCGACGTGGACAGTTGAAGACTGGGAAAAGGTTTGTAAGAATAATTGCGTAACTGCATGAATGAGGAGGTGTATGGGTTTTCCTTTCAAAGTGGCTTGTGAGTGTATGTCAGGGATTTCTGACAAAATGGAAGTTAAAAACATGCTTTAACAGCTGCGTGTCACAGACATGTTCACAGCCATGAATTTAAACAAAATTTGCTAACACTACAATTATTATTTACATTTTTTTCATGGATGGGCGGATGGATGGGCGAATGGATGGGCGAATGGATGGGCGAATGGTCCACTGAAGCTCTGGGTTGATTTATTTAATGCAATGGAGATAACTGCTTAGCACTACCTGGTCTATGCTTTTAATATCCACCTTTTGCCTGCAAAATAGGAATGCATGTGTCGAGTGCAGCGAGTGCAGAATAAACAGGTACAGTGAGAAATTAAGCTTTAATCACTTGCACACGGGTTATTACAAATAATAATTAAAATTTACCGAAGAAATATACTGAGCTTCTGTTAATATACCTGGGTGGCCCGCAAAGGTGACATCTATGTCTGGAAAACCCCCGTATAATAGAACAGAAAGACTGGTTTGGGGAAACACAAGAGCTAGTGAAGACAGGAAATGCTGAAACCATATTTGTAGATCACAGAAATAGCTCCCTTCCATCATGTGCAGCAATCATTCAGTCCAACTGTCAACTCCAACAACCCGCAGCCAAAAAAAAAGAAAAAGCAAGCGCTCTTCTCCTTTTCAGTCACAAGTACCCGTTCTATTCTCTACTAGTAAACACTAGAATTTAATGGACATCTTTAAGGAAGCAACACATTCCGTCCATTCCGCCCAGGCTTCTGCTAGTGGTGCATTACAACTCACTTATGTGTCCATTAGTTGGACAATCACAGAACCTTAAGAGGTCACAGAGTCAACACCATATTACTGCTGTTCAACCAACAGCTCAGAATTGTGTCGGACCACATTCCTCATAGCACCACAAAAAAAATAAATAAAAAATAAAAAAATCCCGGCACACCGAGTGTACATAACTTCACCATCTCTTAGAAGCACCAGCAAAAAATCACTCTCAAATCGAGGGAACTTGTATCTGTCCCCATAACCTGGTTTATAGAATCTCACTATGTAAAGTACATCTCGTAAAGGGTACGGTGGTGTAAGACCACTGAGGCGGCAGTGGTTTCCACCAAAAACACAGTCGCCCAGTGAGGTGATAAACCCTGAACGAAAATAATTGTTTCTGAAAAGGTGAGGACTCGGAGTGCCTTTACTGAGACATATAGTTTACAGCTCGCTGATAGGTCACGACTTCTTAGGTCCTTTTTAGTGATGGTTGACAGACTTTCAGTCAACAGTGCTACATTTTCAGTGTTTTATTTTGCAGAATAATTCTAACTAATTGTTTAATCATCTAGATAATTATTACAAACAAAAATAATAATAATTTGCTTTGTGCTTCTGTCCGAAATATAATCAAAGAAAAAGTATTGTTTTGAGGTTCTTCACATCAATTCAGTCTCGTCTCTGATTGGTTATATACTTTACTACGTGTAAAATGCGAGCCAATCAGCGCTACTTTCTCAGTCAGAGACCCGGTGGGTGAAAGCCTGAAGCAAAGACAGGTGGGAGAGAGTTGTCTGAACAAAGGAAATGGAAGACAGATTCTTCTTGAAATACAGTCCACCTCACCGAATGTTACACCCCTGTGGCGCAAACGTGCAGAAATTTTATTTATTCGAATGAGAGAGAAACCATGGCATCAAATCTTTGCATGGCCAATATTCACCTAGCAAACGGATTATTAAAAGGTTTACACCACCGCCTCATTCCTATCAGGTCAGACCTTTTTGATTGAGGTGTTTACGTGAAAAACAATTCTGAAACACAACATTATATATTATGCTGTCTCGGTGTCACTTGGTGACTTGACATTTACTGCCCGCTCAAGTGCCCATATGATACTCCGTGGCACCATGTCTTTACGCTGTCAAGGAAACGAAGCAGAAAGATGTGACCAGTATGTGCGACGCTGAAAATGTAGGTCACACATCCGCACTGGGAGGCGAATGGGAGGTGTGCGTCTGAGCCATCGGTATCGGGACTAGGTCCGCAGGGGAAAATTAAAGCAGCAGGAGTTGACTATCTTCCTCAGTAGCGCTGACCCAGAATACACAAGGGGGCAAATGAGGTCTGAGGTGGGCTGGTAGAGATAACCAGGAGATGAAAGAACTCAAATCGCTTGGCACGTCTTTAAAAACAAAGCAACCAAAACAGGCTGGAGGATATCAATGTTAATCCGCTAGAGATGTGAGGTACAGGTAGACTGTGGATTTGATTCAGTTAGAATTTTGGGCATCGCAATTTTTTCTAATTCTATTGTTTCCTGTCTGATTTCTCTCAAGCAGCTATATTTCTTACAGGTGCTGAAGTAATACAAACTTATTTAAAAGTTTAATTAAAAAATTTTTTAACCCATCTATATATCTATTAAGTTGTGTTGTTGGTTGTTTAAATGCCATGTTTTGTACAAAGGTGTTTCCACCCATAACCTCAAAAGAAGAAGAAACAATACTCTTTACAAATAAGAGTATTTGCAGAAGATAAAACTAGTTTTTTTTTGTTTTTGTTTTTTTGTAAAAGCTGTGGTATTTTTTTAAAGGAATATTTAGCATTTGTAATTTTCACCTCAATTATAAAAAATAAATAATAATTATTTTAAAAAATCCAACTGAAAACTTATTTAAATTCCACAGCTCTACAATCCACATGTTCTGCCATTAAAGCCTAAAGCTACAGCAGGATGTCTGAGAACTAAAATTAGATCTAAGATAAGAGAACTAAGATCAGCTCAAGTTTCCAAAGCACTTGTTTGTAATGATGACTAAAAAATGTGTTATTTCTCAGAGAATCCAATATGAACATCAGCTATAGAACACCGGACCAATTTCAAGACAAAAGTCATATGTGTTCTTGAGGTCTTTGGTAGCTAGTGGTGAAGGGGTGGTCAAGCCTCAGACTAGCACCATCCCAATGTACAACATGATGCATAGTGAATTGCACCAACTATTTTAACTTTAAACTGTTACTGCCTTGTCTGGAGGTTAAATCATAACTACAGAATTCTGCTTATAACGCTGCTTATAGACTATATTCATGTTGAAAAACTTAGTTTAGTTTCAATAATAAATATTTGTAATAGGGGTGCTCCGATTGATCGGTCGCCGATAATAATCGGCCGATAATTGCTTTGGGAAGTTTGAACGGCAGTCTCTATAACGACCGAGTTAGAAAAGCCGATCAGATGACGCAAAACTCGCGAGACAATTTTTTGCGCGCTGCTAAAATGGCTTCACCAGTCAGGCATTTCTACATGTTGTGTGAAAAAGACAATACATTAGCAATGTGCAGCCTGTGTAACAAGCCAATGCCACGAGGTGGGAAGCACCCAAAGCATTTTAACACCATGAACCTCATCAGACATTTGAAGGTTAGTCACGTAAAGGAACACGAGCAGTTTTCAAAGTTGTCTAGCGCTAAGAGAACGGGAGAGTTCAGCAACTTGCGTGCTACCACTCGCGCGCCGCCACTCACTCAGCTGTTGGTAATACCCCCATCTCACGTACGCGGTTTCGCTCGGTGACCGCAAGTACGGTTCATCATGATTCACCGCGAGTTTTGGCGCTGTGATTACGTTTCCATCTTTGAGCACGAAAAATTAAACATGTTTAAATATCAGATCCATTAACTTCTGGATTCCGGGGTTGAATCACAAAAAGCGTTAAATGTAAAGCTAATGTGCTAGGGTGTACAATCCATCGTCTCACACACACACACACACACCAAGTAGTGTCCTTGATCAGAGGTTACACAGTGATGTGGAAATCCGGCTTGTGTTAAGAACTAGTTAGCTCTGTTGCCATAAATAAAACAACACAGATAGTTCAGAGGCATTTCGGAATGACATAGAAGCATTTATTAAAGAGTCAAAGCGTTTTTTTTAAAGATAAAATAACGATATCAGATGTGTTTTTTTGCTGAAAGTGCTTCGGTGCCTGGTTTTAAATGTGGTTTTGGCAGGTAACTGCTCTCTCCACAGAAATGTGAACAATACAGACCTACTTGTATCCACACTGTGTAGGCAGGCTAGACTGTATTGACTCTATAAAAGAAGAGAAATCCTAAAATATCATGCTCAGAATATCTGTATTCAACTTGCTAAGCAGCTGTTTTCTTAAATCCTTTTTTCTTTCCTCCAATGAATGCTTAGTGAAGTTACTCTTCTCAAGGATAATGACACCTTAATCCGGGTTTCAGGTGCTTATGAACAATAAGCAGTAAAATAAAAAAACAAAACAGATTCTGCATAAGTTAGGCCAAGGCTGGCACTAGGAAGAAGAACAAACTAGCCCTCTCACATGCCATGCAGACATGCAAATAAAATGCTTACACAGACAGAGATCATTTACGCTCATATAAATAGCAGCTTCTGTTAGAGACGAGTCTCTAATCAGCAAATACTTTCAAATCCAGGTCAAGTCTACTGTAATAAATTCCAGTCGGATTTAGCATTATAGTCTGGGCAACTTTATCCGAATAAAAAAAAAAATATATATATATTTATTCCAGTTTGTTTACACACACAGAAAAAAATAAATAATAATAAATACAAAAAAACAGTAAAATGCTCCCTAACCATTCCAGGGTCTGTGGTTCGATCCTGAGCTAAAGCTACTGTCTATGTAAAGGTATGCTTACTCTTATGTGTGAATGGATTTCTTCTAGTCTCTCTGCAGGAACAAGTGTGGGTGGCTTTGTTGCATTATTTGCTTTTAGTTGCTAAAGGAAAAGAGCTAAAAGACATGTGTACAGCACCTTGAATTTGAAGTGACACACTCAAAATGTGAGTGAAATCAAGAGCTTTAATTCAAGTGCTTTGCCAAAAGTGTAGCATGAGCCATTTAGGATGTATTGCAATTTCCATACATGGACACTATTTGGGGGGCTCGTAAATAATGGAACAATTTGCTGACAAGCAGTTGCTTGGCCATGTCCAGTTGAGGCCAGTTTCCCATGTTAATCCATGACTAATGAAGCAGATAAAAGGCCTGGAGGTGTTTCTGTGGGTTACATTTTCATTTGGTAGCTGTTCATTCAAACTCTTAACATGAGTCCGAAAGGAGGCGTATATGCAAGTGAAGGAGGCTTAAACAGACTGTACAAATAAACCCATCAGAGATATAGCAAAAACACGCTCTTTAACATTATTAGCAACAGCGAAAGGCCTGGAAGACGACTACATCTAAAGTGGATGCCTGTAGAATCCTGTCTGTGGTGAAGAAGAAACCTTTGTCAAAATCTAGCTAAGTCAAGAACACTCTTGTAGAGGTAAGTGTGTCACTGTCACACAAGTCTACAGTCAAGAGACGGCTATAAGAACTAAATACAGACGCTAAGCTACAAGGTGCAAACCATTGGTTAACGCTCAAGAACAGAAAGGCCAAATCAGAAAACTTCCTTGGGCTGAAGAAACCAAAATTAACACGTACCAGAATGATGGGAAGACTTCAGACTGTCGTTGACGGCCAAGGATTTTTAACCGATAATTAAAATCAATCATTTGGTTTGTAATTATTAGAGTTTGTTCCATTATTTATGAGCCCCAAAATGCATGTGTGTGTGTATGAAAATGAATGTAATTCCTGAATGGTTAATGCCACACCTTTCTCAAACCCTTTGAATTCATAATTGATTTTGCTCTCACACGTCAGACACATCCACATTCATTAATATGTTACTAACATACATATATACATATTATACATACTGTACATTATCACTACAAAATTTAACATAGTTGATAGGGATTTAAGTTGAAGCACAACAGAAACTGATATTATCTCTTAAACCTTGACTGCTGCTGCAAGGTGGTTATAACTTGGACACTGATGAAGCAAAACAAAAGCTCAGAAAAAGAAAACACTTGTGGGACAGAAGCAGCGAGCATCACAAGAAGAATAAAATACATAGGCAAATGTACGACTTTAATAAGTTTAAAAAACATTTTCCACAGAAGAGCTCTCCATGCACTGCTTCTCCAGATATCAATTGTGTTTATTTGGAATCCAAACATTTTGCAGAAGAAAAAGAAAATGCACTACTAAAGAAGATATTATGCTAGAATCAAACTGTACACCATTATCAAAAATCACTTATTATTTTATATGAGGACGCCAATCATTTTGTAGCTGACTGTTAGCCCTAATGCGTCTTTGCCCGAATGATGAGGAGTACAACATACTGTATATTGTCTGGCCAAAAATAAAAGTCAGGCTCTTCAATATTTACTTGGACTGCCTTTTGCTTTGATTATCGTTTTGATAAGGTTTTGCAATACCACAACATTTATTTCAACATCCATATTCACATTAATTTATTTACAAGATCTGGTGTTGAAGTGGTACGGAAGAGTCAGGCAAAACTGCATGAAGTCTTCTCCAGCACATCCCAAAGATTAAGGTTAAGGTCTGAACTCTGTGGTGAGCAATCCATAATGATGCAAATGATGTCTCATGCTCCCTTAACCACTCTTTCACAATTTGAGCTTGATGAATCCCGGTATTGACATCTTGGAATATGCCTGTGCCATTACGAAGGGGAAAAAAAAAAAACCTGGACATCAATCCAAATCCCAATATTCAGGTAGTCAACTGACCTAATTTTTGGGCACTTGATGTTGCTAAATCTAAAACAACAGAGGCAACCCCAGATCATAATGCTGCGCCCACATGCTTGTACAGTAGGCACTGGGCATGATGATGGGTGCATCACTTTATCTGTCTTTCTTCTTACTCTGGGACAGGGTAAATCTGGACTCATCAGACCACATGACCTTTTTCCATTGCTCCACAGTCTATTCTTTACGCTCCCAAGCAAATTAAGGCATATTGTTCAGATTATCCTCAGTGATGAGTGGTTTTCTTATGGCTGCACAGCTGTTTAGTACCAATACCTCTCTTATCCACTGTATTTTCCTAATAATGTTTTTTTTTTTTTTGGTCAGACAGTAGATGGTCAGTTAAAAAGAAATGATACATAATTCATCCCACAGTGTATTAGGGGTACATCAATCCCACTTTTTCCTTGAGATGATACGTTCTGAGACATGCGGCGAAAACTGCACCACAGATCTCAGCCTTGACAGCATCTCCCTTCTGGTCCAGTGGTGCAAACTTGGCCTTGGACTCGACTAATCCGACATCTACCACTTGGTCTGTTTCCCAACTTGGGTACCATACAGCCCTGTAGGTCTTGTCGCTACCATTTGCGTCCAATTGGGTCATAGAGCCCAGCAACCTGGCTTAGTAGCTGTCCCCTGGTCAAGAGGTTAGGCGTTTTCAGAATCTTCAAGAAGATTCTAGCCTTCTACTTCTACTACTACTTCTGATAAAGAATAGTTAAATAAGATGTAAGGCTGGAGTCTATCCTAGAAGGTGGGGTAAACCCTGGACAGGGTGCCAATCCAATCCAGTGATGTCATAATGTCATACTATGATCGTGTCACAGTTGTTCCTTGTCGAATGACTTCAGCTCCATCGTTCCACTTACAACCAATCAATTTGCTTCCATTGTATATGACGGTAACATGGCTCGAAACTTGATGAACAAATGAATAAGCAAGACATGAAGCTGATATACAGTAAGGCGGAATGAAACCCTGACCATGGACAGCGCTAACCACCACAGCGCCTCAGTGCATAGTTTTCCTTTTCATTAAACTATGCATGTCTCTTTACTTTTTGCATGTCTGTGTAAACACTCCTCACACATCCTTAGAGAGACGAGACTGAATTTTTTACACTGAAAGTATCTTTCAGCTGTTGGTTTTATTATTTCAGGATGATACCTGCCCCAAAATCCTATAGGCAAAATCCCTTCACTGTACTTGTATATTCACAGGATGACTGTAAAGGTACAGTATTAGCTACAGTATCGGTGTCATAAAACAAAATATTTATCAAGGAATTTATCATTTTATACACTTTAAACCTTTAAGACTTGCCATAGAAGAGCACCACCAGAATGTATCTTAGTATTTTTACATGCATTTAAAGCAGTTTCATATGCCAAACATCACTACACTTCTTACACACTCACCTTCAAGAATATTTATGGAATAAAAGCCAAGTAACTAAATAAATGCAGTAAATAAGAAAAAAACAGTCTTTTACTCTGGTGCTATGTTATGGATAAGTAGCTAACGTTTCATTCTTTGCTCTCTTTGTCGCTGTAGTCTTGCATGCTCTCTCTCTCTCTCTCAGGAACATGTTGCATGTTTGCTATCAATGTGGAAAGTCTTTTTGGGATAATTTTGGGATAATTCTAATTGAATTATGCAAATGGGATCGCCAGCATTCTCATCTGTTGTAAATGGTTAAAGTATGAGAGTGAGTCAAACATTATCCTTACTCTTGCTGTACAATTTACTTGAATTAACTTCTAGAAAAAAACAAACAATTTCAACATAATAATCTTGTCGCTTTTCAATACACTTTGCGACAAGATTAAACATCTTTTATACAAAAAAATGTTTAAAAAAAGGTTCAAGCTGAGCTGAGAGGCACGGATGCACCTCTGTCTTCACTTCTTCATCAGACGTGCGTCTTCGTTCTTGTTCTCGTAGGGCTGCTTTCAGGAGACCAAACAGGTAAATGTCAGATGAAGCATGATCAGGACAACAGGGACGGTGCTTTAACACCTCAAAACAAAGTTTTTGCAGAGTGTTGACGGTGTGTGCGGAAGTGTACGAAATTGCATAGTCATGCAAGACCATAACGTCCTTGGATAGCAATCCCCTTTGTTTAATTCAAAGTGTAGGCTTCAGCTCTTCTATAAGCATCTCACTGCCATGAGCACTGTCAATTGTTTTCGATTGACCTTTTTCCTGATAATGTTTTAATACTGGCCCTTGAGAATCCCAGAAAATTGTAAGCATCAATTTTCCAGTTAATGGTTGACGGTCGGCAGTTGAGGATGTTTCTGTTCAATACTCTGCAGTTTACCCTCAGGCTCGCAGTGATCCATCCATGTCTCGTCACCAGTAGGAATGTTCATCTTCATAAGAGTATCGGCCCAAATTTAGTTTGCAGATATTTGACTTTCGCTTCTGTTTATGCTCTTTCCTAAGTTGTTTCGGCAATAGGTACATCTTCAGGCAACAAAAAAGTATCACTGCAATGTGCTCTTCGTGCAAATCACAAGTGGGGCATTTATTTTTGTTAATCGCAGTTACAAATTAACCAATAAGACAGGCCAACAAAAGTTTTAATATTACGGGAATGCGGTTATATTAAAATCTTTTATAGGGTCAAAACTACTAGAATGGATAGATAGATAGATAGATAGATAGATAGATAGATAGATAGATCTTCAGTGATCCTGAATAAAATTCCAGCTATTTATCAGCAATAGACTCAATAACACAAGACAGGTTTTAAGATATGACTCTACAACGAATATCTTATGGATTGTAAGTAGGCACCAAAAGATACTAGTGCAAGGCAAAAGGATAGAGAAGGCATTACTAAATAGCAGATCGTGGTCCAGATCAAGACTGAGTGACTATCTGGACCCTGATGATTTATTTTCTGATAAATAAGAATACGAGTAATCTCTTCCCTTCGAGGTGGGTGTGGCTAGACACAATCAACAGAGCCAATCAACGTGGTAGTTTACAGAAAGAAAAAACAGAAATGAAAGCACGACACAACAAGGCTTACTCCAAGAAAAGGAAAGTTCAAAGCAAAGACTATTAAAAGCTGTAACTTGATGAAAAAAGTCAAAGATGAATGAACAGAGCAATAGACAGTTATTCTACCTTTGGAAATTTTTTAAGCAATATGTTCTGAAACTGTGGCACTGATAATTAAAAAAAAAAAAAAAGCAGTAGTGTGAAGCGCCACTATGAGACAGAACACAGGTCCTCAGATCAAACATATCCGCAGCAGTCCGTGGTGAGAGCACGTAAAATACCCGAACTGAGAGCCCGGTATGACAGTTAAAACAGCATGCAAATAAAGGTTGATTAAAGATTTCTGTTTGCTGATGTATTCCCTACATATGCAAGGAAACAGAAAAGACCATTAAAGATCAAACTGTCCACATGCTTAATGTAGTTTCTGAAAATTGTCAATAAATACTATTGAAGTGCAATGGAAATTTTAAACTGCTCTTTTTTTTTCCTTTTTTTTAATGAGCGCATATATAGAGATCTGAATCCTAACACAAACATGAAATTCGGACCTCGGCTATGGAAAATCTTATTGACCGCATCTTCTTAAATTTGAATTCAGTACGCCTGGAATAGACCTTTAAAGCAACAATCGGGTGAGAAATCTGATTCAACAAGGTCAGAATTGAACAGGCTTGCTTTGAGTATGCACTGTAGTGTTTGATGTAAATTCAGCTCTGCCCCAACGGATGTTTGTTGACTTGAACACAGAGGGCAAACAGTAAGATGTGGTGGTGTGTAGAGGGCAAGCTGAGGTCAAACTCACCTCTGGTGAGGAAGTAGATGCAGACAGGTAGAGCGTTCATGCACACACACACACACACACACACACACACACCTCTCTAGCTGAGTGATCAATGTCATCAAAGACAGTCAGCAAGCCAATAATGCACCATGAACACAAATAAAATATTCTTCTCACACACACACACACACACACACACTTCAATTCTAACTTCAGTTAGTGCAGTTGAGTAAAAAATAGATATATGATGGCTCAGCAAGCATCACAGAAGCATCTCTGAACTTCTACTCCTAGCTGTCAGGGGGAGTCTCCCTATGATAATACACACCTGTCCTTATTATCTGTTAGAAATATATGTTTATATCAGATATGCATGCTTATTAGTGCTACACGAGGACACCAAGACACCACATAACCCCTCGTATTAATCGTAAAGCGTACACGCCATTATTTAACACCGCACACTGAGGAGGGGTTGAGGGTATTTGGGATTCAGCCTCAGGTTGCTGTATGCTAGCATTAGCTTACCATGTCGATGTAGCTCTGCAGGAGCAGACTCAGCGCCGGCTGTCACACTTTTCTCCCCGAGTCGGAAATCAAGCGGCTCCGATGACATATGCCTGGGTATTTGGGAGTAAGGTGTCAGGCAGAAACGACTCGCATCCCTGTGGGCAATTGATTCAGCCTCGGCTCTGGACTGTTTTCAACTGCAGTAGAGGTCACGATATGAGTCTCGCTACTTAGCCGAATGTTCTGTTTGCCTGTTTTAAAAAAAATCTGACATACATCTTAAGATATTCTATACGCGTTTTCTAATCTATAGGATATCACGGTGAGATGTAATTATTCGTTTTCCAATGACAAATAAAACAAATTTGTCAATATATGGTATTTAATCGTTTAAATAAACACAGGCAAGTGTCTGGACAGCCATAAAGCTTTGAAGACCCCGCACCCGGAAGTAGAATGTGCATCGCGTGTGACATTCTCCTACCGGTGTTGGAGAAGCGTCTGCAATGGATCAATGAAGAACACTCGGTTGAATTTTGTTGTTGTTATTTTGTCAGATTTGGCTTGCCTATCTGTAATGGACATTTGAAATTATCTATATAAATAAAGGAAAGATTTTTGTCTGTACATTGGAACTCGCTCTTTAAATAATGCCTTTACTTTTCATATATTGGAGAACAAGAAACCAGTCTCAGAAAACGTTCAGTCTGTATGTCTGTCCAGCCAGCATCACGCAAAACTGGCTGGACAGAAACTTTTACAGCACTTAAACATCTGCCTGCATGCGAGGTTCTGAGCAGTTTTGCGGCAGATTAATACTGCGCATGCGTCTAACAGTGGGCGCGTCTTAAATCGACCGCTGGACAGAATTTATTGCAACATATGCAGGACTTAGATATCTGCCTGAAGTTTAGTCTGCACCAAAAAGGAAATTAAATTGTTAAGTAAAGGCGATGTTATGAACAGTTATGTGCCAGATTTAATAATCTGCTTTAAAATAAGATACTAATAATCTACTTGCTGCCCTCTGTAGTTTGATCCAATATACATAAGAGCTCTAATTACTGAAAAAGTTAATACTGCTTTCCTTAGAAAGGTTTCAGAACACATACTGCATTGCACTTTTGGTGGCACGCGGGGAGGCGGGGCGTTGGGTTGGGTTGATTTGCTTGTTGTGTATATATTGTTGTTGATTTTTCAGTGGGGGGGGGGGGGTTTGTGCATATGTGTTTGTTGTTGTCTTTTGGCTGTAGTGATCCTATTAATAAAAGCTTCCATAATGTTAAGAAATTTTAATTAGAAATACACGATTGTGGGAACAGTGTACTAAAAAATAAAACTCTCTGTCATTATCAACTTTTATATCATACTGTGATTGGTCACTTCCTCCCTGAATGTATCAGTAGGCAGTGTCATCTGCAGTGAAAAGGGGTACGTCCAAGCTCATAGCTACTGATGCATGCTCATGGCAGCATGCAACTGTCAGGATCTGCTCAAGAACTGTGCCACAGGTAAACCTCATGTACGCGTACGGGTAACCTCTAGTAAGTTATACACAAAGAGATATTATAGAGGATTATGGGTATGGAACCTAACGTTGACTCGCTGAAGCACAGCGGTGCAGTACATCACTATTTAAGATACAGGTAAATGCCCATTTTTTTGCATGCACCTGTAACCCGTTAGCTGCTTGCTATTCATCAGGAATCCACCCTAGTGTTTGACAACGGATTTGACCACCATTTTCTTACTACGATAAACTAATTAATTGCATGTGCTACTATTTTTTGTTCTCAGTCTCATTGTATTTCTTTATCCCAGAATGTAAGCTGCACATACAATCCATTGGTTGAGTGATAGCATACGTATCCCAAATGTTTATAGTTGCTTTTGCCAGGATGTTAAGAATTGTGTGTCTGTGCTGGAATTAAATAAAGCCACGCCTCAGCTTTAAACTGGAGGAGCAATGCAAATATACAATTATGACAACATAAAAAAAAAAACGTTTAAATAATCTGCATGGAGATGCAGACTAAGACCGTACTAACACCATACTTGAATAATTTATTATTAAAGCTGTTCTTATAACCTGTGTTTCTGTCTTAACTGTCTTGGTGTTTAAGCCTCGGTCTTCCCCAAGTCTTCAGTTAATGCACAGTGAAATATGTATGTTTGGTTCGATAATTGCAGGTTGTTATATCCAGCACTGTAACTCAGGTAAACGTGATACCTTGTTTAAAAAAAAAAAAAAAAGAATCATAGACCCACTGCTGATTCTCATCATCTTATAATTATTACAATTACAATTTTTCATATGACTGTGCATTTCATAGTTTACGGACTGTCAGATATAAGTTTTGAGCCAAATGCACTTTTTATGCCAAAAACAAAGCAAAAAAGATGCTACCAATGAGTAAGTGGAATATCCCAGATAAGCTGACATGACAACCTCATATTTTATTGTCATGCATTGTAAAATGATCTAATCTACTGTAAAACAGATGTACTTGTTGCTATATTGTATAATCATAATCATTATGTTGTAGCAAAGTACCACTTTTAGAAATTTGCGGGAAATTGCTAGAAAAAACAAGACCATTGTTAGATAACATCATCAAGACAAACGTGCAAGTGAAGCAGATTTCTTTTAATGCACTGTTTATGAACCTTCAAATTATTCAGCTGTGTTAGTTAAGCAGCTTAACTCACCCAATCTACCACAGTTCCACTGATTCAGTACATTCAGGTCGTCAGCTGACTTCATTTTATTGCCACATAACGTTGCTGAGTCTAGACCTGAGCAACTGAAACCACTCCTGATAATAAAACTGCCTTCATTGCTTGGCAGTGCATATCATCGCATAACACTCGACACATCCATCGCTCTGGAATAGGGTCAATCTGGACTCATCAGACCACATGACCTTTTAAATTGCTCCCAAATCCCCTTTTTTATGCTCATTAGCAAACTGAAGCCTTTTTCCTGATTAGCCTTGCTAACAAGTGGTTTTCTTACGCCCACACAGCCCTTTAGTGCCCCATTCCTGTGAGCTCTTATCACGTATGTGCGTATAGAAATGGTCTTATGTTCACTATTAAACATAGATGTGATTTCTGCTGTCAGGTTTTTGTGATGTAACTTCATCAAGACTTTACATGATCTCTACACACAATCATTTTTTCTTCTTCTTCTGTGTAGCTGAAACCAATAATTTGATATGATGACTTTTTTCAGAAGAGGCAGTAAATATTTTGCCTTTATTAAGTTTTGTTCTCCAGATATGCCTGAATGTGTCTCTCTCATAAACAGTCATTTAGGTATTAAACTCATAATCAAGCTGAACAGTAAGCAGAAATTAATTTGCAGGCTCTTGTGCTTATTCGTTTTTATTATTATTTTGGTTTATTTGATTAGGTAATAAAATTTCAAGTGAGGTTTTATTATTAAAATTTGAACTATTATAGCTTTTTACCTAGGTTCCATGGGCATTTTAGAAGCTACACTGATATTATACTGTAGGTGTAAATAAGCTGTTACTAACTGTAGCTTACGGTATGTGTTGTTATGGTATAGATAACTCATCACTTATCACTTTCATTCTTACTCCTTTTCACCAACTCCTTTTTTCTCGCCGTTGCCTTATTTATGACAATATCAAGGTACCTGCAGAGCCTATCCGGGGGACTCTGGATGTATAGCAGGATTTGATGCCAGTGCATTATTGTGCACACATTCTGTTTTTTCTTCCTTAGCCAATCCATATGCAAGCATGTTTTTAGGAGGTGTGGGGAAACCAGGGAGCTCAGAGGAATCCTATCCAAACACATGGAGAACATGCAGAGAAACCCTGCACAGATAACAATCCAGAGCTCAGGATGAACCCATGGACCCTGGAGCTGTGAAATGGCAATGCAACCCGCTGTACTGTAGCACTCTGCCACCTAGGCTTATCAGGAGAACTAAAATAACTACAGCTAAACTACTCTCTCCACATGATGGGGTGTATGGCGCTGATACAAGTTCCTCAAGTGAAGCAGCCAGACACGCATACATTTTTCACTCATTGTTTTTTTTTTTTTTTTTCTGTTCATTTACCCTACATGAGCTCTCTAATTTAACCTGGAGAATAAATTAGGCAATAATTGTATGCTTACAAAGTGCTTGGTTTTGAACACCAAAAAGATGTTTTGCTGAACGTTTGTATCCATTCAATTGTCCTGTCGATATTTTTGTACATATATAATATCTTGGAAAATGCACATCTTGAAAAGTATAACACACTCCATTCATGCTTATGTTCATCCTGAGCCTCCAGTACAGCACACTCCAGTGCACTCAGGTTCAACAAATTGCGAAGAAAAAAAAAAAATTAAGATATTCTATTATTTAGTTTTGCTGATGGCGGAGGTGAGTGCTGTCGAACCAAAATCTCAAAGCATATTGTTCCATTATGTTCCACTGTGAAGGCCAAAGCGTTTAATTTATCCTCATGAAAGCATTCAGTGAGCCTTCATGCACTGTAGAAGGAGGCGGAGTCATCCTGGGAGAGGCCACTCCCATCAGGATGGAAACGTTTCATCATTTCAAGATAAAGATGATCAAATGATCAAAAGAACTCTGCATTGATTATTTTGTCACATCTTTTTTCCCTAAGTGGAGCAACAATAAATAACAGCACAACATGACAGAGCTGGAGATTTGTCCTTTAATTTGTCCTATGTATATCCATTGTGTAATGCTAGTCTAACATGCTAGCTTTCTGTTCTATACTTTGCTATACTGTCTATTGTTTGAATTAGTATCTTTCCAGTGGATTGTATTTTTTAGAAGGAACATATCTAGGTTGGGGAATACACAGTCAACTTTCATGCTCACCTCCCCCCCCTCCCCCCCCCAACCCCCCCCCCCCCACCATCCATATCCATGTGATCTCTTCTTGATGTCGTGTCTTTTGTTCTAACACTGCAGCCTAGTGCTACAGATAAAGACTACAAAGAATAGTACAGTGTAGCCTTTGCATATTCAATCAAACACACATTTTGGAATGTCATGCTTTATTTTGAATGACAAGCAGTTCTTACCATTTAGTACGTGGAAAGCAGGATTACACTCCGTCCCATCTTTTATTAATCAAACATGATTTAAAAGGAGCGTGGAAGAGAATGAGAGAGAGAGAGAGAGAGAGAGAGGCTATAAGGCTTTCTTAGCTTTACTCTTGTGTAATGTAAATTATAATGCAAATGAGGTATCAAACTTTGTCTCGATGTGATGCCTGAAATCGTGATGATGCCCTTAGTTTTGATGAATGATTTTTTTTTTTTTTCCCGACATGACTGTAAAAATAATAATAGAATATAACAAAATCTCAGTGGAACACATCACAGACGTTGCTGTTTCAGCCATGTGTACAGTACTCGGATTTCTTTGCCGTTGTTTTATGAAATGCACAAGTGGCATTTATATGCCATTATGCTATCTGGCCCATTTAAAAGAATCAGACTCTTTCTATCAAATGTCATGTGATTTTTTTTTAGGCATAATGTGATTTAAAAGGATCAGTGCAGCTGTGTTGTTTTTTTATGATTATTTCTTTTGTCACACATATTTAAATGTCTTGTGTGGATGTAAATGTCACCTCGGAGCACTGTTGACATTAGGCCAAGTCTGAGTATGTCAGATGTCCCTCTTCCAGAAAAGGAGGGAATAAATTGTATGTGGTGGGAAAAATATGAAAATGAAAGAAGATCAGTGAGTAGTTGGTTTATCCCAAGCACTCAAAGAATACACTAATGTCATCTAATTGCATAGCAAAGGAACTATATAATGCCTTAGTGCGACTCACATTCATTTACAGCATCAGCAAAATTGTAATAGTGAGGGGATTACTTTACATTTGTGTAGTGGATCGGTCTAGACTTTTTTCCCCTTTTGTGCCAGATTCCAAGAAGCGACAGGCCCGAAAAAGAGGGGCAGTCTGGGTTTGAGAGGCCCGCTTTTTAGGCTCGTTGGGTGAGGCAGACCCCCTGAGGCGCTGCTCCTTCACCACTTACTCCATCACCTCACCCAGTTGTTGCTGTAAAGTGTCTATCTAATGACTGGCAGCTTTTTCCACCCGGCCTCTCCTGAAATGGAGATGACCTCCTTCCTCATTAGCCTTTCAGACACATTATAAGCCCAGCATGCTTAAAAGCGAATGATTAAAATGGCACAAATTTGCTTTTTTTTTTTATATCTGCTTCTGTACATTATTCAGTACAAAACAAAATAACTATATATCTAACATATTTAAAAATATATTATCATTATTATTATTATTATTATTATTATTATTATTATTTGCATTGGTCTTCAACAAGCTCCAGGACTCCTTAAAAACACTTACATAATGCAGCCTCATCAAGTTGCTGGGTGACTGTTTGAATCATTAATGCATTAATTGACAGATTACTTTTGAAATGATTTTATACTCTCAAAATGTATTATTTTCAAAGCTTTTTAAGTATTATAGTGATAATTATTGGAAAATCATTGAGCCTGCCTATTCATCTCAGCCTAACAGGGAAATAAGCCTTGTTCTGAGCTGCTGTATTAGTGCATTTGTACTGAAGCTTTCCGTATTCTTTTTTTTAACATTGTGTGCCCCATGAAAGGAATATAATGTAATTTTGTATTTTTAAAAGCATAGACTGCTTCTCAAAAAACACCTTTGTAAAACAGCGGGAGGAAAAAAAAATGTAAATGAATCCTTGTTGGTGGATCTGCATCTGATGCAATCAACTGAGTCCTTCATTGCATTTGTGCACAGCGCAGTGTGCACAGGGTGAGATGTTAGAATTAAAATAGGGGGAGGAGGGAGAGAGAGAGGTAGAGAGAGAGAGAGAGAAAGAGAGGGAGAGAGAGAGAGAGAGAGAATTCTCATGATCAGGTAATTAAACATTCAGACGAAGCTGGACTGGATATGAAAAATGTTGTCAGTATTGTATTCATGCACAAACGACAAACCTGATGCAGCCGAAGGAGACAGTAAGACACACACATGGGACAGAAGGCCTTCCCCCAAATGCAGACTCAGTACTCATTTATTTTCTCCATTATTATTATTATTATTATTATTATTATTATTATTATTATTATTATTATTGTATTATTTATTATTATTATTATTATTATTATTATTATTATTATTATTATTATTATTATGCCTCTTGCATGTGTATCAATGTACCTATTTTTTGCCTTTTTATATGTTTGCTATATATTTAATCATATTCCATTTTAATTTTACATGAATAAAATTATTTCTAAGATCTTTTACTCTTTTTTTTTTTGGCCCACATGCTGCTAAATTATTCCTAAAAAAAAGGTACAATAAAAATATACAGGGTATATTTGTTGTAGGTGTTTGTTTAAAATTGATCATTTGAACAGGAATGTTGATAGTTAAATGGAACACAACTTATGCCTTACATTTACATAATAATTTATAAAGCTTTTGTTAATATCCTCATACATCTGAAACCTATCTGGAAGATGAGCGATGAAAACAATGTGGAATTGCCAGCTGAATATAAAATCAAATTTGTCCTTCAGTCTTTTTGCTCCGTGTAATAATTTCTTTGAGCTGTTCTATATGATGTAATATACTATTTATTAAATCCTTTCATTTTCGTTATGCCTAGAGTTTTCAGAAATCTGTTTAGTGCACATAATCTGTGTTTATTTCGTCACAATTGTTGTAATAGATAGATGCACACACCCGGTAAATGAAAGCACGTGTTGCGGTGTTAAAGACCTTGACCCCCAGGGTTAAGAGTGTTTGACCAGGCGTTTGGCCCTGACCTCTGGGGCGTGTTATCACCTCACCTCTCCATGTTCTGTGAGATCATTGGCTCTCCCCAGAGACCAAAAGTGACCAATACATGGTTTTATCAACTTGTGTGTTTTTACACAGCAGCGAATCCCCAGCACTGAATTAACACTGTTTAATTAAATTTCACTAAATTCACCAATCCAGCTGGATACAAATAAACACAACGGGGTCACTCAGTGTCACACAGTTTTCGCTTTCTGGCATATGGTAAATATTTAATATTTATTCAGTATGACTCAATTCAAGAAAATAATTAGCTATAATTACCACATTATATTTATTTATTTATTATTTATTTAATTTACCTTTTTTTTTTTTTTTTTTTTTTACATTATGTGTGGTCAATTTGGACTTACAATACAGTTCCATTCCTGTAGAGCTTAATCAATGAAAGTTCAAAAATTACAATAATTATTACTATAATTATATACCAGTTATTATATACTGTATTGTTCTTTTACAAACCAAATATTGTCATAACCATCATCCTTATTATCATCGTCATATACAATAAAAATATTTGAAAAAGTCAACCAGTTCAAAAATTTTTTCATAATTGTCTGACTTTTCCAATATCGTTTACTCACCTCTAAACTAACACACTGACACACATCTATTAAAACCCAGTTATTGCTATTATTCTAAACACCCGCCCCCCCCCAACACACACACACACACACACACACACACACACACACACACACACACACACACACACACACACACACACACACACACACACACACACACACACACACACACACACACACACACACGCACACCTTTCCCACAATCTTAAATCCTACACAATAAATAAAACTTTCAGCCTGAACCACTGACCAGGAATAACAACTCTCTGGAAAAAAAAAAAGGTTCTCAAGGAATAATTTCTGTCTGCCCACAGTACAGGGGCAGCTGATTTGGGACAAGTGTGTTAGCATAACAAAAGGCCCAGAGCCTGTGAACTTGGGGAACCTTTTGACCCTGGCACTCCGGTCCTGAATGGCATGGGAGCCTCCCCATAGAGCTCCTCGGTAGTGGCCCTGTTCGTGGCTAAATTGTTAATCAGGGTAATTTAATATACTTTTCAATATGCCTCCATGTCTCATCAGGAGAAGCATTCACAGCCTGTGTCACCCCTGCCCATACACACACTCACACACAGGAAAACAGTAGCAGCTCCCTCTTCTCATTCAGACAAGGCCAGACAGGCAGCTGCAGTCCGCAACCCTCCGCCCGAATCAAGTGTACAGAAACATTACGCAGTGGGAAAGTCTGGGAGCGTGTGCCTTGATATGAGCATGTGCTCTCGGCATATAACATAAAGAACATCACGATCTATCACTCAACGCCATTAGGGCAAGCGAATTAATCACGGATATCAAATTGCACTAGAATGCATTGTGAGTGAACAAAAATGATGCATCATAGTTAATGTTTTTGCGGATGCATTTTCTTTCCTTATGCACCGATGACAATATGTGAAATAATAACAGTTGTTTTGTTTTTTTGTTTTTTTTGCAAAACAAATCAGCAGTGCTGCAAAAATAGGTTTTAACCCTAGATTGATTTTACTTCCTAGTAATGTATACAATCGAATGACCTTGACAGATTTTAGCTCATTTGAGTAGCAACCACTTTATCATACACAGTGACGGGCGCCTGGTGGTTTGTGTGATGCCATCACTGTGGTTTGTTTTGTACTAGTTACTCCTGATCATCTCTTGGACAAATCAGATGTCCTTCAAAATATGACTAGGTCTCTGTTTTTTCTTTTTAATTAATGAATAAATTAATTAATATTTATATATTTTGTTTATTGTGTGTGTGTGTGTGTGTGTGCGCATCCATTTGTGCGCCTGTACAGAGTTGTACAGCGGAGGGACTACAGAGGGGCTTTGTGCAAGTGGAGACCTCTAGGGTTCATTCTTCTGAGATGCATAATCTGCAAAGCATGGTGCTTTGTAAATACACCATATAAATAAATATGTAATATTAAAAATGAATGAACATACAGAACAGCAATATGCTCACATACAATTTTCAACCATTCTTTCATGCGGCCTACTTTATCCGAAGCATATATTCATCCATCCATCCATCCATCCATCCATCCGTTATGTATACCACTTGTAGGGTCACTTAGTTGGAAGGGGTGAAAAGGGTGTAATTCCCAGCACAAGGTATGGTACACCCTGGATGGGTTGCCAACCCATCGCAGGGCACAAGCTTACACACTCTCACACCTGTCCAACAATTACGTATATATATTATACATACATTATACATATATTATATTATTCATTTGTCTTCAATAATTAATTAATTATCTGTAATCACCTTTTCCTGGGTTATGATACACTGGGCACAAAGTAGGAGAATCCATCACAGATGGCATCCCAGGACACCACTCATATACGCATTCACACACTCACTTACACACTCATTCAAACAGTAACACAAGCTCAGAAGTGTTACAGGAGCTCAAGACCCTGGAGCTGTGAGCTGGCAATGCTACTGCACCAGCATACAACCCAATAATAAATAAATAAATAGATAGATAGATAGATAGATAGATAGATAGATAGATAGATAGATAGATAGATAGATAGATAAATAGATAGATAGATAGATAGATAGATAGATAGATAGATAGATAGATAGATAGATAGATAGATAGATAGATAGATAGATAGATAGATAGATAGGGCATCTGCTACTAATATATTGGGACACAGAATGGATGTGTACATTCATTTAATTTGATGCATGCATCCACACACACATGCACGGATGCACATACACATACACAGACTCCAAATATTGGCACACTCTTAGGGTTAATTTGCATCAAAGTTAGCCATGCTAAGAACCGCAGCAGACTCAGAGCTAGAACAGCAGTGCAAAAGACCACTCCCTGGTGGATCATAGAATAAAATGGTCTCATCTGTAATTCCACGGTCTCTTAGCATAGTTTTGTCCTCTGTTCATTCATCCAGGATATTCCATTCTACACAAATGAGAATCATCACTACAGAACTTTTTTAAATGGCAAATTGGCCCAAATCCTGATACAGAAAGCTGGACATATAAAAATTCAATAAAGTGTAATTACTTGTGCTTGAGAAGTAGTAGTTTCTGTACATACATACTTTAATGTATCAAACTTAAACTAGTTGGCTAGGCATGTGTTTTCTTGTCTGAAGTTCAAGTTGAAGACCATGACGGGTTCAGGAGGTGATCGTCAGAGCCAGACAAGTCAAGCAGGGATAAAGCTGGAGAACAAATGACTGATGGCTCCCTGGGGACCACTGTTCATGTCTGATCCCAGGGTGCTGAGACTCTGGCTAGACTGAACCACTTTTGTCTCTACTCAGTGATCCCCACGACTAGGCTGAATAGCACAACTTGACCCCTTGTCGCCTATAGGGATCGACAGTGTGGGGTGGGCGGGTGTTCATCCAGGGATTTGTATTAGTGTATGAATCTAGACGGGGATGTTGGTCTCATTTGGTCGCAAACAATTCAAGAGCCATAAAATTTTTCAAAGACTACGCAATATAAAAAATAAATAAATGATGTGAATAATTAACTGTGAAACGATAAAGGAAATGAGTCACTCATTGTCTTGGTGTTGATTTGTACTTTTAATTTCAGCTCTTTAGTCGCCAGACCAGCTGAGATGCACCAGTGGCGAGACAGAAGTAGTCTGCCGTCTGGCTTTCTGGACAATGCGTCCAGACTAGTCATATACCAGACTCAATAAGCACATTTGAATGCAAGAGGGATTTAAAAAAAATTAGAAAATTAGCCTACATATGTTAGGAGTGTGTGGTTAGATTAGAGATGGGAAATTGTGAAAGACTTTTCCTGCTGTGATAATGGTGCTCTATTTGAAAAAAAAAAAAATCCAACCGGTTGTACCGTTTAAAGTCAAATGACTTTTCTTATGGCATTTAACAAAAGTATACAAAGATCTTTTTATTAAATCAAAATTGCAAAGATTTCGTATTTTATTATTAGTAGTGTCACTACTTTTTGTTTCATACAGTCTGATTGAGACTAAAAACACCTCTGAAAAAAAGGGGTTATACAAACTGACAGTCTGTTTCTTAGCCTCTCGACAGCTTTGTTCTGTATAAAGCAGTAAAATGGTGCTGGGGTTGATTCTAGGCTATGGATTAATTGAAAGGCAGAAAGCGCTTCACTTGTGTAAACCACTTTGCCCTGAGGCCTGATGGGGAAAAGGAGCTCAGCCCGTGAGATATGACAGCATTAATAGAGGGGTGGAGGAGATGCTCAGTGGCTTTTTATCTCTTTGGATGAAGGCCACCATGCCAAACTCAATAACCCCATCTTCCCAAGGGTCAACATTTTGCCAACTTCTCCACTTTCTTCTTTCGGGTAAAAGGAACACTTTGAAACTGTCATAGAATGCTGCGAAGTGGTGCAATGTGGTGTATATTGGAGCCTATTAATGGAAGGCAAGTATACATGGCGCATGTTAACCTCATCTTATGCAGTGTTAATATAAAATGTATTTATTTATTTATTTATTTATTTATTTTGAGAACTTGAACATCTGAATGTTAATTAATATCAGTGTAAATTAAACATCAGTGTACACTACACTGGTTACATACTTAGGCGCTATCACACGGGAGGAAGTGCTGTCGGGCTGAATATCAGCATGGCTGTGGTGCGAGATATCCAGAACAGCGGGTTCATCTAGAGTGTAATATTGCTTTTATACAACAGCTCATTATACGACATTTATTATTATGATTTGTTTGTTTGTTTGTTTAACCTGTTATTTTGCACACGATCCTACCACTACTGGTGGAGCTGGCAACAGAGGGTGATTAGAGGTATTACGCAACCGAAATCTGGGGAGAATAAACCATGGAGGTGGTGGACAGTCCTGTAATTCTAGTAAGTTTTTTTCTTATATTTCCATTTATTCTGTTTTAGAATATCAGCTACATAAAACTTTTTTAGGTTATGGGGTTGAATCCCAAATAGCTAGTGTGCTAGAATGTACAATCACTTGTTCCATTCACTAAGTAGTGCTCTTGTTAAGGGGTTGGCGAGAAGTTTGGGATTCAGTCTTGTGTCAGAAGCTCGTGAGCGTTATAGTTTCATAATGTTATGTGGGTTTTGAGTGCTGCTTTCTTGCACTGTAGCAACCTATTTTCACCCATGCTGTGACCAAGGGGTACTGCAATTTGTTATCATACTGTAACGGTTATTAGAACACCTGACACTTGGAGTGATAAATATAGTTGAATATGCCAGTAATGTTACCATCCATTATCACCACTTATACAATGCATTTCATCCAATCAGATCACTCGCTCATAATAACTTAGAATACACAACAACCTATTGTATAAGGTCACATTCCCTGTGTGTCAAGCAACATGACACAACAATCATCAGAAGAATAAGTCAAAGTTTAACTATAAAAATCTTTTTCAACAAACCTGCTGTAAAGACATGTTATAACAGATAGATCAAAAAGCACAGACTAGGCGATTCTGTAGAGTTATAACAGAGTTATATCAGGAAGAACAGGGGCAAATATTACAACTGTGGGGCCCGAAAAGCTTTTCAGAGGCTAAGGAAGAGGTTTGAAAAAATTATAAGGCAGAAGGTGAGCTCTGTTTTTGTGGATTTTTTTTTATTATCAAGTGCAGAATGAAAGATGGAAACTTTTGAACTGAAGACTTTTTTGAAGTTTAGAAATTTGTGACTGTTATATCTGGACATGTTCTAGTTGACCATTTGTTAGACTAAATGTTGGTTAAATAATTTTGTGTACAGGAGCACACTGAGGAATCTAACAAGACTCACTTACCATCCACATAGGAACAGCTTTAACTCTGTAACAATTTCCTAGAAACAGTTGTAACCCTGTAACACTTTTCTAGGAATAGCAGTGACCCTGTAACACTTTCCTAGGAACAGCTGTAACTCTGTAACACTTTCCTAGGAACAGCTGTAACTCTGTAACACTTTCATAGGAACAGCTGTAACCCTGTAACACTTTCATAGGAACAGCTGTAACCCTGTAACACTTTCATAGGAACAGCTGTAACCCTGTAACACTTTCATAGGAACAGCTGTAACCCTGTAACACTTTCATAGGAACAGCTGTAACCCTGTAACACTTTCCTGGGAACAGCTGTAACCCTGTAACACTTTGATAGGAACAGTTATAACCGTGTAACACTTTCCTAGGAACAGTTATAACCCTGTACCACTGTAACCCTGTAACACTTTGATAGGAACAGCTGTAACCCTGTAACACTTTCCTAGGAACAGCTGTAACCCTGTAACATTTCATAGGAACAGCTGTAACCCTGTAACGCTTTCCTAGGAACAGTTTATAACCCTGTAACACTGGTGAGTCTTTGTCCATGATAACGTCAGAGTCCCATTCTTAGTTGAGAAGAACAGAACCTGATGCAGGTTTCTGCTGCTGAAGGCCATATCCACCCCAACATTCCAACATGTTTTGCGCTTTTCCTACTATGGTTGTAAATAACGATTAATTCCTGTTAATTCCTGTCAAAGGCTATTTTCTTTTGACATCTCTAATCATGAGGACATTACCACCCAAAATACTGTCATTGCTCAACGTTTTTGCTTTGAGATACTGTTGTGTGTAAAAATCCCAGGTGACCAGCAGTTGAAATACACAAACCAGTTTCCTACAACTACACCATGGTTCAAATAGCTGAGATCACACTTTTCGTTCCTGTTTGATGTGCTAATTAACTAATGCATGATTTTATGCATAGTGCTGCTGCCACATGAAAGGCTGTTTTGATATCTGCATGATGTTTCAGCTGTACAGGTGTTCCTAATAGAGTGGCCACTGAATACTATAGTGAAGAATGAAGAATATGTATGGAAAAGTGGTAATGTTTCATTGCATAAACTACTATGGATAACTTATTGCTTTGTATGGTTGTGTGATTTGCATCTTTTAAATTGTGTGATATCATCTTATTCTGATATGTCCAGTGAACTAAAAAAAAAAAAAAATCTATCAATCAACCACTGATTGAATGTTATTACACATATTTGTATATGTTCGTTGGATGATGTTGGCTCTTAAAGTGCAGCGAACTCAGTGAACCAGAAGCCAATCCTATGAGGCTGGAAAAACTGGCATGTCACAGGCCAGTATAAACACACAAATACATCAAGAGCGTGGTGTGATTTCTGCAGCAATAAACACCAATGTTACATATGAGTAAAAACATGAAGGGGGTGGGGGGGGAGAGAGAGAACGAGATGACTGGCCTTGTGCTACAGCTTGATGGTTTTCTGCCTCTCTGGAGACTCCCACACTGTGCTGTATCTACACTTCTGAATCAATCACTATCTAGCAAGCTTCAAAGCACAAAGAGACACAGAGGCATGAGATGCACACCAACCCATATATAGGTGTACAAATGCTCACATGCATCAAATGAAATCTAAAAATCGTCGGATTGCTCCCATGGCAAGAATAAAAAAACAAGTGGCGAGCAGAAAAACAGATGGAACCATACCCCGCTCCTGTTCACGCTCAGGCACGAGTATGAGGAGCGCGTGTCATATCCACCTCTGCCATGATTCTTCGAGCTGTGCCATGAAACACATCACTGTCAGTCTGAAGGAGAGAACAACCTCAGAGGCCACTGCCACCCATCTGTGGAAAATCACTGTGCTGTGTATATGTATGTGTGTGTATATATACTGTCACTGGGGCCCATCATATTGGCAGATCTGCACTTTGGAGGACATCACCTGGCATGTCTGTGAATCCTGACGAGCAGACAGACACACTGGGAATATGTTACACAGTTCTTTCTCTAAAAGCTCCCTTTATTGTAGGCTGCCTGCCTCTCCACGCACACACACACACACACACACACACACACACACACACAAATGGTCCCTTCTTCAATGGCATATTCTCGGCTGCTCTAACGCATCCTACTGTTTGTCTGTAGCTGAAGTGAAGAAGCAGATTCTCTTACAGTACAACACGGCTTCATTTCTCTCGCATGAAAGTTGGAAAAGTTTGGAATGGAGGTGTTTGGTATCTCAGCGTCCACAGGGAGTGCAGCATACCTTAAAGTCTTTTTTTTCCCTCTCCCTCTTTCACTTTTCTGCCCTCTTTCCCAATAAGAATAAGATAACACAAAGACCTGCTATCTGGTGATAAAAGTGAAATACTGCACTGTGCTTTCCTTTTTTTTTCTCTGAAAATAAAAGAGAGAGAGAGAGAGAGAGAGAGAGAGAGAGAGAGAGAGAGAGAGAGAGAAAGAACTACCTCTTGCAGTAGGTAATGCAGTTTAAAAGTTAAATACCTCTCCCAAGCCTTCCAAGGTCACTTACTTTGGCCTTAAAAGCTTTCTCGTTTTTTGTTTTGTTTTTTCTTCGTTTTTTTTTTTTTCCTTTCTTTTTGTGCAAATTCAAGTGTCACCCAAGGGAAAAAAATGATTGGGTCTCTTTGTTTCTTGTTTATTTCAGATCAAGCCTAAGTGACTCTGTTACTCGGCTTCTGTGGCATCTTGTGGTTTCGCATGCTTTTGGCTCAATTCAATTGTACCGGGGCTAACCAGCACCGGTTCTGGGAAGATCTGCTCTAGAGCTGTGATTCATAACTGAACATGGCACATCAATCATCAGAGATTGACGATAGACATCCCTCGATCCGGACGCTTAATGTGATTAAGGTACTGCCAGTCATTCTGAAGTTGTCCTTATTTTCATTTACAGGATTGCAGAAAGATTTATCTGACTAAAGCAACTGGAATCTGAGGTTATTATTTTCATTAAAAGTCAAGTACATTTAGTGTTGGCCAAGCTGTTCTTTTTGAGTATTAAATCACAGAGAAAGAAAGGCACACAGAAGCACACCAACACACACACACACACACACACACACACACACACACACACACACACACACACACACACACACACACACACACACACACACTTGTTCCAGTCACTCACGGTTCATTATCATGCCGCTTACATCTCTTTGTCCCTTTCGGTCATGAGAATGAAGCTGTTCAGTGTTCCAGATTCAGGCAACACCTGGCCGGAGCCTGGTCACATGACTCTGAGGTCAGACCCACAGTTCCATACACACAATGGCTGGCTTTGTGCTCAGGTGTACAGCAAGGCTCCCATGTGATACACACTGTGTGACACAGAAGGAGCGGGTAGAATGTCTGATCTGGTCTCGTCCTACCTCAAGACACATGGCTCCGAGTGTCTGAACCTCTCCCTGATGCAATTCTGTGCAAATGGCACACTTACATTACTCCTGAATTGTGAATTTGGACTTTCTCCTTGGCTTAACTTATTCTCATTATGATTTGTCAAAAGTGTCATTTTTGGGAGGGAACAAAAAGTACAGCTAGACAATAAAATTCCATCACGGCCTGAAATCCTATTGCTATGTGATATGTCCATGTCAGTCAACCCGTGGCAGCACAATGTGGGTGTCAGAATAAGCCTGGGACATGTTTTATTTCTTTATGTAAATTCTATTTATAAAATCATTATTTTGTGCGATTTATTTGCCTATTGCATAGGCTGGACGGTAGAGTAAATGTCATATTGCATAGATCCACTGTATGCATGGTCATTATCATAACACCACTAACAGGTCAGTCAATCACGAACGGCCGCGATGTTACGGAATGACGTGACCAACAGAGAGGCGACATTAAGTAAAATGGCAGTGTATGAACATGATATGGACCCTTTTAGCTGTGAATGTTACCTCGCCAAATCAACAGGAATCCCAGGAGCTAGTAAATTACAGGAATGTAACAATAACTCTAAGTGCAGCGCCCTCTTGGAAAATAATGATTGAGCCATGTCTACCATTTCACTCGACCCAAGAGTGATCTTTTTAATATCCACCGTATTAGAAATTCCATCATCTACAAAACAGAAAAACAAATCACACACTGCAGATGTCCTTCTAGAAAAAATAAACTGTTTATTGTATAAATAAACTTTATAGTGCAAACATATTCAAGCAATTTTGAGACAAAATATTTGGACAAGGAGAAGGCAGTAAAATCATACACCGCATAGTGAATTCACTTAGGAACCCCGTTCGAGTCATGTATCTTGTTTCGATCCAGATGCCACTGTGTATTTATTCCAGTCCCGGTATATGGTTTGCACTCCACAAACGCATACACGTAATCCAGGAAAACTTTCAAAGAAGACAGCCCATCCATCCATCCATCCATCCATCCATCCATCCAAACAATGCTGATGATGTGGCCAGGACATGATCCAGGACATATCTCTTAATCCTCATCATCCTTTGATGCTCTTCACCTAAAGATGGAAGTCAAAGAGAAAATATTAGTCACAAATAAGCCGTATGTACATCATTAAGCCTTTTGTTTAAAGCTTCCTGCATAGCCAAGGCATCTCAATTAACTAAAAATGCCCTATAAGGAAAATTGGTGAGCATTTAGGGATTTCTCCCAACATGACAAATATTACAACTTTTACGGTATTAGATGGAACACTTGATGTTGTCTTTAAAATACAAGCTTATGCAGTACATGATTGTCTGAGCTCAAAATATCATGAATGGTTCTTTAGAGTGCATGAATCAGGTCATGTATTAAGTCACACACACATTAGTTTAGCGCTATGACCAATAAATTACAAATATCAAATTTTCAATTTCAGCAAAAATCGGTTAATAAATACTGTATTTTCCTGATCCTTCATCACCAACCTTGGTGTCAAAATGAGGTTCCCAATTTTCTACTACAACATTAAATCCTGATTTAAATATTGCACAACAATATGCATAACCCAAATCACCCAACTTGTGACTTAATACCTGATTTGATATGAAGGGACCCATTTGAGTTCATGTATGTACAGTATGTGTCAGAGGGTAGTTAGTTCTGTCCAATGAGAATGTTACACTGACCCCCTCCAACCCAACACCACCTCGGTGCAGCATCTTGAACAGATGCAAGTATAAAAAGCAGCAGTTGCCTGACGTTCTTTTATTTGCAGTCAGAGTGTTAGCCTTCTCCCTCACTGGTTGGCAGGTTGTTTATAAAAGTGGAGAGCTGACTGGCGGCTGGGAACTGGCAAATGAATGACATACAACAATGTCTTTCATTTATTTACCAATCTTTTTAAGACAGAACGTGAGCATACTGAAAAAAGGGCAAAAATAAACCCTGTTTTTTTAAAAGGGTGTTCATTCCATCATCACTTTAAATGCTTGTATCTTAAAGAAAACTGTATTAAACATATTTTATGAAGAGAGGATGGACCATATGATGCCGTGAACAAGTCATGGTGTGCACCTTATGAGATAGGAATGCACACGTGGACAAAATTGTTGGTACCCCTCGGTCAATGAAAGAAAAACTCACAATGGTCACATAAATAACTTAAATCTGACAAAAGTAAAAATTTTTAAAAAATTCTATGAATGTTAACCAATGAAAGTCAGACATTGCTTTTCAACCATGCTTCAACAGAATTACTTAAAAAAATTAACTCATGGAACAGGCCTGGACAAAAATGATGGTACCCCTAGAAAATACTGAAAATAATGTGACCAAAGGGACATGTTAATTCAAGGTGTGTCCACTAATTAGCATCACAGGTGTCTACAATCTTGTAATCAGTCAGTGGGCCTATATATAGGGCTCCAGGTAGTCACTGTGTGGTTTGGTGACATGGTATGTACCACACTCAACATGGACCAGAGGAAGCGAAGGAAAGAGTTGTCTCAGGAGATTCGAAAGAAAATTATAGACAAGCATGTTAAAGGTAAAGGCTATAAGACCATTTCCAAGCAGCTAGATGTTCCTGTGACTACAGTTGCACATATTATTCAGAAATTTAAGATCCATGGGACTGCAGCCAACCTCCCTGGACGTGGCCGCAGGAGGAAAATTGATGACAAATCAAAGAGACGGATAATCTGAATGGTAACAAAAGAGCCCTGAAAGACTTCTAAAGAGATCCAAGGTGAACTTCATGCTCAAGGAACATCAGTGTCAGATGGCACCATCCGTCGTTGTTTGAGCCAAAGTGGACTACATGGGAGACGACCAAGGAGGACACCATTGTTGAAAACAAATCATTAAAAAGCCAGACTGGAATATGCCAAACTACATGTTGACAAGCCACAAAGCTTCTGGGAGAATGTCCTATGGACAGATGAGACAAAAATGGAACTTTTTGCCAAGGCACATCAGCTCTATGTTCACAGATGGAAAAATGAAGCATGTGAAGAAAAGAACACTGTCCCTACTGTGAAACATGGAGGAGGCTCTGTTATGTTCTGGGGCTGCTTTGCTGCATCTGGCACAGGGTGTCTTGAATCTGTGCAGGGTACAATGAAATCTCAAGACTATTAAGGGATTCTAGAGAGAAATGTGCTGGCCAGTGTCAGAAAGCTGGGTCTCAGTCGCAGGTCATGGGTCTTGCAACAGGACAATGACCCAAAACACACAGCTAAAAACACCCAAGAATGGCTAAGAGGAAAACATTGGACTATTCTAAAGTGGCCTTCTATGAGCCCTGACCTCAATCCTATTGAGCATCTTTGGAAGGAGCTGAAACATGCTGTCTGGAAAAGGCACCCTTCAAACCGGAAACAGCTGGAGCAGCTTGCTCATGAGGAGTGGGCCAAAATACCTGCAGAGAGGCGCAGAAGTCTCATTGACTGTTACAGGAATCGTTTGATTGCAGTGATTGCCTCAAAAGGTTGTGCAACAAACTATTAAGTTAGGGTTACCATCATTTTTGTCCAGGCCTGTTCCATGAGTTTTTTTTTTTTTTTTTATAATTCTGTTGAAGCATGGTTGAAAAGCAATGTCTGACTTTCATTGGTTACCATTCATAGAATTTTTTTAAATTATTACTTTTGTCAGATTAAAGTTATCTCTGTGACCATTGTGAGTTTTTCTTTCATTGACCGAAGGGTACCAACAATTTTGTCCACGTGTGTAATTGGTATAGTGCGTGTATAAGTCATGGATTTTTTTTTTTTTTTAAGAAATATATGGGTAATTGAAACATGCATACTGTATATACACATGCTGACTATATATACTTAGTATGTCCGTTCTATCTCAATTCAATTTGGCTTTGCATTTTTGAAGTTTCTTCTTTTGAATCTTATATTACTGAACCACATTTTCATGTTCCTGGAAAATAACACAATCGTTGTAGGCGAAGGCTACTTCATTCAGGAGCATTGCTATCATTAATCTGTCGGGCAATGGGGGAGGGGGGGAGGGGTGGAGGGCGAGGGGGGGGGGGTGGATGTTCAACTTTGTCACTGGTAAATTCGCTGTGAGACTGTTTATGAATGTTGACCTTGTAAATGTTGATTTGCTGAAAATTCATTGTTAGTTGGGAAAAAAGAAAGAATATTCAGTGCACATGTTTAAATGTACCAAGTCTTTCAAAGTCTGAAGGCTCGAGGCCAATTGCAGTTACGGGTCATCAATGTCAAAGTTGACTTGCAAGTTGAGTCTAAATCATTGATTGGCTACAACTTTGGTTGAACGTAGGCGGATCAAAATTTCAAGTGACTCTTTTTTTTTTTTTTTTGCAAGAATAATTTGAGTAAATTTTATCAGTCAAATAATACATAACTTTCCATAGATTTGGTTTTGTTGTTATGACTTTTTCAATGAAAGCTTGCTGATGTCATCTTTTTTTTCTGCAAACCTCAATTCTACTACCTTACTTTGTTTAAATGGTTTATTCTGTAAGCCAGGGCCCGGATATATCAAATGTCCCAGGGATCATATTTCTAATGTTTAAAAGCATTCATTACAAAAGACAAACAAAAAAAATCTTGGGAACCATGGAGATTTTTCATATTTCACAATTTAAGTTTTTTTTTTTTTTTTGACTGTTTTTTTTTTTTTTTTAATGGGGGGGGGGGGTTACTGTCACTACTAATTTAACACACTGCTAAATGTCTAAAAGAAATAATATAATAAAGAAATAATATACTGTACGGTTACTGTAATGTAACAAAAATTTTGCAGGTGCAGTCAAAATGCATAATACCTTATCTCATATCATGTTACTTTTACGGCAACCCGATTTTTTATTCATCGTTCCGTATATGCGAAACACATACATACATAAATCATGAATCCTAGAACTTAATCATAAGAGATGCATTCAGAAACTTCGCTGCTTTGAGGAATGAAAAAGATCTCAAAGGTCTTAAGATGCCATGTATTCACCGTCAACAAAGAGGGGAACAATAATGGCTGACAGGTGTCCTCCCCATTTCAGGTTGCACTTTTGTTCCACTGCGCCCTGAGTCTTCTCACATGGATTTTCTTACCGTCCCTATAACCTGATAAGACGTTTCCTTTTTTTTTCACGTGCGCAACACTGGTCTGGGAGTGTCCTGCGTTTTAGCTCGCCGTTAATTCCGATCATCCTGTTTTCACATAAGCGAGAAAGAGAATTGATAGGATTTCACTCCCACCTCCTTCAACAGTCCTCTACAAGAGTATTATTGTATTAGGTTTCCACATAACTACATTGTACTAAGGAAAATATGCGAGATCAGCAGAGATGTCTGTGGGAACCTACAGAGATGTACATGACATTAGCAAGAAGCTAGCTGTATTTTTGTTTTCTGAAATAGTTTGGTCTAAACAGACCATTTATCATTTGTGGCCCTGTATTCTGATCTACATAATAACATTCACAAACATCCACACAAAGCTTAAAATCTGGTTACCAACAATGCTGCTGCCACAGAAGTCACGGAAAGTCCTAAATACTGTAGAGAAGTGAAGTTCTGGCTAAAACTTGTAGAAAAAAACAACAACACACTAAATAAGATATAAACCCAAGTGCCTTGAGATTATTTGCAAGATATAACTCTTTAAACTTGGCATCCCTTTATAACCGATAACAGCTTGCATAACGCTTGCTTAGCATGAAGTTATATATAAAGATGGTTATAGCAATGAATAATTTGACTACTGCGTATACATATTATATAGTAGTATATGTACATGTGTGTGTTCAAGTCAAACTGGGATTTTTAAATGTGCAGAATAACAGAACACAGAGTAAAATCTACCTTTATTCCTCTAAATAATCCCCTGCTACACTAATGCACTTATCTGAGTGCACTTTCCCCAAATGCATTTTTTCTCAGTACACCATGCTGTGCATGACGTCTTCTGTCAATAGGTGGAATTGATATAAAACTAGTCTATCAGTCAGGAATTGTAGACCTTGCGATTATAAGATTCTCATGGACAAATCAGTGTTTTTCAGATATTGAGCCATAAAGTATTTGCTCTCAATAAGATTTCATTCATTCATTCATTCATTCATTCATTTTTACTATGTGCTTTTTCCTAGACAGGGTTATAGTGGATATGGAATACACCCTGAATGGTATATTAGTCCACCATTGTGCACCATAAACACACTCAGCCACACCTAGGGGTTGCATAGTATTAAGCGTAACCAATCCAACTACTGGTATGTTTTCACGAGGTGCAAAGAAACCAGAGAACCCAGATGAACAGAAGGAGAACCTAAAAAATGTCACAGTGCAACCCTGAGAACTGGGAGGTCTTTTGTGGTCCTGATTAGTCAGTCTTTATCGCTTTATCCTTTATGCAGTGTCACAGGGGGCCTGGATCCTACCCCAGGACACTCCAGGTACACCCTGAATGGGGTGCCAATCCATCACAGGGCACACACATACACACACTGACATGCTCATTCACACACTACGGGCAATCTAGGAATGCCAATTCACCTAATCTGCATATTTTTGGACTGTGCGAGGAAACCCACCAAGCACGGGGAGAAGATGCAAACTCCATGCACGCAGACCCGAGGTGGGAACGGAACCCGGACCCTGGAGGTGCCCCTGGTGAAATTCTTTGAAGAGTAATGGTCATGCGTTCTCTCACGATTTCATTTCAAATTCTCATTAAAATGTTTAACTTGTTCATATCCATCAAGAGATGTGATTCTCATGAGCTGTTCAAAAATAATCCTACACGGAGAAGAAACCATTTTTATCATTTTAGACTTGTTTTTGCTAAAACAGACTTTTAAACCTGACCTTTTTCCTCCAGTGTAGTGCTCTCTCCACTTCTGCCTCTTGACATGGTTCCAAATCTTAGCCGGCTTAGTGTTTCAACAGATTTTGCCCAAGCAATTTTTCATACACCCAACTACGGCAATGATTACACAATAACAAAAAGTACTCCTGTCTGATGGGCTGCTTTAAAATCACCAGCTACAGACTGTACAGTTCCCTTTGGAGGTAAAGAGGAAAACATCATCTAACAAAGTCTGATTGAACATCAGCATCACTGGGGGGGGGGGGGGGGGTTCATCATCCTCTCTCTCTCTCTCTCTCTCTCTGGTACTGACGCTGCACAAAGCGCATCACAAATTCAAGAGTGACCTCTGTCCACATACTGTCCATCACCTTAAAGTGATCCACGCACCCAAACCAAACTGTTGCTAGATGGCATGCCCTTATCCTCGGTAATCAAACTGCAAACTTCTACTCGGTGCTGAGTGCTTCCATTAAACTAAGTAGTATTCTACATTTAGCTTACGTTGCAGTTTCTTCACATAGCTGCTAATAAATAGCCAACAGCAGCACAGTGTATGGCCTTCTCTCAACTGGTATGTAATGATTTACATTATTCTATAAACTAGCATGTTAATGTCAACTTTATGATATAAATAACGGATTATCAGTTCTCATTCAACTTTTTTAAAAATATTTTTAAAAAAAAATCATGCTAGTAATTGTGAGCCTAGGGGCAGGAAGTAAACGTCTCAGGAATTCGTAGCAGGTATTCGCTGAGTAGGTATAACGTAGAGTACAAATAGCAGGTTTTATGCAGATATTCACCCAAGGTCACATAATGTTTTTGTGAAATACAGTAATACAGATTGACTGATTACACATGTGGATCCACTCATCTAACAGTAGGAAGTCGGCGTAGATAAGGCAAGAAAGTTGAGCACCCTACATTCTTAAAATTCTAATATACTTCAGCACGTCAAGACCACGGAGACTAATTATGTCTCTAACGGCTCTCTGCTAACCCGAAGCGTGACCCTTTCCTCCATTTAACATGACTGCGAAAAGAAAAAGAAAAAAATCTGATGCTAACCTTGCGACTCAGCACAGTGAGCACTCCTTCTCTTCTTTGACCCCATGTCCCATCTCTTCTCACCTGGAATAAGAATAAACAGGAGCACGTCAGATGAAGGAACTGCAGATGGCTCCATATTGCCAGTTGAATCAGATCAAACCTTCTAATCTTGACCTACTTTTCCTCCCACATATATCCTTTTTTTTTATTTGCCAGACTAGATAAACCCATGCTCTCACCATACATTTAACAATATATAAGCAGAGTGCAGCATGGCGTGCATTCTGCATCTCCCCTCACAGCCGAGGTACACCGAAACAGTTTCAGCTATTATAAATCATTTAACGCACAGTCCATTCCCCCTTTAATGGGGGTACATTAGCCTTTAGACCAAACCCTGCTTAAAAACATGCTCTCGTGACCTGTGACCCGACGGCTGATCGTCTCCTGAGTCGTGTCACTGTAACTGCTTTCGTATAGATGCAGCTATTAATGCCAACAACAAGAGACTTGGAGCTCCATTTTCATGCAGTGTAATTTTGTATATGATATAATGGCAGGAGTTGATTTTTTTTTTTTTTTTCCCTGTTATTACCCAGTTGCTATTTTTGTGGTCAGAAATAAACGCTAAAATGGTTGGAGCAGCGCAACAGGGTCTGTAACGTTCAAAATCTATCATCACTGTGATATTTTTAAATCCACTGGGACCCCAATTCTAGTGTACATTACTGTCTATGGAGAGTTTGATGCTAAAATGGTATTTTCCTGTCCAACTTTTTTTTTTTTATCAATGCGGCTTTGCCGATGTACACCATTAACGTCACGCCACTTCGATATCAAGAGACGTCCTATCCGAATACCACTGAGCTGAATCATTTTGTTTATGTCAAATAAGAGCAAACAGCTCAACTGGGGCCACCAAACGTGAATCAGACTGTTGACATGTAATTACACATGGACCATCATTTAATTAATGCAATCTGCTGAATGTCTAACAAACTAATTCAATACTAATTGCTACCGAGACCAGGCTGATACAGAGCCGCTGAACGCGTGCACGTGTAATGAATGTCCGTAAATGCGCGGGAGAAAAAAAGGAAAACACATTTACTGTACGCGTGTCTGTCAGCCAGCTGGTTATTTCAACCCACTACGATATTGCACTGAAATCTACAAGTGGAACCTAATAGTATATTATTATCGAAATGTTACTGAGCTGAGCCGCGTTCAGTTTTTAAAAAAGGGCCGATATGAGATTGTTGATATTGTTTGGATCACCTACCACATACTGCATGATTTGTTCATTCTAGTGACGTGACAACAACATACATGAATGTATAAAGAATACAGAATTCCAGTATCCTTATACCAGCCTTTGCATTTGCTACGACTTTAGGTCATAAACACATTATTTATTCCCAGAGAAATCTAAGGTTTCAGCGAAGATCAAAGTTTATCATGGCGATGAGACAGCGGAAGACAGGATATAGTAACCACAAACCTGTAATAATAATCTGTATGCTTTTGTTGTTCAGATTATATACCATAGATCTATTACGGTGCACGCCGTGACAATAGGTTAAAAAAATGTGTTATGTAAAAGTGAATTTTAAAACAATCCACAACTGTAGGGTCTGTGGTCAATACAGGTTTTCAATTTGAATGTGATCAGGACATGGGACAATGGAGAGACAGCAGATATGCATGTGACCCCCCCCCCCCCCCCCCCCCGCCCCTCCTGCATTAAATATTTCTCTCTATCTATCTTTCTTTCTTTGCCTGCTCTGCCCTGGGCACCAGTAGTTCGGTATCGCCTTGGCAGGCTGGATCGTTACCATGGAGATCCGGATAAACCTCGACTCCACCACCCTACAAGACGGGTGAGGCCATGCATTTGGGCACACACGCACACACACACGCACACACACACACACACACACAAACACATACACACACACACACACACGCTCTCACACATACGCACAGGAATCCACACAGGTAGTCACACATCCCTGTCTAGTGCCAGAGGCTGTAGTCTTTTATATGTGTGTAAATTAACTTGTGGTTATCTAAAGGAGAAAACGGTCCTTCCTTATAATAGATTACTCACCTAACCAAAGGAGTTAGCTAAAAAGCGAAGTGGTGAACTACTATAAAATTTGAAAAACAATTTGGACACACTTAATTGGCCTGTTTAATTGTTATCATTGTAATTTATCTGTTTGTTTGTTTTTTTATGTGTGTGTGCATGGTGTGTGTGTGTGTGTGTCTGTGTGTGCTTGCTTGTATCTGGGGACATGTGGAGTTCAGACCACAGTTCATCCAGAAGTGATTCTTTTCATTAGCTACTGTAAATAATTTAACAGTGAGGCTGTTCTCGACACAAACAGCACTTGCAGTTACTTACACACCCCCCCCCCCCCACCTACACACACACACACACACACACACACACACACACACACACACACACACACACACAACCTACAGTATATGCAATGGCTCCAGCAATAATATTTTCACTTTTACAGAAAAAAATAATAAATGTCCATGAGATGATTTATAATACAACTCAAAAGTAGTCAAATCATCACAATCACATTCATCACCATCACAAACCTCCGGCAGAAAGAAAGAACAAAACACAGAGGGTTAATATTCAAGATTGCGTCTACCCCTCTTTTGTATGTCCAAGATGGACGCGCCGTTCTCCGATGCATACGCTAAAAATAATCCTCCATGATTGGAGGGTTGAAGTGTCAATTATTCTTATGCAAATGTGGCCGGTTTCTCACGTTTCCAAAGAAAAAGACCACAGATGGCTACACGGAATTCTCTGCGCGAGCCCACCAGACAAAAAAGGGCTTGCATAATGTGATGCCGCTATTTGCATGTCTGTCGTCCGCCGCAATGAAAAATCAAGCACGGCGGAGAGGGCTAATGTAATCATAAGTGCCTTGGAAACAGACAATATGGATACACTCATTAAAAGGACAGCCAAGTTGATAGATATCAATTCTAAAATAGTAAATTAGCAAGCTTTCTTGACATTTAATTATTTTAAAAAATGTGCCTGAATATATTTTTTTCTTTTTAAACAATAAGCATAAAAAAATCATGCATTTGATCTCCACAACATTTCCACCCTTCAGATAGATCCTACATTGAGCATGTGACACAGTTCCTCATGCGTCTGATGACGTGCAGACTACTCGGGCCTAATTACAAATCTGAAGTGCTCGTGTTAATAAAAAAGCGAACCTCCCGCACCTGCCAATCAAGCGATTTCATCTTGAGAAAGCAAACACGGGTTCGCCAAAATGAGTGCAAGAAAGCCGGAATTTGAAAGGAAAAGGGAGACAAACGCAGGGAGAGAAAGGCAGGACACGACTGAAAGAACATGAAGCCGCTCTGCCTGTGTGACCCGAACAAGCCGCTAAAATGTGATTCCTGACAGTTCGCTCACACACGCACTAAGAGACAGGAGCCTCTTTGCTTTCACACTAAAAACCATGATTTTGTCTCAGACAAGTCTGCCACCTGACACACCTGCTGTGGAACCTCGAAACTAGGAAGACAAATATGCGGATAAGCTCCAGTAGGCTAGGACGGAAATGGTGGTCTGCTAGCTTTCAGTCGCCATAAAGGAAAGAGGATGTTAGCATGGTATTAGACTAGCTAAATGTTCGAATGTTTGCGAATGTTCAAAACAAAGTCATTTAACGCCATTGCAATTCTAACTAGCTTAAACGTCCACGATATCGTTGGATTTTGGAATAGTTTTTGTAGATGAGCTATTGGTTTAACATAAGCTAACAATCTTGACTTTTTAAAAGTAGGACTGTGTAACATGCTTAAACGCTTCCTAGCATGAAATGCTCCAACACAAGACACAACTGTAGGATCAGAATGCTGTCAGAATGCTGACCTTCCCAGTTGATGTTGTACTGGAAAAATGGGGAAAAGTAAGTGTGTGTGTGCCTGGGGGGCGGGGGGGGGGGGGGGGGGTTCTTTTCTGCTCCGAAAGAGTGGATCAGGAAACCTGCTGTGGCATCCTGTTACATGGCGACAAAAGCGCTCTTTCAAAATGAGTCTCAACATTGCAGCCAGGTCGTCATGTTCTGTTGATTGTCTCACACAGGGTCAAGAGCGACAGGAGAGAAGGGGATTGTGGAGCTATCTTAGACGATAATGGCAGTCTCCGATTTGAAATGGGTTCACCGTGTTAAGTTTGTTTTGACCCTTCTGGCTCCTAAACTATGGCTGTTTATAGAGTCAGAAGAACTGTCACATCATTTAAGCCACATAACCATCTGGATGGAGGATCACGTTACCAATTTTGGATTGACTTCCGCACTAATATTATTATTATTACAAAAACAGCTGTAACATCCTGTGACGTATTAGAGCGGACCTTATGATGATTTCTTGAAAGAATATGTTTGAAGTAGATCAGATATAGCAGGATTAAAAAGAAACTTTTGTTCCTATTTTACAGTGTATTTCCAATATAATGATGGCTTTGTTCTATAGTTTTCATTTGAGCATTCTCCCAAAAGCTAACAAACTAACAAACATCATTATTCATCATAATCATTCATACAGCAAGGTTAAGATTGGGGGCAGGGCTAATATAATTTGGACCTTTTCTTAGGCACTCTCGTTTGAATTAGTACAAATTGCTCATAACATCGGTTTCCTTAACCACAATGCCTTTGTCCAGGGGTATTCAACTCAAATTTGTAAAGGTCTGGTTACAAAGCTTTGGATAAGTGACTAGCATGACTGAATGGCTAGAACAGTTACCTTTTAATACTTAACCATGTCATGAAAGTCTGTGAAATCTTCTCCCTTTTTGAGCTAATGTCTTTAGCCCTGTAACGAGTCTCTGGTCCGATGAGCTGCTTTCAGCTAAAACATTTACATGAATGCGTGTCATTGGATAAACCGTAACAGAGGATCTGCTACAGACGCGGCTGTTTCATGTTTAGAAAGCTAGAATCACCGGAATACTTCCAGAACATTCATCAGCTCTGCTATACATGTAGTATTTGCCCAAGGTATTTGTCCTTACTTTGCAAGTTTTGCATCTGGACCACAATCCACAAGTTGATACTGGTCCACCATGGCTTAGTGGGTTACTATTCACCTATGGATCAATGGCTGGGACGGATTCTAAACTGGACTCTTCATCCGAATAAATATAAATGATTAGGTTTGTGACCTACACAAGACTATTCCTTCTTGAGGTTTATTCCTCACCAGAAATGCTGGATTCAATGTAGCAGATGTACATTATCCATGTCCTAGATTCTCCATCGTGGACAAAGCTCACACTCACAGAACTCTGTAACCCAGTGTCTTTTATTTTCACCTACACCCCCAAGCCTGAAAAAAAAAGTGTGTCTTTATGTTTGTGTGTGTCAAACACATCAAAAACCGTAAGGTGAATCCTTTTGAGCTGGCAGCACGGTTGGCCACAGGATGAATAAACATCCATGTCAGGGGAAACTGATACACTCCCTTTTCAGCCAGACGGGCCTCTCGTGGGAAAAACAGCTCGTACACAATGGACAGAGACGGCCTTTTGTTGAGGCTCTCAGAGATGTGGGCTAGCTCTTCTCTCCAGCCTGTGCCATGAACAGACCACTCCCCTAAGCTCACACAGTGACTCCAACACACACACACACACACACACACAAATACACACACACACACACACACACACACAAATACACACAGTTTGTTCTTTCAGGACTCATTACAACTTACAAACGTCTGTGTCATTTCTTTGATTATGCTTTGGACATTTAAAAAAAAAACTGATCAGGAATGGGAAAGTGCAAGAGTGAGAAAGGTTGCGTAGCTTAGCCCATGGTTAAACCACCCTCGGAGACGGCTTAACACCAGATCTAAATCCTTGAGATAGTGTCCTGCCATGACATCGCTCTAAAAAAAGTCCAGATGCTAGGGCCCACAGCAGGTTAGCCTGAGGGAATTTATGTACTCCTTTGACCAAGATTCAAAGATTTTAGGTTTAGACAGCCAAGGGTTTGGGGGTAAAGGGGGAGGTGGGGGTAGTTGCTGTTGGGTGGCTTGTTCAGTCTTTCAGTCTTCATTCTGAACTTGAATTTGACATTGATGATTTTCTCCCCTTTATCACAAGAAATCACACTCGGTCAGCGCCCGAGAGGAAACGGTTTGTCCACAGTTATTTTGGGGCAGATTTGGGCAGTCAAAAAGAAAAAAAAAGAAAAACCTCATGTAAAATCCATTTAGACACAGTCCACATTCAGCTTTTCTGCTACTTTGATTTGTGTCAGCCATTTAAAGCATTCACACTTAATCAATACACTATTATCATGTTACTGTTAACATAGACATCTAAATTGATCTGAACTACTTAAACTTGAGAAAAGCTTACTATCTTTGTTTCCCCAGGTATTCTCATAGACACTTTCCACTACTTCTCCCTCACCCAATTGTTTGCTTTCAGCTCCAATTTGGGGGCACAATAAAGTTGTTATGCATGGCAGGTTTGAAAATGGATGTGGCTCGAGCTGGCTGCAAAGTGAACGTGTTCTCCTGAGTCTGGCTCAGACACTGAGGTCTGGGTGGAGGGAATCACTCACTGATCTTGGGACGGTCACAGGGCTGATGTTTACGGACCTGAACACATCTAACTATATGCCAATAGCTGTATGGAAGAGACTCCTTTTTTAATTAATATTACTGATTATATTGTTTACGCATCCTTGGTTTATATAGATTTTAAATGCAATCATATATATTGTACATCATACCTGACATAAACACATAGGTAGCTATGGCTTTATAAGAATACTGCAGGTAGTAATGTGGTATCAGTAACACGTTCTATAAAGGTTTTTGTATAATAAATTCTATAATCACTATCACACTAACTAAATTCATAACATGTTATAATGCATTCATAAGGATTTACACACATTATTGGAATTCCTTATGAAAAGCCATTATAGTTTAACATTTATACACTGTTAAAATAATGAATAAAATACTGATACAATATGCATAATTGCTGTACAGTCATGCATTTTCATGAACAGTTCCTACAGTGTGCTTCATAACTTATGAATGCCTTATAACATGGCATGACCATATTCATAAATCATTATAGATTAAATCTTAGTTACTGTTGTCATAACATACTAAAACATGTAATAATAATAATTATGCCAGATCATAGGAGTTTTTAAATAACAATAGAGAGGTAAGCCATACGAGATGTATTATTACATATATTCTAACAGAGATTGTGGATTAGTGTACGTTGTGATTTTATGAGCATACTGTGTATTATAATGCATTATACAGTAATCTGACTTCATGAAATGCTTTACAAATGGTATCTATGTTATAATACATACTCAACATCCAACTAGTTTGGACATTATATGGTATCATACTGTACGTACTATATAATATGCTAGAACTGCATTTCTGTGTTTAAAATAAAACAAATTTTTGGATGAAATTGACCTACAATAAATAATAAGCAACAAACAACACAAAGTATTTACCCCTAAGTAAAGTTTGCATCAAATGGCGAGAAAGTTTTTTGTTTGTTTGTTTTTCCACAAACCCTGCTATTCATGATTGTTGTATATAGTACTTGCTCTGTCAGCTGTGCACAACACACATGAGAAAGTGCTTTTGTTGGGACCTGAAATCGGGTGACCATATGTGTGAGCGTTCTGTATCTTTCTGCTATACAGTCTCACACAAGGCGGACCACCATAACTTAGTTTGTCTACCATACAAAGTTTCAGCCAAGCTTGGATGGACTCATCAGACGTCTTTTCTTTGAAACCAATGAAGCTCAAAAGACCTCCAACAAAGGAGCTAATCACTGCCTCTTTCCTCTGGCCTAGTCGCAGTTTCTCTTTTCACCAGCTGGGCCTCAGATCATTTCTCACCGCGAGCCAGCCTGTTTAGTGATCTGACATTGCTGTGGTTATTGTTTTCGTTTCTTTTTTTAAAACTTGACTAGGCTATGGAATGTTTGTACACATAAAATTGATTTTAATGTGCACCAAGAGCATACACAGGGTGTTTAGAGATATATTGAAACATGCATGTTAGGTCATGGACATGTCAGGGTAACATCCATCCATCCATCCTCCTACACACATACACAAAGCACTCCAAGATCTGGTGTAGAGAGTGCTGTGCCAAGGTGAGATACCAATTTGCATATGGCAATATATGGGACTGTGTGTTGAGGGCTGGATGTCTGGTTTGTGCGGGCTTGTGTGTGTGTGCGTGTGTGGTGGGTGTGGGGCTACGGCAGACAATGCAGCCCCAGGCTCCTCTATTCTGGCTTTGACCTTGAACCTCAGCAGCCTCCATTCCCATGGATTCAGACTCTGTGTGTGTTTGAGTGCATGTTCTCTCAGTCTCCGCTTCATTTCTAATCCTACATACAATCATCCAGTGAATAAAAGCACCTAAGAAACAAAGTTGTCCTCTTCTCACAACCACCTGCAGAGTCTGATCTCTCTCAGAGCAGACTACGGTAGCTTAGCTATGACTGCTAATGCTACACAACTGATCTTTGAGCTAAAAATGATCTACCTGAGCAAAAACAGAAAAAGAAAAAAGAAATTAGATTTTTTTTTTGTCTGTACTGAGAGTCTCACAACATGTTGCAAATTAAATGTGATGACTGGACCCAGTTTGATTTCATATAAATTAAGCCACAATAAAAAATACAGGCTGTATGTTTTACTTTTTAACATATTATTTGCATGAATTGAGTTATTACCTGTACTTAAAGCGAGCCGTAACGCCACACCTCACAAATTTTTAGACTGAAATTTTGCAAGAAATTTGAATTTTAGGCATATAAACCATCGAACCGAGTCGAACCGAGCGCCCGCTTGCGCCTACGTTGCGAGCATGTCCAGGGGCCATTCAAAACTTGATTGCGTCAGATACTCATGTTTGCATCAGTTTTGCACATGTGAGGCAGATCTTGAGTTTGTAGTTTGCAGATCTTGAGAAAGTCAAGCAAAGCAAATATACATATTTTTTTTTAGGTTTTTTTTTTTGCATAGATTTAGTGATGACATAACACTATGGATCACAAGAGCGTTAGCAAGGACGGTAGCAAGAAGAAAAGGGAGCCACTTTTTTTTTAAAGCAGCAAGTGCAGAGAGGACTCATAAACTAAGGTAAGGTAAGAGAGGGTTTAATGTCTGTTCTAAATGTTTTGATTGTTTTTATATGCAAAAACGTGATTATAGTATTTGAAACTGGGAATATGGTTAATATTTTTGGGTGGCTGGAACAGATTATCTACAGTTTCGCAATACAAAATTTCATATGCCGAGCTAACACTGTATAATAAATCCAACACATATTTCATGATCAGATCAACTTCATTTTCAGCACTACATGTACAACCGATCGCAAAACTCACAGAGCGGATCGGATCACATTATTTGGTCTCGGGTCAGATCATTTTTTGGATTAGCTAAAACCCTGGGGGCAGGGAGGAGACAAATAAAATTTTGCTTTCCATTTATAATTTAGAGAATTTAAAGAACATTTATGTCTTGTTCAGACTGCGGGCAAATCCAATTTATTGGATTGACTGCTCACAATGTTATATTTAAAAATCATCAGATCGGATTTAGCTTTGTTCAGACTTGCAGCCCAAATCTTACACATTGCTGCCTATTTGTATTGGTGATCGTGCAGACCTGAACTTGACCACATTGAATTGCGATTGACATAATTGATAGCTTGAACGGGTAGAGCATCCAGACTCAGACAAACCTTGAATCTAATTTGAATTTGATTTCAAATCATCTCTGGATTGGTTCAGATCAGATATTCAAAAATCTGATTCATTGAGGATCATTTTTTCCCGACTAGATAAAAGCAATCTGATTACAATCTGGATATGCCAAAAAATCGGATTAAAGAGTATAAGCATTCCACAAGGATAGTTTTTGTCTAACAATGCTGGTGAGCACAAAGCAAGTCCATGCAAGAGAGTTTGATCGAACAAAAACGTAAAGTGCCTAAACCTACAATTTAAAATTTGGTTGTTTATATAACAGCCTCTGCAGCAACCTCATTTCCGCTCTCATCTGTTCCAACCACTCAGCATTCAGCATCACCAGTTCACTAATTATTGACCTGATTATCTGTCATCATCTGTACCTGTTTCGCACTGGCCTGTGCCTCAAGTTTCTTTCTTTTTTTCTTTTTTGTTTTTTTGCTTGTATGAGTTTTGAGGGCTCTTTGTGGAAGCCTTGAGAACTATTCCTCAAGTCTACATTAAAAATACAAGCACGTCAAGCTTGTTGGAAGCAAAAGATGATGAAATAAGGTGTGGCTTAAGACTTTTGCACAGTACTATAGGTTCTTCCAGAGTTAATGCTATGAATTTTATGTGGAAACATTATATCAGTTATTAATTACCAAAAAGAAAAGCCAGGATCAGCGTTAAGCCTAACCAAACACCAAGCATAATTTTCTAATCTTTTTATGTAAATGTCTATTGAAGTTCTGCCAAACAATGGCTTCATTTTGCCTGTTTGAAAATTTGAAAATGAAGGTTGAGGTTAGAGCTTGGAGTGGGATTAGGCATTACTACAGATTGTGTGCTCTTGTACATTAAGTTTTTATAATATTAACTGCATTTTCCAATCCGCTGCAGGGTCTGTGGTATTCCCTCCCTCGTGTGCCGGCTGCACCAGCAAAAAGGCAGCAAGGATTCCTCACAGTGCCCTACATTCAGCTGAGTGATCCAACACACATAGCCTACTGTCACAAATAATCATTAGAGCACCAGACCTCCTCCTCCACTCTCTCTCTCTCGCTCTCTATCTCTCTCTCACTATATTAAATATTGAATATTTCCAATTTTCAACTGGGTGAGTGTTAAAGCGCCCTGGCATCAAAACGCAGACATACAGAAACATGCATATGCGCCTTTCCTTCTACATTGTACAAGCTGGGCAAGAAAGTGTCTCTATTAGAGTGCCAATTTAGCCTTTCAGCACCTTCTGCCTCATATGATGCCTGGGATCACATCAGAAGCTATTTCTGCTTATTCTTCCCCCATGCCTATACCTGCATCATCTTACATTCTCATTTCCTCTCTTTCCCTCTTTGTCCATCCTTTTGTTCTGCTCCACACAGAGTGCATTCAAGGCTCACGCATTTTCTTGCATGTCAGCCAGCTAATGCTTTCTCAGGAGAGTGGAGTGACGCTCGTTCTGCCAGCCACCAATGCAAGTGTCATCAGGTCGACATTAATTACTTGCTTGTGCATAACATTTCGTCACCACAGTGATATGCCATTAAAAGGAAGAGGCCGGCCGAATGAACGGACGCTGACTCTCCGTGCAAATGAGGCACCCATCCAACCCCTGGCACGGATTTGGAAATTGGCTGAGTGCCGTGGCATACACGTCCCTTATTAGAATTTAATAAGGGACACGATAATGTACCTCTGCATCTCTTTTAAACGCAACAATGGGTTGGAATATGCGCAGAGGTGAACAGGAGGTGGGGGGGGGGCTGGTACACGAGCAAATCCCATGGCTCGACACAAAACATGAAGACTCCAGAGATTTGCCTGATATATGACAGTAAGGGTGAGCTACAAAGCGCTTAAAACGAAAGATTTATTTTTTTTTCTTCCTTTTTTGCGGAAATAAGCGTGCAACCCGCGTGCTTGTTGTTTGAAATAAATGTGACTCACACCAGGCTTGTGACGTTTCAGAAGCACACTCAGTGACCAAGTGAAATTATACCTTGGTGTCTGCGAGTCTGTGAGCAGAACGATGAACCAGAGAGGACAAGGTCGTGAGCAAAGCGGAGACAGATACATGTGAATCTAACATCACAAAAACAAAAGCTATATCGAAAAACAAAATGTGAAAACACAATTTCAGTCATGTGTTAAAAAAAATACATTTAAATAAAGAAAATACATATTTCCAGTCTTTGTACTAAATACGAATGCCATGAGGTTAAATATGGCATTATAACCATGTAATTACTACTTAATTACAAATCAGTGCTATTCCACTTACATTGGACACACACTAGCATTAGCATATACACACACACACATCATGCTGATGGAGCACAATTAGAGAAATTCCAGACAGCAGTCATTTTGGATACAGTCTGTAGCCATTATCAAGCCAATTTCCCAAGTACAGAAAAGCATCCGAAGAACAGAAAAGCCGCCACTAACAGCGTGTAAAAATCTCCAAAGGGGATAGGGGGGTAACAATTTCATATGCAATTGTCATTGTCACTCACAGGCTCTATACGTCTGCGGCTTTCATTTCGTCAAAGCAAAGCAAGAGCTATTTCCAGCTGCAATAGTGGGCGGTGGTGATGGTGATGCTGGTGATGGTGGTGGGTATATGTGTGTGTGTGTGTGTGTGTGTGTGTGTGTGTGTGTGTGTGTGTGTGTGTGTGTGTGTGTGTGTGGGTTGGGGTGTCGGTTCAACCTCTAAGGCCTCACTTCGGAGTGTTTCCAAGGTTTCCGAGTGCATTCCCGTGCCTTAGCCATTAACAAAATGGCCTCCTGAAATGTCATATATGATTTAACATATCCATGGATAAGGAGCAGACAGTGAGTTTCACAGAAGGTGCTGCGGATTTGAAACGAGTTGACAGGCCAGGGAGAGATCTGAGCGCAGCTACAGAAGGCTTTCTCTCCACGCAGTCTCATATCTGTTCATGGTGTTTCCCTGCTCTTTTTTTTTCTTTCTTAAATATCCAGACTATAATGCAACCAATGCAAGCGAATCTCTGTTTAAAACAATAAAATGTTAAGAAATTGTCATTCGAGGCAAGAAAATGAGTATGCATTCATCAATCATTCTGGATACAGCCGAGCACATGGTCACAGAAAGAGAATAACGTGAGCAAAAATAACCTTCTAATCTGTTTTATTGGGATTTCTTACTTCATCCATGATAGCGAGCAACAAAGCTTTCTTTCTTTCTTTTTCTTTCTTTCTCTCTCTCAACCCCACCCTCTTGTCCTCTCGCAGATAGATTTGATGTGAAGATGCTATGACAGACTTGTACTCTCTCTCTCTCTCTCTCTCTCTCTCTCTCTCTCTGCAGCTGGCATGAAGGATGCACTAGAGTTCGTCTATGGTAATGGGATCATGGGAGAGTGGCCTGCCTCTGCTTCTCTCTCTCTCTCTCTCTCTCTCTCTCTTCCTCACTCGCTCACACACACAGACACACACACACACACACACTCCCACGCATAAATACACCCAAACCCAGGTCCAACCCCCCACACCCCCTCCCCGCCTCCCCTCAATAAGTGGTGGCAGGACAATGGCACTATTGTTGCCCCCTTGTTTTGGAACCCCAGGCAGAGAACAGTTGCTGTTTACCCAAGTCGTGGCGTCCCTCCGTTCCGGATGTTAATTAATTGGAGGGCTCCTGATTGAGGCTGCTCTGTGCAAGCAGCACAAAACCAGGCATTCAGGGCCACGAGGGAAAGGAGCGCTCTCATGGCAAAATGCCGACTTCTCTTTCTGCCGCTTCCTCCCTTTTATAAGCCAAACGACTCTGCTCTGTCTTCCCTGTCTTCCTGCTCCCGCCATCTCTTGTTTTTTGACCCCTTTTAATCTGCGTCCTCATCGTGTATGCGAGACTCGCCTGCTCTGATTTGCACACCTACCAGTCCACACACACACACACACAGAACGAAAAAACAAAACTGGAAAGTGCTTATAGTGTAAATAATAATAATAATAATAATAATAATAATTTTTAAAATATTATTATTGTTATTATTATTATTATTATTATTATTATTATTATTATACACACAACCTGTTCTGGCTCAACTACCTTCACCATTTTTTTTCCCTTTAATGTGTCACCCGTCTGTATATTAAAAGTCGCAAGTCGCCGCTTTATTAGCATATGGTGCAGATCCAGTTGTGAGTAATTCCAGAATCGCAGCGTTGCCTTCACATACATTTCCACATCACATTAGGGAGAAGTCCGTAGCGGTGCGGATTTGCATGTGTGAATTTTCCACTCCCCACACAGACGCGTCTCTCTCCTGGCGCTGCCCACTCGGCTAGTGGCAGTATGCAGAGCAGCTTCATGAATATGCCTAATTAGGTGGGGCTGGTGTAATTCTTTTGGGCTTATGGGATGTGACATTTGTAGGGCAGAGGCATAGATCAGCATAAGCAAGAGTGACAAAAACATTATCCCTTTTTCCTCCATAGTATAATGTTTTACAGGTCCACAAGAATATGTTTCTGGATACTATTACCTCACACACACACACACACACACACACACACACACACACACACACACACACACACACACACACACACACACACACAAACCTTTACTACATATTCACAGCCTTTCTGAATGTCCCAAACACACACACACACACACACACACACACACACACACACACACACACACACACACACACACTATAATGACAGGGACATAAGAATACAACACCAGAGTTGTACAGAACAAGAAAAAGATGTCTCTCAAATTTTTTTTTTACCTTTTTTACATTAAAAAAAGAAAGAAAAAAAAAAACCCTTTCGATGTTAAATGGTGTTTTGCAAGCTACATTTATTTTCATGCCTGGAAATGGTTTGGCATCTCACGGCCCTTCAATATGGAAATCAAAATCCCATTTTAGACGGTAAGAGTGTCTCAAAAATGAGTTATTGGAACAAAGGAAAAAAATAAAAAAATAAAAAAGGTCAACACACACACACACACACACACACACACACACACACACACACACACACACACACACACACACACACACACATCTGGCAAATTGAATAAAAATACCAATCATTCAAAGCGTTGAAGGAAGCGTGTAGCACTGTTAGGACAAGGAAACAGTATTTATTTGGAGCTCCAGCTGAATAGAGAACAGCTTTAATGCATTTGTTAATTCAGATATTCGAAACCAGGTCCAGTTCTTACAATAGACTCTGTGCTGCATGCATGTGAATAGCAAGGGAAGAGAGAAATCTGTAGAACATGAGCAGTTACGGGTCAAAGTGAAGGAAATGCCAGCACATGGACTTGTACTGTATGTAAAGTATAAACGATGCATTGACACACTCGCACTCAGGGTGGGGTCTAGAAATATTTAAAAAAAATTGACATAACAACAACAATAATAATAATAATAATAATAATAATAATAATAATAATAAAGTGATCTGAAGCTTTTTTTGGCTGAACCAGTCAACATACACAAACACATCAAGTAAACCCTCCACACCTTCACGTAGGTCACACTTCCCTGTCACACTCACAGGTACGCACGTATACGTATAGTGATATCCATGCATACACACTGGCATGCTCTCCATGCTCCTACCTCCACCTCTATCTACTTCTATTACTTCCCCCTTCCCCCACACTCCTTCACCTCACACACAAGCACATACACATATGTACACTTACACACGAACCTCTCTCACACACACACACACACACACACACACAAGGCGCATGGCAAGGTGTAGCTCATACCACCCAGGAAATTAACTTGACATTTTATGGAGACCAGAAGAGGGGAAAAATATGGGGCGGTAAAGAGGGGGAAAAAAAAGAAAGAAGGAACGAAAGAAAGAAAGTAAGAAAGATCAGCCGAGGCACAGATAGTGTATAAAGCATATAAAGCTACTCCTGAGCTCCGGTGCCACGTTTGCCAGGCTTTGAAGGATCTGCAATGCAGACGAGGCGAGGGTGGCCATGGAAAATGAGTTTTTTTTTCTCAGTTTTTTCGCTGCCCGCCTTCTCCTCGGGAGACGACGTCTGTCGCTCTGTCTGTCTCTTTTTCCCCCTGTCCTTCCCTTTCTCTTTCCCTCTCTCGTCCGGCCTGTCGTCTGCTTTCCCTTGACAAACGTTTCACTTCTATTTTCATATCCAATTCGTCTGGTCCCATTGGCAGGGGGTTCCGCTTGATGTGAGGTTAACAAAATGATAGGAACGGGGAAGGGACAATCTCACCTCGCTCTAAGCTCCCAATTAGAACGATAGAGGCGGCACGCGCGAGGGGAAAGCGCCACTGCTGTCTGGCAGGTGCGATTTATTTCATATATGCATGCGCGTGGCGAAGAGAGATGCGTCTTTGTATTGTCTCTGTCCTTTCCCTTGCCGGGATCGAGACAGTGCGCCGTGAGATCAGGGTGCGAATGACCGCGTCCAAACGCAGCCATGGCTTAGATGCATGAATTAATTTAGCACTTTACCTCTTTACCAACCCCCCTCCACACATCCTCACTTTTTGTCCTCCCTGTCCCTGTACACAACACACACACACACACACACACACACACAGTCTATGGTTTGCTGCTGCTCTATTAGACATGCAGGAATGTTAACATCATTATGCATTATTGTAAGTGTCTGTCTATGCTTTCACACCCCCAGCCCCCTCTCGCACTATATTGTGTCTGAGGTTTGAGAAGAGGCCCAGACATGTGTGTATGTGTGTGTGTGTGTGTGTGTGTGTGTGTGTGTGTTACAAATCATAAATGTACCATTGTCTGCACAAGGACATTATTTTAATCTGATTTTATGTGCTCCTGTGTACGACTCACTGATTTTCGCAAATACAGAAATCTTTCAAAAAAAAAAGAAAAAAAAAATTTAAGCGCATGAATAGCAGCAACACAACTGATAATCGCTCTCTAAAGGACAACTATTAATATTTCCTCATGAGTAACGTATTAACCTATTACTCAAACCGTTATCGTTATCAAGTTACATCATTTTGGATTTTGTAGGTAATGATGAGAAAAGGATTTGTGAGATCGATGAATCTTTTTTGTGCACCGTGAAAGTCATTCGTCTACACACTTCCCATCAAACTGGCACACTGACTTCGGAATAGACATACGGAAATAGATTATGGTTTAACACTTCATTTATAACGGCCTCCGTGAATCAAACCCGTGCTTGCATCATACACAATTTTATAGATTCTAATTTTTTTTTTTTTTTTACTTATTCACATTATCTATTAAAAAAAATAGCTATAGACTAAAAAAAAAAAGAGCAAATAGAGATAACGGTGACCTGTAATGAGGGAAAGCGAGATTTTCATTGCTTTGCATTATCTTAGAAGAGACCATTCCAGTTAACAGCGGGGTTGTCCGTATACAAACGGCTCAGGTAATAATGAATAGAGGGACTGATGCAAAGCAGGTGAAATTAACATGACCCCTTAAAGCCTTTAAACTTCATCTCCGGTGTAATCGCATAGAAATATTAAAAAAAAAACACAATCGCCTCGAAATGGCTGCTTTGCGAAGGTAAACACCCCCCCTTCTTCTTCTTCTTCTTCTTTTTTGCTGTGCGTCTTCTCTAGCCAATCTTATCCACTCCTTCCTCTTGCCTCTTGCTGCCAGCGATTTGCATACATTTGCATCCTTTTTTTTCTTTTTCTTTTTTTTTTCGCTATGCGCTCCTTAGCCTTTGTTCTCAGCATAAAATAATGATGTGGGTTAAATTCGTGCAGCACGACACCGTTACATCCTGTTCGCTACTTGGATATTTAATGAATGCAATGTTGCTCTATCATCTTTAATTATAGATCTCAACTAGATCACTTTTTTTTTTTTCCGGAAGGAGGAAAAATTGGAACATGAATAAGGATCAAAAGCTGATTAGCGCAGTACGTTTCTTTTTGAAGAAGGTTCTAGAAACAGGAAGGGAGGGGAAATGTGCTATGTGTGAATGTCATGGGGTGTGGAAGACAGCTCTGGCGGAATTATTTACCGAATATTAGCCGCAAAAATCTGGATCATTTATTATTTTTTTTAAACAATCTGACATGACAAATAGATACGTCTTACAAATATACATTATATATAACATGTTAAAACCATATAATATATTCTGGTTAAAACAAGATGTTAATATTAGATGAACCGAACAGGAGTACTGGAGATGTTGTCTGCATGAGCTCATTTTAGCATCTATGGTTAATTACAATCATGCAGTTGAACCTCATTAGCTCATCTGAGCTAATGCTAATCACAGATACCCAGTACCCAGGGAAGACCTGAGTGTCTCACATAAAACTATGTTTTTTATGTAATAGCATGCATGCTAAAACATTCGAGAAACCGAATCAGGAAGCAGCATGCGTCAGTTTCCAAACAGGACAGATTTATAACTTATTAGTGTGAACGGCAAATTCAGTTAATTAACTAATTCACAGACTGGTGATCTATAAAAAGCATCAATAATTACATAAGTACATAAAAATATATATATATATTCCAGTGATCAATTGCTGCTGATACTCCTAAATAGCTTCTAGTTCAGCACACACTCACAGGGACGGTGCTATGCTTTATATCGGGTACTCGAACGAGACCTGACCTGTGATCAAAAATCATTACTGAGCCTCCAGATTACAGGCAGGAGGACGTGTAGTTTTCAAAGCTCGACTGAACTCTACATCCTGTTTTTAATTGGCTTTAAAAGCTCATATCCAACTGGCAGCAACAGTAATTAACATCAAGTATTGCTCGTCTACAGGGCCTGTTTTTTTTTTTTTGTTTTTTTTTAACAGCTTAACTGTAAGCTCCTTAAAAACAACAGTACGGTTTGACAGATTTTTTTTATTTTATTAATAGAATTTTGTCTATTATATAAGAGCAAAGTCTTTTGGACTTTAACAGAACGATACTATAATAGATTTACAGGGTAATAATTAGATATTTGATTTCAAGAAAGATAGCATCATGAATATATTCACGATTAACATGTACGGTTATTAAAATATCCACAAATAAGAGCATTTCTACTACAACGGTTACTCGGGTTCGAACCAAATGGTCATTTTAAATGTTTTAGATTTTCCATCACTCTGTTTCATTTGTATGTAGTGCATTAGTGTAGAGACAGAGTCAAAGCCCTTAGGGATGCCGTTGCTCTCCTCTTATGAAGCACCAGGCTGGCTGGGGATAAATAATATTTACTGTGTTAACTGAAGGTTCTGGAGCAATATGCTAATACCGCTGACCATCGAGCAATGATAAAATAGACCATACTGGTTTTATTTTTAGCTGCAGGCAAGTAGTGCGTACACACACAGACACAAAAACACACTTGAAAAGAGGAAACAGGGGGAACCCTCCATATGAGCACGGACAAACAAATCTTATGAGTCCACCTGCCAACGACTACTCACCACCGACCAAATTGTTAGTCTGTTTTTTTCCAATTCTTTTTTTTTTTTCTCCCTGGACTCACCTTATGCTGGATTTTATTGCAGGATAAAACAGACAGCTCCATTTCGCCTCACTCTCTTCCGGTGGTCAGTGATGGTGGTCATATTCCCCCCCGGCACCTGCAGAATATCAACAACAACAACAAAAAAACAGATTCATAAATATTTAGTATTTTAACACTACAGGCTAACATTCCTGCTCGTATGTGATGCTTATAGTTTTCACAAGTGATGAAGGGAAAATGAGAAAGGTAAAACATTTCGCGGTTCACCCTGTAGTCTGACATGTATACAGGTCCAAGTTTGAAGCTCCGGAACTGAACTAACAATTTCAATTTTAAATGTGCTGTCAGATATAGTCTTGTGGCTACACTACTAAGTGTCTCTTTTGTCAGTTGTTTCGCTGGGATCTACTGCCGTGCAGCCAACAACCAAAACGCAAATGCATAAATACGCACACTCTATGCAGTCCTAACTTCTTATCAGCACTTTCCATCATACTTTCCTCTTAGGTGAGGCTCCCCCGAAACACATATCGACTTCAGTATGATGAGGATCCGTTCTGAGGAGTTCGAATTAACCACATAAACTTTATCTCAAAACGCTCTTCAGCCAAATAGAAACTTATATTACCAACATCATGAAATGGCAATATAAGAAAATAGCAATATAAATCAAAGTTCTTCTAGTGCTCTTCTAAAGTCAGGGGATATCCAGGCAGATGAGCAAGATCTAGCAGTCAGCATGCGGATGTGAAAGATTTCTAGAAGTACTTATATTAAAGAAAAGCCATAATATTAATTATCTACCTTTGTTAAGAATGATTATTTAAGACAATTTGGAAAGCAATTGCTTGATGTGACAGATGAAACTATGTCCATACACTATAGAGGTGCCAACATTTTTGAAACACCTCACTACAGTGATAAAGGAGACATCTACCAACAACTTTTTTTTTTTTTTTTTAACTTTGAGGCATTTGACAGACGCCCTTATCCAGAGCGACCTTCATTTTTTTTTTTTGAGCAGTTGAGGGTTAAGGGCCTTGCTCAACAGTGGTAACTTAGTCGTGGAGGTGGGATTTAAACCTGGGACCTTCCGAACCGTGGGCCAATGCCTTAACCACTTAGCTACCCCTGACCCCCTGTCTTTTTTTATTTCACCTAAAGCAATGGTCAGTTTAAACACATTTCAGTCTGACTTAAGCAGTTACTTCTGACTTTGATGTACAGTATCTTGGTGAACTTTTACCTGTAAATTCATGAGCTTTGATTTGGTGAGAAAACATAACCAAGTGGACAGGACTATGCTTACTTTACTCATTCACTCACTCATACATTCTCTATATCGCGTATCCTGTACAGGGTCACAGGAGCCCTGGAATCTATATGCCAGGTGACTCAAGGGCATGAGTTTGGGGTAAACCCTGGACACACACTCACTCATACACTCTGGGCAGTGTGGTAACACCAGTTATCCTAATCTGCATGTCTTTGGACTGTGGGAGGAAACCGGAGTACCTGGAGGAAACTCATCAAACAGACCCAAAGGCGGGACCATTGACCCTTTATGTGTGAAGCCACAATGCTAACCACTACACCATCATATGCTGCCAGTGATTACTTTAGTTTCTTTAAATTTATATGTTAGGATTTTTGTAATAAAATCCTTTTTTTTTCCTTCTTCTTGCTACAATTGTCTTGTGAAAAATCATGGCTCTCGCTATAGCAATATCCCATATACATTTATTATGCTCATGAGATTATAATGTATTTGTTTATACTGTATATTTTACACCTCTGTGACACCTTTACCTCCCTGAAAGCATGCCGGATTTTGCTCTCTTTATGGACGACTGAACGATTTTAGCAGTGGCATGAACCAAAAAAATAACTTTTTCAAATTATCGTAAACACATCAAGTTTTACCAGACAAGATGTATGATGTATATTTTACCTCATATCAAATACAAAGGTTACAGTTATCTTTAGGGGACCTTCAAATTATACACCTTTCCTAATGTATGGAATTGACCATCTTGCAGTAAGATTCAATTTTAAAAAGATTTAAACATTGCAAGGCAAATTAAAGTCATATTGTCTAGGAATTTAAACATCATATGATATCTTGGTCCATCTTTGGCAGCTTTGCCTACATCGATGCAGTTTGAGCTAGAATACATGGTCCGTACCATACAGCATTGCAAATATTTGTCTTGCCAGAGCAACACTTAGGGCAACATTTTATTTTGTACCACGCTCAAAAATATTGCAGGCTTCGTCCAAGTGATGGTGTTCCACACCCAAAACAAGTCAAAGGAGGAATGACAGCTGTCACGTCTCATTAAGTTACTGTGTTAGGCTATGTGCTGGTTCTCTGGTCAATAGAGAGTGGCATCGTTTTTAAGACAAAGCTGTATGTATGATTCGTAGAGATGTGTTTGAAATTAGATGGCATCACAGTTTAAGGGCAGATATGGCTTAATTACATGCTAATTACTGCTTAATAGCAGCTTAATAAGTAAATAATACAATATATCCCATAGATCCTTAAAGCGCAACACATTAAGTTGTTAAGACGTTGTCAGACTCTGATGAAACAGCAGATATTGTAAAATAAAAGTCCATATGGTCGAGTTGATGTGAAATAAACAATCCACTTTATTGAAAATTATTCATTTATACAAAAAAAAAAAAAAAACAGTGTGCAATATTGAATTTTTGCCAAAACACACAAAACGTAAGAATGAAGAGAAGTAGATAAGTTCATTTTAAGTTCACTTTTTCCAAAGTAAATGAATAATTGCTGAATAAATTGTCTCGCCAGCTTCCTAGAAACTGTATTCACGAGCACTTCTCACCTCTCTCACCATATATATTTACCGTGTCTGTGCTTATAATTACACGATGCCAGGCCACAGCCATGACAGATACCTCCAGACTGATAAGGAAGAGCATAGGAAGTGGTAGGAAGCAGCTACCAAAGCAGGTCCATGTGTTTGTCTAGCCTGCAGGATGTGTTTTTCGTCCAAAAGCAGGCTTTTTTTTTTTCTCTTCTTCTTCTTCTTTTTTTTTTTTCACACGGCGTTGGCAGGCTGCGAGTTCACCCTTCCCCCTCTACAGTTCCACAGCCTGGGTGTCTAGAGTTATTGCATTTCTCTGCCAGCACCCCACACTGACAATCAGCAGCTACTGGGCTGTACGAGGGGCGACTGGTCTAGCATGGAACCAGGTATGATTCCCCCACTGACAGCCTGCATCTCTTCTGCTGGGTGAAAAATGAGGGTTCTTCCCAGCAAACAAAGCACAGGAAAAAGCATGCAGTGCATGCGTCATGGGCAAATTCAAGCAAAACAATACGCACAGTGACTATTTTATAGAGACAACCGAATGTGTTGAGGGTTGAGCGGAGTTGATCAGCCACCAATCCATGCAAGAGGAAATGTTTTGCAGAGTGACAATAAAGGAAATGTTGCATAGGTCATTGATTTTACAATCATATAAGTAACGACTTTATAAAAATATTTACTACAAAATCTATCAAGCTCCAACGTACAGTACATGCTGTTCGGGTAGTGTGGAAATAATGTCGCGTTGCAGTCTAAGTGTCTGCCTGGCTCCCCTTTGGCTGCCCTCCATGCCCTGCTGTCTTATTTCAGTGGACTGGAGACTCCCTCAACTCCATTTATTAGCTGCTGACAGGCCTGGCCTAACACATGCAGGAATTTAATTACACTCATCTCATCTCAGCAGTCTAGGGGGGGGTTCCACACATCAGGTGTGTGTATATGTGTGTGTGAGTGAGGGGGAGGGAGTTTCGCAGAACACCCCAGGAGCACATTTTCACACTAATCAACACGATCGAGGTTTCCTGGAGGTGAGACTACGAGATGTAGGTGGAAGAATATTTACATGCACGCCCAGAACTGGAGATCGAAAAATAATGGGGCATACAGAGGTGTCACAAACACGGAAGATGTTCTTGGGTGATGTATATATACACACACACACACACACACACACACACACACACACACACACACAAAGAAAAATGATTGATGGTAGCCAGCGCTATACATAACATCATTAACGATCACCATATGATCAAAAGTCCAGGTTTGTTCAAAGGCAAATTACACTGTATAAGAGCTGTCCAGTCGATGTAACTACGCCTCGCTGCCGCTTTCCCATGGAAGACCTTGTTCTTCCCTGACAATCCCTTCGACGCCAAATTCACAGACCTCCAAAGAAGCCCATTACCATGTGATTGCAGGTGTGAGTGCTGCTAGTAAAAACACAAAAAGAGAAGTAGAAAATGAACCCAATACTTTGTCTGCACTTCCGTGCTTCTATTCACCCATGGCAATTACCTGACCAAGCTACAATAGGGTCCGACCCTGGTCTTTACATCACCGCGCACAGAAGATATGTGCCTACATTTTTTTTTTTTGTCACCTAACTCGGCATGGAAATGCTCTCAGTGCATGCGCAGCCCTTTTGTTGTATGCCTGCATATATGCCTGCAATTGAATATGAGCCCCTGTGTGTGTGTGTGTGTGTGTGTGTGTGTGTGTGTGTGTGTGTGTGTGTGTGTGTGTGTGTGTGTGTGTGTGTGTGTGTGCGCGCATGTGCCAATTCACGCCTGTGTACGAGTACGATGGGTGTGGGTGCACGGAGGCAAGCATTAGGACTCATTTCCCGCACACTTGCCTCGACAGTGCCATGAGGGCTTACAGAGATGAAAGCGAAATGCAAATTGCGCTGCAGCGATGCCCTGTTTTAAGCAGCCACCTTTGAAATAATTAAGACACTGGAGTGGAGTGGGCCTGCTGAAACAGCGAACGGAAATTTGCCGATTTGGATGAACTACGATGACACTAAGACTTGAATGGATCTGAGAAACCTGGACCATTAATAAGGATAATTTCACTCTTTTCCGATCAGTGTTAAAAACGAGCTGAGTATTATCTGACAGTAATTGGCATCTTTCAGAGATATGGTCATGCCTTCATTTTTTTCTTTCTTTTTATCGAAAGTTAGATTAGAGCTCAGCGGATTTAAATATGAATATAATGGTTTACCAAGGTTCTAGCCACAGGCCACGTAGCAAATATATATTCATTTGGAATTTCGGGCGATCATGAGGTGCTCTAGATGAATACAGTCTGTGATAACGTGCATCGGGTTCCACCCTGCATTTGTGCAAAGGGCGCATGTTGTGCATGGATAAGACGCACCGCTGCTTGCCATGAGCCATTCGCATAAAAACTGATAGTAATGGGGGGGAGGGGGAGTCGATGCATGCAAATGAGTCGCTCAGCATGCACGGCTTTGGTGATACTGGATAATTTTGTAATTGATGAGCGCACGTTAGCAAGGACGTCGCGCAAGCCTGTGCCAGCGGACATTTTAGGTCCCTACCCTCTTCCGCGTGCTCGCCACTGCTAAGCCCTTTAAGATGGTGGCACCTTGAAAGAAGGAAGCGCTGTTGCACAGAATCGGCTGCAAACCCAGCACCACCACTTCGTGGGCAAATTCGAAGGGTACAATCTGCCTACCCAACCTCTGCCATCAATTTTTAATCCACCCCCCCCCGCCCCCCCCCCCCCGCCCACCCCTCCTTCTAATAAGGATATTAAGCAGCCTGCTCCAGGGACCGCCGCATATATGCATGAGGTGGTGCTCATCAAATTTGCATAAAGTCGGGATTCTAATGTAAGCGCGGTTCGCTGCATGACGTAGCCAGCGCCTGTGACAGATGCGGCATTTAAATTATTTAATTGGAGGGCGCGTACGTTTAGGAACAACAGTGACCACTTACGAACAGCGTAAAGTCAATTTATCACAGATTTGATGGCAGTCCCAGGGTTTTCTCTTGTTAATTCTATTCTGTCTCATCTAAATATAGCCCAGATAATTAGGACTGTGGTGAAATCAGGTCCTGAGAAGTGCGAAATAGTATTTGTGTCACCCACATAATTTAGTTTCTAGTAGAGGACATTTCTAACAAATTAGAAATTATTTTTAATACTGTTAAGCCGTTTTTTTTTTTTTTTTCAATAAAGAAATAGGTTAAATTATCTTCTCTATTGTGCTGGCAGCTATTTGTAATATATATATATATATATATAAAAGGTGAATAGTTCATGAAATGTATTATTTCGGCTCATGCATCTGACAGGACTGAGGTTTTTTCAGTGCAATTACAGCAATTTATTTACAGCAGGGGGGCATTTGCATAATCTAAATTCAGCAGAGCATAGCAGAATTGCAATGGACACTCAGCCAGTCACGTCCAGTTTTGCACTTTAAAACCATCTCTAAGAGATGCACGCAGCCTCGTTCCTGTGGCAAGTCAGGTTTTTCTATCACAAAGGAATTCTAAATTGTTTATGATTATACAGCAGAAAAAAAATATATAGAATCATAATTAGCTCAGAGCAGGTGAGATAGTATAAGGAATGATAGATCTTTAGGCTGGTACAATGAAGCACTTAAAATGAGCTAAATCATTCATCAAGGCTTCTACAAGCTTTACTCACCTGCTCAGTGTTAGAGCTGATTTAAACCTCTTACCAAAGACATCTCTCTCTCTTTCTCTCTTTCTTTTAGATCATTTCCATGGTACTTCCAAGGAATGTAATTAATACAAACACTCAAAAGAGCACTGACAAAAGCTCTCTGCTACCAGATATCTAAGGAAGCAGGTTAGGTTATTGCATAACTGGGCTGCGCTGGCTAGACATGGATGTTCTGGTTTTTTTTTTTTAAGCAATAAAAAGGAATATAAGAATACAATCCCTGTTTTCAGCTCATATAAAGAATCTCATAAACCCACAGGACGTCACATCATATTTAACACGGGTGGAGCATTAAAGTGTAATGAACAGAGATTTGACTTAATGGAAATTGAGCAACTGGAACACACATCAACACACCTAATTTTGCACATACACATTTACAGCGAACGCCGCAGATACATATGCAAATGCATACACACATACACACACGGTGACACTCTTTCACATGCACCCTCTGAGCTCACCTCCGGTTGCCAGAGCGACACCAACCAACGTGAAAAGCAAGGTACATGTGACAAGGACCGGCGCATAAAAGGGGCGGGACTACGAACAGCTCCTGGCAGCATTCTGCTCATTTAAATCCTCCACTTACAGCCGCGAACAATCAGCTAGTCAATCTGTCTTCAGTCGCCACTTATATTGAGCTATAGACTAATAATAGGAATGTATTATTGCATGAGACCATCTGCTGCAATTATTTCTGTTATATATTTTTCTCTTATCCTACTAAGTGTGTTCCATTTTTGTACACACAAATCATTGTAAAAGAAAAAAATAATAATAAAAAGAATTATTATTATTATTAATAATAATAATAATAATAATAATAATAGTAATAATAATAATAAATTCCAAACTCGGTTAAAGTAAAGACATTAGAAATGAATAAAAGCTCTTCAATGATCCAGAAGCTATCGTTAATAACTGATGAGGCCAATACAAGATAAATAATTATGACCATATTGCCTTAACATTTTATCTTTTTGTTATTAATAAATCTCTTAAAACAAGTTATCTCTAACCTAAAACATCTAGACACTAAACTGCACCAGAGTGTACACAAGGTTGTAGGAGAAATAACCCATTTACCATCCAATATTATATAAAAGTAAAGTGCAAATTTGCCATTACAGTATATTGGTATTAAAATGGTCCATGGTGAAGTCATTTTAAAAATATAAATGGATGTGAATCTGAGACTTCCTACTATCAAGGGCAGCAGAACAGCCAGACAGGAGGCCTTGGCATTTGAGGGAAGTGGAGTAGTCCAAAATATGAAGATTGCACACCCAATGAATACTTATAAGCTGCCTCGGTCGCCATGGTTATACTATTCAGCCAATCAAAAAGGCAGGATTTTTTCCCTCTGTTCACTGTAAATGTGCGCAACTCTCTCTCTCACACACACAATCAAGAAAATCTTTCATACAGGGTAGCCTAGCTCATGAACATTCATTACACTTGCAGTTTTGCTCTAAAGTGATCCTGGGAAACCTTATACATTACATGGCCATACATTATGTACACATCAAATGTCCAGCAGAGAATGAAAGGATGTAATCTCTTTTAATTTTTGAAAAGAGATTTTTTCTTTGTGAAATAATACTGTATGTCAGATATGGGCTCGTAAGGCATAAACCTTAAGAGAAATCCCAGCATGCATTTTTCTAAGAAGCATATCACCGCAGCAGCTATTCTACACAGAGCATATACTGGCTTCCTGGAATACTGATATCCTTGAAAAATGTGACCCATTTCTATCACTCAAAGCATGTGGCACTGCCATAATGAAAGACTCCTTCAAAATATAATTTGCAGAGATTCCAGTCCACTCACCATCTTTTCTGCGGTACATCCCTGCATTAAATCGCAGCAGTGACATTTAGAATAGATTCGAATGACTTTCCAACCTCCTGCGCCTACAAGACTCACTTAGAATGGGTGAAATAAAGGGACAGCCTGCAAAGGCTTAAGAAAAAAAAAATGATTAAAACTGATTAACGCAAACAAATATGAGTGCATAAAAAACAAATGCTGAGTGGTACTACAAAAATGTGTCCTAATTTTTTTTTTTTTTTAACCACTGTTAAAACTGAAAAATGACTGAGCTGTTATACACTGATTTCGTTGCAGTAATGAGAGAAACAGGCCACGTTAGCAGCATGAATCTTCATAATTCAAAGTGCAAAAGAGAGTTGTTTGTTAAGCCTCACCTATTCAGCTTGCTTTGAATGCTTGAGACAACATCGATATGTCATGTCTCGACAACAAGGACTCATTCAAAGGGCAAGGCAGCCGTTTCACTCTGCATTGAGTCTGAGTTGGGCTCTGCACCTGAACAGTTCATGGGTTGGGTAATAGCAGTCCGACACACACACACACACACACACACACACACACACACACACACACACACACACAGTGACACAGGTACGGTGAATTATTATTATTTTTTTTATATATAAAAGGCTAATTAACAGCACCAATAATATTAATAATAATAATTATTATTATTATTATTATTATCATTATTATAAATAATAATAATAATAATAATAATAAGCAGAAGATACGTGTAATACAGTCCAATTGGTGTGTAAGATCGAATTTTGCAAAATGCTACATTTGATTTAAAAAAAATACCTTTTGATCTCTTTATTTAGTTTAGACCCTTTATGATTTACCCTATTCTCAGGGTTGGTCTGGTGCACCAGACTGCATTGAAGCGCCATGTTGTGATGATAATATAAACAATATGGGCGTCATTGCGACTGAAAGAAATTCTGCCAGGTCTCAAGTTCAGCTCCAGTGCGAGCACAAAGGACGTGATGTCATCTTTTCAGCGCGCCTGTAGCTTCTTTATTCTGTAGGCTGCGTTGAGGCTTTACTCTGAAGTGCACAATAAAATAGTTTTATAAAGGAGACAGAAGTTTCACTCCAGCGTGCTGCTGATACACCGTGGCGTGCACAAGCCCAGCGCGCGCTCAGAGCCGTTAGTGCTGCAGCAGCTTGTCTGGTCGGGGGGCCCGCGTGCGCGCGCGCTGCGTGGGGACCACCGCTTTCTAAAGTGATGCAGATGAGTCCGGGTGCACTTGACGTCTTTTCATGACCCTTGTTTCCACCCCTCCCCCGCCCCCATTTTTCTTCGAAGCCCCCCACACACCCCCACCCCTAAGGCCCCACCAAACCCCGCCGGCTCTGTGTGTCATATTCGTTTCGGCCTGTGGCACCGCCGCTTGGCCCCGAGCGTGGGAATGGGAGCGTCCGCTCGTTCACATCTCCTGCGCACCGTTTTAACGGAATCAATTAAGGAGGAGCGACTCCCCCTCACCATCACCACCACCCAAACTCCTCGCGCTATCCCATGTGCCCACCCCTTTTCATTTTTTTTTTTTTTTTTTTGTCAGCTCTGTATATGTCCTAATTATTTCTGTTTGGGATGCCAGCGCCGTTTCCTGGCCAAAAGCGACAGAGCAGAAATACAAATACATGTTTAAAGAAATACATTTTTTAAAAAGCGTGAAAACCCTCGTTTAACTTTAGCAAAAAAAAAAAAAAAAAAGGAACATTTTTTTTTCACGTATTGTCAGTCACTTACAGAAGTTCATGCAATGTGGATAAAGAAAGAATTCTTCACTCTTGCATTAATTAAATGAAATAAAGCAAAAGTAAATTGCTCATCAAAGTATATATATATATATATATATATATATATATATATATATATATATATATATATATATTCTACCATGTGCGTGAGTGCATATAAAGAGAGATTTCAAAATATTCTTAATCCCACATAAATCCCCTACCTCTCTCTCTCTCTCTCTCTCTCATTTCACAGTGTATGTAAAACTTTTGAATGTTTGCATCACATCCCACCACATAAATCACACACTTTCTTAAAGCCATCAAGTCTTGCAGCATCCACAGAGGTCGATGAGCATGGAGGCAGTTTTTACTTTCGGTTATCTAGCTTTATGACGGCCAACACACTCATACAGCTAGATAACCAAAGATAACAACTCGCTTCCAGTTGACACTAATCCGTCCTCGTGCTCTTCGCTGGTGCACATCCACTATGGTGAAGTTGTTAAAGCAACTCCTTAATTATCATGTAGTCTCCCGTGGTGTCCACAACTACTCATGCCCGCGAAAGTGAGGCTAAAAATAACGCTTTCCTCAGAAGTACAAAAAGAAAAAGAAAAAAAAAGGTGCACAAATTATAGCCTGGACTAGTATGCTGTAATCCCCCGGACTCGTGACATAAACCAATATTAGAGTTGGAGGGCGCGAGCGGTGAGGAAGGTGCAGCCATCCTTGCACAGGCCCTCATTTGCATTGCAATTTTACAAAAGCCTCCTCTGGTCCTATTAGACAGCGCAGGCGGTGATCGCTATCCCGCGGAAGCACTTTACACAAGCAGAAATCCGATTCCTGAGGAAGAGGGAACATATGAATAACACTGCGCTGGTGTCGCCACAAAATATAGAGCTCGTGCTTTTCCCTTTTTTTTTTTTTTGCATCATTTTGACGAGGGGTGACGGGCTCCGTGTGCGGAGACGCATTAAACGGAAAAAGGACAAAGAAAGAAAGAAAAAAAAAGAAATAACAAGCTGCCATAATAAAGCGCGTGGAGGAGAAATTCCGCTGTGTGCCGTCTCACCGCTGCCACCACCGGTCTGAGGAAAGGCAATAGGGCCATCTCAGGGACTAAAGGGGGGGAACGAACTTAAGGGGAGGGGGACGGTCATCCACTAGCATAATCTGGACCAAGCACACAAGGTCAAAGGTCTCGGACCAGCGGGAGTGTTAAGGTAATGATGATGTCATTAGAAACGCGGAGTTTGCTATTTGCGTGCGCCGTCGGCACGCGCTATTTTAGCCGCGCTGTGGAAGAGAAGTGACATCGCAGGAGGCGGGAGGAGGGGGAGAGAGAGAGAGCGAGAGAGAGAGAGATAGCGACCGAAAACGACGCCTCTCTCCCTGAAGATGGAGATTTCTGAGCACATACTGTAGCTAAAGAAAATGGAGGTATGCAGTGAAGCCATGCATGGTCAGTGTTGTAGTTACTGAGTCTGGCCTGGCTGTGTACAGAGACTGTGAGTCGCCTTTATGCAATCTATGTGACTGTGAGATGCCTTTATTTTCTGCTCCTGTAAGGCAGTCTGTAACCTTTTACTCTGATCATCTCCATTTTCAGAGAGATTCCCAAAGCAGCAGAGACTGCCATTTTCCATGTGTGACAAGCTATTTGGATTCTAACACTACAAATAATCCTCTTCAAAGCATGTTTCATTCCGATATCACAGCTTAGGTGACAGACTTTCATTCCATGCGATGGCAGACAGATAAAAAAAATGTATTTACTTCGCTTTGCAGGATGCTAAGAATAATGAATAGACTACTAGGCCTATAGATATTTTCCCCACTGTAATTGTGTGTGAGAATGTGGGACGGTGTGGGATTTTTCTCTTTTTTTGTGAATATTTTGGGAATCCTTTAGGAAATAAAAAGGGGGGGGGGAATGCAGCATCATTGCAGAAACTTGATAGGATGGTTCAAATCTTGTCTTTGTGATACTGAGGTTATAAATAGGTGCAGGAAACAAGAGAGTGGGAAAAAAAAACACCTAAAATATAGCAATAACCCAAAATGATGGCGTGTGTGTGTTTGTGTGTATGTGTGTGTGCAGGCATGATGTGCTGGTGGTGGTGGAGTATAGATGGGTGGTGAGTAATAGGGAGCCACCTAGGAAGTGTGGGAATTCAATAAAGTTTTCACTTGTCTAATTGCATGTGTTCGATTCTTTTGTCCCCGTCACAGTATACCTCGAAAGCTAAACCTTGATTTGAACAATACAGTATCATACAGTAGCACAGTAACTACCTTTTTAGGCTGTTTGTGAAACGGTACCTAGAGACATTAGGATTATTCTTCATTGTGGAACTCAATGAAGACTCACACACACTCACATTGTGTGAATTAATTACACAATTCCAGGAAGTGCATTAAATAAAGCAAGCTACATAACTCTTCTTGATTTTTTTCCCGTTTTTGATCGATTTGATGACATCAGATACTTTCCTTGATGCGTGACCAAATTAGCTCACTAAATGACTTGTGGGTTCTAGCTTTTTTTTTTTTTTTTTTTCTGAAACAATAATGTAGGCCTTGCACCTGATATATTCCGTGTGTGGAGTCTCCATCTACTAAAAGCCACTGATATTTTATGAGAAAACTATGAGTTTGCTTTACATGCCTTGATTTGACGTCACACATTTGATATATAACTTCTGAGACAGGCTCAGCTACTTAAAACGCATTTTGGAATGCCTAATTACTGATGGTACTAATAAAAAAAAAACATATTTGACATCGAGTAATTCTGTCAGTTATAACATTGTATATAGTTTAAATAAGGAACCTGTGTCTAGGCAGGAAAAAAAAAATGTTTGACCCACCTGATAACATAACCAAAAGAGTGCAACATCATATTACTGGCCACAAGACTAATTACATTTGTGTGACCAAAATGGCAAAGCTGAATGTAAAACTGAATACATCGTAGTAGTGAGATATTAACAATTATCAGGAATAACTGAAACCTAAAGATTTTTTGTCTTGGACAAATACATGTCCACACTTCGGATGGTAAAGCACGATTTCCCATGGACAGTCAAGTTCACTCCAGCTATGATCATATGCATGTCCCTTTAAATAACAAAACTCACATTAATGCTACTTTTTGAGGTAACACTGCAAAGTTTAACTCAAGTGACGCGACAAAGATGGATTGGAAGTGCGCTTGAGAAACTTTAAAAGGAAAATAGTGTAGTCGTGTCGGTCTATAGGGAAGGACGGTACTCACTTTCGGTCCATGCGTCTTTCCGTGCATGCAGTATCCGTTCCTGGTGCGCGAAACGCCGTCTCACTAACGAGTCCACCCTGCGCGCCTGTGGTTCAAAATTGCCGCTAATACTCTGCTCATTACGCGTGCTTCCCTGCTCCGGTAGTCCACGCGCGCTCGAGACAGCGCGAGAGTGTGTGAGAGAGACTGAGAGACAGCGAGAGATGGGGGAGACAGAGAGGAGGGGTCGAGAAGTTTCCCATAACCTATTTGTCTACAGCACCAAATGGGAAAAAGTGCACTGTTGAGCGGAGAAGGGTTGGCATGGCATGATTTTTTTTTTTTTTGTGCGTGTTAGGGGGTGGGTGGGTATAGGGGGGTGACAGAACCTCTCCGTCTCTGTGAGAGAAAGAAAGGACGTGCTCGGAAATTCAAACAAGTTGGCCAGGTCTTTTGTTGGACTTGAACTGAGGAGCCATTGTTCCCCTTATTGGCGTGGACTGTAGCCCCCCAGTTTCCCAGAGCAGGTTACGCACTGACTGCGCTAATGAATTTGCCTCGAGCTTTTTTCCCCCTGCCCCACACGAGCAGACTGACGGAACGCGCTCACCCGCTCCTCTTTAAACACAGCGAGGACATTATTAGAGCAGGAGGAAGAAAAAAGAAAAGAAAAGAAAAACACAGTCGAGAGAATGCATGGCTTAAAAAAGCTAGAAGTCTAAGTTTAGGCATAAGACACCAAGAACATACTGTTCACATTTCTTCACTAAAAAAGCACACACAGGGCCTTGCCACTAATAAGTGAACATTCTTTTCAATAAAAGTGCAGACGGTGTTAACTAAACTTCCAATAAGCCAATTACCAGACCAGCCTTTACTATAAATACGATTATTATTATTATTATTATTATTATTTTTATTTTTTTATTTTTTTATTATTATTATTTATATCATCGTTATTATTATATATTATCCGGTTATTTCAAGTTCAACTATATATATATATATATATTTTTTTGTTATTTAAATCAGCCATTTTGTGTTAGAAATTTTGTAATGACGTTACAGCACGTAATTCTGTCCCTCGTTCTAATTCTCCATGATTGCAAGCGGATTCGCGTTTAGATTGAACAACGAGGTCACGTCCAGTGACGTAGACAAGCCGCTCTGCCACGCGCAGCCATATTTAAATACATCAAGGAAATTAGCGCATCAAATATGCAAATCTCCTTTACGTTGCCTTTCTATCCGCGCTCGGAGTAAATTTCTACCCTCGTCGGATCCGAAGACGCTCGTTTTTTTTTCCCATTAGAAGGAGAACAGACGCGAATTGCGTGTTTTTTGTTTGTTTATTGTTTTGAATATGGCGAGCATCTGCACGGTGGGATCCGGAGCGCGCGCTGAAGGAGCGGAGGAGACTGGCGCCCGCGCGCACTCACACGCCGCTCGGTGCAACACTGCAGAAGCTTCCAGTATGCGTGTTATTTTAAATATTGATGCATATGTAAAAGGTATATTTGCATCTCTTTTGCATTCTCGGTTATTTTGTTTATATCTCTTTTTATTTTAAACAGCAGCACTTTAAACAAGCGCTATGTCGTATATGTTAAATTGTCCCTTTGTTTTCATTTATATCCTATTGTCACAGCTAAGAAATGCGATTTCATATAAAGTCTCGGATATGCAACATATAAAATTGCTAATATAGAATTACACTATTAAAATACATTGTGCACTAACAACGACGACCGAACAAAAGAGCTAAACCCGTTTAGTAACAATTTGCGTCATTTTGCGTGATCAACTAACACCACGTTAGTTAAATTATACTATAGACGCCTGTGTGAGGCAGGATAATATAATGTAAATGTTGAAATTCTAAAATATTTATTTAAAAAAGATATATATCTATTCAATATATCAAGCAGTTCTATTAGAAATCAGACTGTCTGCAGACCCAGCATGTAATAGGCTGCTGTAACTGCATAATTATGTCGTATGCAAATGCACTGACTACAGGGTGCGCATAGACGACTCAAGTATTTATAGCTCCACCGCACAGGATGGATAATGATTCTGTTTCCTAGCCTCTGCTAACAAGAAATCAGTAATCACTCATCAGTCCTTAACTATGGCATTTAACTTCACATGAACAGACACATCATTCTGCATCACACTTACCATTAAAAGCAACGCTTAGTCTCCGCCGCCCATTAATAATCTAGCTTTTGCACGCTGGATCTCGAGGCGACACGCATCTCCGGAACTTTGTGGGGTTTTTTGGATGTTCAGCTTGTGCACCTTTGCTCCGAGATGTTGCTCATGATGAGGTGGCACCCAATAGCAGTGGCCAGGCGGGCACACGTAAAGAATTTCATCCCAGGCGGCCCGAGACACGTGCTTGTCCTATATGCACGCGTGTTTGCAAGACTCATGCATATTTTCAGGACAAGCACAGTTGCGTCTCCTTGTTTGTTACGGAGAGAATCTGAACTTGACTTGTAAGCTCAGTTCATCCTCTGACCCCCCGTCCTCCATCTCCGCGCAGTGAGAGGGCCCGAAGTTGTGAAGCGCACGTGAGCGGCGGGGCTACGCCTGCGCGCGACCCTATTATCATGGTGATGCATATTTACAATGCAATTAGAATATAGGAAGGCGCTCGTCCTCCCGAAAAAAAAAAAAAGCGGGAAAAACCTTAGTTAAAACAAAACGCGGATGATACACATCACACATATCATATATATTATGATATATATATATCATAATATGCTACGTACAGATTTATATTTTATTCTAACCTATTGATTCAATCTAATAACCAAATTTAGGTAGTTTAAGTTTGTGACGTGGACTGCTTCTGCTGTAACATGCTTGCACACACTAATTTTCAGCCGACAATATTTAAAGAACTGAACTATCATATGAAACTTGAACAATTATCCTGAAAAACTACTGCGAGCGAAAGTCACTCAAATCCATCATGCTTAATCCCAGTTCTGTATCGGATCTATTCAGTCACATTTCATGTTTTTTCTCAATTATTTTCATAGCTTATGTTCATATGCATGCTTGGAGATTTCGTGTAGCTCATGCTTCTTCCATCTTTAAAATTCTTATTATTTTCTGAAATTTTCTTAAGCCACTTTTTTTAAAAACACATAGTACTGTATTAAAATACACAGCTAGATAAAATGTAAAATAATAAAGCCATCTTGTTAATGCAAGGTCGTGTTTTAATCAGGAGTTTACTTCTGATTAAAATCCTGTGTTATATCTCTACTAATTTCTCATCATTTTTTACTCTATTTCCTTTTAGTCCGAATAATTGTACGAATCTGTAGGAAACATTATACAGGTATCAGGTGTAGTTCTGCAAAACAGGATGAAAAACAAAAAAACAGTTTTTGACCGTGATTACCAATGATATAACCGTAGTGCCGGATTGTGTTAGTCTTTTCTTTTGTCGTGGAATTATTGTGCAGTGTAATTTTGTTTAGAAATCACGTAGCTGAATTGGAAATTAAAAGTGAATAGAATAATTCCGTTTTGCTCTATTTTACAGGTCTATAAGATTTTGACACCTTTTTCAGGTTTTCACACCGAATATTAGCATGCATTTACAGATAAGCCGTGTGCGTGCGTGTGTGCTATGTTCAACATAACGTTTGTTCTTTTTTATATATATAATTATTATTATTGTTGGTGTTGTCTATCATAAGGTGTCATAACCTTTATTTTTACCAACAGCCTAAGGACACCTTCTGATACCAGTATATCCAGCATATAGGTCTAATTACATGATAAAATGTATATTTGGTCAAATATTTTAGGTGACCTTATTAAATATACATTTTATTAAAACTATGATAGCTTGTGAGGTCTCTGTGCGTTGGTGTGCACAGCGGCACTCTGGTTATCACATCAAATGTATGAGCAACAGGAAGACTTAAAAAAAATCAAATATATCATGCAGTTATGGCAGAACTGGTCATCAACTAAAGCAAGTTCGTTTTTAATTTGAACACGTCATAGTTTCAAATTAAGGAAAATCAAATCTGGGTCAGCGGAAAGTTGTGTTGCGTGGCGACACCTAGCGGTTCCTCAATGTAATACATTGCGCCGTGATTTAGCCGACCCAAGAAAAAATGAACAGCTTAGTGGTGGAAATTGTGGCAAATATATTTAAGCATTATTATTATTATTATTATTATTATTATTATTTACTATAAAGAACAGATCATTCGTAGACTATTAACGTAATTAAACATACCGTTTTAATTCCAGTTTAGTACAGACTCCCCCCCCCCCCCCCACCACACGAATAAGTTTCCAACCTTATATTCCCATAGTGACACGCACGTGGGATTTTTGTTAACAGGTAAATTTCCTACTCGAGTAATACTTCTTAATGAGTGTGAATAATTATCCTTTTTTTTTTTTTATCTCTCACAAAAATCTAAACAACATTCAGGGTAAAAAATATTTTTTCACATTGTGAAACAAAGTAGACACAACAATAATCTCAAAAGAATCATGATGATGATCATCATCATCATCATCATCATCGTCATCGTTTTATATACGTAAAGTTGTAAAACTGTACTCCACCTATTATAATACAACGTGGTAAATATTTAATTGCAACAGATCACCGGGAAAAAAAATCCGTTCTAGACTATGCAGAGTGAGCATAAAGTCCTTCCCTTAATACTGTATGCACAATCATATCTTAAAAACGGTGACAGACAGTAACACAAATGGTGTGGCATTAGATTTAACATTTAATATATCGTATATATAATTTGTAATAAACCCGTTTGAATCACCCGTATGCTCACCCCGTACTATCGAATGGATTTAATTAGTCTCCACGTATCGTACGCGTCGCTTTTCACGTATTCAGGTCACGTGGCCGTTTACTAATTCGTTCCTCTGAGCACTTTTCCAGCGTGTTATAATGCAGCAGATGAGAACAACGCGCTCATCTTTTCTAAAGCGGCTGTAATTCTTTCCATCAACATTCCTCCTCAGCTCAAGCAGACGCAGCAGGCTGATTAACTGATTACCTGATAATAGCAATCTAATAAGAAACGAACACTGAAAAACCATGTGATTGAAATTGAACAGTGCTATGCAAAAAAATTGCGATATAATTATCCAATTGGCTTGTGTGTGTTTTTTTGTTTTGTTTGTTTTTTGCTTGTTTTACCATGTTATGAGCTTGATAATAAATGAAATGTTTAGCTCGATCTTTTATCAGAATAAAACTTCCACTTTTCCCATTTTTTTAAGGAAAAAAAGACTTCCAAAAATGTTCATACTTAATTTGTGTGTGTATATAATTTTTTGCTATATAAGCTTTTATGATGCGTTTTTACAAAAGTTGAACGTATCATGAACTCATTCTCATGGCCGGATCAGGAAGCTGTCGCGAGCTTGTGATGGCCTTTACCAGGAAACATGGCAAGCACATGGCACACGACACACAGCACTGCTGCCAAACTTATTAACAAATTCACAAAGCCTGGAAGTGTTGCGGACTAACTGAGAAGCCGGCGTGCTGCGCGCTCCCCTGTGGATGGAGACTTTGGGAGCTCTGTAAATGTGCGCGAGTAATCACCTTCAGAATCGACGCTGTGCCTTAGTCTTCTTAATCCACATGCTTTGTGAATATTCATTATAAACATTCACTTCGTGCTTCATGATTTTTTAAGCGCCAGATCATAGTGAAATAATTCTGCCATAGAGTTCACGTACACACGGAAATCAACATGCTCTTATCTCTGAAAAACTGTATTATTATTATTATTATTATTATTATTATTATTATTATAAAGATGTATTTTACATTTACTTAAGAAACAGATATTACTGGATTTCCTATACAGATAGTGGAATTATTTAAAAATCGTTTCGAGTAATTTTCTTTTCTTTCATCTCCTATGACGCATTGCTTTTTTTATGTATGCAAAATGTATGTTTTGTATGCATTTCGGTATTTAGTGTAAGCTGCTAAATGCATCAAGTGTTGCTCACTATCAGTAATTTGTCTCTTTCAGTATGACTGCATGCAACATACCGAATGTTTTTTTTTTTTCCATTGCTGTAAAAATAATGGTTCCGTAGAAAAAAAAAACATGAATAAATTTTTTTTTAATTATTTTTTTTCGATCTTTGACTGATTATTCATCCAGGACCACATTTAACCTTAAATAAATATGATCTTCTTTACGTCATGTGTGTTTCAGAATGAAAGCTCATCTGAGCAAAATGTAGTCACGCAGATAATAAGTCAGACATTTATTAGCCAGCAGTGATTTTCCGTAATTCTTTATTATATAAAATAATAATATGAATTTTATTATAAGTGTTCAGTACGAAATGTGTTCTGTTTTGACTGTAACAACCGGGGAAGTTTAATTGGTCCAGTAGTATATTGTGTATATTGTAGTGTATTCTGTGGAGCTTTTTAAATAAAAATAGATAGATAGATAGATAGATAGATAGATAGATAGATAGATAGATAGATAGATAGATAATCTTTAATTCGACTGCACAAATGGGAAACCCTGACCTAAATTCTACTGAAACCAATACTTTCATTTTGCATTTTCGTGGGGGCTTCCTATTACACACCCTCAACAAACAAACAAACAATCAAATGAATAATCAATCAATCAATCAATCAATCAATAATTCATTTGTGGGTTCGCTGGATAACTGATTATTCTAATTTTTTTTTTTTTATGGTAAACTACCCTTTCGGAGAGGGAAATGTTTTCCTCGAAGTCTCCACAGAACTTGTAAATGTTTCTTTCGATTATTACTTTTTATAAGAGTGTAAATTTGAAGCCAGTAAGCATTAAAATGGTTTTGTCTGCCAAAACATCATAAACTTGGTATCAGCATTACCATTAGGCGGCTTTCCAAAGCTCATCAAATATTAAAAGGCAACTTTGGATCAACAGTGCCCTCTAGCGACTCATAGGGTTAAGTGTGTAGAAAATTAATGCAATGCTCCCACCTCGTGGCGATGCGGTGCGTTACACTTTGAACTAATAGAAGCATGCAAAAGTTCTATTTAAAGTTTGAAGGACGATATTAATTAAGCGTTATTTGTTGAGACATCCACCGTTTGGACATGATAATAATAAGTGGTTTTTAAAATAACAGATGAACATGTTCACTTGCACTGGTATATTTAACGATGGTATAGAAATTATTTGGACACTCTGAAGAGTACTGAGGGTTTATTATTATTATTATTATTATGTCGGAACGATTTTTCTTCAACAGTGGCCATCGAAATTAAAACCGGTTAAGGTAAAATGCAAATGACGGGATTCATTAAAAAGACCTAAATAGTCAGGGGAAAAATAATAAAATGGCAACTCACACGCTACCCCACAACAACCACGTGATGAGCAGGCAGCCCATGCGCGTGCCTACAAAAACCTTCTTCTCCAGTTTACATGTGATTATATGAACAGGTGCGCCTAATTAGAGTTCCTGAGAACGGCTACTTGGGTCACGTGACGAGTCATGTGACGAGACACTTCGTGGTTGCAAAGGGAATCAAAGAGAACAGAGTGTAATATCAGAGGAATCAGTCAGTCACTCATCGACTATACTGCTTTCTCCTGTGAACAGGATCGCGGGGGGTTGGGGCTAGAGCCTATCCCAGGAGATTTAGGGCACTAGGCTGGGTACACGCTGGACAGGGTACCAATCCATCACAGGGTGCACACACACTCATTTACACACTTTGGGCGATTTCTGACTTGCTCACTTATCATCTATAGCGCTTTATCCTGTGTACAGGGTCGCAGGGGGCCTGGAGCCTATCCCAGGAGGCACAAGGCGGGGTACACCATGGATAGGATGCCAATCCATCACAGGGCACACACACTCACATACACACACCCACATGCTCCTTCATACTATAGGCAATTTGGGAACTCCAATTAGCCTAATCTACATGTTTTTGGACTGTTGAAGGAACCTGGAGTTTCCAAAAACAACAAACCCACCATAACACCTTAGGGGAATTAATCATTTTAAAATATTGGATACTTAAGGAATACCTTAGCATTAAGTAATTAGCTAACTAACTTGGATAGATAGAGAGAGAGAGAGAGAGATCTGCAAAAAAGCAAACCTCATACAAGAAAAAAAAGACAAATAAATTAATAAATGCAATAAATGGGTTACTGATGAATAAAGTATAGCTTAATGGAATCATTTCCTTGGCATTATTGCACTGACAAGCGTGCTTTTGCACTAAATATGTGATTTGTGCTGATGGCCAAACCACAGCCATGCTCATATTTACTTCAGCAGCATGCTGTTTGCTTTTATACAGAAGTTAAACAAATAATTAATATCAAGTAACTGATATTTCAGGCACAATATGGTCAAATATTTCATTTATTGTTGCTCCAATGAGGAAAAATTTTGCAGTGAAACTACAGCTGGAACAAGTCCTGCTTACAGAATAAGGCCTGAATAAAACCTGTATTAAGTTTAGTTTCACATTAACAAAGTATTGCTAGAATTGATTTTTATGTAGTGAACATAGGCAAGTGGTGAGATACCCACAATTCAAATGCCCCGGTCCTTATCAAATCCTTATTTAATCAAATTCATTCATTTTCATCTTGACCTATGACTTCATAACAACTGTCATTTCTATAAGAGGAAGTTACATTGCTAAGAGCCCAAACTTCTTGCAACCCACTCAGACACCCACTCACACACTTTGGGCAATTTGGAAACACCAACCAGTCTACAAAGCATGTCTTCAAACTGTTCGGGGAAACCAGAGCACCTGGTGGAAACCCCCCAAGCATAGGGACAATATGCAAACTCCTGGCACACGAACCGGAGACAGGACTCAACCCCCCTTACCCTGTTGATGTGAGGCAACCACTAAGCCACTGTGCCATACAAATCAAATTTGTGGTCTGAAATTACTAATAAAATCGAATATCTTTTTGCATAGACAGCACTGTTGAAAAACCCAAATTACTCTGGCCAACTACTAGTTGCACTTGTCAAACTTTTAGACCACTTTAGCTAACTGTAGGTTATTTCCCAGTTTCCTTTACTGCTTGATCAATAAAAAGGAAAAGCAGACTCGTTGAAAAAGGCAAAAGGCAAGGCCGACATGAAATCCTACCCGGAAGCTGGCATGGCCATGTTCACTGACTAGCCGAACTTTCTTTTTTGGTTGTTATTTCAAACACCTACATTTCATGAAAAGCAGCTTTATTAAGATATAAATTCCACACCAAGGTCATCATGGTCGTTACTACTGCAATGTCAATAAGACATTGCTGCTTTTGTAACAATCAAAAGTGGTATAAACAAAATAATGTCCTTGAGGAGTGTATATTACGCTGACAATTTTCGTTTCCGTTTAATAATTGCCATCTGTTAACATGGCTCATGCTCTGGAGAAAAGTTCACAGAGTATAATACAACTTCCATTCGGGTTCAGGTTCAGTATGTGATTTGAGTATCTCATCATAACCTGTTATATATAAATAAACTCTTATTCAGAAGAAATTATTAAATGAGTAGAAATGTGTCCACTAAAAGCACAGAAAAGACTGTGTTCCATAGAACGCGCACACACACACACACACACACACACACACACACACACACACACACACACACACACACACACACACACACACACACACACACACATTAATGCGAGTCACAAGGGTGATAAAAATCACAAATTTCAAAATACAATGTAAAAATTGTTTTGGTTATGTGAGAGTGATTTTTGTATTATTTTGCAAAACACTATAACTCTACCTTTCAATATTCTCTCAAAATCGATGAATCAGCCTGCAGTTGTGTTTGTGGTCATTTAAGCATGCAATTCCTCCTCCTCTCCAGTTTCAGGTTCATTTTAGTAGTTGATGGCAAAACTTTATTATAGTAGCTCATTAATCCTGGCACAACTACAGTGGCAGTAATTAAATTTAAATGTCCTTTATCTGTGCATTAACATTCTCCAAAAGTCCATTAACGACAGCCTCTATTTTGCCCAGCCGATAGTTTTGCTTCACTGTTCAAAAAGTAGGTATGCACTTGCACCATTTGTGAATTTGTCTGATTTTGCTATAAAATGCCATTGTTTACTGTCAGAATTTCAAAAATTAAAAGATTCTGCAAGAAGGATATATTGTTACTTTTAATGTAGGCTTTGTTATAGACAGCTGTGTGCCCGAGGAAAATTGGTTTATCACATTTTTACCCATAATATATGTATTTACAGTACCAGTCAAAAGTTTGCACAGAAATATGGATTTATTTTCCATATTCTACAACAATATTCGATTTCTTTTTTCAAAACTGTGCATTAACACATATGGCATTGGGTAATTAAGTAACAACACCAACAACAGTTAGTTGTGATTTTAAGACATGAAGGTCAGCTGTTCTGGAATAGTTCTTGCCAGAACAGTATTGTCAAGTGCATTTGCAAAACCCATCAAGCACCATGATGAAACTGGCTCTCATGAAGACCATCCCAGGAAAACAAGACCAAGACCTACCTCTGCTGCAGAGGAGACGTTTGGAATGTTTTACAATGAAGAATGAAATAAAAATCAGGAAAGACCATGGAATTAGGTGTGTTCAAACTTTTGACTGGCAGTATATATATATATATATATATATATATATATATATATATATATATATATATATATATATATATATACACGTGGACAAAATTGTTGGTACCCTTCGGTCAATGAAAGAAAAACTCACAATGGTCACATAAATAACTTTAATCTGACAAAAGTAATAATTTAAAAAAATTCTATTAATGTTAACCAATGAAAGTCAGACATTGCTTTTCAACCATGCTTCAACAGAATTATTTAAAAAAATAAACTTATGGAACAGGCCTGGACAAAAATGATGGTACCCCTAGAAAATACTGAAAATAATGTGACCAAAGGGACATGTTAATTCAAGGTGTGTCCACTAATTAGCATCACAGGTGTCTACAATCTTGTAATCAGTCAGTGGGCCTATATATAGGGCTCCAGGTAGTCAGTGTGTTGCTTGGTGACATGGTATGTACCACACTCAACATGGACCAGAGGAAGCGAAGGAAAGAGTTGTCTCAGGAGATTCGAAAGAAAATTATAGACAAGCATGTTAAAGGTAAAGGCTATAAGACCATTTCCAAGCAGCTAGATGTTCCTGTGACTACAGTTGCACATATTATTCAGAAATTTAAGATCCATGGGACTGTAGCCAACCTCCCTGGATGTGGCCGCAGGAGGAAAATTGATGGCAAATCAAAGAGACGAATAATCCGAATAGTAACAAAAGAGCCCAGAAAGACTTCTAAAGAGATCCAAGGTGAACTTCATGCTCAAGGAACATCAGTGTCGGATCGCACCATCCGTCGTTGTTTGAGCCAAAGTGGACTACATGGGAGACGACCAAGGAGGACACCATTGTTGAAAACAAATCATAAAAAAGCCAGACTGGAATATGCCAAACTACATGTTGACAAGCCACAAAGCTTCTGGGAGAATGTCCTATGGACAGATGAGACAAAAATGGAACTTTTTGCCAAGGCACATCAGCTCTATGTTCACAGATGGAAAAATGAAGCATATCAAGAAAAGAACACTGTCCCTACTGTGAAACATGGAGGAGGCTCTGTTATGTTCTGGGGCTGCTTTGCTGCATCATATTAAGTTAGGGGTACCATCATTTTTATCCAGACCTGTTCCATGAGTTCATTTTTTTTTATAATTCTGTTGAAGCAGAATTAGTCAGAAAAGCAATGTCTGACTTTCATTGGTTAACATTCATAGAATTCTTATTTATTATTACTTTTGTCAGATTAAAGTTATTTCTGTGACCATTGTGAGTTTTTCTTTCATTGACCGAAGGGTACCAACAATTTTGTCCACGTGTGTGTGTATATATATATATATATATATATGCAGCAGGGCTTTAGTCATTTGGTCTGTCTGATTCTGAGATTCATTCGCTCGTGGTGTGAACCATCGCTATAGATGCTTTACAGTCTGATCCAGGGTTTTAGTAGCTAACAGTTCGATGTGACTCGTTTTCACTACTGATATATTTGTTGTGGAATGCCTGTGACACACGTACAGTATGACATGAAAGATGATAATGACACTGCCTACTGTGAGATTGTATCTAACAGTATAAATATAGATTGTCGAACTATATACAGTATATAGATATTGTCAGACTAGATATATAGATATGTCGGATTATATAATCCGACATATATGTAATATATTGTGCTTTAAACAAGAGATGTCGCAACGCTGCTTTACGGAAAAAAAAATTCTGGGTATAAATTGAGATATAATTTTTTATTTCATTTTATATTTCATTGCTTAAACTATTAATTCATATATAATGTAAATGCTTATTTAATGTGATGCGTGATCTAAATGCACAATATTCTAAGGAATGTCTGGACTTCAGCACCTTCTATCAGCTCTGACTTGGCTTAACCAGCCTGGGTCAGACATGTACAGCCGGCATTTTCCCCTGGCCTACCACCAGCATGCCCACACATGTGGCAGTGTGTGTGTGGGCCAATGGTGGGCAACCAGCCGGTGGTGAAGCTCTACTCATCCCCTGTGTGGTCCCAGACCACGGCGTTAGGTTGAAGCACCACAGCTGCAGAATCCTCCATGATGACTGAAAAAATCACACGTTTTCTGCTAGAGTCATATTCTGTACCTTTTCCTTCGCAGTGCCTTACGGTGCTCAGGCGGTAAAGAACAACAACTTCTAGAGGAGGCCTGCGGCTTTTCTGCAGCCTTCGGTATCCTGCACACTTAAGGAGCGGAGGTAGAACACACTCGCTCCAGGAGCTGATGAGTGAAAATTAGAGGAACACGTGTTAATACGCATGTTTCCTTCGGTCCCAGAGAGACTTCGAGGTTATTTGAGAGATATTAAAAGCAATGGAGCACTGCCAGGAAAAACCGGGAGTGGAATGCAAAGCCACAAAGCGTTCACACAGATCAGCATTTATAGGTAAAGTACACATTCATGGTGCTTGAATATTGTTATTTTGGAGGGCAGGACACTTTTGTACTTATAATGCAAGTTCATATATGATTATAAGTATGGCCTATATAACATACCAATCTTCAATGATACAGTGTGTTTTATGCATGCTTGAACTGTCTGCTAAGAAAATAACCTTTTTTAAAATAATTGGATTAAGCAAATGGAGTGTGTCTCATGTATTAATTATAATATTCTTTAATTTTATTGAACTTTTATATTATTTACTGCACAATTATATGCAGGAGCTTAATTATATGTAAATAGAAATGTAAAAAAATACCCATTTTTTCAGTCATTCTCTAAACCGCTTATCCATAAAATAAACGAATAAATAAATAAAATAAGAAACACTGTCTACTGGTAATTTACGTCTAAGTATTTTGTTTTTGTGGTGGTAAAATTTGAATCTTTCGTCCTGCATGGTATTTCATACGAATCAAGTTAATAAATTGTTTTGCATGGTACCTACATAGTGTGATGGAATTTTTAGATTGTGTTGTATTTGAAAATGACTGTAATGAAAGACAAAACAGACAACACACACAAAGAAAAAAACCCACACTAGGGCAACAGTGGTAACTAAGAAAGCCAGTAACTTTACTGAGTTCTCTGCAAAATACAAATACCTTTTTGAATCCCAGCAGGAGAAAATGATTTTTTTAATATCCATACATTAATTTTTCACTACATACAGCTGAATCAAGTCCCTTGAGATACAGAGATGTGATTTTTTTTTTATTTAATGACATCTTGTCTTCAAGTGGCGACAAAGTCCAGCTTATGCCGCTGAAAGCCTCTTTCTCCTGGTTTGAAAAAATAAAATAAAAAGGAAAACAAAAAAAAAGAGAGAAACACACTTCTTTTTCACCTTACCAATGTAGGTTTATACAAGCTACATTTGTTACTACTTTTTTTTGTAACTTTTTTGTTATTTGCATTTTTTTTTTAAATGGAAACAATATTTTAAGGAAAAAGAACAGCAAACCAAAAAGGGTGAACCAGGGAGTCATATGTGTACATAATGCAAGATTTTATAGAAGAAAAAATGGCATACTGAGTCACAATACTGTACATTTGTTAGGTTCTCATGATTTTTTTTCGTCTTTTTTAAATAAATTTTGTTTTGTTTTTATTGTTTTTTTTTCACCCCATTTCTCATCATAATTGGTTGAATGGTAATTTGAGGTACTCGGAGGGTGAATATGAGGTACCAGTTTTATTGTAAATTATATAAAGCAAAACAACATATTCAGAAATATGACCTTCTCAAATCCCAAAGAGAATGGAATAGAACAAAGCCAAGATAACACTGCTCCATGTCTTTGGTAGAAAATATTTTAACAAATGTCCAGTCTCTGATTCATGCGAAATCAAAATGATGACATTGCAGGATCTCAGTATGATCAGAGGAAATGGGTTAATGTGATGTGGTTATTGTAATGGGACAAACTAGCAAAAACACACGCGATCAAGGATTCACGACTTATGCCACATCATAAGAATTGACAAGATAACATGATATATCCGTTCATCAAGATAAAAAAAAAAAACATAGCCTTCTCTTTTTAATCTTTCAGTGCAACGTCAATTCAAGTGAAACTAACTGTCGATTCCTTGTTCTGAGTTTAAACAGCATCTGCTTTGGTTCACAAACTAAAGGTTTGTCATATCAGAAAGCTTGTGCTTCTTCCTAACCAAAGCACATGCCTGGACAAATATCTTGTGCTCACTGAAAGTTACCTACTGTACGAGAACTGCTCAATACTGCCGTGAATGTTACGTGGACAGGATCTTAGTTACTGCAAAAATGGGAATTAAACTGTCAGCAATTCTATCTGATAGTAAGTGTGCTTACTTTGGGAGCTTACACATTCTTCACCTGAGTGTCATTATACCAATACTACGCAAAGAACTAGCTGTATTTTTCCCAAACTAGATCGGTCATGACAATTGCTGTTTGTGTAATTTACACTGAATGTTCTGGCTGGGTATCCATTGAAAGATTCAGTTTGGAGCAAACAGAAAAAAAAGACAAAACAAACATGTGCAACTGTACTTATGTAACCTCACACTGACAAAAAATGTTATGACCATAATTATTATCATATATATTTATATATTAGAAAGCTATACACAAGCATGTTAATTTCACAGATATTTAAAAGAATCTTAATATTATTATTCAATATTATTAGAAATACACATAAAAAAAAAACTCTACAAAAAAAAAAAAAAATCAGCAAAGCAAGGGTTCTCAGATTTCATGGCTTAGTTTTGAAAAGCCCAAAGTTAATCACTCTTAAACAACTATCATTTTTCATATAGGCAAAGCTTTCAAAACTCATTCTGGTTTATATAAACTACAAAAACGCCACAAAAATGCTTTGCATTGTATTCCATTTTATATGAAAATATAAGCAAGAGTATCATACAATTGTTTCTTTTTCTTCTTTTAATACTGAACATTTAAAGCAAGTTCTAGGTTTGTGATTTCATCAGAATAAACTAACATGGCTCTTAATTTAAGGTATGGTCCTTCATCTACTGACTGCCATTTTCACGAATAACACTCCCTTTTCTTCAAAAAAGCGCTTGATTCATCCAAGGTTCTAAAATACTCCTTCTCCTTGACTAAAGCCTAAGGGGCTGTACATCTGTACAATCCTTCAAAAAATCTTGCATAAAAGCTTCCATTTGAGATCAATGTCCAATGTCTGGCAACCCTGACCCATCCCCGTTGTCCCCGCCCGCCCTCTATGTACAATACGTTGAACCTGCAACATGACTTTGTCAATCATAACATACATTTAGCGAGGGAACATTCTGCAGAGAGTGGCGAAGAGAACGTAATCTGTACACAAAGTACTGGTAGAGCAACTCAAGTGCTAGCCTGTCGGCGCTGGCCCTCAGCTGAGCTTCTCCCATTGCTGAATGTCGCTGAGGAAAGTTGTAAATACCAATACAAAAAAAATTTGAGAGTACCTGACGATTTTTTTTTTGTTACTATGCATATATGTACACCTACACACACGTGTAAATATATATGCATATATGGTTAAGTCTTGAAAGTCAAATCCACACACAGCAAAAGTTATGCATAGTAACCCCACCCGCTAAAACCCTGTCTTAACCCTCTAATGCTAGCCCCTACCACCCTTTCCCACCCTGACACCCATCAATCACGACAACATGTACATTTAACACTCTTTGAAAAAGAGAGCGAGAAACAAGTAAATTGAAGAAAAGCCCCCCTGTCTGTTTACATTGTGTGTGACTTGACAGAGCGTGGAGGGCTACGATTCGTCAGAACAGATCGAGAGAACGTGTGAATGTGATGATGGACCGAGGTCGAGTGTGGGGGCTGTTGAGGAGGGGGCGTGGCTTATCATGTTGCCCAACCCTCCGAAAGGCGGACTCGCTTGACAGACGGACTGTCGCGCTCGTCCAGGCCGGGCCGGCCCATGCCAAGGGGTGAGTGGAAGTCGGATCGGAGCTCGTCGCGCTCACTGCCCTCGCTGCTCAGGCTGTCGGCTGGCGAGCGGCCCTGTGGCGGCGGAGCCTGTTGCGGGGGTGGGGCCTGGTGCTGTTGCGGGTGGGAAGGGGGTGGAGCGTAGCCACCGGGTGTGGCGCTGCTGGAGCGGTCTCTAGGAGGAGAAACAGGTTCGGACTTGATGTGCAGGCTTTGGGTAGAGGGCAGGGGGAGATTTGAACCCTGACATAAGTGAGTGCTAGTGCAATTTCTGTAGGAAGGAAAGGAGACGAAGGGGGTGTTACAGAAGATGGCGAGTGCCCTGCGCACTAACGTACGCACAAACTGACAAACAAATCATTGACTATTCATAGTAAAACTGTGTATACTACTTATGATACATTCAGAAGTTGCTACAGTTAGTGTATTGTACAATAACAAATCTACAAACAAAAATGACAGCATTTGTACTGTATGTTTAACATGATCTGTTATTACAAACAATGGAGGTCTACTACAAAAAACTGTGCAATTCCTAACTATGGGCTTAATAAAATAAAATACAGACATAACCTACAAAAGATGTGGCTGAGCTATGTGTGAATGAAAGTTAAGTAAAACTTAAGGTGTTAAAAACTTACTCAAAGTGTTACAACCTTACAAAGAGTGCTTTCATGTGTGTATGTGTGTGTATGTGCTAAAGCTCACCCCAGTTGTCCGAGGGCAGAATGCTGCATGTTCTGGAGGTGCTGCTGCTGCCAGCCGCTCATTGAACCCAGGTGCAGGGTGTTGGCACTGCTAAAGCCAGATATAGATGACAAGTCGGCACTGCTTAGAGAATATTCTAGAGCGGAAAAAACAACAGAAGAACAAAGTTAGACATTTATATCTTTCTAAGTGCTCACATGATTTGAATTGCTAGAAAAAAAACATATATTTTTCATATATTCTTTTATAGTTCATATTCACAAGTTAAGATTAGTGTTAGCGTTGCATTCAAGTCAGAATAATATTGTCTGTGTCGATTAGAAAATTATAAATACGGGAAAGTGCGATAAACACGTTCACTCTTGATTATACACACCGTATGTATAAATACAGCTGCGCTTCCTATAGCTATCCTCTTAAATTAAGCATAGAGCTGTATACTTTAAACTCATCATGATGATTTCTTTTCAAACTCAGAGCTGAAGGGAAAAAGTTATAGTGAAATAAAATGCGTGGAAGATGAGGATAAATTCTGCCTTTATTGTAGCTGTAATCTCCCAGAATGCAGGTGATCATAGTGATGACTTTTGTGCTTTGCTGAGTTCCACGTACCAGTACCATAGGAGGTGGAGATCGCTGAAGGGTACCCGCCCATGCCCTGGCCTGGTAGAGTGGGTGTTGCCACAGAAACCACGGGGGTGGCCAATGACTGTGCGGACTGCGAGTTGTTTATTCTCTGATTCTGGGGTGGAAAGAAGAAAGAAAAGAAAAAAAAACGTACGTGATTAAAGGCAGGAAATGCTGGCTAGCGAGCAAACTTTGCGGGGAAGAAATGAATCACTTGACACGCAGAACCACCAAACTCTAGCAAACTATCATTTACAACCGCCCGCAGGGCGCCTTGTCGCTATAGTAACCCATACAGTCTCCAAGGCAACAGGATCAGCAACAGCAGGGGGTGGGGCTGTGCTTTTTTTTTTTTTTTCTTAGAATGATGACTGATGAGGTAGAAATGCACTCATGTGCCTTGTAGAGAGAAGCTTTAATGGAGTTGAAGCAAAGGTGGAGGGTCACGCTGATTCAGTGGGCAGAGCAAGGTGAGGAGAGGGTGTGTTTACTTTAAACTACCACTAGGAGTCTCACTTGTTTCTCATTACACGGCTCAGGTGTTTAGGAAGGCATGTCAAGTGTTGTTTATTAGGCCAGATACAAACGGAAGTTATCTATAGGGTTTTCTATATGTTGGTAAACTATCACATGAGCTAACACTATATATTAATTACACTTCTTCAAACCTGAGTTCTATCTAATTGCTATCCATTAAAATATGATAGCTTTTGGAGGAAGACAAATGGCCTTTATGTCTATTAGTCTGTGTCACTGTTTCGAGTGACAGTCCCACTTACCAATAGAAGGTCAACATCCTCAGACTGATGGCAGTAAAGAGGCAGCAGTGATAAATTCAGAATTAGATTAATTCAGAATGAGGAGCTTGGTCAATCTAAATCATGACTAAGGGTCAGAGCTATTGTGCATGATGTGGAAAGCTGAATAGCTATGGGGGACTTTTGTATTCAGTATGAACCTAGAGAGCTATTGACTGCTCATGAGGATAGGGAAAGAATTAGAAATACACAGACATACACAGAAATACTGAAGAGCTACTTACAATTGAAGGCATGTTGTTCTTGGAACCTGGTGGGATGAGCACGCGCAGGTCAGGCTTTCGGCTGGTCATGCCCAGGTTCATTGGTGGGGGCGACTTGGCCTGCATGTTCTTGTTCATCCCAGAAGACACCAGCAATCCAGGAGAGTTACGGTGGTTTCCATAGCCGTTTCCTAAGAAAAAAAAAAGAAAAAAGAAACAGAGAGTCATACACACTTGCACGGTGCCAAATATAGCACATCATGCTTTCATTATAACACAACTTTTAATCAGGCTCCATTTGACTTACTAACCTATACTAAAATGTGCCATTTTCCAAATCATCTACAATAAAGCTCCCTTTCAGGTATGTCTCGACATATCATTTTATTTCCATATTCCTTTCACCAAGCATGACCGTTAAAGAAACATCTGACCCGTTCCGGGGCATTGCACTGATAATTTTTCACCTGAAATGTGAGCTTTTGATTTCATCATTTCCCCTAGTTTTCACCGCCACTAAGCAGTCATTCATGTGCTAAAAGCCCTCACAGAACACACCTTATCCATCAGCGCTCAGCAAAACCACAGGGAATTAGCTATCTCTCATCAGACATAACCCGTTTCAGTCTTCCTTCCCTCTGGGTCTCATAATTCGAACACTTGAGAGTAAGGGAAGATTATAGAGATGTGGTTTCATTATGAGTCTTTTAATGCAATTAATTATTGTGAATTTGAATTTTGGTGGTAAAATGGAAGATCAGTACAAAAAAAAATAATTAGTGGGAGCTTGTATGTGTGAATAAGAAACTGGTTTGGTAACAAAATCACAGAAAGGAATGTTAAAGAATTATCATAACTATTTTTAGGACTTTAATAGCTCATATTTAGCACATAAACGTTGACTTTTGTTTAGGGGCTCAAAGTAAAGCAGGTCAAATGAAATCAAGGAGCGGCTCTACACTATTCTGCACATGCACCTCTGATGCCTGCCTTATCCGTATCTGCGGAGCAGTAAACAAATCGCAAGCTAGGACATCTGGGTGAAGCAGATTATGCGTCTAGGCTATGGAACTTTTATTTGTAATCACCCAGCATACATGTGGACTGCTGATACAGTGGTCAAAAACTTATTTTTTCTTCCGCCAACCAGTCAGAAAAAGCCCTATAGACTTTTTTTTTTATTAGGATATTCATATAAAATTCTAGCGGCAGTGGTTTCTCAGGCGGTTGATGCTCTGAGTTACTGATCAGAGGATCAAGCCCCTGCCAACTCGGGTCACACTGTTGGGTCGCACACAACCCAGCCATTGCATGCAGTGCGGATCTCAAGCCCGGTTAGAAAATAGTAGTTTAAGGGCATTTAGTCTAAAACCTGGATCAAATGATCCAATGTTGTGACCCCTAAGAAGAAAATGAATAAAGCCCACGGGAAAAATCCCCCTAAAAAAGATATCAAGTTGTAATAAACTGCAGCTATGCCGAAGAACAGGATTTACAAAAGTGATGTTCGGGTTTTCTTTAATATTCTTAGCTGGTTAATACTGTCATTCTTTGTGGATTAAAATACATCACCTACTGTTACAGCATAATCCAGTAGACTTCAGTAGACAACTGAAAACAGGGGATGAGGCAAGTACACTAGAGTTTTCAGTTGCCTGGTGGGCTAGCAACAAATTTATGATTTGTCCGTCCCTGCTGAACATTTCGGTTCCAAATAAACCCTGTAACCTCACCTCTGAAAGTAAATAGCCTCCAACAGCTATCTTTAGAAAAGATGAGTATGTGTGTGTGCCAGGGAGAGAGAAGGAGATGGAGAGAGAGAGAGAGAGAGAGAGAGAGAGAGAGAGAGAGAGAGAGAGAAGGGTCTCATTTCTTCCTGCTGTGGTTTTGAGGTAACTAGGCAGGTGGTTGGTGAATTGAGAAAACTTGTTAACCATTATTTTTTGAGAAATCGTATGGCCGAAATTAAAAGGTCATAAATAATATATGTGTGTGTAGATGTGTAAATCATAATGAAATTATGCAACATTCTTTATATGGGTAGAAATCTGATGGGTAGAATGGAGTCTGTATCCAGTTACCATAAAGCCTGTTGTATGCTTGACAAATTCAGTTTGCCATAGATTATAAAAGAAATTCGACTTAAACAGCATCGTTTACCAGTGAGGGACGCCAATGCGTGTCTGTCCATAAATGACCTGCAACAGACTTGTAATTCCTAGTTACGGCTAGTCATAACACTAGTAATAGCTATTTCGCAACTGCTACACCACCTGTTAGTTCAGCGAGTGTATCAAACCCGTAGGGATACATTACAGTGGGAAAAAGAGACAGAAGTACGGTGTCTTTGTTTCTTTTGATATCCCATTTTCTTTGTGGCTAAAAACATGAAGCGCTTTTCACTTGCTGCCACTTAAAAGAGGGGCAGGAATTATACGTTAGACATAAATGAACTTCCTAATCATACGCTGAAGGGGAAAACGAGACACAGATGTTGTCCTCGGCAATTTCTCCGCAGTGATCTTTCTTTAATTTGAAGGCAATGGTTTTTGTTGTTTTGAAATGAAAAGTCTGAAAAGCGCAATTTGTATGATTCGAGGAAAATGAGGGGGGAGAGGCGGGGTTGGGAACCAGGAGCGTGTGTATGTGTGTGCCATTTGCAGTGATGTATTTCCTGCCTCCTTTCATACAGTGAAGTATAGGCTGCAAGCAGCTGGCTCTAGTACTTTTCTGAACACTTGAAGACTCAACAACCACAGATCATTGTTAAGGATTCAGACGGAGAGAGATAGAAGGGACAAAATACATCCTTTTCCCCTTTTCAAAAACAGATGTATTCATCCTAAAACTACCTCCATAATCTTAAATCATTTAGGTAAAATGCGATGTATTGTGCGTCAGCCCTGTAAACATACACACTAAGGAAATGTAAGCAGTTGGAAGTTGTGCTGCTCCACTACGGTAGGGTACACCGCAGTTCCTCTCTGTTTCGCCCTGGTTGTCATGGAGACATGCTACATTTCACAATGTGCGAGAGATTAAAATTGAGGACAGCTATTACACAAAACAATCATATAGTGTTTATGAGGCACTCCAATCACACCACCTGATGAGTGTTGTGAATGTTGTTCTGAAGCTCCTACTGTCAATGCACACAAGACTTTAACAGAAGCTTAAAACTAAAAAAAAAAAAAAAATACACAGTGGATAACATGTCAATATCAAACCACTAATTAACTAGTAATTCAGTTATAATTCATCAGCTTTATCTGGTGATATTTGTTAGATTCCACTGTCAAACATCAGACCATCCCTGAGGGCCATTTGAAAATCTCAACAGGGCTAAAAATAAAATCTCAAACACTGTTATAGGACTGCACCAGTTCTGCATCTAAACTCAGAGCGAGAAAATTCTGGGCGAGCTAGAGAACAGTTGGCTATGTATGACCAGTCTCACAGAAATGCAACACGCCATTGACCTTCAAACTGTTCTGTTGCTCTGTGACTGAACGCTAGACTCTCTCTCTCTCTCTCTCTCTCTCCCGTCTCACTCACAATGGGGAAGTGCTAAAATTACAGCTGGCCAGATACCAGCAGTCCCCTCCACCCTCCCGAAAGACTTGATGTGTACCTTTGATAAAGAGCCTGATGCTATTTCTGGGCGTTCGCAGAAGAGGACTAACTGTTAATGCACACAGACTGAGTTTCCTTGTAAGGGGCTACAGGGGCTAGTGGCCATGATAGCATGGATGATTACACTTTAGACATGTGCTGACTCTTTGTCTTGGTATAATGGCTATATTGAATTTTTGTTCTGTCTAAATCTATATTCCGCCCGCCTTGAGGTTTTGAATCGTGGCCCAGGTTTGCCCAATAAAATAACGTTATTTGAGCACAATTGCTAATTAAAGGAACAGCACCTCATCAGCCAAGGGTGACTAGGAGCATCGCGATTTGTTCCCAAAAACTGACGTCTCCCTGATATGCTCACGGGATGCGATCTGGAGTTTTATTCCGCCGTCTAACTGACCTTTCTGACATGCCTAAACTACATGTGACCTACTGAAAATAAATGCACATACACACTCCAGTGCACAGAAGTTGCGGTTGTCTGTCAAGGCCACATTCGGCACATAAAGAACGGTATGAATGGAAAATTATCCAGTCATAGTAAACACACTGTATGGCAAAAGCCAGAGACATTGTTCCATTTTCCAAACGAGTTGTGATTAAGACTCTCTCGTGCTATTCATCATTTACTGTAATGCCATTTTAACCGCACAGTGTGTCTCTTCAAATAGACAGCAGGGAGCATTTTTAAACAGCTGGCATGCCATGCTATGAAAAACCTCAGCCATGACTAAGAGCGAATTGGAGTTTTAAAAAATGAATATTCATCCCGTTTGCCTAGTTGTGGCCCATTAATCTGGAGGACACTTGAATGGAACGTCTTTGAGCTCCTCATGACTTCTCTCTGGGTCTTGTTTCCAATCGGATGGCCTGTATCGGGGCTACAGTGCGCCCTCTGTTTGGCTTCCCTCGGACACAATGGTTGCATTGGACAGCCGAAGACTTTGAATGCGGATGGTAGAGCCGCTACCATAAGAGGTACTTTTGTATAGGAGGGACAGTGAAGGAGAAGAGACAGACAGAGGGACCTCATCCTCAACTCTCTCCACTGGCCCTGGGGGCACTGCAGGGCCAGACAAGGTTACCCAGCTGGGCTAAACCGAGCACCATGTCAGTTTCCAAGAAGCTACTGTCCTGATTTTTATATAGAATATAGCCATGCTTCTGTGGTGACCACTGCTGAGCTGTTCAGACAGACATATATACACACACACACACACACACACACACATGCACAAACACATATATGCATGCATAAGCTGTCTCTGAAGCAACCACAAGTCAAAGCCCCAGTATGTATCCACATGCACTATAACTTTTTCTTTCAAGTGGATTAGACGCACACATGAAGCACATACACATTCCAAAAGCTATTTATGGGCAAACACACTCTTCCTAGCACTCCAAACATATGCTAGCAGTTATGCCATACAAGAAATCGAGAACCTGAAGGGGCCTGACCAGGCAAGTGATATGCATGATGTGACATTCTACTTGAATTAGACTGCAGGTCAAACGACAAAAAAAAAACCCTGACATTGATTATGCAATTTAAAAATGATATTAGTATTTATGTAACTTGCCATGAAGAAGCCTAGCACCTAAGCTCATGGTGCTCGAAAATAAGACTTAGCCAAACCTCAGAAAGCAAAATTTCTTGGTGTGATACCCAAACCTCATAGTGTTTTACAATAATCATTTATACAGAAAAAAAATTAGTCAAGTAATAAAAACGACTATCATTAACTTACAATAGCATCATTACATTGTAATTACTTTCTATAACAGATGACAGACTTCTTTTCTTTCAGGTATGCTAGCTTACTAGATTTTGCTGTTTATTCTACATTTAATCCAACCCGCAAACTGAACATTACTGCGAATGTTAACGACTGCTAGAAAATCATTAGCACAAGCCTGGCCTTCCTCAAATCTTTTTAGTCTGCTTAAGTTGGAAGAAAATGTGAGTTGTGTGTGAGTAAAAAGACAAGAGGGGACATACTGTAGAAGGTGGGGATGCCATCCTTACCAGCACTGGTGCCAGGGCCTGTGGTGAGGTCGGCACCCATCAGACCACCTAGGACAGAGGAACAGCGAGAGGAAACAGAGGGTGATGTTTCAATAACCTCATTGCACTTAATATTCACATCCTACCACTGAAAAAACAAGCACCTTCCATCAGCTCTATCACATCGTTTATTACATTTCATCTTCAGCCATATCCTAGTATGTGTGTCAAAAAAGCCAAGGTGACTAGAAAGATTCTGTGTAAGTGTCTGTGAGGGGGAAAAAAACGACACTGCCCGTTTTTTTTTTTGTTTTTTTGTTAAGAGTATGCCTGGGGTGGCTGGGGTGTGTATATGTGTGAGGGGGTGGGTGAGGGGGTAATGTGGCCAGAGAGGCTAGGCCGCTGAATCCAAGAAAAATGACACATTTTTATTTTTAAATCAGCACTGCAGCGGTTGTGGTCAGGCAGAACACGGGGCTGGGCCAAAGCTCATATTTAGCCAGGCGGCTGATTGCATCAGGAGAGCATGACTGCTAATGACAGGGCTGAAGGGGCGAGAGCCTTTGCTTAGCCAGAAATTTAGCGAGAGAACCAGGAATGTGGCTAGATACTGGTGTGAGCGTGTATCACTAGGTATATTTACAATGCAGGACAAGATTAATAATATGTGCACTTAAAAAATAATTTGTATATCAATGTATTTAGATTAACGGCAGAATTCCTACTTAAGCAAAATATATAACTTGAACAATAAATGAATAATGGTAAAAGTTGGTATGCTAATTAAATATAATTAAGCACATTACAAACTGAATTTATTTTAGTAAACTAGACATAATATTAATTGTTAAAAGCTACCTGAATCCAGAATCATGTGCTTTTTTTCTAAATAACTATAAGTATTGTAATTATTGTGTAGAAAGGAATCAGTGGAAAATTTTAACAAGGTCACAAATAACTTCATAATAACTTAATTGTAAGTAATTCATTTAATACTGATAGACAAATTAAAGGAAAACCCTCCAACGTTTAGCGTCATGACAAGTCACCAGTGCAGCGCCAACATTTAACGAGCATTTTGATGATGGTGAACATTCATGCTGTAGATGCTGAGGATTTAAAATCTTCCAATAGGTATCCAGTTGTGTTGAGTTATGGTTACTTTGAGGGCCTGATTTACATTCTGTTCATCCACACTGAACCACAATTCACTGAGCTCTATTGATAGAGCTCTAGGACAGAAATGTTTTGTCAAGGTGATCAGTTAATATAAGGGCCAGTTTTCCGTTTAATTTGCCCGGCATCTGTACAGTATATACATGTAGCATGTATGTATGTGTGAGTAAGTGCGTTACCTGCACTTGGAGGTCTGTGTGTGACACCGGGGGACATGCTGTTCCTCTGTATGCCGTGATGGGCAAGTGGAACCAGATTATGGTTGCCTAGGGATCCTCCAGGGTGGCTGTAGATCTGGTTGCTCACTGGGATGGACACTGGCATGTCGTAGTTGGAAGGGGGCACAGCCTGAAACATAGGGAAAAGCTAGAGTTAACTATAGTAAACAATTATGCAAGAAAGAATAGGGGAAAAAAGAAATTGATCAACAGAGTAAAACAGAATGCTGAAGAAGGGTAAAGAAAAATAGATAGAAAGCTGTGAAAGAAAGAGAGATCTTATCTGAATCTTCTTTCATTTACAACATTACTCTATGAGTGGCTTAACCTTGAGAAGAGGAGACGTGTGAGCTCCATGTTGAGTTTCGTAAGGAGAAAATAGCCCCTAATTGCAGCCATGTGTCCTAAGGGTCCTTAAGTGCTCATCTGGGGGAGCATCAGCCGGCAGAAACCGGAGACGGGAGCCTTGTCCCACTCTCTCTCTCTCTCTCTCTCTCTCTCCCCGTCTTTCTCTCTTTCTGTCCGCAAGCCTGAAGCAATCACTTGCTTAGAGCTGGGCAAATATTTTCGTTCTGTGTAGAAGGTCTCCTCTTTCCCTTGTGTGTTCGGTTTTTGCTTTCTTTCATTACACCTCCCCTCTCAACCTACGGTATTCCCTATAATATTTTTCCACAAAAATCCCAAGCAACTCTTCAGGTTTTAATATCGTGAATAACCCTTTGTTTTACTACTAAAGTTATCCACGAGTACACTCAGCATCCTATCATTTCTGCGCTTTCGAGATCGTGCGGCGTGTCTCTTTTTTTCCCTCCCACTGTCTATCATGCTCTCCGTATCTCGCTACATCTTATTTCAGGGTGTTATTTGTGTGGTGCCATCCTTCCTGTTCAAGACGCACTATAACATAGAGAACGTAGCTGAGCCACTGTGACCGCAAACCAAACCGGGCATTACAATAGCCACCATTCTAGACTCCACCTTACACCACATTCTCACTCTGTGTGTGTGTTTGTCCATATGGGTGAGTGTTTACACTTTTATAGTAGTGTAGTATTTAGATTTGGTGAAATGATTAATATAAGACACACAGGAACTGTTTAAGCTGCTTACAATGACTTTTAGTCTTCAGTCTTTAGATATACATCATTGCAAATGACAGTAGAAACCATTTCAGAATATTGAAAAATGACTAGGATTGATATTTCTTAATTTGACATAATATTTCACAATAACAGCGAAGTATATCCAGCAGTATTGTGAACACGGGGTTGACGGTGTTCCCCAGAAGCCCGTCAGTGTTTCTCCAAATTCATCGGAATGTTAGTTCAAAATCATCAAGTCTTCGGAGACTGTTCATGTCATGAGAAAAAAAGTTATCACGTAACAATTCTCTTCAGTGTGTGGGAATGCGTGCGGCTGTTTGTGCGATGCGGTTTTCTACGTGGTGTTTTTTCAGACACATGACTATTGTGCGCTTTCAGCTAGCATGCTCTGATGACAGGCTGAAAGAAACACATGCACATTTTTCACATAAACCATAACTGGACTGTATGTGAGGTTAGAAAGCATTTTTGACTAAATAGATTTTTTTTTCTGCACATTAAGTTTCTCATCACACACAAAAAAAACTTTGATGAACACTGAGTCAAGACTCTTCAACTTGTTTGAGGATGAGTGGTGACGGCAACAAGACTCAATCCTCAAACCTCAGAAAACAAGTCAGCAAAGCATGGACCTGGAACAGTTAGCAGCATGCTAGCTTTAGGACCTAACGCAGAGCTTCTTCCAAGTCTTTAATTCAAACAACTAGTTTTCCTGAGAGAGTGGTTAGCACTACAGTAGCAAGGTGGCATGGCTGTTAGATTTCAGCCCGTTCTCCACTGTAGCTGCAGTACTTACAGGGATCTTATGAGTCTTGATCATATGATCAAACTCTTCGTTAATCAGTTTGTATTTCTCTTCTGTGCGTGGAGTGAGAGCGAAAGCAGACTCAAGCTCCGGGCTCTCGCTGCCTTTGTTCTCCTTCTTGCTCAACGCCTGAAGGCCATAGAGAGACAGAGAGAGAGAGAGAGAGAGAGAGAGAGGCGGGAGTGAGAGTGGTGTTTATGGATGGAGGTACTTACACATAGTCTCTGTCTGCTGATCATTAGGTCTATGTCCTCGTTGATTTTGCGGTACTCTTCCTTAGACTCAGGGCTGTGACCGACTGAATCGTCGGCATCGGGGTCAGGGCTGTCGCAGCCATTTAGGCCCTTCTTTCTCAATGTCTGCAAACACAGTGTTCAAATGTTTATTATAAACATCAGGGGAGGAAGGTATGTCGTGGCACAAATGTATAGCTGGAGTTTTATACAAAAATATTTTATTATTTTAATGGTTCATCAAAATCTTGTTTAATTAACTCAAAAAAAAATGTATAAACACATTTATAAACCTGTATCTATATGTAGAATGTACTGTATGGAATATATCTACTTTTATGAAGAGTGGCTAAAACATTATCAGTACAGTAGATGCATATGTATAAATAAATAAATAAATAAAATAAAATAAAAAAACAGTTGGACTCTTCAGAAGTATAAGAATTGAATCCTCTCGGATTAATGGACTTCTGGTTGCTCCTGAATATATCCACAGCCAGCAGTTTTCCTCTCAGCCACCTGATGGCCACCTTCTAGTAGAAATAACACTCTCCTCACACACTGAATTCAGCCTAAAAACCGCGTGCCTGTACTGTACCCTATTTTGATTGTTCAGCACAAACGGAACACAATCCGGCTTTGTTTTATACTCACTTCCAAAATGACTTCATCCGTGGCTTTTTGTATACACTGTGTACAGTGTGTACAGTGTGTCCTCTTGTGATTTAAATAAGCCTTAACTGTCACAAAGTAACTCGTATCAGGGGGCTCAAGGTGCTTCATCAAAAACGGTGCGAGAGACTATAATAAGGAGACATTAGCGTATATGGGGGCATAGCCGATCGCTAACGACACGCACACTTAGCGTGCTCACACACACACACACACACACACACACACACACACACACACACACACACACACTTACGCAAACGTACAGCGTCCCTTTCATCTGCCTGTCTACAGAACAAACCCCGTAATTAAATTTACTCTGTACTCGCCAAGATTTGATGAAGACTGACAAAGAAAGTGAAATGAGATGAGTTAGGATTCATTTTCAGCCTCAAACACACATATAACAATCCGGTGTTGGAAAAGACTGAAGATATTCTACTTTTAGATGTGTGTTATGTAATGGAAACTTAAAACAAACAAAAAAAACTTTCAAAGTGTTTAATTTATCCATTATTAAAAATGCGTGTACAACAATCAAAACTATTCTATACTTTAAAAAATATACATTATGTGTCTATTTGTTTTTATGTTTTTCTACAACCGTTACTTGATTTTAGATACGAACACACATGCTTTCATTTATGATTATGTCGTTTATCACTGGGTGGTCTTTAAAATGAACTTGACTGAATGCGGTGATATTTAGGTTCGCTGCAGCACTATAGAGTAGTGAGGGACTGAACTGATGGAGGGAATGTAGTGTTGAAGAATTGATGGCGGTGAAGGGTAAAGAGGCAGTGTTGCACTGATGTGAGGTCATGCTGGCATGCGGAGCTTTCATGCAGGGCCTGGCAGTTTAAAAGCCAGCGTGGGGCCGCCATGGGGGCCGCCTGCAATGCCACTCATTCCACACATGTGCACCTGTCAGAGCGCCCACACCTGTCACCAGCCCTCACACACACACAGACACACACATATATATATACACACACACAGACTGACTGCAGGGGGCAGGAGAAGAGCCAATCATGAGTTTGAATCCAAAAGATGGCCATAGATGGTTTGCTGGCTCTTGATTCTTTCTCTCGATCACTCCATATCTTTCTTTCTCCCCTCCTTTTTCGATCTCTAATGTCCGGAACATGTAGGACATACAATCACGGGTTAAATTAAATGACTACACATGACAAGCTTGATTAAAAAAAAAAAAAAAAAAAACAAGCAACAAACAAAAAAAACAACCTATTTGACAAATAAATCAATTTCCCAACACACCACTCTCAATCTTTAATGTTTCCAGTTTGAGTGACTAAAAATAAGACGCTACAGAGAACGAACCCTCTTTGTACCTGAAGTGAGTGGAGAAATCATTTCCTAGTCTGACATCTTAATAGCTTCAGTAGATGAAAGCTGCATGATCCACTGTCCAAAACATTATTGATGAGGAGTAATCAATCTAACAAAGCGGAAAATGGCCTTGCGAGGGGAGGAGGGGGGCTAACATGGTGAAGAGAGAGGGAAAAGAGACCGAAGGTAAAATAGGAGGATAGAGCTAAAAAAAATTGGGAGACAAAGACGGTGAAAATAAAGCCTTCAGAGGCACACTCCTAATTAAACAGCTTCCTCTAGCAGCTTCGTCTCTACACTGGCCTACATACACTCATCTTCTCTAACCTTCAGCCCAACACGTGCACACGCATGTGTGCATGTCTGTCAAACCAAATGCCATACAAGGTTCTGCTGTCTTTACCAAGTGTCGTCTAAACATTTTTCCATCCACAAGCTGCTGTTTAATAATCTCACCTAATATCCTAACATCCTTCACCATTTCAATAGCAAACCTGATGAATAAATCAAACCACTCAAGGATCAGTGCCCTCAGTACCGATGTACCAGACAGCCTCCCGTGTGCCCACTTTATACTCTATATGCTGTGTTAGCCTTCAGTCAGTCACGGCCGACCTTCAGACATGCTGGACTCAGGCCCAGAAATTTAAGGGACTAAAGTCTAGACTGGCACCATGGATTTGGGGTTAGCTGCAAGAATCGCACAAAAGGAGCCCTCCATGCCTGGGGTGACTCTGGCAGGCTAGCGGTCTAGGGCTGGAGAGAGGCCCACATTTCAGAACGCGTTTATGAAGGCGAGGAGACAAGCCAGCAACAAAGCAACTACACAAATTCAGCCCCTTTCCTTATTGGAAATAGCAGCTGAGCCATGTTGCCATGTTCAGAACAGACAAGAAAGAAAAAACAAGCTCATGGCCCCGAAGGCTTCAAAAACCAAATGAAATAAAAGCTCACCAAATACTAATATATTTTTTTGGTAGCATGGATCTCTGGCAAACCAATATACTCAAGAGTCTGGTTCTCTGATAAATTGTGTTCACAGGTCATGTAAAAAAAAAAGAAAATGTTTTCATACGAAGTTCATATTTCAGCAGTTAGGTGGTTTGCCTTATTCAGCATGTAGTGGACCAGAAAGGCTTTTCCACTCCGCACCAGAGACTCAAGCAGAAAGCCGCCGACTCTGAGACTCTGAGGTGGTCCCATTAGGCCAGCAAAAATGACTTCATGCCACTCAGCAGCCCCGCCTCTGTCGTGTGTGTGCCTGTGTAGTGGTGTGTGTGTGCGAGGCGACGCGAGAGGGCGAGAGGGTGAGGAGTTCCGTGCACTCTATTACACACCATTTTATGAAACCTTGCTGAAACTCCACGTGCGGAGGGGATGCTTTTACACACGTATCAACACACACGGACACAAAGACTCAAAGCGCACCCTCTGGCCCACACATTCAGCCAAGCATCCCATGTGTCTGCTATCTGGAGCAAATGAGATCCCCTTTCCGAGAGAAGCAGCGAGAGAGGTCGCAGCTTATTGGAAGCAGGTGGTCAGCCGGGAGCAGGGGAAGCCGCTACTTCATTAAGTGCGGTTTGAACATGCTACTACTGGTGGAGAAGACAAGGGGCAGGGACGCCACATGTGTGCATGCGTGAGTCCATCCAACCGACTCTTATTTCTTTACTGAGAGAAGATGTTACATTTTTCACAATTGTATAAGGACTCTTCTTATACAATTACAAAAAGTAAAGGGCTTTTTAATTCGCTACATACTCTAGATTGGTTACTTTAACCCCATCAATCCCCCCGACACACACACACACACACATGAAGCCTCTCCATGCAATGAAATCTAGTATCAAAGAGATGAGCTTAAGACCCATCAGCCCAGAGTTGAAGCTATACCGCACTTTAAGGATGTAATTACAGCTGTCTGTGGTTTATATGGGAGGGGGGTCAGGCTCAAGGAAAATCCATGCACACAGATAAATTCTGTCACTGGGCGCTCCTCGGTATGAGCTAATCCAGTACAAAGGCTTACAGTAGAGGACTGTGCAGACAAATGGCACAATAGTGAACCAAATGGCACTCTATTCAAGAAAACAGCTGCTACTCATAGAAACATCCCCGTGCATTAAAAATGATTGCAGGAGACAAAAAGAGAAATTGTTTAACCGTTTAGGGCTTCTATCATATCTTAAACATAAGGACTGTAACTAAGGCTTGTGATTTTAAAGGAGTAATTTCCAAAAACCATGAAATATGTTTAAGTCTAAAATTGATAAAGACACATCAAAATCTATAACCGCATATGATGATATCACTGCTTCACTACTTTAGAAAGAACAGCATTTCTTCTGCGTCATTGAAACAAAGCATGCATCAGTTGTTTCTGGTTCCTGGGCGCAAAAAAAAAAAAAAAAAAAAAGCATCTCATGTCCTCTCACTGTGTCTACGCTAACGAGAAGGACAGTGGAGTCTTTCATCGTTTATGACCCATTCCCAATCCACACAATGGCACCCTAGTCATGGGATAAAGGGGTTCTCAGAGCATGGCCATCTTAGCTACGCATCTGACATGCTGAGTTTCTTCGGACACACGCACGCAACACCTCCTCAAACCCTATCACCCTTTCCCACAAACACACACACATACGCGCAACATGCTGTGATTCTTTTTTGGCCTGTGGCGAGTTAAGGTTCTCTCTCACTCCTAAGTGTGAAAACACACACACACACACACACACACACACACACACACACACACACACACACACACACACACACACACAAACACACACACACACATATACACACGCACACAGATCAGTTATCAGCTTTTGTCTACTGCATGGCCTCTTATCGTGCAGCTGCATTACAGGAAGGGGCTGAGAGCTTTGAGGAACAATGAGCAGGCACCTGACCTCTCTGGCATGACCTTGTGTTTCCACACCCGGCAGGCCCGAAGGGAGCCCACGGAGCGCTGCTGAATGCCATCTACACCCACAGCCCAAAATAGCAGCTCGGTTTTCCGCCTACACTCGCAGGGAGCACGAAGAGGGCGTGACTCTCATTTTATGTTATTTTGAAATGAAAAAAAAAAAAAAATGTATCACTGGTATATTACATAAAAATTCTCTGTGTCCGACCTCCACATACAGTATACCACACTTCTCTTCCACATTCACTTCACTGGTGCCTTTCTTGAGAGAAAATCTTGTTAAAAAAAAAAAAGAAAGCCTAATCTATTATCCCTTTCTTTACTCAAGAACACAGGAGCACAAGAAAACATCTCTGCCGTCTTAACAAAATCAAAGTGTTTCATTTGAATGAGAAAAACTCAAAAAAGAGAAGTAAATAATAAAGAACCTTTATCCCGATGATCAAATGTTTATTGGCACCCTGAGGTCTGGTGGCATGGGAAAAGGGGGGGGGGGGGTTGAGTCTTGTGCCTTAGCTGGCCAAGGGCAGCAGTTCATCGGGTGCTGAATGAATAGAGGCTTGCTTACTCACCCTGTCTCTCCATGCCTATTCTTCTCCATTCGCTTCGCCAGAGCAGTAAGCCAAGCGCTAAATTTAGCATCGTTGGTTGCTATTTTTAGGCCACTACTGGCTTTTTTGAGGCATTTATTAGGGGAAGAACACTAAAAAAACACACAGACTCTCACGCACACACATGGAGGGAATGAGTGGGAGGGAGACAGAAAGACAGGGAGGAGGAGGTGGAGGAGGAGGAGGAGGAGGGTGGGTGGAAGGGGCTCCCAATTTGGACATCTGAAATGCACTCGTTTTTTTTTAAGTGTTGCTGCGTGTGCTTAGCAGCTGTTTCCAATCAGATGATGGGTAGGGAAAACAAGAGAAAGAGACATATACACACACAGAATGAGAGAAAAAGAAAGAGAGAGAGAGGGAGAGGGAGAGAGAGAGCATGCAAATGCCCCTCAAGAATTCAGCAGCCACGAGGTAGAAGTACAACAAGTTGTTCTGTTGCTGTTTGTCCAAACAGCTTTAGATGAGGAGAGCTGGGAGGCTTGAAGAGCACAAAGAAGCTCCTCACTCCCTGAATAATCAGCGTTGCTTTGAAGGTTGAAAACAGAGCTGATATGACTTCTAGAAAAAAAAAGCAGACTGCGCTTTGTTTCAGATCAGGAGGTAATTTCATAGAAAGACGTGACAATGCATAAGTGAATAAACTATGCAACCTTTTAAAATGGACAACAAAACCATTTTACGTTATAATGTAGTAATAACTAAATTAATGTTCAGTTCTTTAAATTATTCCATCTTATTTCAGTTCTCTGCTTCTCAAAATGGTGTGCTTGTGACCTTCAGGGTCTGTGATGTTATGTGATGTATAGCTAAAATGTCATCATCTAAATGAGAATAAATGCATGGTGCATATCTGTCTTATTTGTCCTTTAAATTAAACATGTGCTTTAATCATAAGGTGAGATGAAGAGAAGTTTAGGAAATCATACTCTAGTGGTGCTACAAGCAACACTGTGATACTTGGGGGGAAGCTGGCCAAAGAGTAGCCCTTTAATTGGAAAAAAAAAATCCAAAGTGATAGAAGTGATTGCTCATATTTCATCTTATCTAATATCCATAAATTGCATGCTATTTGCTGTTATACACTTGGCATCTAAACAGGCAAGAAGGACAGGAGAGTTTGTATTTCGCTTAATCGTGATAAGCACAAACACTCAACGTATCTGATCGGAGCTTGAAAGACCATTCGGAGTTTACGTAGTTGTTCGGGTGAGTTATCATATAACGACTCTTTGTAAGTAGAATGAATAGTCCTTCATGTGCAGAACTGCGAGAGAACTGCCCTGGGCGAATGCTCCTTCTGATGTCAGCGCTACAAACAAGTAAAGAAAGAGTGAACGCGACGACTGAGGCAGAGTGCTTCAGCAGGCTGTTGACGTGCAAGCACCCACACGAGCCAAATATCTTTTAATTAAGTCATAACGGCTACTTTGAGGAAAAATTAAACTGAAATCAGTCCAATTAATTAGCGTTTCTTGGCAACATTAAGCATTCTGCAAGACGTTTAATGAACCTGAGTTGACGCTTCTGTGCAGGTTTTTTTTTTTTTTTTTCCTCCCTCACTCCCGCTCCGCTTCAGACAGGAGACAGTGTAAGGGAGGTGAATGCCCTGTTATGCGCTCTCCCACACATCTCACCATACGGAGAACCATACGAGGGAAAAACATCGTGAGGGAGCTTTGTGGAATCTCATTAGCTGAGCAGGTAGTCATTAACAGAATGACCTTTGAAAATAATTACCGACCTCTCTTTTTCTCACACGCTGTTCCCTCAACACCTTTGCTGCCCTGACTCGTTCTCTCCCATTCAGAAGTTGCAGGTGGAGGATGGTGCTCGCGCTATCCGAGATTAAAAGGTGATGGTTCAGATTAGGTTAATCTAAGAAGGGAAGAAGATTGGCCCAAGATGTCCACTGGCTCCATGTGGATGTGCATGTGAAAGGGTTGATTTGAATGTCCTTTGGCTCTTCCCGTGTCCTCTTATTTACGTACTTATCGCACATCACTGTGCATTAGGAAAAGAACCTTGCAGATACTGCGATAAAGAATAAATCTGTAAAATAAAACTTGATATCTTATTTAATCACATAAAGAGCTAGCCAATTAAACCTCAACCTAGAGTGAAGCCTTGTTAAAGGATAGGAAGACTTTGAAGAGTGTCGCCAATAACTAAGCACTTTGCCGGTCTTCGGTATCACTAACTCATCCTGGAAAAGAGCGCAACAACGCGCCGAATTTCCCAACCCTGTCTCGGCTCTTCTCTAATGCGCCTCACATGTCGACTAGCCTTGCCTGGCACTCGCCGTTATAGGAACTCTATCTGTCGGTTTGAGATTTTCATCTGCTGCCAAATAAACCATTTGCTGCATTCATGCCAGCGCAACATTTGACATCCCACTCCGTCAACTGTGCTGCGCTGCTTTCTTCCTGCTTCTCTGAAACAAGACTAATTTTACCTTATGTAAGCACCTGTAATTTGGTCTTTCTTTGCAACTTCACATGTAATTACCTGGACCTGCCCACCTATTGTCGAGCCTCAGATGTTGCTTTGCAGGAGACTTTTAATGGGTTTTTGTGTAAGAAAAAAAAATGTGGCAGTGAAAATAATTTGCCTGAGATGTACCAACACACCAAGAAAGCACAACTATGCTACTGCCATATTCAGTAAGGTTTGACAGTGCTATGAACATTGATTTATTCCGAGTGGCATTTTTTTTTTAGCGGAGTTGGCATTGGTTTCATAATTCTCAGTCAAAGTGGATTCTCCATTGGTTCATCACTTTAAGTGCATATCTTCCATTGATTGATAAGATATATTGCGGGAATGCATAAAAAAGATGGGTTGGTTCCTATTCATTTTGACATAAAATGTTGGCACTGGAGCAACTGATCTGTCTATTTTGCTTTTTTTTTTTTTTAGCTCTTTTTGGTCATGTTTTTTTTTTCTCTCTCTCTCTCTATGTGCTGTATATAGTCTATGTGCTAGCGGACGTTTGAGTTGAAAGAGGAACGGGCATGACCCTGAAGAGCCGAGATAAAAATCAAGCGAATAGTATAGAAGAGAGAAAAAAACGTTCTGATGAGAGCTGGGGTGAGCGAGTAGGGCCTTCAGCCCCTCGCAAACACAGCTAAAGAGGCCGGGCAGAGCCTGCTGCTGCCACTCTCCCAGCGACGCTAATTATCAGCCGAAGACATGCTAATTACATGGAGCTTTATTGCTAATGTAGCAGGCCGCTCTTCGAGACGCCCACACGCTGTGCCCGGCTCCCCTGCCTCTCCTTATCCTCCCACTGCACCCTCCAAGGCATGCTGGGCAAAGACAGGAACAACTATATTTTATCCTTGAGCTTGTTTTTTTATCCCTTATATGAGCCTTTGTGGATTCTTTCATTTATATAAGACAGAATATTTACTTGTGGATATAAATACACAAGGGCGTGGATGTATATGTTTGCTGCAAATGTATGCCTTTCAATGTTTTTCTTTTATTCACACAAAAAGGATATATGCGCTGCGTCTTCAAAACTAGCACCCACCTCCCAGTTCTAACCCTCCTCCCGAAGCCCAGCTGAAGGCTTCAGCCATATCCTTCCATCTCAACAGTAAGTCTGCTTTGTTCCTCTTGACCTCCTGCTACCTCATCTCCCCTGGCCGTGATGTAACCTAGCAGCAGCCAAATGGGGGCCCTGTAGGAGCTCGCATGCTCGCAAATCCAGTTAGCTTGCTGCCTCGGGCGCACTCCCAATCAATTTTCACTAGCACAAATCTGCCATAGTGGAGAAGCAGCTAGCACTAAACTCCTGTTTTTTCCACAACTGCACTGTTCTTTTTTTCACGCTCCTTTTCCCTCCAGCAAATGTGAGCACATTATCCTCAGGTGCTTTAAATTACGGCTCTTTTTTGAAACGTGCGCTCAAACAACCAGTGTTTGGAATTGTGGCTGTTTGTCTCAATATTTGACTGAATCAAAGCTCCCTAAACATTCCAGACGTCGGCTAATTTGGACCCTGTGCTTTCTGTAATAACAGTTATGAATGACACGACTGCCTGATGTAAACTGAAGTGACCCAAAATGGCATGATCGTTTATTTCTGCGGTGGCTGTTTAACATTTATTGTATTTAAATGTGTTGTAGCTTACGGATGCCTAATGCTACCAGATAGGCTCTTATCTTACCGCTTAATGGATAGTAATGCACTTATGCACTTTGGTTTCAAGGAATTCCAAAGTGAAGCATGACAATTTATAATTCATTCCCTGGCTGAAGTTTAGGTCTAGACAAGATTAAAAGTCTACTATACACATGTCTATAATGCATTAAGGGAGTGTAGCGGTCTGCTGTCTTCACTTGGCAAGCGTTTCTGCTGTGTTAGAAATATAAAGGTTTTATCCTGACTCAGGATGGTATATAAGTTTGCATTCAAGTCCGATTCTTTTCAATAATGTGAAATGAAGATCACAGAATAGGGGTGATATTTAAGTACATTTTCCTCACTGGTCTCTTAGATAAGTTTCATGTAAGTGTTTACTTAGTGTGTAAGGATGTCTCAACTTTATGAATATACAGCATGAAGGAACAAAGAAGGGGGGGAGGGAATCTTAATTTACAGCAATATTGAACAAATGAAAAAAAAAAGGTTGTGTATACACAGGCTTGTGTGAAATGGAGATGAGAGAGGGGACTGAGGGAAAGTGTGCTGTGACTCTGGAGGGTTTATGCAATATCTCGGAGACAAAGAGAGAGTGAAAGTGAAAAACTGTTAAAAATACAATCTGAATCAATGACACAGTAAAGTATCATTTGTGCTATGAAGAGCTGAATAATTCTCAAGCTTTTATACAAAGAAGCCATAATTTGGAATTTCAAAACCACCTAGTCAGGTGGAAGATTTAGCTTTATTTTTTATAAAATGATCACAGATAAAAACAGACCCTAACAAACTTTAGCTCCATTTCTTATCTATATGTACATTTCCAGTATTGTGCAGGGTCTTTTTCCATACTCACCTGAATCAACACACGGGTAACGCTTAGCTGGCGAGTTAAATCAGAAACAACATGAGATTATAACCATATTTGGATAAAGGCTGGGAAAAGGGCAAGCTAAGGTGCGACTCTGGCTGACACTTGCACCAAACCTGAGAGGACAAACAGTATCTTTTCCCATAAATCCTTAAGTGCCTCAGAAGCCCTTGAGTCCTTGGCCACGTCTGTGTGGAAAGCTTGTTGCGCAAGCGATTCACGCTGGGCTTAACATTTGCTACTGGACGTCTGCCTCGTGATTGGCCTCTGTCATGGCTGTTTAGCTCGGACTGAACCCGGCTTTGGTTTCAGGAACAAGGCCAACGCTGGCGCAGCAACCAGCAGACAGCATGTCTCTGAGGCCTGAGACTTATCCAAGGCTTTAGCATGTTTCGTTCACTGTTGTGAGACACAAAGTGGCCGGGGACATGCGGGATACAAGAATCTTTTGTCATACACACTGGCTAATGTCTGTTTGCTAAAACAGTAGCAGTGGTCTGGCACTAGAGCATGCCGTCCACTATCACTACCGTTCTCTCCTCACGTGCAGTTTGGATAGACTGCAAATGGCAGTTAAGTTTATGTTTTTTTTTATTTTATCTCCCCACTGAATATATTAAAACCCACAACATTTATCACTCTCTGCTCATTCATTCCCTTTTAAGTCCGCTTGTACAAGCGGCGTGTGATTCAGCTCTAGCTGGTGTACGGCAGATTCCTCACCTCCACAATGTCAGAATTGGTCCTGCTCTCATGAGGCTCGTTGTACTCTGTGTACTTCAGTAGCACTTTATCCATGTCGGTGCTGGCGTACTGGAAAAGCTTGTTGGTGCTGTTGAAGATGATGAGGGCAATCTCACAGTCGCATAGCACACTCAGCTCATAGGCTTTCTTCATTAGTCCAAACTTCCTCTTGGTGAATGTCACCTACAATTTGACAAGGAGAGAGAAACAGACAAGAGAGAGAGAGAGAGAGAGAGATAGAGAGAGAGAGAGAGAGAGAGAGAGAGACAGGTAAGGGAAGAAAAAAAATGTTGAACAGGCACTACACACAACTGGAAAGGTGTAAGAATATTGTCTTGAATCTCTCTCTCGCTCTGAACAGTACTACTGTTGGAAAATCGATGTTTTCCAGTTTTCTTTTTTGTTCATCCAAAACGTCTGGGAAAACAGACCCTGGCATAATCAGACTTTTTCCACTCATATATCAAGCAAAGGTTACAGAAAAGAATTTCTCGCAAAAAATCTGTGTTTATAGAAAAAGTCAAAACCGGTGTGTTATGAGAACATGCATAAGCATTAAAACCTATCAGCTTAACCTTTAACGTAATGCCTAATTAATATTGTGTACAGTGTTGTGTAAAGTGAGGAACGACTTCAGACAGATTCTGTATTATAACGGTACAGTTGTGCAGAGATAATGATTCCAACACTAGTCCATTTTTAACTTCTTCCTATTAAACTTTGTGAAGTTTATATTTAAGGCATCTCTGAGAAAGGAAATGGATACAGCTAAAATTTCTAACTGGACAAAAACAAAATTCCACATAGAAAGACAGATTCCACACACACACACACACGTTAGCAAGCATGCACATCGTCATCTCTCTTTGCTCACAGTGCTGACATGTAACTTCTCAGTAAATGTTCTCGTCTATCAAATTAGTAACGGTAAAAATAAACACCCTTGGACATCCCCCAGTGCGTGTTTCAACATGCTCAGTCGAGAGAAATGCACCTCTGCTGAAAACACAATACTGATGACGGATAAAAATCGTTTAGAAAAAATTAGAATAAAGGAAGAAACAAGTCCAGCCTTTGGTTATGGTATGAATTTGAGTTTGGCAGCTGCCAAAAAATAAAAATAGGCAGAAATTTTCTCATGTGGAAGTTTAGAATCATGTAAGAACTACAGTACATAATTAAGAAGGCAAAAAGGAATATGCTAAAATCTCTCTCCAACACGAGCGCACTCACACACACACACACACACACACACACACACACACACACACACACACACACACACACACACACACACACACACACACACACAATCTTTCACCCCCACCCCCCTTTGTTCTGCCATGCCACACTTCAAGTTCAAAACAAAAGATTCTTTCAGGTAGCAAAGGAGCGATGACCCCAGGGTTGGCCCAGACTTTCATCTGGCTCACATGCGGCTGTGGAATGCCCTCATAAGAACCTGCCTGCCATGGCAGGGACACAAACATGGCCTCCGAGCAAACCACATGTCCGGTACTATCCTGAATTTAAGTCCCGTGCCACATTTGGCACAAATTTTATAATAAACAAGCATGGAATATGGCCCAGATTACAAACGCTATTAAACACAATGCCCAGTTCCACCCTTTTTAAAAAAGAACGAGCTCTGAAATACACATTTGATCTCTGAAACACATTGCCCCGGGATTATATAAAACTGAGACGTAGTTACAAAATGTTTTTTAATCAAAGTGGTTCTCAAATGTAACTGTTTGCAGTCTGCCGTCTCATTCTACACACACTGTTGTTACTATTGACCTCTATGGACTGTTTTTAACTCGGAACTGTCTGATACTTTATTGGGCTTGCAACATAGTTTTAACATATAGTTTTAAGCTGTAAAATGTATCTTGAAATTAATTACAACATTTGTGCTGGTAAACTGAAGGACAAGAGCTCTACTCTAAATAGAAAAAAAAAAAAGGCACTGATTACGGTAATGTTATATGCCATTTTCCAGTCTTTTTTACATTAAATTGTGAGGTTGTACTGCAGGTTTATTGAATCTGCCTGGAAGTTCTGCCTAGGGTGTGCCTCTTAATATAAAACAAACAACATATGTGTTAAACACGTAACTCGTTTCTTTAAATCATATATCGGCATAATGTTGTGACTAGTTAGCTGGATAATTTTAGCTTTGATAATTACCTAACCCACATAACCATGTGTAGTGGAAAGCTACGAAATTTTGAATGTATAAGAAAATGTTAGTTAATGTAAATGTAATGTAGTACCTAAAGGTTAAAGGTGTCCATTCCTATATATCCTTGTACTTTCCTATTAATCATTTATAGCTTGTGTCTGCAGGACTATTTGCATAGGCACAAAATAGTATCTTAGCAATCCAGGCCAATATTAGCCAGTTGGCTACTAGAACATGTCTATGCTCAAGCCAAACTTTCTAGATAATTTCAAGAAGAAGAAAAATAAAAAATAAATAAAACAAAAGCTAGCAAACATTGGAGAATATCCCAAGCATCCCAGGCTTGCTAGTTAAAATCCTTAAACAAAAATCAGCTAGATAAAGTTAAGGAATTTTCCACTACAGATCTAGCTAATCCTGAGGAGGAAAAAAGCCTGGATATGATTCATGTATATAAATAGCTAACAATCTATGATTAACTGAGAGAAGTGGGAAGTCAATCAGTTATTCACATAGGGAGCAGTGTTCGTATGTGGGAATATTAAAAAAAGGTGGTATTTATTTGTATGATTATTAAAATTTTATTATAAAGGTTTATTCAAAGAGTCAAAATACAGGCTGTGACAGAGTCAATGTTCCCTTAAAGAGTGTGAATCAGTGTGTTTCTTATTTCAGCCCCAAACCTAAGTAACAAAGCTTTTAACAAAACATTACATTAAGGTGGATCAAAAAAATCGATATCTGACATGTACTGCTTTTCTGAACCAGACATGCATGCACCCACACACAGTACATACGACACACACACACACACACACACACACACACACACACACACACACACACACACACACACACCCACACCTGTCGTCTTCTTCACAGGGATGCCATGTGATTGGTGACAGTACTATGCGGTGGCAGATACCTGTGGCCTCTCCCACTGACAGCTTCTATAAAATAACATTACTTCTATGGTTACTTCTACTCGTCTTGTCAACGGCCTGCTGTCATTCCTCTCCGCTGAGCCATAAAAGGAAGTGATTATGTTTTGATTATGTCTCATCAGCGGTGTTCATTAGGCAAAGTTTGTAGAACACCATCGATTGTTTTGACAGTTCTGTTTCTATTGAAGAATAGACCGTGATGATGAGAGCTTTAAAAAAAAGTTTGTGCCACGGAGCTCACTGAACGTGTGCACTTTCTCCATGATGCTATTGCTGACTCATTTTGGAGAAAGTATAACTCAGGCTTGAGTTTTTGGGGTTTTCTGGTATGTCAGGGAACAGTTCATCCACGCATTTGAAGGCCATGTGTAAAAAAAATGTATAGAGAACTGCAAATTGCAAAAAGAGAGAGAGAGAGAGAGAAAAACAGAGTCAGCAAACCATAGGGGACTACACCCAGGCAAAAACAGGACCCTGTGCTAAAACAAGGTTTCATGTTATGTCGATGCTTCCATCACTGATTTGTCCTCTTTGTTGTTGAGTTGGTGATCCACTGGTTTAGAGGTCTTTTAAAATCAAAACAACTTTGTTGTCTCAAACACAACAACATAATGTGCTACTTGGATCAATAAGGACAGCGTGCGCTGGCCTCAATTGTCTCTTTCCTTTGGTCACAACAGAGTTGAATGTAGATAAATTAAATAACCATTTCACCTCCTGTCAAATACAAATCTTATGTCATAAAATGACCAAGTCACTTTGGAGTTCTGTAGTCATCTGAATCCCTTCTACAATCTATTACATGCTGCGCAAACGTCACCGCTTATACCGCAGCTGATGTAATAGCAAGTCGCAAGCGCCTATAACATGATTGTCTTCCTTTCCTCCAGTTTTCTGTTCAAGCTGCCCCCACATTGTCATGCCTCAGTCTTCCGGGTGCTCTGGAGCCTTCAGCGAGTGAGTGCGTTAATTGCTGAAAATGGCACTTATGCCACTTATGGCACCTTCTCCAACTACGTAGTTAGTGGGTGAGAACAGTCAAGAGACTGCTGTGCAAAATCAGCTGCAAGAAGGGTTACTGCTAACACTGGCTTGAAGACCTTGGTGTGAAATACAAACATAGGCACGAGCTTGAACACTTGTAATTGGCCAGGCGTGATCAATCCCCCATATTCACAAATATAATACAGAAAAAAAGTTCCAGGTCTAAAAGGGGAGAGAGACACAAGAGGAATTCTGTTACACAATTAACCCTTAAATGCATACCTAAGGGTACTATTGACCTATAACCTCATTTACCCATAAATCACCCTTTTCTTGCAGTTATGTGCTTAACTCCCTAGTATTACTAAACCATTAAATATATAGCCGTTTTTTTTTTAGAAAGTTTTTTTTAAGAGTTTTTTTAATAGTTAATTTTGAACAGCATTCTGTACTTGGTAGATGTAGTGTAGCGTATTCGATAAGTGACAAAACCAAAATCTAAAAAAAGAAATATTTTCATTTATAATTTTGCTTTGCCGGGTAAACCCTATGATGGTTGTTAATGTCTTCATTTGCTGACAACTAAAGTGTGTACGAACCATTGGTCAGGCGTTCAAAGGGTTAACACGGATGCGGATACGCAGAAAAACAAACCAAATGGCTAAACGATTAGAAGAAACAAGGTCGGCAACAGTCTGACTCCCTGGGCCTTCATGCGCGGGGGTTGGAGACACGGGGGCAGGAAGCACATTTCTGTGTATTTCCTCTCATAACAGGAAGTGCCTGACGGCTTCCCCTTCACAATGGCTTCGCTTCTGCTTCCCGCCTCCCGGGCTTGCTGTTTTCCCCAGGGGAGTTCTGCCGGTGGACAGAGACAGAGAGGACGAGTAGTCATTTGTCACCGTGCCGTCCCCCACCCCCTGTGTCCCTCACGCTAGATCATCCATATACTACACGCAGACCCTGGAGACCCATTCTGCTGTAGCGCCCATTTACACGCGTCTTAATTGGAGGTGTGCATGCTTAAGCTTGACAGTGAAGCCTGTAGAATGACTGTGTGCCTTTATTTATGCTGACTTCAACATCTCTATACCAACATCTCTATACCCTTCTGGATGACCCATATTTCAAGAAAAAGGACAGTACATGTGTATAGAAAATACTGGTGAAGTGGATTAAAGTAGTAGAGTGAAATTCACATGCCAATAAAACTGCTAATATATATTTCCCTGATTCTATTCAATAATGTAAATTTTAAACTAAGAGGAAATGGGTAAAAAAAAACAAATAGAAAAATGGTGTGCTAAAAGAGGAAGATACACAATAATAATAAGAAAAGAGGGAATAACAATTAACCCAAGAGGAAGTACAGAATTTGTGGAGATCCAATTCAAAGAAAAGTAATTTGGAGAATACTTTTAAAAAAAAGGCACTTCAAGAGGAAGAAGAAAGAAAGAAGGAAGAAGAAGAAGAAGAAGAAGAAGAAGAAGAACTAAGTGCTGTGTATTTTTTGAGGAGACAGACGCAGAGGAAGCGATCAGAGGAGCAAGGTGAGAATCGGAGGAAGGTGAGTAGGGGTGACGGGATACCCAGAGGGCCTCATTATTTTCCTGCTGTTAATTTCACTCAAACTGTTTCGCACCTCACCACTGTTGATTGGAGAGATGTCTCTGTTGTCACGAGTGCTGAGATCCGGCTCCAGCTCAATGCCATCACTCCACCACGAAGCGCAGACGAAGAGAAACTGTACTCAGTGTAAAGTTGGAAGTCTGAGCGAAATCTTGCTTACATCATGATGCTTATGGCGTTCAGGAGAACTTGTGTTACTTATAAAGTTATAAGCACACTGAGAATCGTAAAATATTAGTTGGCCTTTTCAAAATGTAAATCACTTATTCACACTTTTTGTCCTGTTATTGTCTTGTTGTAGGTAAGATTTTTTATTCAAGCTGTGTCTTACAGATGGTTATACCCTAAAACAGCTAACTTACAAGAACTAAGTTGCCAATGAAGTTTCATGTTAATTTTTCAAATTGCAATGCATGATGTAACTCTGTATTTAAATCCCTCTACATGAGCGCATTTATCAATATTAACCTCAAAAAAAAAAAAACATCACGTCTGTAGGAATATGCCAAAAAAACGTCGTCTTCTTCATCGTCTTGATGCACAATGGGTCAGCTGCAAACCATTTATCCTTTCTATGACTAATGACATCCCTTATCCTGCCCACTGCCATCAGGGGCCACTTCCTCCCTGGCCTCTGTTGACCTGACCCAAGTTTGTCTCACCACCTGGCCAGATGGATCACAACCCTGAATTAGCCACCCTCCATTAGGCCCAATTACAGCCGACTCCGATGCGGCTGCTTCCCGACTGGCAGCGAGGCATCTCGCTTAGAACGATTCCATTTGATTCAGCTGTGAACCAATGTGACCTTCTCATTTGCCCTTTGTTTTAGGAAACCTCTATGAGAACGAATAGCTGCCGGATCGATCGAGAATTCAGTGAGGGAGAGCTGAGCAGCGAGGTAGCATGGTAGCTTGTGCATTTTAGCACACAGGGAATCTTTTCATGTTGATGCGCCCGGGGAAAGCGTTTGAGTGGCCGGAGGGCAAATCGCCAGGCTTCGCACACTAATGCCCTGTGTGGCTGTCCGGGCAGTCAGTCAACTGGCCATGCTCTGGGGAAGTGTTTTCGCGGGTGGTGGAGGTGGGGGGTCCAAGAGGCCGCCCAGGGCGATGAGGATCCCGGTGCCTGCAAGCAAGTCACTGCAGGCAGGGTGGCCAGCTAGACTTGCCACTCAAGTGAGGGGTGAAAGAAAACCAACAACGATGTAAACACACATCACTATACATGTTCTTTGAGACTGTCTCAAATTTTGGGGCTAAAACTATGCCTGTTTTAGCTGATTCTTTTTTTTTTTTTTTTTGTTAACTAATTTAACCATTAAAAGAAAGGTTTTTCTTTCAGTGATAAAACTGTGGGGATTTGCTGAGGAACTGGAATATCAAACACTGAATGTGATGGTATTTGCATGAAAGCCTGCAAACATCTCAAGAATGTTGCACCAAAGGTAACACCATTGAAGCAGGCAGCTGTTTATTTTGCTTTGGTATGGAAAGATTTCCTTAAAGGGGAAGTGAAAATATGCAAAGGCCCAGCCACGACTTCAACAAATTGAGAGCAGAGGGGAGGAGAGAGAGAGAGAGAGAAAAAAAAAAGGTTGTGAGTCAAAGGTCCTTCATTCTTGTCTTGTGATGTCTGTCTTCATGGTTTCCTTTATCACACAGAACTCAGTGCTTTGCTACAGTCAGTCAAAGATCTTGATGAGGAAGGACGGCTCTCTCTAAAGACCTTTTATAGGCCACATCTGCACACAACAACTTCGTGCAGATTATTTTTTGACAGTGTAATGATAATACTGCACACGTTTTCTTATCGTCGCTGTAAACTTGTCACTATCACTATAGTTTCATAGCTGGTATTATTTTCATCAAAACCATATTCACTGATAAGGTACGAAGCTACTTCCTCTTTTCTAAATAAAATCCTGAAAGTTTCTCAGTTTTTCTTATTGCCTCACTTTGCCCTCTCCTTCTCCCTCTTGATCTCAAGTCCCGGAAAGCTGTGGCATCGACTCTCATCAGGTGTCCTTCCTGTATCAATCTCTGATCTTGAGGGAGGGGAGGGAGAAAAAGTGAGAGAGTAAGAGAAGGACAGCAAGAGAAAAGAAGGAAAGAGAGCAGTGATAACACCAGGACAGGATGCTTTCTGTGCAATATGATAGCCTCCCCCAAAAACATCCTGACCTAGACCATGCATCCTTCTTGCTCTCTTTCCTTTTTCCTTCTCTCTCCTCTTCTATTGTGGCTATTCATCAAAGAAACTATGCCTTTACACTGGCCATTTCTACTTCACCAGTTCATCTTAACACACCTATTATGAACAGTTACTGAATGAGTGAAACAGGGTGAAGAAACAATGCATTGAAAGAGTCTTACTGTACCTAAGCATGATTTTCTTTATTAATCTGCAAAAAAATCAAGCAGGTAAACTGGAATTTCTGAACACAGTCTTCGGATTATTTGAAGATTACTAGAGATGCATTTCTTTCCACAGCAGACAGAAGAGAAAAACAAGAAGAGACTGCTGGTATGATAAGGGCTTTGACTCATTTGTGCGAATCTTTGCTTCTCCGCCTTGTGCATGTGAGCCTCTGGTTTCCTCAGGGGGGAGAACTCACTCAACCCACGAGTGCCAAATGACTAATGCCACCGTTCCCCTGCCGTCTGTGCCGCCTGACACACCCATTACTTTCCACTCTCCTCTTCCTCTTCTCTCCCTCACTCCTCCTCTGCTCCTCGTTCCGCCTTCAATAATTGATCAGCTCTTCCCAAAGTCCAGACAGCAGTCATTAAATGGAGTGCGGACCCGTTCCATGCCATCAAAATTGTTGGCTACGATAAGTCGCAAAAAAGTGTGTGTGTGTGTGTGTGTGTGTGTGTGTGTGTGTGTGTGTGTGTTTTTTATACACAAAATAAAGTCACAATGAGTGAAACTAACCCTAGAGTCTCTCTAGAGCTTGCTGCCTTTGACAGATTGCCCTCTGAAGGCACCTTTAAACTCCTATTTCTCTGGCAGCCGCCGAGCGTAAACATCAGACGCACAGAGAAGAGAAGAGCTCATTGATCTTGCTGTAAAACAAGTACCTATGTTACTGGCACCACTATAATCGATACAAGTACAGAATTTGTTAGATATGGTATCTGTCTGTGTTTGCGGCCCTGGCTGGCTGGTATCTCATGTCCTGGGTGTTTAGGTCATGAAAAGACTCATATTAGTAACCTACTTTTAATCCTAAATCCAAAATGAAATCATTGAGAGGATAAATAGCAAAACCTAGCCATGACTATATAATTCATCCCCGAACATAATGATTACAGTCATTTCTTTGTCTTTGAAGGATACTTCATTACAGACGAGAAGCTGAGGATATGTGGAAAATTACCAGTCTATAAAAGAAAAAAACAATAACTATGAAATGGCCACATAAGCCCCAAGTGTGATGTCATGCTAAGGCCTTATATCTCATTGGCCTCCACCTACAACCTGATCCGTAAAAGGAAAACTACTGGGCCGAGTGGTGCGGCCCCAAAGATCCGCCCACCTCCCAATTTCTCTCTCTGCGTGCCTTAGAGGTTGTTTGTCTGTTTGTTTGTGCTCCCCACCCTCCCACTCTGTACCCACCCCAGCTAAAATAATCTTTCACTGACATTAGCTACAGCGGGTGGCACGTCGGCCACGGGCCATATGAAGGGTGTCGAGAGCCGCTGGTGCTATTTTTAAAGGATCGTTTCAGTTTAAAAGTGCGCCACTCCTGAAAGTTGTTAAAACCGTCTGAATTAGGCATTTTATATATATATATAAACGTTGACTGGTGCATCTTACAATACCTGTCTGTTGCGTTCGTCCATAATCCGCGTGATCTGAATCTTTTTTCTCCCCATCGTCCCGTTTCTTTCTTCACTCTCTCGTTTCACCAAATAAATCGTTGGCCTTGTCTCTCCTTGTTTTTTTTTGTTGTTGTTGTTGCTTTTTTGTGTTTCCTCAAACCAGGCTTTCTTCTCTGTACTTGCTCCACTCAATTCAAAGATTCCAGCAGCTGTACCTTTGATAACACAGAGAGAAAAAGAAACGCTTTATGGCAGATAGTGGAGAAGAAGAAGAAGAAGAAGAAGAAGGAAGGAAGGAAAAAAAAGGCATAATCTCAGCACATGGGATGGCGAATAAAGACAAAAGGATCTGTCAACATTTTTTGTGAGAGAGCTCTGTTTTTCACTGTCGATATCATGCAAATCAGAGGCAGCACTTCGGTGCACTGACTATGAGGGGAGACGGCACTGTCACACTCTCTCGGCAGTCGCGCGGATTTTGACAAGGTTTTACGAGGTGACACGAACTTAACGGCTCTAATCACACACACAATGTAATATTTATGCCATGCTGAACAGCAAGTGAATCGAGTTTTTTTTTTTTTTTCGAAGAAAAAAAATTATAAATCCTAGTCTTAGAAAATGCTACCACATGTATTACAAGTTAACTTGAAAGAAAGATGATCTAATAAAATGAACTGACTTTGCATTTGATTCTCAGTTTAAGCATGACAAGCAATTCAGGTATTAGTAGATCCTAAAGAGACGGGCCTGATGACAAAAATGGCTGTTCTGATTTGTTTCGCAATACACACTCGATAAGTCTATCTCCACCGTGATCCTGTAATCACTTCGCGGCTCATCTCTCCCGCTGAGACCCCCTCGGTTTGAAAGGGCTTTCCGTAAACCGTCTCATCTCTGAGACATATTAAGGCAGCTAGGAAACACAAACAGCTATCTTTTTTGTATGTGGATGTGCGCGAGAGTGTGCGCGTGTGTATGCCGAGTGCACCTCCCTGGCGCTGTAAAGTAGGCCAACCCAATTCATCTCAGGGAGGAGCAGCAGAAGTGTTGTTGTGTTTTCTTCTGACAGTAGAGGTGATAACGTCCCTCGTTATGCAAATGAGCATCCCATTATTTAGGCTGGGTGTAATGCAGCGAAGCTGTCAGCGGTGTCGTATTAAAACCCCTCTATCGTTCACCTTCTTCTTGTTTCCTTCTTCTTCTTCTTCTTCTCCCTCGCTCTTGTCCCTTCTTCTTTCCGGCTCTTTCTGAAACACGTTTCCAGGCAGCTGCCAGAACGACTCTGAGACGTTGATGTCGCTACGTGTGAAAGATGTGTCACTCTGTCTACATATCTGTCTCTCTTCTTCTTTGATAAGCAGATTTCGGAAACTTAAGTATGAGACGTACGCACGGGCGAAGCCTCTACATCTCGCTTGGTGTTAAGACATCGTATCAGAGTGAGTGTGGTAAGGAGAGAGTCTGCGTTGCTAAGGTGAACGCCACGATTAAATCGCTGCGTCTCGGTTTTCTCCATATCATCACACCACGTGGCTACGGCATAAAATTCTACACCGAGTTATTAGAATTTCTCCTGACAGTGCCAAAACCCGTTTGTCAAACACGCACATTCTGCAAGACAAAGAAAATTTAGTGCTGTTAATAATCAGCTGGTGTTTGTCTTCTGTGGTCTCTATTAATACCGAGCCTCAGTAGTGTTGTGCTTTATTAGCATCCGCACAACGCTCGTCACACTTTGCGAGAGCTGTTAGCAAGAACGCGTATTAGCACCTGTGTGGCGGAATTAAAGCTAGCATGATGATTGTTTGAAGGACTACTGTTAAACAAGGAGCAAAACAACCCGGAGACAAGCTGGTGATAATGACCGGATTGCTGGGTAAATATTTACCGAGATGCAGTCAGGAAGCTGGCACGAGCCGCGTTATCTTGTCCTCGCTAGCTGAAAGCTCGAACAATTAGGCAGCTAACTAAATTCAGAGAGCTTGCTTTACAGGTATGTATGCATGACTCGAAGGAGTGCTCTCGTTAATTAAATAATGTTCGTTCTTCCCGGTTTGTCAGGTTGTTTAGTAAAGGGGTAGTGAAATGGCAAGACAGTTAATGTTTGAAGCAAACACACACCACACACCAGCATCATCATCATCATCATCATCATTTTAGATTGCCACAGATGAGCGCTATCCAATTTACACTAGAACGATGAACTACTGTGTAGACATGAGCACAGCTGGTAAAACAACTCTGTCAACCACACACACACACTCACACACACACACACACACACACACACACACACACACACACACACACACACACACACATATACACATACACACAGACACTGGGAAGACTGATCTTCCCACACAAGTGTGGCTGCCCTGATGAGAACAAGCAGCATGTATACGTGGGACTGGGTGTGTAGACAATGTGTGTGTTTAAAGACTAACAGATAGGCAGAGATAGAGAAGGACAGAGAGAAAGAGAGACAGACAGAGTTTGTTAAGCCAATTTACTAATCCATGGCCAAAGCGTATGAGGAGAAAGAGAAGGAGGAGGAAGACAAGACAGAGCCAAGAGTGAGATCCTTGGCTTAGTGCGAGCGAGGTCACAGTGGATGCCATAAGACAGTGATAGAAGCTTAGTTTGATAATGTCCTTATGTAAGTGTGACTGCAAGGACAGCAGAAACGAGTAAAACATGATGAGAACATGGAAGAATACGAGACAATGATCGAGAGAGATAGAGAGAGAGATGAGCCAGGTCTCTCAAGGGAGAGAGTGAGAGAGAGAGAGAAGTGGTGCTGCTGACCCTCCCATCTGTTAACTACAACTCTTTTTTTACTGCCACTCCAGAATGCTGGAGAAGAAGAGAGTGACAATGGAATAAAAATAAAAAAAACAACAAAGAAAGACAAAGAGAAAAACGAGTGCCAGTACAGAGATGTAATGAGCTGCTAGGCATTTAACTTTTTCTTTCTTTCCATTTTCCCTTCATTCGATGAGAACTGGAGCTAAAAGGGCAACGGGTACGAACAAAAGCAGGCGCAATTCTGGGTCGTTTCATTCCCAAGTGTTCCACTTAGGCGGGAGAAAAAAATTACACTCGATTGTATTTGTCAAAGTCCTGAAAGAGTGAATATGACTCCACGTGCTTGCTTATCAGATACTTGGTTAAGTCCATTAGGACGCAATGTGCGCTTAATGAGTTGTTGATGAAACGTCACTATGACGACGACCGGTATCGTATCGTATTACAAGCCCAATACACAACAACATGTACAGGTCAAAACCTTTAAATCATGATTAGGAAATCTCCAGCGGGATCCTGTGTCAGGCCGAATACCTTGTTACCCATCTGGGCTTGCACTGTCACCACGGTCGTCTCTCTCTCTCTCTCTCTCTCTCTCGCCTGCACATCTGCAACATATTTGGTAATAGCATGTGCTTGAGAAAAGGCAAGTACCCCCTATCCTCACGGGGAAATGTGGTCGCAGAGATTTGAAATAACATATTACAGTGTAGTAAGTAAACCTTTTAGGAGGTGTGCGATACGTTAAATAAACCCTCGCACTTTTCAAATAAACTCCCATTTCCTTGAAGAGACGAGAAAAAAAAAAAAACCCGGCTTCAATGGATCTTGTGAATAATTTGCGTGTTAGGACAATCTCTAGTCAAGTCTCACACTTGGAAGTCTTTTTTTTTTCTTTTCCTCCTCTTCTCGCTTAATCCCTGAAGCACATTTTCTTCCTCCCCTAACTGCGTTTATTTTCTTAGAGCCAATTTTATTTAATGCACTTATTTGCAGACAGGCAGCTGTTTATCAGTGATAGTTAATGGCGCACGGGGAGACAGGCGGGCCGTAGCGAGTGGATCCTGGGAGGCCTATTGTCTCTGTAATGTCATTACATGCACAGACTCTTAAGTGTCGTACTGGCTGTTTGGGAGAGATACGAGCTCTGACGAATGGCTACCACTGCTGTCCATCCAACACGCAACGCGATGAGTGACCTGAACCGGAGATTTCGTCGGCGGAACTGGGCTTTTTATAAACGTGGGCTTTCGCAGCATGACGCTTTACCACCTTCTGAGCTTAGGACGATTGTATGTGTGGGTCTTAAGCTTCTTCTTTGTCTTCGGCCGTTGCCTTTCAGGGGTCGCCACAGCGAATCATCTGCCTCCATCTAAACCCATCTGCAACTGCATCCTCTTCTTTCACCCCAACTAACTTCATGTCCTCTCTCACTGCATCCATAAATCTCCTTATTGGTCTTCCTCCATGTGTAGGTTTTAAGCAATGTTGAAAGATGAATCAAACACCTGAATTGTCTCCGGCGTCCGTTTTGTTTAGCGGTTGAGAAAGATGAACGCCATAATAACATCACTTATAACAAAAACTTTTAAATAACATTTTCATATACCAGTATTTCAGGAATGGTCTTACCTTCAAATACAACTGGACAGAGCAACAGGAAACACACAGAGACTCGCACAAACACAGAGTCTGGAGGAAGGATATGACTTCAGCAACCACAGACAATCAAAGGTGTAAAGGTGCTTCCTTTCCTAAACTGTTCCAGAGTGCACAAAATGGGAACCAAAACTCCTGCGCTTCCTTCTCCCAGCCAGAAAAGACGAGACGAACAGAAAGAAAGAGAGTTGAGGCTGCCGCCGCCACCGCTGACCGTAACCAAACGGCCACTTTCTGATGCAAGAGCTGGAAGCAAAGGATTGTGGGCCGAGAAGGCAGCAGAGTTGACAAAGTTGACACACAAACTGTCTTCCAAAAATCACGCACTAAATGACATCACTTTCTGCACCACCCACCGATGGATTTCAGTCTCGGCAATGCACATGACAAAAATCTCAAAAGGCTAAACTTTTATGATTGCAAAAATTGACATGAAAAAAAAAGAAGGTTGTGATAGGTGGGTTTATTAGCGACTGTGTGAAATTATGGATGAGCTGCGGTCCTGCGGGGCGGTATTTGGTGAAAAGGTCTTTTCAGTCTCCGTGTGAGATTTGGGTATTCGATGGAAAAGGAGAGGTTTCAGTTACACTTTCAGAGGCCTTTCACTGCTATGTGTCACTCCTGTCTCTCTTGCAATCAGTTTATTTTTTTATTATTATTATTAATATTATTATTATTATGTGAAACAACATCCCGGACTTCCAGAGTTTTATCAAATGAGGAGAAAATTTGCTGTATTTATCATTCATGGGATACGGCCTTGCATTGGGAACATGCGACCACACAAAGGAGCAAAAGGGTTGCATGGATGAAGGGGCGCTGACAGCACGCTTGTCCCTCACTCAGTCAGTAAACAGAGAGTGCGGCCCAGCAAGGGTGAAACAGGCCAGGTGAGAGCCGTCTGTCAGTTAGCCATTGCAAAGCCACCCAAGGACGCCGTGGCTGGATACATGTGTCTGGGATGAGGCAGCTGCTCAGCACTGAGATACGGAGCTTTTTGTAAACGCTCTGTGACCGATGAACCGTCCACGTGGATGCAAAATAAAATCCTCCAAAATGTTCTGAGAAGAGCAAAGGAAGTGTTTTAGATCAAATTACTAAATGTCTCAGTAACCACAGCTGTTTGAAATAAGTACGGTGCACGCTTTATGTTATTGCACTTGTGGATGAGTTCATGATACAGCGCAAGCATGACACATGAGTGTAAAAACTGAATTTGATGAAATCTGAATTTCGTTGAAATCAACGAGGGCCTGCTCAAGAAGGGAAAATGCTGAACGTGCAATTAATTGCCTTTTTTTCTTTTTCTTTTTTTTTTTACAGGAAAATAGTGATGCATGGGTGATTTGCCTAAAGAACCACAATCAGGCATTTGAGTTCTTCTCCTCACACATCTGCAAGAGCAGAGCTGTGTTTATCAGCAAATGTCTAACCACTACCACGTCATGCACAGTGGCTCCAGATCCAGGTGCAGCCACAGCACTGCTGGAGGCTTGCACAATAAAATAAGAAAAAAAAAAGATAGGACATCACGAGTTCACTTTCAGCCAGCAAAGCTGCATGAAACAAAAGCTGTGAATAGTGAATAGAAAAGACAGGAATAAATACAAGCAGGAGCCATGTTAGCTTGGTGAGTAATCTTGCCGCTGCAATAACACGGCCCTGAGCTGTGTCACTTGGAAAAGACAAGGCCTGGTAGTAACATCAGCAAATTATGATATCACCCAAGGATGAGAGCATCTTATGATGTTCGCCTTGTTGCGGGGTCGGAGGGGCATCGAGGGGCTGAGGTATGTCTGCGGGCTTAGATGATCCTCTGATTATTTCATTGCACTTTTTTTTTTTTGTCAGCCACTTCCTCCTTGGCCCCCTCACCACCTCAGCATTCTAATCAGACTAATTAAAAGCTTTGTTCATTTGGAGCTCTCCGATGACAATTTGTTTCACCCTACCCTACAGCAGTCCTGTGAAAAAGAGAATTAAATTTGATCTTCTGACAGCAATTATTAAACGCTCCCTCCTGGCTTCAATTAAGCCCAGAGGCTAACGTGGCTCAGAGACTCAGAGAGCGGGTGCCAAAGTACCTCCTTCTCACTTCTGCCTCTTCTTTTTCTCTTTTTCTCTCCCGTTTATATATTACTATATATATATTTTTATTCATGAGGCAAATATGTACAGTAAGCGACTGAGACACTTGATATTGAAGTGTTTTACAGAAATTGAGGTTTTTTTTTCTTCCCTCTGATGCCTGGCCAAGAACTCAGAAAGAGGAAGAAAAGGGAAGTTAAGCAACCTTCTCTTTTATCCCGATCAATCAGCATGTTCAGTGATTGCACAGTTCTTTTTTTTCCTATTGAGTAATTCACTAAAGATGGTAAAAGTGCCTTTTACCAGAAGTTTTGGTTTAGATGCAGTATTTCAAAAGTGAACAAACAAAATCTGGATTAAATCTGCCAATATTACACATGTACATTCCTGGGTGATAAAATTTTATCAGTAATTTATATTAAGTGCATAATCTTGTATGATTGTACAAGTTTTAACTAAGCAACTATACTGTAACAACCGCTCCTTTATCTGTTCAAGTTTACCTCCGTAAACAAATGATGTGACTTTTAGAACTTTTTCAGCAGGTTCAGACAGGGAAATTTTTCAAAATCAGTGTACAAAAATGTACATCCAGGGCCAAAATATACAAGCACGATCACTGAAACGAAAGACACAAATTCATCATAGAGTCACAGGTCACTGTTAGACGTTTCATATTTCATCGCAGACATTTTGTCTGAAAAAGGTTAAAAGAGAAACAAAGGCACGGCTCTTCGACAAGGATGTCCTTCATAACTTCGACCTGAGCTTTTCATTTCTCCTTATCTTTCTCTCTTGCTTTCCTCAGTCCCTAAGCGCTGTACAGAAATGAAGTAACCCAGATCGAGGGGAGGCTGTAAACTCTCCTTCTGTAAAAAGCTATACAGTCATCCCTCCGCCTCCTGTTTTCCGCCATGATGTCACAGTTGTTTCAGCATTACCACAAGCTGATTGGGCTGATTGTTGAGAGCACTGCTGCACTGTTGATCTCTCGCATCATTTAACTCTGATTTTTACAGTTGGGGTTTGTCTAAACAAGCAACATGGCTGCCGTTTTTTTTTTCTTTCTCCCCCTTAAATTCTTCCATTCTGGCTCTATCGGTCCTCAATCGGTCTACGTGAGGCTACTTCTCTACAGTATTTGTAATTTCCGGTCTATTAGTAATGAGGAAAGTAAAACCCATATCCTCTTCATGCTGTCATACTCATTATTCATCACTTGACCAAGTCAGATCATAACACTATTTTTAAACCATAAAAACACCTAAAACTCCTCTCAACTTTCTAAGAATGGCATTGATACTTCCAGACCCATGGCGTAAAGTGTGAAGGAAGGAATATGGCATCCCCAGGGGCCAACCCAATCCCTAGTCTTTCATTATGGGACCGGCAAACCCTCCTCCCTTCTCCCCTCTCCACTCCACGGTGTGTTTGTAGTGGTGAAAGAAGTCGGCATACGCCGCAAACGCCGGGCGCGCTCCGTTCTGGCAACAACTCGGGCCGACCTCATCAAAGCGAGCCCTCGTAATTTGTCACAGAAAGCAACCAATTAAAATGCGTTAGGGGAAGAGGAAGGCCTATAAGTGGGGTGGGGGGGAATGACAGTGAAAGGGTGGTGGGGTAAATGGGCAAAAAGATAGCGTCTGATTAAAGAGTCCACACAGCTGTGGCGAATCAACCAGACCCAAACTTTCAAAGGAAAAAAAACAAACAAGTAAAGGCTCAAGAGAGGAGCAGAGAGAGGCGAAACACTGGTTGGATTTGATGCACTGTGTTGATATTTAACACTTCAGAATGTGACTGGAGAGCGGGTTAAGCACTTACAGATAGACTTACACCCATATCCTACAAACGCACAGACCCTCAAAGTGAGTTTCAAATCTCCAGATTACTAACACATCAGCCCTCATATTTTTGCATACAGCAAATGATGCATGACATGACTGATATTGAAAAATCTGTAAGGTTTATTGTATGTTTTTTTCTCTCTCTCTTCTGGAAACATCTGTAAGTGAACACAACATCGTTTCCGTTAAAATTCCTACATTTTACCTTCTTAAATGGCCTTCTACAAGACGCTCCTCCTGTGTGAAAAAAAAAAAACTTCGGTGACATATTTTATATCACTTTTCCTCTCAAAGCATCATTCTGCCTTTTTTTTTTGTAGGAGACGCTTGTGAACTATGATGTGTATTGTGTACGTATTTTTTCCTTGTTGTCGGATACGGTGGCGGGCCTGCGCACATTTGCATAGCCTCCTTTGCAGTGTTCTCATGTCTCGCAGCTGTGGCAGGCGTGTTTTTTTTTTTTCCTTTCTGTTTTCTTGCATGAGATCACAAAATGGTGACAAGGAAAGTTTGGGTTTTTAGCCTGTCTGATGCTCTGTGCTGATTAGCCTTGCCTTGTGCTTCTTGTTCATTTTCTCCGTAATGGCCCCGTGAAGAAAAAAAAGGCATAAAGCAAGGCAGATTTCGAAAACTGTTGAGATGAAGAAAAAAAAAGAAGGCTACTACATCTTTATTTGGGGGAGGGTATCAAAAATAATGACCCTTCTAATTACTGTTATTCTGACGCTAATCGCTAGCTCTCACTGAATACCATGTGTTTCTTGATCCGGCTGATAACAAGAGAAAAGAAAACAAGGAGAGGCAAGTGCCTACAGTCAGTGGTGTATAAATCAAGTGTGTATGTATGTGTGTTTTGGACTCCGCTCCAGAAGCTTATCCTCTCCATCTTTGCTACTTTTTAGGTTTTTTGTTTTTTGTTTTTTTGGCTTGCTTTGGGAAAGTGCAGGCTGCGTAGAAGGGGGAGGGAAGCTGGTTCACAAGGCCTCAGCCACTCAGCGCAGAGACATGCACCAATTCCCTCTGCACCCTCTCCAGCTGCACCGTTCACATAACCTCGCCTGTCCCCTTCGGCTAATGATAGCAGAACCCGTCTCTCCCTCCTCTTCCTCTCCCTCCCTCCCTCCATCATCCTTACTCGCACCCACAGTCTTTTCCACTCCCTTACACCACTGCTGGGCACACATCCCTCATTCCCTCTTCTGTGAACTTTGCTTTCCCTTTTTGTTGACATGAGTGTGTTTTCCGAGCTATTGGCCCTCCTTTTTTTTCTGTCTTTCTCCACCCTGAGAAAAGTCCTGAGGTCGTTTGACTCCGGGATGGACTGAGAATGCAAGAGAGACTACTCACTCTGCGAAAAATCCCCCCTGACTGATCCTCATTCCTTGCTCGCACAGATAACTCTACCGCGGTTTTTCTGTCGTCGTCGTTTCCTCCGACATATCCCTGACTCTGCTTCAGTGTGCCTCGATCTGCTCCTGGCTGCAGCGCTTGGGCCAGCGCTCCTGCTGCGCATTATCCCAAATAAACAACTCATTACACATGTAATTAACCGAGGGGGCTATTGCAACAGCGGAAGCTAATCCGTGCTAACATTTGTGGAGGATGGAGATGCAGGGGGTTTTGTGTGTGTGTGCGTATGCGTGTGCGTGTGTGTGTGTGTGTGTGTGTGTGTGTGAGGGTGGTTATGTAGCATAGAGAAGAAAGAAGAGGGCAATTGAAATAAATCAAATCCACATCCCACTGGAAATTAACAATTGTTCTTCCTTTTCTATTGCACTCACTGTCTCTCTTGCACGCGCTCTGCTGTGTAGGGTAATCCCTAAGGATTTCACATTGCTCTTGTTTTCTGAACAATCTGAGAAATGGGTCATCAACATGCTGCATGGCAGCGTTCTGCTAGGAAAAAAAAATGAAAATAAGGCACTTTCCTTGCTTGGTAAGAAAAATCATGGCCAGATTAATTAACACACAAAGGCGCAGACAGTGAGATGGATAAATGAGAGAGAGGAGGTGGGTGGATTAAAAAGACTGCCTAGTTACTACGAAAATGCAATAGAGCCTGATGAGGGCACTTGATTTTAATTTCTGAAGATGCACCAAGTTAGTGAGCCTGGGCCTGAGAGCACGGAGAGGAAATACCTAAATCAGGACGCTTGTTTCAGTGCAGTTTTTCGTTCCCTCAAAAGCAGAGGCGTGGCCTGAAACAAAACACCAAACACTGTGTGTATTTAGTCAGATGTATTTATTCCAAAGGTGACAGGAAGTGGGCACGGGGCCGTCGTCCACTCTGTATCTCTATCATTCGGGTTGTGTCTCTGTCTCTGTCCTTCTAGCTCATCATGATTCACTGGCCTAAAGAACATCCCTGGAGGAGACACGTACAGAGTGTGCGAATCTGTAAGGACCGTTTCAAAGTGACATTCAATCTCGCTACGCTGTTAAGTCCAATTCAGAACACTTCCCACATGCTAGACTACTAAAGGAGATAAAAATAATAATAATGCTCTCACAAAGCTGTTTACACCCAGTACATGTGAACAGCATTTTATTTTCAGCCAAACAGATATTAATATTAAGCCACACCCTGAAATGTCTTCAGAGTAAAAACACAAAGCTTACATCATATTCTATCATAGTGTTTTCCTGGGGTGGGCGTAAATAACAAAAATACAGCACAATGCTTGAAGACGCTTACACGGTACTCTGCGCGTATACTTCAATCTTTGGTTGTACTGAGGCTTGCCACCAAGTTGCAAAACGCGCAATGCGCCAACAAAGCGATGCCAAATTGTAAGAACCGTATGTTTAATCAGCTTTATAATATTTTATTCATGAGCTTGTTGCCTTCACGCTCTACACAGCTGGCTGAAAACTCTTTAAGAAGTTTGCAGTGTTCTACATATACACATGATCCCCACAATGCGTTCGCAAAAAAGCATAACGTGATGTAATTTCTTGCAATAACAGCAGCATATTGTCATATCACCCACACCTAGTGTATAGGTGGTGGGTGAGCAACTTAGCAAGCGGATTTCAGTCCGCAGAGTTTATGAAGAAATGGAAATAAATGTTTCTTGTCTATAAATAAATAAGGCATGTTGTGGACATGAAACTGATTGCGTCTATGCGAGTTCTTTGCTTCCTTTATTAACACCTCTTTTAAAACAGGCAGGGGTGGTTTATGTGGTTGGGAAAAATTGTAGCACGTATATATAAAATGAGCAAGACCAAATGAGGCACATGAGAAACAGGAAGAGAGGGAGAAAGAGGCGAGAGAGAGAGAGAGAGAGAGAGAGAGAGAGAGAGAGAGAGACGCGGCTGCTGGATGTCAGCGGAACTGTTAAGGTAGCCAGAGTCTCGGCATGTATCCCCTCACTTCCTCGGCTATTTATAAACCTATTCGCAGCTCTGGTCCAAAAATAATACAGCCACCATTTTTAACTCAACAATACTGCGAGCTCACACAGGTAGCCACTGGCGCGCACACGGGACGAGCCGGGCGTGGGCGAACACGAGGGGAGAAAAGTCAATCGCACGGCTGAGATATTTCTGTCGGGACGGCACTGTTTAGGAAGCACAGGCCGCGGGCAAGCTAGTAAGCTTAATACCGTGCCCGTGCTACCTGCACTCTGACACTGGTGTTCCCTGATTGTCAGGGTTGAACACACACGCATCACAAACAAACACACACGGTTATAACCACACAAGGTTATTTGTTTTTCCACTGGGGCCTACAGGAGCAGCTGCAGGTGAACGCAACCACCCCCGCAAGTCCACTCATTCAGAAAGAAGCAAGGTCCCTCTCACTTTCGCATCTCTCTCTCTCTCTCCCCTTCTCTCTTTCCTTCTTTTTGTATTTTTTTATCTTTGCTCTTATCATTCTCTTCTCTTTACTGCTCTCCCAGCAAACCTTGAAGTTTCAAATGAAGTGCTCCTCTCATTCATTATGCATACAACTCTGCGCTGCACATTTCCTCTCTCTTTCTCTCTCCCCCCTTCTTTCCTTCTCTCCTTTTCCAGACAGTGCATCTGTAATAAAATTAATGACATCATTGGCTGCACTTTGGAGGAACTACTGGAAGAAAAGTCATACATCAAAGTACACTGCAGACAAGAAAAGAAAGAAAGAAAGAAAGAAAAAAGAAAGAAAGAAACAAAGAAAGAAACAAAGAATCTCACAGATATCTCACATCTTTATTAAGCTATGTGCCCACTCTATTTTCAAACGCGAAGAAATAAATGATGAACAAGGTGCAAAGTGTTTGTCGAAAAACAATTGTTGAAAACAATGATTTTGAAGGACAGAGTGCAAGTCAGCACTGATCGATTTAAATCCACACTCTGAAAGGTCTGCTCTCTTCCTCAGCAATTTTATAAATGCAAAAATGTGTGAAGTATATCTGTACAACTATAATGGAAACTCAGATGTTCGTCACATAGGGATGGGCGAGACATTTTCACAATACATGATATATACTGTAGCAAAAGATATTTAGTTTTGCTAAATAAGCGCCAACATTAGTGACCTAATTGAAATAAATCTAAACGAATCTAAGGATATTTTTATTTGACTATGACGGAAGTAAATGAAACGTAAGAAAAAGGAATTTAAACATCTAATCAGTTACTTGTTACCTTAACAATGGAGATAATCAGTTTTACAGTAGTGCAGTCCATAACCACTTCTCAGAAAAGTCATTTATGACAATTCTATAGCGCCGTGTTGCTCTCGACGTTTCATAGTTGTCAGAGAGTAAATCTCATGGAGTCAAACAATTTCATTGATTTTAAAAAACTCTATTAATCAGCTAAAGTATAAATTAAAGTTGCTCTCTCTCTCTCTCTCTCTCTCTCTCTCTCTGTGCAGATTTAAGGCCACAGCAACCTGAAGGAAAGAGCCAGAAGCAAAAGCAGAAGCAGAAGCAGAAGCAGGCTGATTTGATGGGCCGCGAGGTGACAGCCTGTTGAAGGGCCCTGTACAGCAGCCACCCCAAACACAAAGGCATGAAGTGTCATAACGCCAGCCCCTCACACGCCTCTCCGCTTTCTCTCTCCCTCCTTCCTTTTCTTTCTCACTCCCTTCTTCTGCCCCACTCACAGAGCACGTCCACTGCTGCGCATCTTTTTCTCTTGCCACTCCAGTCCCCTGCTTCGATGACAGGGTGTTGCTGATAAAGCTGCAGATAGAAGTATATACAGGTGTGTGCTGCAAAAACATGCGAAAACCCACCCACAAACTGAACAAAAACTTTACCTTTTAACTCTACACTTAAACTGGAAAGGTGATTCACGTTTGCCGTGTTTCATCCCAGTAGAGTTACTCAGTAAACTGACTACAGTACGTGATAAAATAACTGCGTCACGACCTCCTTTTGAAGAAAAAAAAAAGAGGCTCAAGGGCCTCCACCTTCCGAGCCCATTGTGGAGACAGGATCTACTAAAAATATCCTCCGCGCTGGTCTGACGGCGGCTCTTCAGATGGATGCTGCTCCTGGCCGAAACACAGAAGGCCCTCTGTCCCCCTCCTTCACTCCCACCAGAGGATGTTACAGAGTGACAGGGCTATGCTGCCCCCACTGACAAAGATAAATTACATTCACTGGAAAATATTTCAGCATCCCCCCTCTAATACCCCTCCATACACACTTCCTTCTGCATATCTTTTTTTTTTTTTTTTCATATTTTTCAGCATTTCTTGGGCATTAGCCAGCACAGCGACAGTTCTGTGACATGCTACTGCTTCGCCTCGAGTCTCCCTTGCTGAAAGGTGCACTTGACACATACGCTACGCTGAATACGTAAAAGAAGGTGTGGCAGTACTACGAGGGTTTCGCCAAGTGTTCGGGATAACCATAAAGCCAGGATCTCAGGGAGCTGTTTCAAGCTTATATCTGAGATGTCATCTGATTTTAAGCCTTTAAGTTTTATTTCTTTGATAGGGTCAACTACCAAAAATAAAATATCAACAAACAGACACGGCCTCAAATGGGAGTCTGGCGCCTTTAATTATTGGATGCTCACATTGGCAGTAAGCACATATGCGTTAGTGGGTAGAAAAAGGGAGAAAAAAAAAAGTAAATATTATCTTCTTCAAGGCTTCTGCCTATAGGCTTGATCCAATATTTAAACAAATTCTTATCTCAGTGTTTCTCTCTTATCTGCGCCCATTCTTCTCTCCTCTCCTCTCTCATAACTGTGCACATTCGGACATCACTGGTAATATTACATAGTGGTGAGGAAAGCCAGAAGTTTTGACTTTTCAGACCACCCAGTGCCATGCATGCGCGTGTTCACAGAAGGCCCGGGAGCAAACAGGAGGTTCCTTCAGTACTTTACAGTGCTAGGTCGAACGAAACTTCTGCCGTACTCTTAGTGCAGCGAGATTCAGGGCTCAATGTGGGTCGTATGGATGAGAAAACTGAAGTCATGCTGTCTTCATAACAACGTACACATTCACTCACACATCAATACGCACCGCCTTCTCTATCACACAGCCTCTTTCAAGTAGGCTCTGTCGTCTTTCACAGCTCTCCTCTGTCTGCGCGTACACAAACACAGACAAAAATGTACCAAACTCCTGCACAGCCGTGCCGCCCACCCCACCTCCCCGCACGCACCTCACAGGACTCCACCCAAGCGCATGCACTAACACACACACACGCACACACACAGCAATGCTCTATAACAGGAGAATGACCCTGTAACACATGGCAGAGTGTCACAAATAAGCACTTCTCAGGTATACACTATGCAGAAATATTCTGAGTTATGTTTTACAATGTAAGCAGACATCAAAGGCTGTTTAATTCCACTGTGATCTTGCAGACATCCCTTACGAACAAAACCGATTCTCTGTTCCCTGTTACACTGAAAGAACATTGCCAGGCATCACTGTTAATTAGATAAAGGCAAATGGAGTGTCGAAGTCACCAGTACAGGATTATGTAGTTTGAGTACATTTTCCCTAATGCTGATGCATTGTACCCATTCAGGCAAAATTACTGGTCTCAAGTAGGCTTCTTCGCGTTGTGTGAAAATTAAAACAATGATAATACAATACTTCAAAATATTTTTTTTAATAATTCAATAAATTTACACAAATCTTAATAACAGCTCCTGTAAACAAGCTTTGATAATGAATTAAAACTTTACTTTTTTTCTTAGACTGACTTAATCACCTGTTTGCTCTGGAAACTTCTAAGCCTCTAAGCTTAAGCATTAAAAATAAACATTCGCTAACCTCGAAGGCAAAGATCATAGACTGACGGCAAGGCACTCGAGATAAATTCTGCTCAATCGACAGTGAAAATCGTTCGGGTTTAACAAATACATTTCACTCACATGTGCCACCATGAAGTACTTTATAAGAAGGCTCCCCTTTGTGCAAAAGATAAATATGCAGTCACAAAAACTGCAAGACACACTGATTTCCTTACCTCTGGGCAAGAAAAGTGCAATTACTTCTAATTACTAATTACCACTAGATCTTGCCAATCTGAAATCGCAAATGGAAACATTTTTGTAAACTCTTCATGCCCTTGACAAACATTTATGGACTATTCGTAAACTAAACTGTGAAGCATAATAACGTGAGCCATTAAATAGTTTGATTCTGATGATGTTAAGTTTAAATGGAAAGCGTTTAAAGATGAACAGGAATGCCTGTATGACACTCTCTCGCTAATTAGACATCCAAGCACAATTACAATTATTTAAAAGATAATCAGTAGATTAAAACAGAGCTACTGCAAAAATCTGAAGAGTAGAATCCCCAGCAGGTGTTACACTGTTACCGTATTGTAAGACAGATATTCACTGTGTGACCCATGCCCCTGACAATCGGTTTAGGTCCTCTAGCCAATCCTAGTGACACGTGTGGACCTAATCCCGCTCTTTGGGAGAACTAACTGTAAGGCCATGTTGTCACTGTTGGTTTTGTGAATCGACACTGGCAAAATCCCTAGTGATTTCCCGGAGACGACAGGTCTGAGGAGGACCTCTGTGTGTGTGTGTGTGTGTGTGTGTGTGTGTGTGTGTGTGTGTGTGTGTGTGTGTGTGTGTGTGTGTGTGTGTGTGTGTGTGTGTAAAAGAGAGAGGGAGAGAGAGAGAGAGAGAGAGAGAGAAAGCTTTTTGTATATCCATGTTAACATGCGAGTGTGTTCACCTTCCTCCTGGGCGGATTAGCCAAACACTAAATCCCAAGAGAACAACAGGTGAGACAAACATGCATGCATGTAGAGACACACACACATACACGCAAAGCCCAGCTTCATTGACTGCTCTTAGTTTGTGAGCATACGGGTTCACACAGTGTTCTTGAGGTCACATGTATATATATATATATATATATATATATATATATATATATATATATATATATATAGCTACAGTAGATGATGATTTTATTTTTTGTAAATATATATATATTCTACTGTAGCTTTACAGCCAAACTGTGTCGCCGAAAGTTTCAGTATAGATACGGTGCGATGCTCAAAAGTACTCTCACAATCATCTGACTTCATGACTCGGATCACGCATTACTCATAAACCTTTTTTAATTATTCTATCAAATGGTGATATTTTGTGGTAACCTGTTTAATTACAGCGTCAAAGGCAATAACAGAAATCAAACTCAACACACATGAACCGGAATATTATTACGGGCAATATTTATATTCGACTTTAATAACAAATTTTATGAACTTTACTGTTTGCAGATAAAAAGATAAAAATTTCAGGCCAAATTCCATCCTCACCTCATTATGTGTTTATATCTTTCTAACTTTATCTGTGACTTTTAGACACGTAAAGGTTAATACACGGATCATTACTATTGTAATGATTAGAGCAGTAATTAAAAAATTCGGTCATAACTATGGCATAGACGGTGTTTAAAATAAACATTTGCTTTTTGGCCTTTTCAAACACCATATTTTCATATACGCAGCTTTGTTTGAATTTATATTAAAAAAAAATATTAAATCATAATATTAATATTTAATTCAAATGAATTACAAAATAAATGTAAAAAAAATAAATAAGTGGAACTATTAACCAATTTAAATGACAAATATAACATCGTAGACAAGCCTTTTAAAATAATTTGTGTTTAATAAAAACTGATAAAACCTGGAAACATATAATACATTTATTTATCTCTATTAAAAAAAGACTAAATCTTCAGTAATAAGCACGTATTTTCATTGCCTGTTTCAATACTTTCAGTCCAGATAAATATAAAAAACTAATCTGAGGTACAAACTTTTTTTGCGTTTTCATGTGACAGAAATTGTTAACATAAACAGGTGTAGAGTTTTACCATGAATAAGTTAAAAAGGAAAAGATGTGAGCAGAGCAGTGTAACACCGGTGTGTGCTGTGACCCCGTTCGTCTCTCCCAGTTATATTCGTAATAATAAGGCCATTAACGGCGCTGTTCTACATTTAAATCATTTATTTTATATTAATCATCGGCTCTGAAGATATAATTCCTGTTTCCTCTTGGTGTTTTAAGCGCTCGTGTACTTCTTTCTGTCAGGGTCAGACCACTTACAGGCTTTTAAGCTAAGTTTTCCTCCCGAAAAATAGGCGAAGTGTCTACTGTATTTTGTGCTAAAAATGCTAATTTAGCGGCGCGTGAGGGCTGCAATGTAACGGTCGCCGCACGAGAGCCTAACAACTTTTATTTGGAAGTGGCACGCGCGAGAGTCTACTCAGCTCCTGGATAACTCTAACACTAAAACACACATACACACGTTACAGTGACAAGACACACAAACTGTAACTCGTAAGAAGTATGGACGCAAACATTGTTATTGTCATTGACATGTGACGTTACTTACTTCATTCTGTATGAAATGTAGCCGGTGGAGCGTCCGTCCTTCCCGCCGGAGTGACAGAACGCGGAAAGGCGTCTTGAGAAACCGGGGTGTACTTGGGACCTTCGCTTAGCTTTTTTGTTGTTTTTTGTTTTTTTGTTTTTTAAATCCACCACGGATTTGGAAGAATCTCAAAAAAACAAAACAAAAAAACAAAACAAAAAACAAAGAAGAGAAACACAAACAACACGCCACGCGGGCAAGAGTGTCGCTTTGTGTGAACCGAAAACGGCAGCGGGAGTGTCGCGTGAAGCTGGTGTATATGTGTGTGTTTAAGTGTGTATGTGTGTGTGTCTCTCTCTCGCGCCGTTCGCGTCTACCGGTAGAGGCTGCAGCTGAAGGATGTTCAGCTCTGCTCCGCTCGTGCACTTCTCTCCCCCTCAGTCAGCGGCGCGTGCCTCTCCCTCGCCCTCTCCGCGCCACGACAACTAATCGGGTTTACTCATGAAGTGGGGGCGGGCTCACATCACATCACTCCCGTGTTTTAATGAACGCAAAAAAAAGAAGAAGAAAAAAACTCCTAATAACGCATTATTATCTCCATCCATCTACCCATCTATGCCTCATACCTGGTGAAGAGTGTGAAGCATGCTCTGGACACCTTTTTAATACATTGCTGATGGCCTGAAGTTTTATACACAAGTGTACACTTTCACAAATAAAGATCTTAAAATGCACTGTGTACTGGTACATCTTTTGCACCTCTCTGATACAAGTTATAATAAAAGATTAATTCCTGGCCCTTAAGGACATTAAGGGTCCTGTCCTGTGAGAGTGGTTTGTAAGAATGTCTTTTGTTTACAGAGTGTTCTGTGTGAGTGCTCATTAAGATTGTGTTATGTTTGCACTCATGTGGTATCTGTCATTAGGGTTGTGTAGACTATAACTCTGTCACTGTTGTGTTTATGTCCAGCACTGTAGTTTAGTGCTTTTGTGAGTGTACTGTAAGTATGCACTTTAAACCCGAAAACATATTCTTTGTATGATCAAGCATTTGTAGCTGGCTCTAATTTTGAACCTGGTTCTCATTAAAGGTACCACTATACCCACACAGTCACACACCTTGCCAGGTACGTATAAATTAAACACTAAAGAGTATAACACAAGATGAAAGTGTGAGTAAAAAAGTAAAAATAATACAATAATTACTTTACTTACTCTGTGTGTGTGTGTGTGTGTGTGTGTGTGTGTGTGTGTGTGTGTGTGTGTGTGTGTGTGTGTGTGTGTGTGTGTGTGTGTGTGTGTGTGTGTGTGTGTGTGTGTGTGTGCAGTTAATGCAGCACACAATGTCTGTTGAATAGGAACTCTTGCCACTGGAGTATGGTTTAGTACCTTCAGTGGCTTATCTCTGACCTGGGAAAGCTACTGCTGTGTAGTGTACATTTCAAACTCATATAAAGACCCTGACTGTTACTTTGAGTATATGTGTATGTTATTCACCTAATTGTTTATCTTGCTATTATAACAAAAACACATAAGGGCCCAGGAATAATTTGCACAATGAACAGCAGGGTGTCTTTCATTTCAGAAGAGGACAAAAGACAGACAAAAGTGCATGCATATGGTGCATGCATACTTTAGAAAAGAAATAATTGGCACTGAATTACACAACACAAGTCCTAGGCTTTCATTAACACATTATTATTATTATTATTATTATTATTATTATTATTATTATTACACGCGGTAGATACCATCCTTTCCTAGAGACATTGAAATCTTTTTAATGACTGTTTCCAGGTTTTTATCTCCATCCCCCAGCTCATCTTTTAACAGGTTTCCTTTATCTCCTTTGATTACAGCTGACACAGATACTAAACATGAATGACCATGCTGAGATTCAAAAACATTGACTGGGTTAATATGCAAAAGACAAGTCATGCTGAGGTTAATTAAGAGCCTGGGATATTTCATACATGACCACAGACTTAGTTTTTACTAAGTTTGTATAATAACACTGAGAGGATGATGAGAGAACAGAAACCATGATTGTAGTAGTTCTTTCAGTTCCTCCTCAGATCCCGAAAACAATGATGTGTGTTTCTATATTTCTTCACAGAAATATTGCATTGCTACATCCAGCTTCTATGTTTCTAGTGTAATTCGGTGACAGACAAGCTAGAGTCAGAGGTAAAACATCAAACAGGTTAATGAATTAAACAAGGCAGGTAATCTGCCTGACAGACTGCAACCGGACCTGCTGATATCAATTTACACGGGATCCCACCTCTGGGTCGCAACTCCTACTGAGCTTGAGAAGCCTTTCCTCTTGTTCTTCAGGCGTGCAAATCAATAGGTTGTGGTTTCAGCAGCTACTGAGCTGCTTTAAACCTCACAATCCTTCCACAAGATCTGCCCGGCTTATAATGTACACCTAAAGTGTTAATGCTAATTAAATTTCTGTCAGTTTCATGGGTTGTAAAGCACAGGCGGTGATATAAGGCAGTTATTAGTTGACTTTCCTGTGAATTTGGAAACTTTATGTCTCACCCACCACATTCGTAGTTCCTTCAGCTCAATCACTCACTCCTCCAGATCGTCACGCATGCAGCCGCCCTAGAAACGCCTTTTGGATTTCAGCTTGCGCTCGCGCTTGTCTTGGTTGGCATCTGGCAGAGAAGGAAACAAGAGGAAGAGCCAAACAAATTATTCTGTAGTAGGGTTCAGGTTGCTCGGTATAGACGGGTCTACGGGAAAATGCTGAGCTGTCTTGTGCATACAGTAGGTATGAGGTGAGAAGGACCAAGATGAAATCAATGTGAGAAGAATATCTGTGCTTGCAATGCTCAGATTTGATTTTCTTTAACAATTCCTTGGACACAGAACATGGTTTGTCAGAAACGATGGCCGTATCTTTTATGATCTCTTTATCTAGTTGTATAACTGAAACCTGGGGATCTGCATAGTTAAACTCCTAACAGGATCAGGTTTATCATCCTTAGGTATTTCTTTGTGTGAACCGTGTGTTAGTGATCCTACACCAGAGCCTTGATTCCTAAGAGACCTCCTCTTCCTTCTTCCATTTGAAACTGTCATAATTGTAACAGAAAAAAAAAAATATTATGGTAACATGGCAGAGTACAATAATCTTTAGTTCATATCTTGATCATAAGAACATGTCTGTAAGGGAGCTTAAAAATGTCTTAGGATCATGTCACTGTCAAACTTCTTCTGCTTTTACAGTACTTGTAAATACATCTGATAATATGTTATTATGATCAGGTCTATGAATTTCTGTGCATCCTACTCATTTAACTCTCTGCAACAGGGACTATTATATTATTAAAAATAATGCAAACAAAAGCCAGTTGTGTCAGCCAGTGAATAATCTGGTTAAATGTTGAAATTGCCTCAGTTGATAGACTGAAATACACTTACAAATTCTGCATGCATTCTGCATGTCTCATATGCTATTAATATCCATACTGTAGATCCAGAAATTTAACCTACACACGGTGAATATTATGTGAGATTTTAGTCGTCCAGAAAAGAATAATATTTAAAGCACCCCATAATTCGTATATATATATATATATATATAATTTTTAATTTTTTTATTTAAATCTTGCCACTGGAAACCACTGGAGGTGTTATTGTGTCATTGTGTTGCTCTTCAGCTGGCCAGTCATTATACATCATGCACATATTATTAACAGGACATTGCTTAATGGGGTTTGTTGGAGGAAGAAAGAAGAACAAGGCTCCTATTTCCTTAGAATGTGATAAACATCAGTGTATTCCTCTCAGCAAACAGAAATCATCAAGCGTGTGTTTGTACTGTGTGTATGTGCATGTGTATAATCTGCTCATGTGAAAAGCAATCTGGCTGTCAAAGCTGATAATGTTGTCAAGCGCTCAAATCAGAGTCTTCACACTGAGCAGTGCAGCACTGGAGAGACAACAGCGAGATTACACACATCTCTCTCTCTCTCTCTCTCTCTCTCTCTCTCTCTGTCTCTCCTTTTCCCCCCTCCCCACTCGTTCTTATATCATCTACAGACTGGTGACAAATTAGAGGAAAGCCAACATTGGTTGTCTTATTAAGGTGTCAAGTTGTAAAAGTTTCTGGAGCTTTATTGGATCTCCAATGAACACTAGTCTTCTAAAAGAATTAATATCCTTTTAATACTTCTAAACCACCCATGGATACCTTGTGATGGGTGGGGACATCTTGGAAGAGACCACTCCCACCAGGATAGAAATGTTTCTTTACAGGATAAACATGATCAGTTGATAATTGTGTAGTAATATGTAATAATTCTTTTTCTAAGAGTACAAACCATGCCAGCAAAATGTCTCACTGTTTTCTTCAACATTTCATTAGTTAGAAGTTAATAAGATAGATAATCATTTTAATAATCAAGGTAGATAGATAAATAGATTGATGATGTACATATGCTTTGCTTTTTCTCCCCCACTCACATAGGTGAAAATCATAATAATGCTATGATTCTAGAAGTAGACCAAAATAGCTTTCCCATCTGTGCACTTGTAAATACTTAAGGCTGTCAGAGTTTGCGCAATTAATATCAAACTCATGCAAGCAGGCAAGCACCTGACTTACTATTATACCCTTTGATTGTAATAATAATAATAATTATTAGTGACCAATATAGGCAAGTGAGGGAAAAAGTTAATTATGACTGTTTAGGATTTATTAAAAAATAAATACTTTATTATTTTTGTAATGTTTTGTGCATTACTGCAATTCTAATGCATCTCAACAACAACAGCAACAATGCTACCTCATTTCTAATAAAATACTTTGGAACATTCTAAAAAAAAAAATAATAATAATAATAATAATAATAATAAATAATAATAACAAAAAAATATATATATATATATCGGTATTTAAAAAAAAAAATATATATATATATATATATATAAAATATATATATATTTTTTTGAAAAGCACTTAATTGTCAAAAGTGCAAAACATACTGTTTTAAACATTAAAGTTAAAAAAAAAATGTAGTAATTAGCATGTTCTGCTGGGCAAACCGCACATCCATCAATACCACTCCTTTGATTCATTATAGATGAACTATGAGCTTTGCAACACCTTTGTTCAGGTTGTCGCCCTTGTTTCAGGCTCTGTGAAAAAAATAAGTCTTGTGGTGTTCTAGTTAACTGAACAATGGTGAAGTCTTTATCTCCCTTGTCAGTACACCTGTGCATTGTCCCACTCACCCCAAGACCCTGCCACTATACAGCTAGACCCAATGATGAAAATACTTTTTCAAATTTCAGAAAGTTTTCGTCTTGTTATAAACCTAGGATTTATAAATGGTGCTTTTTTTTTCCTTTTGGGAGTTGCTAAATAAGTTAAAGGAGTTTGAAAATGAGCTTAATAAACTCTTCAGCCAGCGGGGGCAGTCTAGAGCTTTCCGATTCTGTCCATCAAGTCAACACCTTAGAATGGAAATAGTTTAACTGATGTCATTCAATAAGTTATGTTTTTTTTTCTTATCAGGCTACAAATAACATTCAGTATGCTTTAAAAACTCTGAATATTATATGATCCAACAAATTCATGTATAAATGCATAGAAATAAATACATTTTTACATGTTAATCAATCTGCGAGTTATCAAGATCACGACTTAAGATCATTAACCTGACGTTTTCATTTATAAGTATTGAAAGGCAAAATATAGTTGCAACTTTGACTTAAAGTAAATTTTCTGGATGGCCCAAAGGGGGTATGTTTTTTCGCACAAAAGTCATTAACAGAGCTATGAATACAAAAATAAGGAGACAAACAAAGTAAAGAATAACTGCAACCTTTCTGTTTCATAATCAGGTACTAAAGCTGCATTTAGGAAATAACATACATAAACTTTAATGTTTTATGGGAATATACATGTTGTGTAATTGGCTTTGAAATCCAATTTGTAACTTGCAGCAGCCAGAAGCAGCTGGATAAAGTCTCTTTATTCACCCCTTTCCAAGTCTAATATTCGAAATCCATGGCCAGGTCAGAAGACATCATCATCATCGAAGGCAAATTCATAAAAACTTGAATACTAGGTGACTTGGAAAACATGGAGCATGACCTGCATTAAAATGACCGCAAGCAAGATCACAGGTTTATAATAATGTGCTCGTTGTACTGTATATTAATGTGGTATCATTTATACATAATAACGGCTTGTACGGCAAGCTCTCCACAAACTCCACAAGTGGATTAAATGCATAAAACGTCCCTAAAAATACATTTTCTTTAGCATTTTATAGAAAGCGACGCCATTGTCAGCATTCTGTAACCATGCTAGATTCGTTTTTTTTCTGTTATCTAAAAGAGGAATGTCTACGGCACAGAGAACTTTGTTCTTCTCAGTCACATAAAAAGCTGAATTTATTTTGTCTTTCAAGAGAGGAAACAAGCGATACTAGTAAGGTGATCTGTGTTTAGACCTGTTACAGGGTGGAGATAAATGTTATGCGAACTTTAAATGTAACTTAGACATGTCATGCTTGAATACGAGGGAAACGTTCAAGTCAAACCAGGACTTGTGATAAAAAGGTGTAGCAAAGTGGTACCGCTAGCAAAATGTTGGCATAAGTGCATTAGTGTAGCAGGGGATTATATAGAGAAATAAAGTAATAGTAGGAGTTTTTATTTTCATATGTGTATTATTCTCCGCAGTCAAAAATCCCAGTTTGACTTGAACACCCCAGTAAATAAAAATCTTTGGTGTTCGCAAATTGCTTTATGCTTTATGAGGACCAAAACTCTTTCACAACATGTTGGACGTGTTGATCTTCTTATAATAGCACGTATCATCATGTTTTACAGATCATTTTAAGAATCTGGAGCATTGCATTCAAATTACCTTGTACAAGGCTTGTAAACGTATCAAGAAGAGTTTTATGGGGCAGTGCTACACAGGCCCTTATTTGGTGTTAAATAAGGGCATCTTTGAATTAATTAAACATGAGCTAAATATTCTTGGTACTGAGTGCAAGCCTGATTGGGTTAAAGGGGTTAACATTTAGATAAATTACTAATTTAAGATGGTATTTCCAACTAGTAGGACTTCAGTTCCAATTTTCCCCTTTTGCCAGCCATTGTAGCCAACAGTGGTTCGTGGCAATACTGTTACGGTAAAAAAAAAAATTTAAAAAAAGGACAACAGCACACTGGTGAATTCATTAATATTATAAAGTCACATTGTGATCACTGTATTGCCAGATCATTCAGGATACCACTCTTTAAATCTGTGCTTGTCCTTCACTTGGCAGAGCATGGACGGTCCACATGACAACACTGTCCTTTGAGAGCTGCCAGCTTGATTTGCTGCTGCTGTCGCTACATGGCTAACATACACATATGGAAACTCTTGAAGACATCCAAGTCAAACTTTGCATTAAAAACTTCCATAAATCTGCTCAAATATATTTTGACCTACAGTGATTCGTACTCCCATCGAGCATGATGCTGAATTTGTATGTTGAACACGTATCATTGTGGTTGATGTGTCTTAATTAATATATCAACATGTACGGTACGTTGAGTTCACCTTAACTTCGGTCCAGATGGTAGGTTAGTGTGCATCTATTTCCAGCTTATCTCCGAAGTGCAAAAGCAGATCATGAAGACTTCAGTGTTTATGGAGACTGAAAGTCTGGGTTCATCAGGCAAATATGTCTGAAGTCCTCTTAGTTAGACAGTGTCTCCATTTCATCCCGAAATTGCCTCGGGTCCTGCGGCTGTTCCATTCATAGCTATTCGTCTGTATTATTTGGATATTTTGTAATATTACAGTTCCTATTTGATGATGGTTGCTATCCATCTTTACTATTTTATGAAAATGCATCAGCCTGCAAGCTAACGTATTGTTACCACCTTGTCTAGTATAAGATATTCTTTCATTTAAAGGACAATGTACTTTGATGTATGCAGTGCTTTTCCAACCCTTAGTTTTAGCCTAGTATTTGTGAAAATGAGCTTAAATGCAACTAAACTGTATGATTCCCCAATAAAAAGTTCAGTTTATGTCCAAACTCTTACAATTATGGAACTTTTGGCTATTACAGTAAAAAAATAAAAAAAAAAAAAAAAATTCTTACTGTTAACAGTAATACTGCTTTGCCGTATTTGCCCTTAAGCACCACACTCTGAAAAATCCAGCCCTGCCAGACATACAAATGCTCGCAAGGAAAGTTTCTACAACTTCCTGAGTTCCTCTCCTTCTTTTTAGTGTAGTATGGTGGTTTCTTTGTATATTTTATCCTGAGACTCAAAGTTCCCCTTGTCCGCCGATTGCTTCAAATGAAAAGAAAAAAAAAAGTGGGGGAAAAAAAAACGCTTCTAATGATTTTTCCTCTTTTGAACGGTTGGAAAGTCATAAGCGAGGTGAAATCTGCACAATTGTTATATTGTTTTACTGGTTCTTTTTTTTTTTTTCCTTTTCATAATGGTGGCACTAAAAAAGATGCCAACATGCCACATTTTTCTGTCTCTAGACTTCAAGGGCCAACTGGTGTTTCCTGAGGTTGTGCAATGGCCTGACAGATGTTGTGTATTACGGACATGCAGTGGAAAAACCTACATATCTTGGCAAATAAACTAAACTGGCCATACATTACTTGCTGGAGCAGACAGTATATATATGGTACATGTGCTATAAAATTAGACCACGGTAAGGTAAATGGACTGTTTCAAATAAATCATACAAGCTTCTTTGAGGATTTTAATAATTCGCCATTTATTGTTGTCTGACATTTGAATGAAAGCTATAATACATTTTAAACATCTGTAACACCACCCTTCTATTTGCTTTTGCTTCTATTTGACCCCCTCCCCTGTCTTTTTTGCTCTCCCTGTCTGCCTCTTATTCTGCTTTTTCTGTGTTTCTTTTTCTTCCTTTCTTTGGCTGGCCACAGAAGCACAGCAGTGAAATACAGTATATAAGGGGCTATTGTGCTGCTTTAACCCAACTGCTCCCGACACCCTTCAGGTGGTAAAGAAAACTCTCCCCCTCTGCTGAATAATTCAGTCTATGGTGAAGAGTCAGTCTCATGTAGCTCCTCTCACCTTGAGCCTTGATTCCTGCTTGGCTGAGACACTACAGCCTTAAGGTCCTATGACCCCTGAGACGGGAACATATGTACTACAGGGAGTCTCACGGCACTGGATATTGTACCACAACCCCTCACAGCATGTAACGCACGCGTAGAAGTGTTCGAGCCGTCCGTTAATAGGCATGCTCAGAATGCGCGCGGCGGTTCGCTGACTTTACGATGACAGTTTGTGTATTTGTTCTAATGACTCAGGTACGTTTTTAATTCACTTGTAAAGATTTGCTTTGGATTTCCTTCCTACACCCTGCCAGGGCCAATAATTTGCTGTTCAAATAAATTGGAGTTGTGTTTGCGGTGAGATCCACTCACCCTTGATTAACGATAAGAATCTAAAGCCATCTGGGACCATTTGCTTGCTAGGAAAACTCAACTTTCCTCCCACACAGGCGATACGGAGGTTCTCTCGTAGTAAACGTAGACGGATAGGAACTCGCCGTGACACTGCAGTCAGACAAGCTCCCGTGCAGGGCAGATTGACAGAACCAGGCGCCGTCTAAACCACTTTGTGGCATCAGAATCACCCTTGACTCATTCTTATTCAAACAAGATCAGACATCAGGCAGGCAAGAGAGATTAGCCTGAGATCAAAAGGTGGAGAAGTTTCATGTTTTGCGAGTGCATGGTGAAGATGCGCAGGAAAGCAAAGAAGAAAGAAACAAACAGGGGAATTTGGATACAACCTTGTCTTGGAATATTAAATTAAAACTATGCAAGAGAGGGTTGCATGATTTCATCCTGATCCGATCAGGGGCCATGGTCTGTATGAAGTTTTCCATGTGTGTTTTCTTCAGGTTCTCTGGTTTCCTTCTACTGTACCTATTAAAACATCCTGGTGACTCTATAAAGTCCCGTGTGTGAATGAGTGTGTGAGGTACCCCAAGGTAAGGATAGGCTCAGGATCTACTGTACCATGACCCCGGCCAACAATGATGAATGAATGAATGAATACCTAGAGACAACAGAATTACAGTAACATGGCTGTCATCGCAGTCATACTTCAATACTACAGTATGGGAGAAAGTTATTTTTTCCCCCCTATTTCATCCCCATGACTGTTTCCATGTGTTTAATATGTCATAGTTAAGTAGAAAATTGTGTTAAACATGAAATACTTACTTGACAGACTATAATATGGGCCGTGTAACTTAAGAAGGTGGCATCTGGATCTGCAAAAGGCAACATGGTCACCACTGCAAAAGCCACATGCCGACTAGGATTAATATAAATAGACGGGGGGGGGGGGGGGGGGGGGGGGGGTTCCTCACTGTTTCAACAACAGGGTTTCATGATTAATGGGTGTATTTAGTCAAACAGGACAGGTTTTGCTTTGGAGTTTTAAACACGGCTACTGTTCTACTATCATGGTCACCTGTTTGTATAATCAGCAGTTAATACTAGAACCAAAACTGTCCTGGAAAAACAGCCGGCTCATTCTCAGCCGCTGAAAATCATCGATCAATACAAGCCTGAAAAAGGTAAGCACATAAACACAAACACGAACAGTATTCCTACAGCGCTACTGTCGAGGCGCCAGATAGTGACTCAAAGGGCCAAGAGAAGATCGACGGCAAAGAGCGCACCTTTTTAGCTGTAAGAAAACAACAGCGCTCTTCCCCAGCCGCCGTTCTGATCAAAGATTTGTGTGACGGAGGGGGAAGCTTTCAAATGAGGAGCTGGGGAGCTTTTGTAAACTGGGTCATAGTTGCCTTGCCTCTGTCTCCTAGGGGAAGCGACACGGCACTGCCTGAACACCCAGGAAGAAGGGATTAGATGACAGAGATCTTGTCGGTGGTACATCTTCCAAAAATGCTGCATCACAAATATAATTCCGTGAATGTAAATAAAGCTTGGGTATGTTCATGGGGGTGGAGAGTGATTATAATATTAATTATTATTATATATATTTTTCATTTGATTTACATAATCATGTATTGTAATCACATTTTTTATAAGGTTATACAGGGTGGGTGGGGGGTAAATTTAATACTAAGGATCAAAAAGACTATTTAATCATTTCACATGAAATAAAATCAAGTGCATTTTTTTTTTGAAAAAAAAATGTAGAAAAGAAAAATTCATAACACTTCACTCAGGCAATTGCAAAAGGTGCATGCACTTAATTAGTACCTAAAAAACCTTCAGAAATGTTCTCAATATCTTCTTAGGTCACTCTTACCTCTCCTAAAACTTTTATTTCAGCAGCTTTCCTTCAGATACAGATAGAGTAGAGAATGTTCAATGCCATGAATAATCCTGAGCTTCACGTATGTGAAAGTAAAAGAAACTTATTTTTAGCTTTATATTTTATATTTCCATAACACCTTCTGATGTTCCCATGTCAATATAAGACCTCGGCAGCAAGCGTACAGTTTAATATATTTTTCTATGCTAGTTTGGGATTCATATCATCGAACTTTCTGTACTGTAAGATATAACCGCAGCATCCTGCAGTCAGCGAGGCTGCTATAACACTAATTGACTCTAGGGTATTAAAAAATGAAAAGAAAAGAATCCCCACAAGTCACACATTTTCACGATTGTAAAATAAAAAATGTCGTGTCTTCACAGATACATGCTTAGATAATCAGAGATCCTTGTGTGAGTATCTCATTAATTTAGTTTTAATTCTAGCTCCTAAAACATGATAGATATAACAAATGTAGGCTATGGTCCCCATTATGAGTCCATTTTATTAGACTTTTATTATAACCATTTTTCACATTCCCATACGTTTCTGTTTTTTTTTTTTTTTAATCTTATGAAGCTTGTGGTCCGTCTTGTGTGTTCAGAATATATATAAACTTTGAGTAACGTACCCCAATACATACTGTACTGATACAGCATCACATTACTGTACTGAATAATTTCATGAAAAAAAGTTCTTGACATTTAATAATTGCACATTTTCAGAACAAAAAAAATTTCCAAACCCTGTACTTGTCTCCCAGCTGTATAATCCCAAATATGAATACTAGTCGCACCCTTAACATAACTACACCAGGACGGAATCTCAGTGTTTAGCTGTAATTTGGTGCCAGAACTTTCCACGGGCACAATTTCTTAACTCAGCTTAAGTGGAAGGAGGAAGGGGAAATTTGGGGGGAGAAAAACTCACCCGTGTCGCTTTCGTGCTTTTCCAGGAAGTCACACCCTCCAGTTCCTGCTGAGGGCCAGGTTAATCAAACATTCACTAGACTAGACAATATTTTCACAAAAAAAGAAATGTCCTGCATTAATTAAGCCAGACCAGCTGGCTTTGAACGGTAACCACCCGATTTGGGTTGTCTCTCCTGATCCTTTTTCGCCACTGAACAGGGTGTCATACACACACTTCGACATGAAGACCATACCCCCACCCTCCAGCCCGCAAAAACACACACCCTGTGCCAAAAAAAGCGACCTGTAAGATTTGGGGTCTGGAGACACAAGCAGTTGGCATTGCCCATTCTCCACCTGTTCATGCCACTCCAAGCCAGAGGGTATATTTAGTACTTTAGAGGTATCAGTATCACCCAGACCTTTGTCACTGGTGGAATTCATGCCCAGGATTACTGCTCACCCCTACCCCACTTTGACTAAAAGCATGCCAGAAAGAAACAAATCCACATTCTGTGAAATCCACTAACTGGGATATGTATATAGTTCATCCCTAACATTCAGCTAGGTTGATAGACGGCATTAGTCCAATTAAATTAAAACATGTTACCGTATAGCGAGCTATTTTTGTACGTTTTAGGTATGCCAACCCTCCGACCACAACTATCCAATGTCACATTGATCGGTTGTCATTTATTTACCCTTGAAAATGCATGCTTTAGCACTGTTTCCTATCATCGCCTTCATACGCACTTTCCGAAGGAATATTCATTAGAGTCCAGCTTTCCCAGAAATAGCAGAACCGCGCGGAATTCGCCTTTCCCGCATCAAACAAGAATTCCCACTGGGTCCGGGAAATCCCATTCTCTTCGGACCATCCTATTTGTATCGACCCTGTAATAGTATTTACAGGGTCCAAGGGATTTCAACCCATTGGTGGTTTTGTTTTAGTATGACGGAATCATTGTTGTTATAGGTGGCTAATGTTACGCGAGTGTAATGGGGATGTAATTGCTGTGAAACGCAGGACAAAAAGCCATGAAAATGCACAGTTACTGTAATAACAGTGGGGACGTGCAGCTCTGAGCAGTGACAGTAGGTGGGATGCCCGAAGATAAGCAGGCGAGATTATACAGTAGCTATATTAGTCGTAAAAATCGTTATTACTTAAAATCTTTCCTTTTTGTACGTGTAATAACACGAGCAAAATTTACAATAGGTATGAATGGTATAATATACTGTATGTCTCTTTATCCTAAATGTCTTTTTGTCCTTTTTTATTCTATATTTTATCTTTTTAAAAATGTTGCGCTTTTTGAATAGCATGAAGCCATGTATTGTGTGTAACTAGTACAAGACAGAAAGAAATAAAAGATAATTTACCAAATATGTAGAATGAGAACGAACAAGAAGAAAGAACAAAAACGTCCATCCTATACAAAATCCTTAAACGTCCATGACAGTTTCATATTTAAAAGGTTGTATTGTTCCAAATATAATATACTAATATGGCATCATTCTCACTTCGACATGGAAACAGTACACGTATCATTCAAGACATTCTCCTAACTAAATTGTTAGCACATAACTCTTTCTTTCCATCTGTCTCTTTGTGTTTGTTGTTGGTCGACGTGGTGTCAAGGCGTTCTGTGTCTTCCACTCAGAGGGACAGCAACTGCAGCAGCTCACAGGAGCCTGGCTGTCTGCGCGGCTCTGGAGGAGCGAGAGCGACTGCGGCGACGCACAACAGGCCGAGACGCCCCTGCCATAGACCACAGGAGCCACCGTGGCTCCCCCAGTGGAGCACCCTGACTCGACCTGTGTGTGCTCGCGTGGAGAAGGAGAGCAAATGAGAGCAGGTTTTGTTTTAAGCCCGGGGGAGCGTACATAATTTTTATATACGTGTTTGTGTACATGTGTGTCTGTGTATACGTGTATGTGTATGTGTGCAGCCTCATATAGCCTAATTTACGGCTGCGCGAGGCTGACCGCGGTTATGCAGCCGACACGGGAGCGACAGGAAGTCCAAAACGGCATTGCCTCCAGAGGACGCCTCCTGCTCAATTAGAATTTTAGTTAAATCATCAACAGCAAATTAGGACTAATTATCTTGATGAAGCCACTGACAGATTCATGCGGACCCTAGCGTGATTTACAACTGTTTTTATAACAGCGCCGTTAGTGCCAAGTTAATGTGGTGCAACACAATATAACCTGGTGGCAACTTTTAAAGCTTTTAAAATCTGGCTGATTATTAATGTTCGGGAGTCAGAATAGTTTGTGTTTATTTAAAATAGCAGCAAAATATTACATAGTGCAGATTTGTTGGCATGAGCTTTAAATGCAAAACGGATATTATTCCAAACATATAATAATTACGGAACAATGGCTAATATTAACAGTGATTCATTCCTGATGATGGCTAACATCTCTCTCTCTCTCTCACACTTACTCTCTATCACTCTGTGTGTGTATGTTTGCCCATGGAGAGTCCTTTATCCATGGCGCTGAGTGGTGTGAGCTGTGTCATGGCCCTCTTCTCCACACAGAGTCGCTCTGTGTGTGTCCTGTCCAGGAGACTGAGAGGAGCCCATATCCCCCTCCACACACACACACACACACACACACACACACACACACACACACACACACACACACACACACACACACACACACACACACACACACACACACACACACACACACACACGCACACACACACACACACACACACACACACACACACACACACACACACACACACACACACACACACACACACACACCATCCCCAACAAATACACTTTCCCACTCATACAGCCCCGGAACATTCAGATGAGTACTGTTTGTTTTCCTGAGGAGGACCCCAAAATCTGATAAAACACAGCAGGTGAGCGAGAGCGGAGAGAGAGACAGAGAGAGAGACAGAGAGAGAGACAGAGAGAACGGCAGAGAGAGAGAGAGAGAGAGAGAGAGAGTGGAGGGAGGGGTGGGAGTCTGAACACCTCCCTCCAAAAACAATATTTTGACTGAAAGGTTAGCCATCTGGATCTTTTGAAGGCAGGATTATTGCTGGTGGCTCGGCCTATTTTTCCCCCCTCGTTACTGCGCCAGTTGCCAGCATCCACAGACAGCCACAAGCTGGCACCAAGATCCTCTCTCTGATGACAACCATCCTGCTGCTACATGAATGGAAGTGTTCCTACCCCCCCCCCCCCCCCCCCCGCCCCCCCCTTTCGATCTTTCTCTCTCCGCTATGATTCTGTCTTGTTAAAGGCACAAAAAAAAAAACCTACAGCCTTTGGTAAAAAAAAAAAAAAGTCAACTTCTCACTTTACACGTTAACAACTGTTAACCATATTTATTAATAAAATCATGCCCGTCGCTGTATTCATTATCATCGAAGACAATAACAGAAATATTATCTTAATCACTTTTAATAGGGCTGTCCATGACTTTAATGCTGATATCACTTGCTTTGCACAAAGTACCTAAAGAGACAAGTAGAGAAAACACAATGCATGCTAAAAATACCTTTTTTTTTCTCCCCCTGGCTGCATAATGCTAGGCAGACGCAGTTCCTTTAGTCCTGATAGAGATGTACTGCGATCCGGACGCACTGGCAGGTGGCCATGGTAACCCGATTGTATCTGTGTATGTGCGTCTGAACCAGCCCTGAAGCCCATGGTAAGTGGCAGCCTTTATCTCCTAATTAGATGGGAGGCACTCACCTCTAGGCAAGGGGAATCAGTGAAGGGCTCTCAGTGAGGTCATCTCTGTATCGTAGATTGATTCCAGTGATTTGGATTCAATTGAAATGACATATATGGTGTATGTTATATTAGTGATGCGCACGGGGTGACACAAGACGAGTAGCGTAAGCACAAAATCAAGGCTATGCACACACTGACACTCAAGTTAAATCTTTGCTTAGGTTTCAGTAGCACTTAAAATACAGATCATTTTTAGCTTTTTTTGTTGTTGTTTTTTGTTGTTGCATTCCTAAGTTTTAATATGGGGTCAGGATTATGCAACATAGAGTGACATTTTTTTTCAGCACAACCTAAGTAATATGATGAAAATTTCATTTTAACCAATTATTTTATATAGTATTTTATATACCAAGTAAAAAAAAAAAATATATATATATATATTCACACAGGCAAAAAATAGCACAGATACATGATTGATCACATGATTTAATGGCAATTTTCAGTTGTTTCTATCATCAATAATAATAATAAGAAGAAGAATATGAGCATCTGGTGAGTTCAACATTTTTTACGCACATTCCTATATTCTGGTAGCGGTAAAATCTACACATTTTAAAAGGAATAATACCGTATCTTATTATCGTATCACTTAATAATAATAATAACTGATAAGGATAACAGGTTCTACCAGACATATCCAAAAACCAAAGGCTTTGTTGCCGGCTAGGATCCGTGCCGCTTGAGTTGAGTTTTAAGGGTTAAGAACAATTTCCTAACTGCAACAGGATTTTTAGGTTTACTTTAGCTCTGACGCTTTCCAAATCAACAACACATCAGTTGGAACATCAATCTACTGTATTACATGGGCATTTTTGTATTTTTGAAAATACCACCAGCTGTAAATCAGGTTTGGATTAAACTGAGCATAATGTTTCGTAAGAGAAGAGAAGCTAGACTGTTTGATCAAATTTACTAATAGTGATTATGCTAAATTTGTTGATATTACAGCAGGGATGAGATGAATCCAAAGAATCTTCAATAAAAGCTAATAAAATGTCACTTCTTGTACATAGATCCTGACCGCAAATGATCCAATACATATAACAACATAAAGAGTTTACTATAAAACACATAGACACAGTAACACGGATGTTATATTCTAAATATACAGAATTTTCCCTTCTACTTTTATTGGCTAAGTACTTTCAGCTAAGTTCAGTATATAGCATCTTCACATATGTAAAGCCTTCAGCTTCTCTCCAGCTTGGACTCTTGGCAGCTCCATCTTCTCGCTCAGAAGATCGCATGGCAGGGAGAACAGATGGGGTGTGAAGAGTAAGGTCTTCTCAGGTCCATTTCATGGTGCATTTGGCCGCGCTTTGCATCTGACAATTTAGGTGTCATAATAAATGTTCCCATAATAGCTTTCAATACAGCGGACACTTCTAGACAGGCATCACTCATGAGGCTCATTTCTCTCTCTCTCTCTCTCTCTCTCTCTCTCTCTCCACCCAGCAAGCGAACGGCTCCAGGCATCCTTTTTCAAGCACAGCCTGGCCAATCAGCCAGCTCACTAACTATCACTGATTTGAAAGACATGTCAAACACATTAGCTGCTTAAGTGCACGGTGAAAATCGAAAAAGGGGCTTGATTAAGCAAGACTCATTTAGATGTTTCAAGCAAATTTCCATGTTTATCAATTAATAGCTACACCAGCAGCATCAGTCATCATTTAAAGCAGTTGCAGTGTTAAATTAAAATTGGATTTAGACCTCAAGGCATCATCTAATGGCTACTTGCTGACTTTCACTAAATCAGTGTAGCAGATAGTTCGGATCACAATTTAGCAAAAGAAAAAAAAAAGACACAAACTTCAGGCAATTGGCATAATGTGTATAGACTTACTCAGATCTTGTAAATGTCATACTACTTAGATTTTTCTGTTCATCCATGCATTCATACTGCAGAACAGGGCATTCACAGACACTCACTCATACACTACAGGCAATTTGGAGACACCAACAAGCCTATTGTGCATGTCTTTGGACACACAGAGACCCAAGAAAGACCCAAGGAATTGAACCCTTGACCCTTGAGGTGCGTGGCCTAATATATATTACATATCTTTAGTATATTCAAAATTATTTTAAATAAAAAAAATATACACAACAATGAAATATGAAAAAAACATAGCACATGGTTATAGCCTTCTATACTGTATGTTTAGATTAATTGTGTTTAAGCAAAATGAGGTGCAAAAATAATCGCTACCGCTATTGATCGCAGATTATAGAAATTCCCTAAGCATTACACACTAATAATAATTATATACGATTAATGATGCTCTGTATGTAAATTGTGTTCTGATAATGAGGTATAGAGTATACTTACTGCCACATCAAGAGGTCCGTGTGACTGATTCTGTTATTCTTTTTCTGCAGATTATTCTAAATGATAGAGAATGCAGTATGCCTAACTGTCCAGGACCGCACTTGAGAAAAATAGATGGGAAAACCCAATATTTAGTGGTCAAGACCAACAGCCTACCCCCGAATTAAAGTCCCACAACACAAAGAAACAACTTGTGCTTAAGATGGAAAATTCTATATATTTCATTTCACTGAAACTCAATTGTGGCTGGGGAAGAGCTATCTTGTACTGTTTGGGATTGATTTGAAAAGAAAGAAAATATTTATCCACCCCCATGCATGTGCCTAACAACAAGTAATAGAGACTTTAACAAAGTTATGCACTTTGTAATGTAATATATTTACCAGAGTAAATGGTGGAGGTCAGATATGACACAAGCACAATATGCAAGAGTTGAGTTGTTCGAGAGTGCATTAAAGGCTCTGGCAAGCAAAACAAAAACCAGGCCAAACTATGACATGTTTTCTGGGGAAAACTGCCCGGTGATATCCCAATTATGGAGAAGTAACCACTAAATTGTCAGTTAGAGAACCCCACGCATCTTTTAGCACATGTCTTCCAAGTGGGTGCTGTTATGTCTACCTTTCACAGTTAAATGGTCACCAATGGCATCCATATTAGCCCCATATCCCCATCACATTAGAATGCTTCTAATAATGTTGTCACATGCCCTGGCTGCAAAGGGTCATTTTCTGATGCAATTCAGACACTCCTGCAGCTTTGGCATTGATGGAAGTAAAAAAAATAATAAAAAAAACAAGAGGAAATAGAAGAGAAAATGTGGAGAAAAATTAAATGTAAACTTCCATTTAAAACAGAATGGAAGGAATAAAAAATATATTTTTCAAGAATCCAACAGCAGCATTCTGCGAAGTCAATGGAAATATATATAAATAACAAATCAGACCCAACGAATGATCGCAGCTGAAGTTTCAGACTCTAAAATCCAAATCCAAGCAAGTAAAACAAACGAAGCAGATACATTTTTGGGGAATTAGTGGTGCAGTTATGGCATACTTTAAAGTCTAGAGTTTGACATTGGCAGAACTCTATGCTAGCACTGACATAACAGAGGACTCATTGGAGAGGTTTAGGGTGTTGACCTGACTGTCAGCTCTTTTTAAGGTGATATTGGACAAATCATTACGGGACCACTAGAATATTTAACATCTAAACAAGTGGAAAAAATGATGGGTCAGCCGTTAAAAAAAACCTTTAATGGCTGTTGAACTTTGGTCTTAGAACTAGACACAAATGGAGAATTTCTTTTAAAAAGATAAAAGAAACATAGCAGGTCCTTTATTGTACATTATCCATCTCTGTCAGCTCAAGCTTTAAGTAAATAAAAGACGGTGGGAAAAAAAAAAAAAAAAAACGCCTGTCTTATTTGCCTAAGTAAGTTCTTCAAGTTTTTTTTTTTTCTTGGAACATGCAGTTGGTTTTAATTAGATGTTCATTAGAAGGTGTCTCGCATTCCCTCAATTAGTCCCTGTCATGGCAGCAGTGGCGGCACAGTAATCTCCATGATTAAGCGGCGTTCTTGTTTGTCTGCGCACTGTCTGCCAGGCTTTCTTCGCCTGCCGTTGTCCTGGAGTCCTGACATGGAGAGTAATCGTTGTGCGCAGTGGCCCTCTGAGGCTTGCCTTGCTTCTGTTCTGCAATACTTAACAGTGTACAGCGCTCACTTCAAACATCTGCCCCCATTAAGCCCCCTTTGCCATTTTCAATTATACCTTTCCACCCTACCATTTGGGCAATTTTCTAATCTTGCCATGGTTGGCGTGATGCTGGCACGGCAGGCGTCCCGAGTGACAGATGAAGGCATGGGGACTAGGAATGGTGGAGAGGTGGAAAACACATGAACAGGAGACTCACAGCTGCACAGTTTTCTCTCCAATGTCTTCTGCATACTTACAATGGCCACCTGTGGATCAAGATTCCTTTAAACACATGCTAGATGTGTGCATCTCATTGGTTGAGGTTCAGTCTACATACAAAGCTACCACATTAATATCAATGCCTGATATTCAATGTCAGGATATAAACCAAACATAAGACATAACATTGCCTCATTGGTGCATGTGATATAAATGGGGTTAGACAAGCCATAAGTGCATTATGAAACCTATTGAGCAATGGAAAGAACCACTGTGCTTTGTGGAATTATGTTTTGGTTGCAAAGAAATCTAACAGACTAGGCTAAAAATAATGTAATATAATATTATTAGCTAGGCAGCACAGTGTCTTGGTGGTTAGAACTGTCGCCTTGCACCTCCAGGTCTTGGGTTTGATTCCCTTATCAGGTCTGTGTGCATGGAACAGTCCTAAGACATGCAGATTATTAATTAAAATGCCCATGGTGTGCGAATGTTGACCAGAGGTTCTATCATGAGTGTACAAAATGGGAATAAATACAATAGTCACCATTGGTCTCCAAGGTCCCTATTTGGACTACAGAGGTTCCTAGATGGATGGATGGAGGATGGAATATTATTATCTACATGTTCATTGTAATATGTTAAGTGTAACAAACAAGTATATTATCAGTATCATTTTCTAACAAAGTTCTTAATGTGTGATCACATTACGTCCTTGACAAAAGGTTTCCAAGATGTAAGTCAACGTTTTGGCTATACAGCAAGCTCTCCATATGTTTATCAATGATGTGACTGTGTGCTGTGCTAGCTTTCAGTGTTTCCACATTTCTGCATGTTCATGATTCCATGCACACTAATTAATTTAATTAATCCAGCAAGACAAACTGGTCGAGACCAGTTTGAGGTAATGGCAACTAGTTGAAATGCATCACACCACCATGAAGCATTTAAAAAAATTTATTGCTGAACCTACATGTTCATTGAAAAATATATACTGTAACTAATCGACAAATTATTTGTGTTTTTAGAACTGCAGCTTGTTTTTAGTTAGTCGTTGGTTAGATAGTCATATTTTTATTAAAATGGGGCAACAGAATAAGAGCACATTCAGAAGAAAAAAAAAACCTTTTAGGAATGTTAAGGGTTCAGTTGAAGTCATTTGAAAAGACTTATTTGCACTGGGCTAGAAATGGTTTACTGGGAGCTTTGTGGAATCAGAATGGGTTTTGAATTCTCAGGGGCATTGCAGAGTACACGGATGCCATTTTACACAAATCATGACCTCGAGTATAATAACTGGCTAAAAGCTGGAAAAAAGTCTTACAGCCAACCAAACTAGCAATACACCAGTGATGTATCAACAACTTTCGCTTACACTCTTGAGTCAATCTCAAAGAAGTACATCTTTCCTATCAAGTGGATTCTTAAAGATTTGGTTGTGCTCTTCAACTCCGTCCTGTTTATGGTTTTAAAATGATAATCGTACAGTGTTCGTCATGTCTCAACGTACAAATCTGTTTTTCTGCCTTTTTGGCCGAACCTTGGGCCAGCTGCCTTGCTGAAAGGCCAGCCCTTGGTGGAGCTCAGCAAGGGTGAAAGAGGTCAGGGCAGATGGATATAGAGTGCAATTACCTCCCCTGAAGGGTACCAGCATTAAGGTCTGTTAGGTTAAAGTGTCTGCCACTCAAACAGAAAAATAGGGTCACTAAAAATCGCACAATAGCTAAAAGCCTGTTATAAGGGCTAGCTATTATGTGCAGAATGTGACCACCAAATGATTTCTGAGAGTGAGAGTGGACACAGGGGGCTGTTCAGTACAGAAAAACCAGTGGGAGTATGCTTTTTGGTCCTTGAAAAACCTCGTAGGGACTGGTTTGGCAAAAGATCATGTCTTGTTTTGCTGGTAAATAGTCCTGTTTAGTTTAGTTTTTTTTCTCCTTTTTTTTTTTTCAAGCCTGCACTTTGTAGTCATTTTTGTGTTGAAAAGTGTATGTGTTAGTCCGTAATCACATTAGGTTTGTCACTGACACGCATCCTGAGATCAAAAGCAGAAACGGGGGTGGCGGTCGTGTGTTACCTGATCAGTAATACATCTTTCTGCAGAATATCTAATCTGTGAAAATATGCGGCACAGTGGGGAAAGCAGACTGTAATTTCTCGACCAAGGCTTACACAAACGGAAAGAAATCTACACGAATTCACCACGCCGTAGAAAGAAGCAAACACTAAACTCTCTGCATTGGTCTCACCCGCTTCTCGTCTCCAAACAATTAGCATCTCACGCTGTCAATTTCAAACCCAGCAGCGGCAACACTTAAAGGTCACTTAGCCAATTGACCGCTGGGAGTTGGAGAGGAAAGTTTATTTTTCTGAAATTATACTCATGCACACTTTTCAGCTCTTGTTGTTATGCCTGATTTATTTTATTTTATTATTTATTTATTTATTTTTTTCAACCTGGAGAGCTATAACTCAATAATTGCTCCCTGTACATTGTTATTTCGATGCCAGACAATGGGTTTAACTAATGATTGTGAATGATTATGCATGTGTGTAATAAAAATTTCAGTTTATACTTATATCCTACATATTTTTGTTTTTGTAGTCTTCCTGTCTACATACTAGGAAAAACTTACTGTGTTTTATAGATGAAGAGAAACGGGTGTATCTCTGAGTTTGAGCATCATAATATCATTATAGATAAAATTACTTACTTATTTCATCATTCACTCACTCATTGTGTCTTTACCGCTTTATCCTGTATACAGTACAGGGTCGCGGGGGCCTGGAGCCTATACCAGGAGAATTAAGGCACGGGCAGAGTACACTCTGGACGGGGTGCCAATCCATCACAGGGCACACACATATGCACATACATCCGCTCACACACTCATTCCCACATTACAGGCAATTTAGGAACACCAGTTAGCTTAATCTGCATGCACGTGGACTGTAGGAGGAAACCGAAGTACCTGAACTGTTTGAGGAAACCCAATAAGCACAGGGAGAGCATGCAAACTCCATGCACACACTCACAAGCAGGAATCGAATCTGGAGTTACTTGGAGGCAACAGCAACCACTAAGCCATCATCCCACCTAGGTAAAATTATTATCATTATTTCTTTTTGGAATGTGTTAATGTGAATTGGAATGCACAATTGCAGATCATTATCAGCCCATTTACATAGAAAAGGCACTACAAAGTGCTGACCTGGATATTTCTGACAAGCAACATGCTTAAAATGAATAAAATGCAAACTGTCTCAACACTAAACTAGCAGAAATATAAACAGGGCAATTAAACAAACGGTGCATCAAAATGACAAGTGGAGAAAAATGGAGAATCATGCCGTGGATAACCTACTAATAGGCACAGAGTCCAAGTCCAGTAAGTCAAGTAGGTGGCTGACGAAGAACACTTAGCGAAGAGTTACTGAGAATGAGACAAATTAAGAAAAGAAAGAATTTTAAGGAGTTGGGATTCCTTGAGTACGGCTGCAACACAGTGTTCACATAATTATACAATTGTACATGTATATAAGGACTAGTGGGTAAGAACTTCTTTCTGTGCAGCTGATGCTTTCTGACTGGAAAAAAAAAAACTTATTCATAGGGTTCTACATAAACCCTTAACCTTTATCACTCACTCACTCACCATCTATACCACTTAATCCTGTATTCAGGGTCGCAGGGGGCCTGAAGCCTATCCCAGGAGACTTAGGGCACAAGACGAGGTACAGAAATTCAAATGTTAAATAACCTGTGATTTCTGATCAGGCGGCAGTACTGGGTTAGTGGTTTGCCCTGTTGTCTTGTACCTCCAAGAGCAAGGGTTTACATCTTGATTCCAGTCTGTGTGCATTGTGTGCTCTTTCTGTGCTTGTTGGGTTTCCTCTGGGTACTCCAGGGTCCAAAGACATACAGTGTATTGGCTCATTGGCATCTCCAGATTTCCTATGTTGTACACAGTGCCCTACAGAATGTACCCTGGGATAGGATCCAGGTCCCTCTGACCTTACCCAGGATAATGGGTATAGATGATGTATATACTGTAGATAATATATATTTCTTTTTCGATAGATTTTTTAAAAATGTAGACTTAAAAAAAATATATATAAAAAACTCTTTTGTCTGATCAGCAGTGTGTGTGCATGGCAGTTCACATCCTGATTGACAGTGGCATCATCCCCCTGCACTACTGCCAGCAAATTGCCTAGTATGAACACAAGAATGTCATGGTGTTAAAATGCTAGCTAGATGCCGTTTCACTCGCAGTTGCTCAGGCACAAAGGAGTTGAGCAGGAAAGAATTCAGTCATTTTAGTTTGCGTGAAAGAAACTGGCTAGCTCTGACTGGACATTTAGTTTACCCGGCATCACCTCTACCAAAGTTTTTTTTTGTGCGCAAATCAAATGAATGGCAATACGGTCGAAAGTAAATTCGACACAGAAATGAATGATGAAAATGACGCAACCAGAAAATTGACAAAATTTTAAAATACGTAGTGGGACATTCATATCCACACTTTCTACCCATTCATTTGTCCTTGCACACGTCATCTCTCTTGAATCGCGATGCCACTAAGATCTGTGAAAGGCTCTATTCTTTTCTTCTCCGAGCTCTTTCTGCACTGGATATTACACACTCAACACTTGTGATTTATTCTTTACATAAACGAGGTTCTCAGAAGCTCTTGTTTCCACGACACCCATCGTGATTAGGTAATGCCTCTCATTATGAGCGCGATGGCCCATTTCTGCTGGCAAATCAAAGTGGTTCCAGATCAACGGCCCTTAACTTTCAGAGTCATTAGACATCTAAGCAGGGGTTTTAAAGCAAAACATCTGCTTTTGGTTTCTCAGCAAGTTTACCTGTTCCGAGCCATCGACTCGGCGTGCGATCAGCTGCCAGGCCAAACACGGCGGGAGAATCTGATGACATTGTCTGAGGGTTTTCTTTTTTTTTTCCTCCCCCTACTTGTTCACTGACACAAATGAGCTGCAGAATGAATGGCGGAGAGACTAGCTATAAACTCAAGGTGCAGACTGCGAATATTGCCGATATCATGGATAATATCTTACCTCAACATCTCGCTTACTTTTGTTCACTCACAAACACTTTGTCTGATTGCAAGTGGTGAATACAGAACATGCCACCTCGCACAGATGTGACAACTTAATAATGAAAACCCTTGCAAACACAGACTGGCTCTTGTAAACCATCTGCTATGCATCCTTTAAATGGCACACTGAATTATATTTAGTGTCACTCTACCTGGGCAGCTCTGATATCGACACAGGCATGTGATCCTAACTGATTTCTCTCATACACCTGAGGCGGCAGACAGTTTGCTCGGTACTCCATACGCAGATAATGTTCTCAGCGCTGCGCCTACAGTAAGTGCTAATTTACTGTATGAATAAGTGACTTATTTGAATCTTTCATTATCAAAGCAGCTGCCTATAGGTAAACTCATTCATTTACTCATTCGCTAACCTGCTTATCTTATACAGGGTCACGGAAAGCTTGGATCGTATCCCAGGGGCACTAGGTGGGGTACACGCTGGACGGGGTGCCAATACATTGCAGGGCACAGAAGCGCACACATTCTCTCACACACTACTGGGAATTTGGAAACACCAATTAGCCTACTCTGCATGTCTTTGGACTGTGTGAGGAAGACTTCCCGCAGTCACACTCCCGACCCTGGAGCCACCAGTGCCAACCACTATGCCACCACGCCGCCTGTGAGTCAACTGTACCACTAAAATGGCTGTTATTGTAATATTTCAATGTGATCGTTTTTGTTTAAAAAAAACCAAAGAGGGAAAAAAATTAAGCAAAAAAAAAAAAAAAAGAGGAAAAATCTGCTAAGTCACTGAAGGATGTGGAAATGATTAAACAATAAATGGAAGCAAGGTGTTGCTATTCTATAGCTCTGGATCGAAGGCGGGGTCAGATGATGTCAGGCACATGTGCCCCATATGTGCTCTTGCAAACAGAAATGCAACACAATCTCCAAGGATTCCTCACCCTGGTCAAGTTATTATTTTCAGGTTTTCTGATTAATTCGCTTTAAAATACTTTTTTTTTCTTCCCCTCCGCTCTCAGAAAAGTCCAGCCTCAATTATGAATAGCATTTCATAATACGTATGTAAACAAAGCCAGAATGAAATATTGCCCTTCTCTAATTACGTAAATATTATTTCACATTCTTACGCAAAGGAAGCGCATATTTCCTGAATGAGTATCACTTCAGATGTTTATTCGGTTTGGATGAAATTGGGCTGAAATCCTGTAAACGGCTTAATAACCTGCACGAGAAAGAGACTGCAATTTAATAATGTGACAATTATTCATAAAAACAGGACTATTATTGCACAACATGAAGTGCTAGCTTGATTGCTTACTGTTTAATTACAATTACAACACTGCAAGAACACCACCACCACCATCAACAACAACAACAACAACAACAACAACAACAACAAAGCCTCGAGCATGCTGTACGACTTCTTCTAGCTCCAGTTTGGATCTCCACAGCTACAGATAAGCAAGAGAGCAGTTATTGATTCAAATTAATTAATCCACTTATGAATGGAGGATTCACGGGCTCAGAAGTGGCTTAAATAATCCTTACAAATTAAACCAGCAAATTTGCTGCATTTATTTAATGAGTGATACTTGATTACTCAAGTAATTAAATTGCACAAAACTGTAAAAACATGAAGCATTAGTATGCAGAATATACAGTATTGGGAATGGATAACCTAAATAACATTCCGTGTTAATTAATTTAGTGTTATAGTTGATGCTATGCCAAAATCGGTGTAATTAAATATTGGACGGTTTGGAGCGAGGACAACTGTTTGTTAAAGAAAAAGAAAAAAGAAAAAAGAAAAAGCCACATAGTAATAATATGGTACGGTTTAGTTCACATAATACACGTTAGGTGTTATTAATAAATTAATAAAGTGAAGCGCTATTGTAAACCTGAACTGTTCAATCTTAAATCCTTAATAAGTTCCATAAAACTGTAGTGGTTCAAAAAAAAAAAAAAAAAAGAGAGAGAGGCAAGCAAGGATTTTATTAAGTTGGCGGCAAAATAAACAACATCCTTTATTACTTCTTTGTCTTATTACTCTAAATCTTTTGTGACAACCATACCTCGGCATCCATTGCTAATCTGGATAGAGTATGTAAAAATAATCCTACTAACACTTATGTCTTTCTGAATTAAAACGCTCGCCTGTCAAACGCCAGCACAAATAAAAAAAAGATGTACAAAATGTAAAAAAAAAAAAAAAAAAAGCTTTAGGTAACATTTAAAGCATTTTAGTTTGCGCTATCAGGGATATGTGTGTGTGTTAAACTCGAACATATAAAGTTCAGAACTTGGTTGGTGATCAGGCGTTATTTTAACTGTCATTTATATCTATTAAGGTATAAAAAAGGAAAGATGTTTTATACATCAATAAAGCTGTGAGATCTCAATCCGGAGTAGCTAGAAGACATTTCCGAGCTAGATGATGACATACCTGCTTTTATCATAACAGCAAACAGCAGCTTCTCGAGGCTAGGCTCTCCTGGGGCCGGGCACAAATCAGCCTTGACGCGAGACGTCCATCTACACTCCATGATCTTCCTAGAAGTGTAGCGCTGACATCCTCACAAGAACGTCCAGCAGCTTGCAGAGGAGAATAGTTTCTGAATGTTGCTTCTGGGCATGCTGTAGGCCATGGACAGGTAAAACAGGACAGGATGACACTGTGGAGACCTTCTGGCTGATGTCACAGAGACAGTGTGATGGCTAGAGATGCATGGTAGGGATGTGAAACGCAAGGATGTCAAAGGTACAACCACGGATCATAAGTATGACAGAAGACACTTCAAACTCAGGTTATTTTTGCCCCTTTGTGTTACTCTGTGGTAGGGATGTAATGCGATGGCATAAGCTGTATTTGTATATGTAAAAGGAATCGAAACATTCATATCTGTATCTGGATTTGAATATTAATCATAAGGTGTGTGTGGGGGCTAGCTAGAATGGTTTGTGCATTGACCTCACAAAGTTTTATTCCCCGCGTTACTCAAATGTATAATTGGTCTCAACTAGACATGTCTGGGACATGGGACTGCTTTCTTTCCCCCTTACACAGCTCTCATTTTGCTTGCCCACAATATTTCAATACTGTAGATTTAGAAAAAAAAAAAAAAACTATTTGTCTAATTTAAATCACCATGACCAAAAATCACACCTAAGCAATTAAAAAAATACAACACAATTTGTTAAAATTATTTTACAATAAACCAATCTATTTCTAGACATATTATACTCTTTTTCTTAGGAATTAATTTTCTAGTTGGGTATTAGCAGATAATTTTGTGAATTTAAAGCATTATCTTCCAAAAGGAGGAAGACAATGCAACACTTAAAAGTAGAAAACTATGTCTAAAAATTTCCTTAATAATCTTATATTTGATCTCCTGTGAATATATAATGAGAAATAGTAGATACACTCACTGGCACAACATTCAACTCCTCAATACCTAATCAGCCAATCACATGGCAGCACAACCAATCACAAGCAATGCATTTATCCATGTAGACATGGTCAAGACGACCTGATGAAGTCAGATCAATTGAATGTGGAGGAAAAGGCGAATAAAGTGACTTTGCATGCTTGTTGGCATGGTTGTTGCTGCCAGACGGGCTTGTCTGAATATTTCCGAAACTGCTGATCTACTGGGATTTTCACACGCAACCATCTCCATGGTTTACAAAGAATAGGGAAAAAGAGAAAATATCCAGTGAGTGGCAGTTCTCTGGGCGAAAATACCTTGTTGATGCCAGAGGTCAGAGGAGAATGGTCAGACTGGTTGGAGCTGGTAGAAAGGGAACAGAAATTCAAATAACATCTCATTACAACCAAGGTATGCCGAAGAGAATCTCTGAAGGCATATCACATTGAACCTTGAGCACGTGAACTACAGCAAAGACCACACTGTCAGCTAAGAACACGAAACTGAGGCTACAATTTACGCATGGGCTCATCAAAATTGGACAATAGAAGAGTGGAAAAATTTTCTCTGATCTGATGAATCTCAATTTCCCCTGTGACATTCGAATGGTAATGTCAGAATGTATCGTAAATAACATGAAAGCATGGGTATATCCGTTTCAGGCTGGTGGTGGTGGCGGAATGGTGTAGGGGATATTTTGTTGGCACACTATTTTCTGGGCCCCTTAGTACAATCTGATCGTTGTTTAAATGCCACAGTGTATTGTTGCTGGCCATGGCCATCCCCTTATGACCACAGGATAACACAACATGTCACAAAGCTAAAATCATCTCAAACTGGTTTCTTGAACATGACAATGAGTCCATTCAATGAACCAATGGATGCCATGCAATCCAATCGAGAGCATTTGGGATGTGACAGAATGGGAGATTTGCATCATGGATGTGCAGAAAAACATCTCTATGATGCTATGTCAATATGAACCAAAATCTCTAAGGAATGTCTCCAGAACCTTGTTGAATCTATGCAATGAATAATTAGGGCAGCTCTGAGGTCAAACCCAGTATGAGTAAGGTGTACCCAATGAACTGGCCGCTAAGTGGAATTTTTTACTAGATTCAAGATATTTTCACTTGCCAAGATATACATTCCTGCAGTGTATGCTGCTAATAATGACTTCTAGCAAATTCCAATACATTTATATAATCAGGTTTATCTAGCATTTCATGTTTTTATATTATTACAGTAAACCATTCAAACATTCCTTTCTTATTTCAAGCATGAAATAACCCTGGTCTGGTATTGTACTAATTGTAATATTTAATTCTAGAAAGGAGTAATAAAATAAGTTTAAAATGAAATTATAAAAAGAAAAACATCGACATCACTTACAGTACTTATCTCATACAACATCTGATGTATAATAATGTCATAATAACAGTTATTTATTTATTTATTTATTTATGTATTTATGTATTTTTCTTTCTTTCTTTCTTTCTTTCTTTCTTGGAAATGTAAGGGCCTCATATTTGACACTTGTCTGTTGTTCCATTACCAAAACTGTAGTTTCGACCAACTACCCCATGACCGTTTCTGGCAAACTTTATGGGGAACAAAGTGTTTTATATTCTATATTCATGTAATAAATGATATTATATCTATATTCTTATGTGTTTAGAAGGCAACATCTGTTCAATTTAAATAATGTTTGCAGTATCCCACCCTGTATCATAAATTCTTCCTGATTATATATGTGTTTCAATCAATGCATACTGACTACACTGTGGTTAAAAGCAGGGGGGAAAAAAGCCTTAGTCCACACTACTGTTTTTTGAAATGAGATACGTAGCCTTGTTCACGTTTAAAGGACATTGCACTTGTCTAAATGAATGCTTCCTGCTCATGCAGGAAGTAAAATACAGCAATTAGCATGCTGCCTCTCCACATGTCTCTTAGCTAAAGATAAGACGTGCTGGCAGCACAGCAGGCCTCTAATTCCCTCATTCAGTTGTCTCTGGTCTCACTGATTATGGATCTATCCTGTAACTTAACCTGCATCTTTCTCCCAGCAAGACAGCCGTCCAATGAACAGCCCTTCCTCCCCACATCTCTTCTTCCTTTCTTTCTTCCTAAACAACTTCCTTTCAGCTGCTCGCCTTTGAATCCGGCTACGCTTCACATCTGGCAAAAAACAATCCCGAGCGGTTCAAAACAAGAAGAACAAGAAGCAGCATGATGCTCTTGAAACGATATCAAGCTACGAGCATAGATCTTCACGAATATCTGCTGGAGAGACACGGCGGGAGCTTTAAGGAGGAGGCTGAGGTGGAAATCATAGCATGGCCCAAGGCGAGCAACACCACAACACACGGAAACATTTTGCCCCCTGATCTCTGCACCCTCAGAAAGAGTGGTGGGACGCTCCAGGGCAAGGACGGCTCTGCAGGAGGAAAAGTATAGTGAGGTCAACGCTTAAGGTTTCCTCTGTATCTTGTTCTTCCTTCCTTTATCTACATTTCTTCCAGTTTTCATCTTGTCCATCGTGATAGGGTTCAAAAACATAAGATTTATTATTATTATTTTTTTTAATCCAACCACAACATTATTTTTCAGGTAAGAAAAACATATTTCTACACTTTTCCTTGTTTAAAAAATAAAATGTAACATGCGCTTTTAGATCTGGGGATTTTTTTTTTCTATTACTGATAAGGATACTCTCTCTCTCACTTTCTTTCTTTCTTTCTTTCTTTCTGTCGCTCTGTCTCTAACTGACTCACTCACTCAGTACAAAACTAAATAACTCTGTATTTATTATTACTACTTTTTATTTTTTTTTAACTCTAAAGAAATATATATATAATTTTATTATATATATATATATATATATATATATATATAATTTTGCTATTTAATTATGAGACCCATGGTCAATTAAAAAAAACGTATTTCCGTTGATTTTTTTTTTTTTTTAATGAAAATCCTTCTTTAGAGCATATAAACATACGAAAGTAATTCTGTTTTCGTTTTCTTTTCACTCCTAGAAGAAAATCATTTGGAGTCGGTCTGAAGTGATCCCCTGTGGTGAAGTACCACAATCCTGGTGAGGTTTTAGTGACATCACCTGGGTTCTGTAAAGTATAACTGTGAAGTCTCACTCTTTATGAAGGTATAGATGTTCACAATATGTGGTAATGAGGTAGTGAGATGATGCACATACAGCAAGTGCTGTATAGACGGATAAAGCCAGCTTTAAGGCTCTTATCAGTCTGCTTTTCACCTAAGTGGAACCTGCTTCAAAGAGTGACGTAGCCGTGCACTGCCGGTAATGAGGGTGTATTGGTTTTTAACAAGGACTGCATAAATAGAGACAAGGACGGCAGCCTTTGAGTCACAAAACAACAAGGGATAAAGTGGAGCTCGGCGCAGACTATGGAACCCAGTGGGATTCACACACTGACATGCTCACACTTCCACACGCACAGAAACACACACACGCACACACTTGCTTGTTCAAGTGTGGGAGCGGTTACAAGTGTGCAGAGAGAAGCACAGTGCAAACTCGCCTACGGGTGCTTGCTAAAGATGTAGTTGAATTCTCCTGCTGCCAAATAAGACCCTGTTGGATGGTTTCTAAACACGCATACACATACACCACACACACTCGCACACAAACGCTATGCTGCACTTGGTACAAAACTTGCTACAAGAAGAAAAAAAAAAAATGTTCGGAAACATGTGCTCTTAAAAAACAAGTCAAAGTGTGCCTGAGCGTCCCTTGTGAATAAGGCTCTGTTGGGTTCCTGTGGAGAATTCGCGCCAGTACCGAAGCCTGCTTCCATCAGTCAACACTTCTGCGCACCTGGAAGGTTCAGAGACCCTATTCACCGCAGCCATGACCTGTCCCTCGCAATCGCGCTTTGACTCGTTTCTTCTGCCACACTTTGGAGAGTGCGCACCTGGCCCAAACCACATTTTACGCTTAAATAATCAGTTCGTTTGCACCGATTTAAGTCCCCAATGCCTGCACAAGGGGCCAGATGCCCTGATCAGCTCTTTTGAGGACATAGTTTTAAGTTTCTGCTAGCTTTGCTGCACTACTTTTCTCATAAACTTGGTTAGGACATATTGTCCGAAGGGGACTTATGGGAAATTAGAAGCGCGCTTCCAGTAACTGAGCAAACCGGTAAGCAGGCAGACATGTCCGGGCTTGTAAAGTGGAAACCAATCTCCTAATACAGTATCCTCGAACGGTTATACTGAGTGACGCGAAGTAGAAATGAAAACGCTATCAATATACATGTGCGTTTATGTCATATGATTGCAATACCCAGTTTGCTCAAGAGAAAGACTGAAACGATTGCAATAATTCTTGCAGTAATCTCAAGCGAAAACAGAAACTGTTGATATTTTCAGCTTGGCTCTGGACTGAATCGTATTTGCTGCCAGCTGAATCTCGCTACTGCTAATCACAGAAAAGGTCAGAGTAAAAATAAGGTGTGGCGATTTGCCAAGATGGTGTCTAGTGGCAAGGCTTTAGGTGGCCTTCTTGCCTTTGGGTTAAATTTACACACTGCGATTAATTGTGGCTTGTTTACTCAGGATGGAAAGGTGCCGCTACAGAATCCCGGGCATTGCACAATTTCTCCGGCCGCAGGGCGGTAGGCTATGTCTTTGAGTTTAATGGGGCTGTGATAACTATCAAATGGACATGGATTACACACTATATCATTATACACACCATTGATTTCGCCCTTGCTTTGCCAGACAAGCAATATTATATGTCCAAAATGACCTTGCACAGAAAGGCAAGCAGTGGTGTAGATCCAAGACAGGCTTGCCAGTGTGTTCTGCGCATGCTATTGCCAAGCCATCTGAAACATCACTAGTAGACATTGTATGTTTTAAGGACTGAATTAAGAAATGAATAGCGCCATTAACGAAAAGGAATAAGTGATGACTTTTGTGAGAGCAAGTGTTTTGACATTAAGGGGGGAAGTGGTCTTATGAGCTGTTAGGTTTCAACTTGTCATCAAAACCATTCAATGCCAAGGATCTCTAGAGTATGTTAATTCTTTGGCAGTCACTTAATTACACTTTTTACTGCTTTGCTGTCACAAGTTAGGGTTAGAAAAGGTTTTGAGGGGAAGGTATATGGCAGATGGTTTTGACTACAATCCAATAAGGTTCACTAAGAATTCTTTGTATAGATTTAGGACCAGGGTTTCTCTATAATTGTGTGTTGTAAGATATAATTCAATCATGAAATTAATCAATTTTAAACCTTAAAAAAAAAAAAAAAACAGACCACTCATAAAAATAATAATAATTATCCATCAGTCTATCCAAACATTTAATCTGGACGTGACTGGATATCATAATTAAATGAATAAATAATTATTTTCTTTTCATTAGAGGTACATTTGTTAGGGAATTAATTTGCATATTTATTGTTTCCTCAGAAATGCTATAAATTCTTATGGTGGGTGTTTTCTCATTGATTACGTGGTATTCTGTTTAACTAACTGGCGGGACAGCACACTAAATAGACATACAGTAAAAGTGAATACAGTTCAATAGTTACTGGCTGGGGCACTCGTGTCGATTGACCATGGATGTAGCGTCTGATGCACCGGTGTACCTTTTTTAAAAAAAGTTGCTGTCTCATCTACACTGGGAGTTTTCTGGACACCATTTGGGTTTGGTCCAGCTGTGTCGATATACACACGTGGACAAAATTGTTGGTACCCTTCGGTCAATAAAAGAAAAACTCACAATGGTCACAGAAATAACTTTAATCTGACAAAAGTAATAATTAAAAAAAATTCTATGAATGTTAACCAATGAAAGTCAGACATTGCTCTTCAACCATACTTCAACAGAATTATTTTAAAAAATAAACTCATGGAACAGGCCTGGACAAAAATGATGGTACCCCTAGAAAATACTGAAAATAATGTGACCAAAGGGACATGTTAATTCAAGGTGTGTCCACTAATTAGCATCACAGGTGTCTACAATCTTGTAATCAGTCAGTGGGCCTATATATAGGGCTCCAGGTAGTCACTGTGTGGTTTGGTGACATGGTATGCACTGTACCACACTCAACATGGACCAGAGGAAGCGAAGGAAAGAGTTGTCTCAGGAGATTCAAAAGAAAATTATAGACAAGCATGTTAAAGGTAAAGGCTATAAGACCATTTCCAAGCAGCTAGATGTTCCTGTGACTACAGTTGCACATATTATTCAGAAATTTAAGATCCATGGGACTGTAGCCAACCTCCCTGGACGTGGCCGCAGGAGGAAAATTGATGACAAATCAAAGAGACGGATAATCCGAATGGTAACAAAAGAGCCCAGAAAGACTTCTAAACAGATCCAAGGTAAACTTCATGCTCAAGGAACATCAGTGTCGGATCGCACCATCCGTCGTTGTTTGAGCCAAAGTGGACTACATGGGAGACGACCAAGGAGGACACCATTGTTGAAAACAAATCATAAAAAAGCCAGACTGGAATATGCCAAACTACATGTTGACAAGCCACAAAGCTTCTGGGAGAATGTCCTATGGACAGATGAGACAAAAATGGAACTTTTTGCCAAGGCACAACAGCTCTATGTTCACAGACGGAAAAATGAAGCATATCAAGAAAAGAACACTGTCCCTACTGTGAAACATGGAGGAGGCTCTGTTATGTTCTGGGGCTGCTTTGCTGCATCTGGCACAGGGTGTCTTGAATCTGTGCAGGGTACAATGAAATCTCAAGACTATCAAGGGATTCTAGAGAGAAATGTGCTGGCCAGTGTCAGAAAGCTGGGTCTCAGTCGCAGGTCATGGGTCTTGCAACAGGACAATGACCCAAAACACCCAAGAATGGCTAAGAGGAAAACGTTGGACTATTCTAAAGTGGCCTTCTATGAGCCCTGACCTCAATCCTATTGAGCATCTTTGGAAGGAGCTGAAACATGCTGTCTGGAAAAGGCACCCTTCAAACCGGAAACAACTGGAGCAGCTTGCTCATGAGGAGTGGGCCAAAATACCTGCAGAGAGGTGCAGAAGTCTCATTGACTGTTACAGGAATCGTTTGATGGCAGTGATTGCCTCAAAAGGTTGTGCAATAAACTATTAAGTTAGGGGTACCATCATTTTTGTCCAGGCCTGTTCCATGAGTTCATTTTTTTTTATAATTCCGTTGAAGCATGGTTGAAAAGCAATGTCTGACTTTCATTGGTTAACATTCATTGAATTTTTTAAAATTATTATTTTTGTCAGATTAAAGTTATTTCTGTGACCATTGAGAGTTTTTCTTTCATTGACCGAAGGGTACCAACAATTTTGTCCACGTGGAAACATTGGACTATTCTAAATGTGAGATGCAGCTTTAATTGATTCCTCTTGGTTGGGCAGGACTGAATGTGGGAACAATCTTGTGTCCTTCTTGCTGTAGGCTATAAAACAAGACACTGACACAGTGGCCTTTTATCCTGCTCTTAATATTGGGTGCTTTATTAAAGTTTGGGAAGATGAGCTTGGTATTTATCACTATTCAAAATGCATATCCAGGTACAGTATGTAAAGATTTGCGTATTTATTTATTTATTTATTTAAAAAACAAATACAGTTTTTTGCTGGATATTGAAGATTTTAGACTGATAATGGAGAATTAGTCATGGAACTAGTTGCTCTGATAAATCCTAGCAGTGGGATATTGATGCAAAAGTCTTCCCACAGGGACTAGAGAGAATGCCTGATATCAGTTCCCTTAAGCGAGGACGAAAAGGGGAGGAGGGTAGATGATGGGCCTGTGTGCATGCGTGTGTGTGTGTGTGTGTGTGTGTGTGTGTGTGTGTGTGTGTGTGTGTGTGTGTGTGTGTGTGTGTGTGTGTGTGTGTGTGTGTGTGTGTGTGTGTGTGATGGGAGGAGGTACTCATGCAGCTATCCAAACTCATTTAAAAAATCGAAACTTCTTTTTCTTAAGTCAGCATTTCGAATCAGACCGTGTCTGCACCCAATTAACGCGCCATTTTGTAAAACGATAAATTTACAAATTCGACATACAGCCCCTTTTCCTCAGCAGAGATAGGGCCTAGCATAAGGGAGAGAAGAGCGAGGAAGATTTAAGAGCATTTCGCAGTGTCAAACATCTAAACCCATCGGGAACCTCGGCACAATTAGAGTGGGGTGAAGAGGAGGAGGAGAGAGGGGGAGGACGCGTGGGGGGGGGGGGGGGGGGGTGATGAGGATGTTCATGCGGGCGGCCTTATTTCTCTCTTACAGTAATGTGGTTATCGCGGGTGTCGCGGGTGATCCTTTTAAACGGTTTGTTTGCGGGGATAAAAAGCACATGGAGGAAATAAACTTAGTTCTGGCTTAAATCTGCAAATCCTCGCTGGTCATGGAAGATGATCCCAATTTGCTTCTGAGCAGTGCTGTCAGATCTCACAATAATAAAAAAAATGACGCTTTTAAGCAGCAATTATGTTCGATTAATGCTGGAGTGCACGGACTGCGCGACAGCAAGCAGATGTTTGCGTTCTCTTGATCGCTTGTTTCACCTGATGAAGTGTGTACCCCATGCAACAGTCATAAAACATTGCTTAATCCTCCCCCATGTTTACTTGTATCTGCAGTGCAATCATGCCATAAAGTGATTATCACATTCACTCAATTGCCATCAAATTGAAATCTTCAGACTTGCATGACATCTGCCCTAATTGGAGTTCATTTTGATTCGACATTCTTGACATTATTTTTGTTAGTCAGTGAGCATGGTTTAAGAGTAAAATACTACGGATTAGGGTTAGATTTTACTATAAAAATAACAACATTGGATCTGTTTCCAACCAACAAATAAAATCAGTTGTTAATTAATGTTTTATCACTTGCATTACTCACTCACTCACTATACCGCTTTATCCTGTATTCAGGGTCTGGAGCCTATTCCAGGATGCTTGGGGCACAAGGTGGGGTAATACTGGACAGGGTGCCAATCCATCGCAGGGCACACACACATACACCTGCATTACTCTGTTTGTTTATTGAAATTTTTTTGTGCAAAATGTTTTCATTATTATTTTCAAAGGTTAACCAACTTGACCACACATTAGTAACAGTAAAAACTTACAACTGGAAATAAACTCTATATCTTAATAACTGCAACTTGGCATTAACTTGGCAACCAGCTTGCTGTTGTGTCGATATCAGCAGATAACTAAGACGGCTAAACTAGATTTACAGATAATTCAAAAACAGTTTTTAATTCTGTACAGTACCACTGTATCCAATTGTTACTCTCGATGGGCTTTAAAACTGTGTTTATGTACTTCCACTGCTTTTAACATTCGGTAGCGCGGTTTCATTAATTTAATTAAGTAATTATTTTACTTGACCTAATTAAACTCTCTTGTTGGTACAGACCAAGAAAACATTAGAAAAACCACAAGCAGTTAATATAATTTTTTTTAAACAACATTAGAGATCATCTGAGTGAGAACCATTTAAGTTTTCTAATCAATTATATTTCTCAAGACCTCAACACTCAAACTCATGTGCATGGATGAATAGTTCATTTAATAAACTAATAATAGATCCCAAATTATATACTTTGGCATATATGTTTATGTTCATTACTTCATGGCATCTGCTATGTAGTGCTTTAAATACACGCCATTTTAGATTTAGCAACAGACACAAACAAACAACAAAATTATATATACAAACATGGACAAAATTGTTGGTACCCTTCGGTCAATGAAAGAAAAACTCACAATGGTCACAGAAATAACTTTAATCTGACAAAAGTAATAATAAATAAGAATTCTATGAATGTTAACCAATTAAAGTGAGACATTGTTTTTCAACCATGCTTCAACAGAATTATAAAAAAAAAATGAACTCATGGAACAGGCCTGGACAAAAATGATGGTACCCCTAACTTAATAGTTTGTTGCACAACCTTTTGAGGCAATCACTGCAATCAAACGATTCCTGTAACTGTCAATGAGACTTCTGCACCTCTCTGCAGGTATTTTGGCCCACTCCTCATGAGCAAGCTGCTCCAGTTGTTTCTGGTTTGAAGGGTGCCTTTTCCAGACAGCATGTTTCAGCTCCTTCCAAAGATGCTCAATAGGATTGAGGTCAGGGCTCATAGAAGGCCACTTTAGAATAGTCCAATGTTTTCCTCTTAGCCATTCTTGGGTGTTTTTAGCTGTGTGTTTTGGGTCATTGTCCTGTTGCAAGACCCATGACCTGCGATTGAGACCCAGCTTTCTGACACTGGCCAGCACATTTCTCTCTAGAATCCCTTGATAGTCTTGAGATTTCATTGTACCCTGCACAGATTCAAGACACCCTGTGCCAGATGCAGCAAAGCAGCCCAGAACATAACAGAGCCTCCTCCATGTTTCACAGTAGGGACAGTGTTCTTTTCTTGATATGCTTCATTTTTCCATCTGTGAACATAGAGCTGATGTGCCTTGGCAAAAAGTTCCATTTTTGTCTCATCTGTCCATAGGACATTCTCCCAGAAGCTTTGTGGCTTGTCAACATGTAGTTTGGCATATTCCAGTCTGGCTTTTTTATGATTTGTTTTCAACAATGGTGTCCTCCTTGGTCGTCTCCCATGTAGTCCACTTTGGCTCAAACAACAACGGATGGTGCGATCTGACTGATGTTCCTTGAGCATGAAGTTCACCTTGGATCTCTTTAGAAGTCTTTCTGGGCTCTTTTGTTACCATTCGGATTATCCGTGTCTTTGATTTGTCATCAATTTTCCTCCTGCGGCCACGTCCAGGGAGGTTGGCTACAGTCCCATGGATCTTAAATTTCTGAATAATATGTGCAACTGTAGTCACAGGAACATCTAGCTGCTTGGAAATGGTCTTATAGCCTTTACCTTTAACATGCTTGTCTATAATTTTCGTTCGAATCTCCTGAGACAACTCTTTCCTTCGCTTCCTCTGGTCCATGTTGAGTGTGGTACACACCATGTCACCAAACAACACAGTGACTACCTGGAGCCCTATATATAGGCCCACTGACTGATTACAAGATTGTAGACACCTGTGATGCTAATTAGTGGACACACCTTGAATTAACATGTCCCTTTGGTCACATTATTTTCAGTATTTTCTAGGGGTACCATCATTTTTGTCCAGGCCTGTTCCATGAGTTTATTTTTTTTAATAATTCTGTTGAAGCATGGTTGAAAAGCAATGTCTGACTTTCATTGGTTAACATTCATAGAATTTTTTTTAATTATTACTTTTGTCAGATTAAAGTTATTTCTGTGACCATTGTGAGTTTTTCTTTCATTGACCGAAGGGTACCAACAATTTTGTCCACGTGTGTATTTATTTTATTATTATTCTGCGAACATGGATTCCAAAGACTTGCTTAGGAAAAAAAGTTCATGGGATATTGAACATGCAATTTTGTAAGAAAATGTCATGGAATCTCATTTGACAGACACGTGGTTACTGTATTGAACATCGCATCTACTGCTAAGGAAGCTAGCAATGAGCAAAAGTTCCACACATACACATGCACACACACACACACACACGGACGCGCAGACACACACACACACACACACACACACACGCACACACGCACGCGCAGACACACGCACACACACACATGAACACTGAAAACACACTTGTGCATTTAAAAATAAAGAGAATAAAATGGAATCTTGTTTCTGGTCACTATTGACTACACTAATTCATGATAATGCCTAAGCAATCATCAGCAAATCCCCTGGAGTCTGAGCATCCACGCTGACACTCCACGCAGACAGCTTCACAAATCTCGGAGCATTAGAACTCAATAATAAACTATGTCTAGAGAAAAAAAAAAAAAAAGATTAAATACTTTGACAAGATTATCCCACTGGCACCATAAGGAATATAACAGCTGTGCTGTGCAGTAACAACAGCGCAGCAGAAACGGCGTCTCACCTATTATTTCACGGCATTTTACCCACATCCCTCTGTTCAGCAGCACAAACAAACAGGAACACATGGATATAAGGCCGCACAGCCAGAGCACAATGTGGTCTCATTTGTTTTTCCACAGTGCTGTTTGTCATCTCCATAGCCCTGTGTTGATCTTCTCGTCATGAAAAAGTTTGCCTCGGATGACAATGTTGATGTCAGCTTCCCTCAATGTTTCTCAATGTTGGATAGTTTCGATAGTTTGGATAAATACTGCTGAAGCTGAAAATTATTATTATTATTATTGTTGTTATTATTATTATTATTATTATTATTATTTATAATGATATGCAATGAATATTTTAATAACCAGATGACATAAAACAGTATTATTGTTTATTGTTGGAGTTGATTTAGTACTGTGTGTTGACTTTTCTTACTTTAAGATTAGTTTATTTGGACATTTTTAAAAGTTTTTAGATATTAATTTTCAGTAACTGCCTTGACAGTTCTCTCTCTCTCTCCATAATACTGATACATTATCCTGTATGGAAAAGGTCACACATGTAGGACATGTGACTGTTTTGACATCATGCGAAGAATATGTGGTGGCATATGAAAAAGAATCTGAAACAGAACTCCACATGCACTACATTTGTGAAAATAAATGAATTGTGCAAGCAATCAGCAATGTGAATAAGAACACATGGACTATATGCATGTGTATATACATATGAGAAGTGGAAAATGTGTGAAACATGACTTTTTCTATAGGCGAAATCCAAACCTGGCTTTGCTTTAATTGACACACACAGCAGTAAGTTTTTGACTTTTCTTGGTGTGAGTTTCATAGTGCTTTACACTTTGGCACTCATGTCTATGCTAGGAAGATCCTGTCTCAACCATGGCTGTGATTTGAGAAAATAGAGGACCAGGCATATAGGGGCATATGGTTTTGTCATTCAATACGGGAAATATAAATATATAATATAATGTATAAAATATAATGCAATTAAATAGATCAAATATTACCACATGCAAATAACAGTAAATAATTAGAAAAACAATTAGAAATAAATAAAATAAATACATTGATTTACATTGATTTTCTAATATAGATCATCAGGTTTTACAAAAACCTAGGAAGCCCATTGAAAGGAAAAGAAAATCATTTACAATATTATGATTATGGATCAATTACCTAATAACACAGTTTAGTGACAGTCATTTAATAAATCAGAATAATGTCCTCAGGCTAACAGCTGATAGTGTAAAACGTTTATTAAGCCTGTTGTGTTAAAAGAAAGCTATGACCAGTGAGTTTACAGCTAGAATTAGGTGGTATCTCCTTGAGCACTCTGTCAATTCAATTCAATTCTATTTTTATTTTTATAGTGCTTTTAACATGTTTACAATTTATACAATCAAAAGAAACTATTAAATTGATACTTTTTTATTTCAAATGTATTTGTCTAGGTTAACAACAAATAATGAACTCAGTAAGAGGATTTTGACAATCTCTCTCTCTCTCTCGCTCTCTCTCATATTCACTGTAGACTTTATTCTGTACAGGGTCATGGAAACCCTGAAACCTGTACCAGGGAACTCCGGGCAGTATGCGGTGTACACCCTCGATGGGGTGGCAATCAATCTTATTGCACAAGCACTCACACACCTACATACTATGGGCAGTTTGGAAATGCCAGTTAGACTAATCTGCATGTCTTTGGACAGTGGGAGGCAAGAAAGGAGGCAACCCACCAAGCATGAGGAGAACATGCAAACTCCACACACAGATCTGAAGGTACGACTCGTACATTCAACCCTATAAAAATATATAAAATAAAAATATAATGCATATAAAAATTCAACATAAATTCACAACATACTATGTGTATATGTCCTGCAAATGCAGCTTTTTGCTGTTAAATACTTGAGCAGGTCCGTACGGTGATTTAGAATTTATGTGATTAATTGTGCAGCACTAAAATGTATGTGGCAAAATTTACCTATCCGTCTTTCTTTCTTTCTTTCTTTCTTTCTAAAACTAGTCAATATTTAACAAAAAAGAGATCATGGTTTATAGTTTCAGCCGTAGTAATTATACATAAAGCAATCATTTGAACAAAAAATTCCCAGCAACCTCGCCACTTTATCTAAACAACACTCTACTCGAAAATACAGCACATGTTCACAAAGCACAAGAAAAAGTATAAAACAACAGAACCTCCCAACCAGGCTAATCCATTAAAAAAAAATTAAGATATCACTGTCATTGCATGCTCCGGGAGGAAGTGTTAGAAATACTTCCCTGCATGCATTTGGAAGTTTTTTGGCAGCAGCTCATGTTTGCCTTGAAGAGTCCCTGGCGCTGTTGAAATGGCAGCAGGATGCTGGACCCACCGGAATCCTCGTTTCAATGCCTGCATTCAAAAAAGTAGCGAGCGCCCTTCACATGGCATCAGGATGGCCACAGCCAGTCACCTGACTACTGGATCTCCATGAGACAGCTGCTGTCTTGTGTGGTTTCCTACAGAAGATGGCATCCACATATAGCCATGTGCTGTCCAGCTATCCACATATTAATGGTAAAGAAAGCACTGGCCTGCCAAGCAGATATTCTGTAGGCTCTGGTGGCAGAAAAACAGGTCATCATTTGATTGTTTTAGTTGTAACGTTGAGAATGTGTTCAGATGTTATGTTTATGTAATAGGGGTTGTCTATTCTATTAAACTATGCTATTATTTAAAAAAAAAAAAGGGATCAAAAAGGCATTTTTTAAATAATTTTAAACTGAAACCTGAACTCACTAATTTCAGAATTAAATCAAAACTTTGTACTTGTTTGATAATGATGACGGCTGATGTTTTTTCTTTTCTTTCTTTTAACAGCTTTTTTTTTCAATTTTCCCCCAATTGTATCACCTGCCACAATATAGTGTGTGTTTCAAACTGCTGCACTTGCTGCATCACATGGCAGCATGACCCCTTCCAAGGTGAGCGTATCTCACTGATACATACAGTGCATCTGCCCTCTTCCGTATACAGGAAGACCTAGCGGCCCACAACTGGCTAATGTCACTGAGATTGGCAGGGGAGAGAGTATTTCGTTCCTCTCACACAGACAGCGTGGCCATGGAACTTGTTTCTAGACCTATGGTAGGAACCAGACTTGTGTCAAGAAAATATATTGTCTAAAAATAAATGTTTATTTAAGACGATGATTATGGAGATGTTTGAATTGAAAAAGGAAAAGAGAATCAAAATGCAATCCTACTGTATGTAATCAGACCATGATGCCAAATCAAGTCCACAAGCTATGCAGGAAATTAAAATAGTTACCCTGTGCGTGTAAAACCATAGTGTACCAAGTACTTTTGACAACCATTTGGATGATGTATACTTTTTCCACCATGGAGAGTGATGGATCAGGCAGTTGAGGCTCTGGGTTGCTGCTCATAGGGTCAGTGGTTCGGGCTTACCGCACTGCTCGGTCACCACTGTTAAATCCATGGACAATCCTTGGATCCTTAACCCTATGCCCTATACAACCCACCCATTGCGTACATTGCCAGTCCAAACCCAATTAGAAAATGTGAGGGTTGCAAAAGGATGAGCATCTCGCATAAACCTTGGTCCAGATCTTGTGGCTAAAATGATCCAATGTGGTGACGACTAGAATAAAAGAGAGGAAGCTCCAGCCAAAATCGTTGCTGTTTTTCCATGAATTAAGCCTACTTTTCTATCTTACTGAATTTTCTGAAATTCTGAAATGCATTAATCTTCTACAAAGTGGGTTTATATCCAGCCCCCAACCTCCATATTAAAGAACTGGGAGCTCTGGGTTGACACCACTGGAAATATGTATCACATTCAAATACCTTAAGGAGTATTATACTGGGACAAATTTCAGAAGAGTGGAGGCACTAAGTTGAACATGTTTCCAATGAGATTTTATTCCCCCCCATTCTATCTTAATATGAAGCAATCGTCATGCAAGGAGAGAGAGAAAAAAAAGGCTTTCAGACATGTCTCGCAGCTATATAGATGGGTTCAGCATATAAAAGTTAACATAGCATATCATTCCACGACTCCCCACTCATCTCCTTCCCTGCGGGTGAGGGGAAAAAATAAGCGTATTATCAAATTCAGCATAATTTCTTGTACGCGTGAAATGGCCACCTCTTCTGGGAACACAGGGCCTAATGATGAGTGGCAGCCTTTTTAACTTAGGTGGTGCGGACCAAAGGAGACAACGCACACCAGACCCAGATGCTGCTAACATTTCCACCGATTAAATGCGCAGAGGAGACTGTCTCGCTAAAAGGAACCTCGAGCACCAAGAAGAAAAAAAAAAATAATAATAAAACGGTAGCCTTGTCAGACAGAGTTTCGTTAGAAAAAGTCCATTGAGGGACACCAGAGTCTGATGAAGAATGGAGGACGGGGGAAATTACAGGTTGCTTGGTTACTTAGCAATTTGTGAACTTCATCAACTTCCAAGAAAGAAGGAAAAGACACAAGAGGGGGAAAAAAGATTCCTCCCAATTGCCTCGCACAAGCTGGGCACATGGCACTGTGCTGGAAACACACTATCCTTTGTGTGACACTGTAATGTGTCCCTCCTATTTCCTGTGCTGAAGCCACTGACGCGTGTCCTGCTCTCGCTGCCTCTTCCAGCCTGCTGGAAGTACTTATTTGTCATTTCCTCTCCGGACTCGGGGAGACTCAATTCCATTCTCCTGACAGCTGAGCAAGTGAAGGGTAAAATGATGAGGGAGTTCCAAAGTAAACACATTAACTGACTTTTCAGACAAGAGACCCCCCCCCAAAAAACTGCCACTGTCCTCCTTTGCATTCTGAAAAAACGTGTTCCTTGAGAAATGATGCTTATCTCTAGCAAGGGCTATTCATTTTTAAACAAATAAAAATGCTGCCGAAGGTTGTTGTTTAAGGTGACTGTCATTTTTTTTTTTATGTCCGCATCAAGGCAAGTCTTTTCTTTGGTGGGGATTGTAAATGAGCTATGCCTTGTCGTCATATCATTTCTATTATTTTAGTTTTTTTTTTTTTTAACAGGTGCAAAGCTCATTTTCCAACTAACAACATGTCTGTGTAATCACTATCACCCGAAATACAACAAACAACATCTGAAAAGAACACCAAACCATAATGTTTAGCCCAGTGCTTGTTTTGCAGACAGGACATTGTTAGAGTTGAGAAATTCATTGTGGTCTCGCTGAGGCCTCCTCCTCTCCATCGTCCTCATTAGGCCTGGAGCAGGGTTCGGGATAATGAGAAAGCAGAATCGAGGGTGGTGGCGTGGATTTGGCGGCCACTGCGAGGCAGCTCCGACATCCACATCCTGACAGCTCTTTCTGGATGATGGGCTGAGCGTAATTTGACGGCCTTGTGTATAAGTACACCATATTGTTTGGGAATTAAGTGCAGCGTCAAGGCCTGTAATTACACGCTTACAATAACGGGTTTTCAGAGATGCTGGAAATAGCTCGCAGGGTTCCGGCCTATGTTCCAGCCGCCGGCGAACTTCATAGCAATGGGCCGTGCTGACTTTCAAATGTCAAACGATTCTTATTTTAGAAACAAAGCGCCTTCTTTTACCGCTTGCTGATGTGGGAGGGCAGAAGCCTATTGTTTAAATGTTTCCTGATTACATTTACAACAAGAGAAACAATGTGTGATCATTGCCACAGGAACTACTGTGTGAGAGGGAAGGGGCTGGGTGAAAAATATTCCACTAGGCAACCAAACACGAAATCTACAGTTTAAACATCTGCTGGACAAAACGTCTTAATAAGCACTTTTCGAGTCCTGTTAGATGCATTTATTTGCATTTACGAAGGAAGCAGTTATAATCCAGCAGAAGGATAAGAAAGTGACAAACGTCCTGGCTGATAAGTAGACTCGTCTAGTAAGGTGAAGGAATAGGGTGGTAGTCTACAGTAGGTGTGTCGTCTGTCTGTGTTGTCATTGGCCCGAGTGTTTCTAATAGACTCCCCAGGCTGTACTTCTCCCAGAGACATAATCAGTCAGCGAGCGCTCCTCTCCCTTCGGCCTAGGCCAGCGCAGCTTCAGGCCAGAGAGAGGCGGCTCTGTCCAGTCAAATGGCCTGCTGGGACAATCCACACCATCCCCGTTTAACAGGACGCCTACGGCCCTCAATGACTGGCCAAATTCAAGGACATATAGCAATAGAGTCAGGACAGCTTGTCTAACTTTAACCAAATCAGGTGCACTGCTCATGTTTTTACAGATAAGAAACAACTCAAGACCGCCACATCCGTTGCAGCAGCCATTACTTCCATTGATGATTGATGTCTTTGTAATCAAGTGATATTTAGGTCAACCTGCCAAAATAATTCATTCACGTTCTACACTAATAGATTCACATAAAACAGAACCAATTCTAGTCGATTCCCCTGCTTTGATCCAACCATGACACTCCACCAACACTCATTATTCCATGATGATGTAGAACTATTCTTGGAAGTAAATACTAATGCTACAAAATAACATGCAATTTGACAGTTCTCAGTGGCCTAGTGGTGTGTTTCTGTCAGATAGATCTCAGTGCACCAAGGTAACCACATGAGGAAAGGTGGGCGCCTGACTGTAGAGCTCATCACCGGGTTCAGAGAAAGTTCATGTAACCACACTGCAGGGTCAGACCTCCACCCTCAGCCTCATTTTAAAACAAGACCAGTAGAGATGTGCAAGCAAATACGAATCAAACAAATCATCACGATGCCCGTAATAACATTGTCAGAGCTATAATGGTACAATGATTGTCCCCTTTAATTTGAAGGTAAAGGCTTAGTAAAACTTTTTTTTTCCACCCCATACTTTACATTTATTTCTAGACTAGACTGACTTTTAGAGATTGATAAATAAAAGTCAATATTTCATTTTACTTTTTGTAAAAAAATAAATAAAAATAAAAAATTATTGATAGTGTTTTAGTCTGTGCCAAGATTTTTTTTTTTTTTTAAGAAACCTTGTTCTCCCATTTTCATTTTGAAATGAACAACGAATGAGCACAGAATCCAGAGACCCAGACTGTGTCCCCAATACATTTAATATAGTAGGGCACTCATCTATTTAGTGTGTACTTGTGTCTGTTAGATCAAGGTTTGTGGAACCAGAATCAAAATGTCAACATGACCTGTTCTTTCTTCAGCCTCAGCGTAGAGGAAAAGGAGGGTGACACTACTCCATCTACATCCTTACAAATGACTTGCATACTAATTCTATACTTATATCAGATTTTTGGTTGATTGGCCAATGACAGGGGCGCCTGCATATTTGCACCACATACTGTAGAATACCTGTTTCTCCTGGGTTGGGTGATGGTATACAATAAGCTCAAGGAATGGAATCAATTTACCAAATGTGAAGTAAAACTTACATAAACACACAAGCAAATGGAACAAGAGTACTGTAACATGGATCACTTGTGGTTTCCTCACTACAGGAGGAATCGTTGTGGATCGACTTAATGCAGTGATTCTTCCCACAAAACCCCTTCGCCATCTTGGAAAAGCTCCTGTTTATGCAGGATGTATTGTCTCTCCTCTTTAGTGTTACATGTAATGTACATGGTTCTAGCATTATGTACAATTATGTTAACATGGGATCACTGTACATCAGTCGGACGAACTGGCCGCTGGGAAAACAGGTCTGCTTGTATGTTCTAATTATTATGCCACTAAAGTCCACCCAGGCTTTCTTAGTGTCTGCTGGAGTGACTCATGAAGTTGGCCCTAGAATGGACATAGACTTCTGTCAGGAAGGTCGCCATTTCTGAAAAGTGGGTCAGCAATAAAATATTCATGTTGCGGATGGTTCGAGACCAAACCTCTAGACCAGAAGCCTCTGATCCTGGAGCCAGGGGCCCACTCATTAGGCTTGGCTTGTCATATGATCATGTTGTCATGGGATCAGGTGACAACAGCTGGATACACATCATATTAGCTTTTTTCTTTTGTTTTTCCACATGAAAAAGAGACACTTGTCTGAACCACAAACTGCCATAAATGATTAGGACAACTGTTTCAAAAATGTGTGAACTGTAAGAGAATTGTAATGTTTCGATAATATATCTTTAACCTGTAACGTTATTGTTTCTATATGTGGTTAAAACATATGTTTTAGTGTTATGATGGCCATGCTAAGATTTTGAAATATGCACCTTAAAAAATTAAGGTGAAAGTATAGGTAATTTGTTGAACTCGACCAGCTCATTTTTAGTGTAGTCGAGAATTACAAAGAAAAAAAAAACTACCGGGTGAAATTACGGATTATTAAGTTTTCATGTAAACTATCTAACAAATTTAAACTGATATGCTGTAAGCAAGCGTTGCCTAAAAAAACATCTTTGACCCTCTGTAAATGGTCTTATCATATGCACAGCCATCACTATGTACTTGCTAACAAATTATAGGAAGTAAACTATCATTATAATAATCAATATTTAATGTTAACTATCATTGCTGCCTATCCAGTTACATTAGCTATAGATCAAAGTTGGAGTTGGCAAAGAAAATAGGTTAACTCAGTTAAATATAGGCAGTTAATGTTCGCAAATTTCAGAAACTGGTGAATCCAGACAAAGGAGGTATGTCATTTTATATGCTTACTCTAGTATATCTGAAACATTTTAATGAGGTAGGGCTAGGGGTGCTTATCCTCAAGGACCATACCTGCAACCCATGTTTGAATGCCCACAGATAACTATAGTATTAACTACATTGTGTAGCATGAGAAGGTAACAGCAGATAAGGAATTGGAACAATTCTTTAAAGGCATTTTTTTAAACGAATGATAAAATTGGATAAAATTGCACAGGGCCATTCTAAGGCAGTATCACATACGGTCTTTGACAAGATAAGAGACCTTCAAGATCTGCAACAAGAAGTAATTTGTTCTTGAAATAAAATTAAGAAGAATATTAATACTTACTTCCAATAATACTCAACTATATGTATATAGTTACACATACAATTAATTAAGAATTTTCTATTCCTGTCTGCAGTTTGCTTTCTTACACAAGACGTTTATCGTTTTCTGATCCTCTAATAATGATTCTGTATTTCAGACTGACTAATACCAATATTTAGCCTTTTGACTCTTTACTTGTTAATGCACTCAAAAGTTCATCGCAGTAACAGCTCTGAATTCACTGGGTCACTAACAACCTTCAGCTTTTCATCCCTTACAGATTGGTACTGTTGCCTTGCAGGGAGTGCCTGGAGGCAAGTTTGGCTCTTGTGTTGGAGAAAGTTTGCACTAAACCTACTTTTCCAAGCCTATGGAACACCCGTCCTCAAACCTGTTTACAGGAAAACGCCACATCACAGAGCCCACTGAGGGGTAATTTTGGAAGCGACCAAAGGCGTGCCATCAGCGTGGTGTTCGCTGCCGTTCTCTGAAACACTTATAATGAGAAGCGAAGAAAACATTTTTTTTCCATGACTCTCCTCCCTACAGTGCCATGGAAATGCAAAGGACTCCGGCTTTAACGCAGCTCTGCACAAAGCCCGCATTCTATCTTTCTGCCGTGAGAACACAGAAATCATAAAACAAACAAATGCACTAAAAATACTAACTTTGCCTATGCAAACATTCCCCCTTAATGAGACACTGTGCTAAGAGAAAGTGGCACTGCTTGCTTGGTTGTCGGGAGCCTGTGGTTTCACTATAGTGAGACGACCTAAAGGGGATCATAGGGGGTGGTGGGGGAGCTGGGAAAGGGTTGGTGTAATGCAGGCAGACAAATGAAAGAACTGGAAAGGAGGAAAGGAGCGAGAAGCAGAATCAAACAGTGATAGCAAGAGTGTGTGTGTTTCTCATATCTCAGAGGGGACTTGGAAAATGGGAAAGGGGTTGGAGTTTATAAACTTGGGGTCTTGAGTGCTCTGGAGCATGCTAGCTTCTTTTAGTCACACCTAGAGGCCTTGCATTTCCTCTCAACAGGAAAAGCAGCATGGCAAACCATGAGCGCATGTATTGTTCCAAAGCTGCTGTTCAGGGTGATTTGGCCTCAGGGCTAAGTCTGGAGTAGTGTTGGCAAGATTCTTCTCTTTGTGGAGGAAGCTCAAGATATGATGTGCTGAATCTTGTAGCTTTTTTACCTGATTATTATAACTGTTTATAATACAAGTCAAATATGGAATCCCCAAACATGACAAAAAATATATCTGAAGAGTTTGAATTATGAGTGGATACGGAAATATATCTTGAGGAAATTGTTTGGCAATATTTTTAAAGCTTACTGAACTGAATTGAAAAACATTGGCAAGGGCTTCTTAAAGGCTAGCTAGTGTAATGACAATGCATTACATTGATTATTATCCACAACATCCACAACAAGTAATCTAGTTATCTGGTGAAACCTAATGAGCGTGATTATTTAAAAGCAGTTACCTTTTAACATATGTACAACTAATACCCTACACATGCCTACACAGCTAACATCTAAATCTCTATTAACAAATCCCTTAATCTGAATATCTGGTAGCATTTTTTTGAACAACTACGTTAATAAAAAAAATCATCCGTGCTGAAGTGAAACCAACGTTGCTTGTTTTCAAAGAACGATAACGTTACGTCACTAGCTAGCTTAGCCGAAGCTCTTGGGTTTTCAGGGATCTTCAAATTCTAGTTTCATTAGTTCCTAACTAACTCACAGTAATTTATTGATGTAGCTGCACATTCAGCTATCTAGCATACATACTGTATGCCTAAACATTTAGCTATACGCATGTTCCCATATAGAAAAACATAAACAGATCTTAATACAAAATGTTTTTCTTCTGTAAAATGTTGAATGAAATGGCTAGCTAATCAAGCACACTGAGCTAACAATAAGCTAAGATCAAGAGCTGATCTTCCCAGATTTTGGCTGGAAGATTTGCAGACAATTATCATCATATTTACTTTAAAGTATTTAAAATTAAGGATGTCTGATCAAAATAATTCAAGGATGCTAAACTCAACCTACTGTACCTCTCCCAGAAGTTCTGAGAGTCTCCTGCATATTAATAGAAGCTCCTTGACTCAGGGGCGGATCTACCGGGGTGGCACGGGGTGGCAATTGCCACCCTAAGAAAAAGCCTTGCCACCCCATTTGCCACCCCAGCACTAGTGTCCTAGTGTTCTAAAAATAAAAGAGTTTTTTAATTTATCTGACGTTCCAATCCAGATATCAGGTTCAAGTCAGTCACACATCAGTCTTTATTTCATTTTTATAGGACAATGTAAAAATGTGCACCCTAGTGTATACACCGAAAAAGAACAGCGTTCCTTGAATCCACAAAAACCATGCAAGGATGCTTGCTTCAGTGTTGCCACCCCTCATAATGTTAATGCCACCCCCTTGCCACCTCATGAATAATTTTCTAGATCCGCCCCTGCCTTGACTTCAAGCAAATCATAAACAATATCCCAGAAACCGGGAAATATTTTTGCCTATACCCAGGGGGGAGTTACAAATTAAAATGACAAACGAAATTATTAGACAAACAATATAATATGGATTTATATAAATAGGCTTCAGGCCCCCCCATGACCCTGTAAACTTAAAGCAGTACAGAATGTATAGACCATGAATGAGTGAACTACAAAATATTGGAGAAGTCAGCAGACACCGCATTCTGGCAATTATTAGGTACAACGTTTTCTGAATTAATTTATTTATTTTAGGGGAGGGGACACTGTGGTCAAGTGGGACCTACCTAAGATGAGTTTTTGCAGAGTGTTTCTCAACTGTTCCCACTGTCTCAGACACTGCTACTGCTGACTAAGTATATGATGTGTCACCTTTGAGCTAAAAAACATTGCTAGCATAGAAGGAAAAGTACTACACTTAAATTATACTTCAACAAGTACTGTTACAGTACACCATGCACTATGCACTACATAACAGGAGTACATGTACAAAGGCTGGTTACTTTTCTTCACTCATCATATAGTCATTTTTTTTTCACATTAAACTGAATGTAAACCCGTGAATGAGACAAAATATTGATCAGCTTAATTGTCTTTCTAAAATCTTTCTAAAATATTGTGCATGTGTCATTATTCAAGTTTGTTTACAAGTCCTAGTTCTCATGCTCTGTAATGTAATAGAGGGAGGTTGAGCTATGGTGTAGGAATTTGGAATGATTTACCTAGGTGCAATTCTCGTACACTTTTCTAATTTTACTCAGATAAAAATAGTTTCTGCATTTAAAATATCTCCTTGTTTATGTGCATTACCTTCCTCAGAAAGCTTGGTCAAAATGATAGGAGATAATATAAGGATGAATTTATGGTATAACCCTGTAACTATAATGTTAAAACCTATTTACTATAATTTTTTTCGCATTCTGTGGACCATAGCATACATAGAAGAAACAATGAACAAAATCTGCTCATCTACAAGGCAGCATAAAGAAGGGGTGGTAAATTGCAGTCATTTATTATATGATCTGCTTATTTGCCAGCTATATACTGGCCAGATGTCCTGGCAAAACAGCTGTCGACCATCATCCTACAGAGGTTCCTCCAGTTGTGTCTGCAGTTAGGGTGCATCCTAAGCTCTTTAATCCTCATTCAACTTCTGCTGTGGGTTTTCATTCTTTACTGCTTGCTAGACGGAGTGTGCACTTAGGGACCTGCACTGTAAAAAAAAAACAAAAAAAAACAGCCAACTGTATTAGCCACGTGAAAGGTGGTTACAGTGGGGAGGTACTGTAGTTAATCAAAGCTGATACCAATCTTTGAAGCTATTTAGGTGCAATTTAGATCATTGTACAATTTCTCTGTCACAAAAGATGAAAAGCAGTGAAAATTACAGGAAAAGTAAAGAAAACATGCTCTAATACCAACTATTCATCGAGCTTAGATTCTTCAAAGCAATTGTAAAAATGTAAACAATTAACTATAAAGCTGGGAATATGTTCATAAATAATGTATTTCTCTTTTTATTTCCACTTAGAAAATAAGATTCAAAAATGAATAACCTTATATAGATTGAAAAAAGTTTTCCTGCTGTGAATTGACACACAAGATATTAGCCTTTCCCCAAAGGCCAACAGAAGAAAAGAAGAAGAAGAAGAAAAAAGAATAGCAGCAACATCCGTGCCTAACTAAACAGACAGGCAATTACTGCGAGAAAAAAAAACTGTGCACCAAATGTGCAGGAATGAATAATAAACAAATTATTAGTATTCTTCACATCAAAATTAAACGTTAAAAAAAAACAGAATGCGATTAGACTCATCGATTACACATTTATCATTTAAAAAAGAACCACCTGTTATTTCTAACAAAAAGAAAAATAACTGGCAAAAAACTGTATGCATTTTTAGATAATATTACTATATAATATACTTTTTAATGTCTGAAGGATGAGTGAAGACATCACAGGTCCTGGTTTGTTAGAACGTCTGACTTTCCTTAGTCGCAGCTAAAGGTTAAGGCTTCTCCTTGTAAGCAGCGTATAGAGCTCATTAGCCAGACCACCTGGCACTGATTAGCTCGGCTTTACAAAACCCACTGTGCACTTTAATCCAAACCCTGCTACTAGGCTCGTGTGCGCTGAAAGGTTTAGCTAGATTTTCAAAGAAACATTTCATGGCTTCTAAATCGATCAGTTTTATACTATAATTAAAAAAAAAAAAAAGCTTTTTTTCCCTGAAGTTTCTGCCTTTATGAAATGCCGTTCATCAAATTCTTTAACGGCGGTAATGTAACATGTACCTAACAACATTTAGAAAAAAAAACATGCTGTAGATTTAATTGTTGACGGGACAATTGCCACTACTTTCACAGTTAAAATGTTTCCTGTTTAAACCAATTTTACACTGTGCTACTTTTTTATCCTGAAAATTTAGCAAAGATCATTAGTAAAGATTCAGAGTCTTGGATGTGTGCTATGCCCGATTTATGGGGTTTCAGCCAAAGAGATCTGACATCTGAAAAAAAAAAAAAAAAACATTCTAAATATCCCTCATTTTTAATTAAAATCTTGTTATACTATACAGTAGATTTGATGGAGAGGCAAAAATGAATAGACTAATTCCCAGAATAGTGTCTTTATTCCCTCAAGCTGATTGTTTATGTTTTGCTCACTTGACCACGTTACTGTATGTGCACAAGCCAGGAACATGCTGATTGATGATGTAAGCAGAACCCACCATGTTCTTCAATGCCATTGCAAAAAATAAAAAAGTTATTTGATGGTTACAAGTAATCATCACAAAAAATGCTTTAATCACACAGTGTAAAACCAGCTTTGCAGATATATGTTGATGCAACCATAATTGCCCTTTTTGGCCTGCTAACTTGCAATCATTTCTTTGACTGCTCCTCAGCATTTGAGCACTTGTTGACCTAAAACTTTCCATCATTACAAATGTGTCAGTCATGTGTATATTATACAGTATGTACACAATGTAACCATATGATGTAATGGTCAGTACTGTATGTGATAATAGTCAGTACTGGGGTGGCTAAAGCCAGCACTGAGGTCTAAATTTTGCTCAACACTGACCAAGCTCTCTCTCTCTCTCTCTCTCTCTGATGAGTCAGCCCATTCTCCTGCTCCTCGACCGTCCTGTTTGTTTGGGGTTTGTGGGCTCGGCCCAAAAGAGGGAAAAACAGCAGAGCCAGGAGGGAGGAAAAAGAAGGTACGGATGGAGGGAAAAAAAAAAGAAATGTTGTTCAATATTTGGATGTCTTCTGCCTGTCTGCTTAAATATTGCCCCGTGGCCGTCGGGATGGAGCTGAGAACAAGGGCTTCAGTAAGGCTGACAGGGAGATCTCTGTGGCGATGGGGGCGAGTGTTTATCTGTCTGTCTGACGGTTTATCGGGACTGTCAAATTATCCTTCTCAGCAAACACCATGGCTGCCGCATGAATGTAAATAATATGTGCCATGTAAATCACGTGATTACGGCAAGTCCCAGTGCCTCATGTCAGGCTACTTAACAACACTGAGAGCCTTTTGACTCCGTTTCCTAAATAAGCGCAAAATACCGTTTTCAAATAGGTCCTAAATTACATACATAAATGTTCCGTACAGCCCATATTCTACTATGTCCTTCCTCACAGAGAGACGACTCATAATTCAGTGTGCAAAGCACATGCAAAGCGAAGGTGTGAACTTTTCTATATACAGTGCGCAATATTGCTAAATGGAAGAAATATAAGAAGCGTGAAATGAAGTGACAGTGCGGCATTATTTCTAACAAGCGCAGAACAGTCGTGGCTGGAGTTCTGAATCAACCCGGAGCTGAAGCATTTCAAGCAGAGAGAAACGCTTGCTCAGCCAAGAGCAACATCTTGACGGACTGCCTGTCAATGTAGCGTCTCTCTCTCGAACATTATGAGACTTGTTTGAGTTGCTACAGTTAATAAACCAAATTGCGCAAAGTGCGCTCCCAGATTGACAGCAGCTTTCATTAAAATCAGATCACGCCGCATGAAAATATCCTCCGTTGAAAATTTCTGATTCCACACGAGTTACCCTGTAAATAACCGGCAAACAAAAATAAATTGTCGAGCAGTGGTATGATTCATAAGCATGGGAATCTTCATCTTAGTTTGCGGCCGCAAACGTCAATATGTCTATTATAAATCACTGTGGATGTGTGGCACAAAAGGAGGATATCGTAAAACTGCTATGAGATATCCAAAGGAATATGAAATGCAGCCCATATAACAAAGGACTTCAAAGTGATTAAAAGATTTGGCAACATAACCCAACCAGGATAAATTGTTTTTATGCTTGGTGCAATGAAGTCGTGCCCGGCTGTGAGTGTTGGGCTTCAGCCAGAGCATGAAATTCACTTCCATTTAGCCTCAGAAATAGTTGCTAAGGAGTCAGTGTATTGACCAAACAACTCACATGCTGCCATTCAGACAACTGTCTTAGATTGTCACAGTCATGTTATTTATTGCTCTTGACATGCCTGGTAAGAATATATAAGCTCTGATTTTGACAAGTGTAAACAGACATGCTACATGCTCCTCCAGAAAACCGTTGCAGTCACTTTAACCCCAAAAAACATTTTTCCACTGGGTTCATTCATTCCGGTTCGGTTTATCGTCAGTGTCAGTCATAATCTATGCAGCACTGCAGGAGTCTGTATCCATGAACATTCACATACTTTAATCTATACACACACCTTTAGTTTCCACATTGATTCAGAACCTACCCTATTAATTCTGTGTTATTATTTTTTTTATTATGTGCTCTTGGCTTAACCCTTTAATATCTCAGGACCTGACATCACCAGTTCCAGACTTAGGAGAACCATAATACATGGCATACAGTATGTTGTCTTAATACGTTTGGCCACCAATTTACTGATCTAAAGCCAATGCTGGTACAAACTATTTTAAAAATAGAGAAGAGGCACTTTACACAATCTATAAACAGGGAACCAATTTGTAGTTGACAAGACAAGACGATCCTGAGTTGGAATTTCAAGTCAAGGGGGCTTTTTCAGCGGTTTTACCAGTTGTAGGTAAGGAAATAAATGTTGCAACATCACCTCAAATTTAGCATTATTCCTCACTTGGTATATTTTTAGGGTTATGGTTCATCCACAGCCTATACCGGGGAACCATAAAAATCCATCGGAACTTCACACAGAAACACTGAAGCCATTAGACACATACAATAACACAGACTTAGAAGTGACCAGGCATTGTGAGTCTCACTGTACTGAATAATATGCTGTGAAATATACTGTATAACCAACTTAAATAAAAAGTAACTGCTTGAAATGTGGCTCGGGTTTGTTTAGGTAGTAAAAAAGAATTATTTGCCAAAATTCCTTAAACTAATTTTAGTATCGGTATAAGTTCTGTAATTCTGTAAATTTCCATGTTGCCCATTTGAGTGACACAACATGGTCTTAACTGGAAAGTGTCGCACCACTGCGGTTGACTGGTTCCAACGCCAGATACAAACACACATCCTCACATCCTCACGCAGGAAATTTCCCTCGTTTTAAAGAATGAAACAGAGGATGGGGTACCCCCTACCAGACCCACATTCGACCACATCTTCTGGTCGTACAGTACCACGAGGTGTGGATGGCATCAGTACAGTACTGTATGTAGCAGAAATACACCCAAAACCTGATCTGTCCTTTGGTTTCAGACAAGGAGCCAAGTCATTTCTGCAGATCTCGACATGAGACACTGTCTGCGTGTCCTTTAATAACATGTACTGTATGGTTGGGTTATTCTGGGATTATCATTGCTGTATTTGTGTCCATGGAGATGAAAGTTGTGAAATACCTCAAAGAGTTTGAATCTGAAGTAGATATTACTGCATTACAGATCTCACTTTAGATGTCAATAAGCCAAACTTTTATTTTGCTGCTCCAATAACCCACACGATGGCCTGATGCTTTAAAGTTCACTTCTGTGTGTGTGTGTGTGTGTGTGTGTGTGTGTGTGTGTGTGTGTGTGTGTGTGTGTGTGTGTGTGTGTGTGTGTGTGTGTGTGTGTGCGTGTGTGTGCGCGTGTGTGTGTATGTGTGTGTGTGTGTGTGTGTGTGTGTGTGTGTGTGTGTGTGTGTGTGTGCGTGTGTGTGCGTGTGTGTGCGTGTGTGTGTGTGTGTGTGCTGTTGGTGTGGAGACTGAGATGAAATAAGAGGAGCTAAGTTTATGTGTGTGGGTCTGTCTTTTGAATTTGTAGGTGGAAGTAATGTGTGTGCATGTGGAAAAGCTGCGCATCCTGCCTGGAGCTCCAGCACCCGCTGGCTGTGCCAAAGAAAACTGTGGTCGGAAGAGAGCGCTAATAGAGCATGATGCACGTCACCTGAAACTAGAATCATCGGCAACTGAGAAACCACAGCGAGCAGCCATCCTCCTGCTAACGCTGGCCAGGAGCTCCTGTTCCAGTTCCAGCCCCCTGATCTCCCTACACCATTAGCTCAGCTCGGCTTCCAATCGCGTGCCTGCCTCCCCCCTGCTAGGAGCTGGCCAACAACGGCGGTGACGTCCGGCCTATTAACACTTCCTCTGACTTCACCCCTTTGAATCTCCCAGAGCTCCAGATCTCGAGCTTTAGTGAGGAGCTGCTGCAGTGCCAAAGCCATCTGCAGCGAACCTTCATTGTGCTGTGCACTCAGTAGCGTTGGTGCGTATCTCCTTGGACCTCTTCATGGTCTAAAGATAATTTAGACTGGGGCTGGTTAATGTAAGCCAGCTATCTGTTGTGCCAAAACACTGAGTTGTGGCTTTTATGGAACGTGCACAGGCCATTCAAACCGCTTCATGAGTTCCCCTACTGTCTGGACCTTCTGGGTCCTGTCAAAGTCACGGTCATTGCTCTAGTAATGAGCCCAGAATGGGGAGAGTCAAAGCACTGGCAGACGTTTCTCTCTAGAGGAAAAGGTAGTGTGCACAAAAAGAGTTCAGAAGCAGAAGAATTTGGCTTTATTTTACTGTTTCAAGGCTTGCTGAACATAATAGTCACTCTGCGTATCATTGTGTATTTTTTTTATAGGTGAACTAGACAATAATAAAATCTCTTACCTTTAAAAGTAATGTGGAAATTTCTAAGGTACATAAGCATAATTGCTGGAACTATTTGTTCAAAGAAGGTAAGGAAAAAAAATCTATGAATCTAAAAATCTTTTTGCATATACAGTATAAAGACTCCGGGATATTCACAATGTTATAATGCTCTCATGAAGCATGGTACACATTCATATTGTTATTTAATAGAGGACACTCTAGTTTATAGCAATGATTACAGCATACAGAGATGGTACTAATCCACTAGGGCAAAATAATAGCAGACTTGAATTGAATTTGGAAAAGTAAGGTTTCTTTGGAATTGGAAAATAGACATGGTTTTGTTAAAAACTGATTTAATTAGATTTTTTTTCTATACTTTATTAAATTGATTATATGAATGGAGGCGATTGACAATTACAGAAGACTTCAAACACAGACTCTTAGACTTTGAATGATGCAATCGTTTAAAAGAAGGCAGCACGTCCGTGAACGACAGCTCAGAGCACATTGCAGTTGTTCCTGTGAACATTCAGGTAGTGGAACGCCTGATCCGGAAAATCCACGGATAACTTGTCACCAACTTGGGGAAGAGACGCATCTCCCTGTGAGAACTGATTATTCACACAATTATTCACAAACACCACTTGCACGTTACAGGAACTCAGCTGGAAGCTATTGTCACATCCCCTGTACAGTCCTGACATCACTCCAAGCCATTTCCACATAAGTGCTCCATTAAAGGAGTTCCTGGGAGGCCAGAGCTTTAAGCGTGATGCAGCTAGTCTGATCATTGCTCTGGTGTCCTGAGAAAACATTCTACCTTGATGGTATTCAAGCACTAGTGAAACACTGGGGAAAATGCATTAGTGCAGCAGGAGATTATATAGAGAAATAAAGGTAGTTTTCATTCTCATAACTGTGTTCTGTTATTCTGCACAATCAAAAGTCCCATTATTACTTGAGAATTCCTTGTACTTTGAAAAATATTTTTTTTAAACAAGCTCTTCAGCTACAAAAACCTAATATAATCACATCTTGAAGCTGAGTAGCTATGAAAGTAAATGATATCAAATATCTATATGTGATAACAAGTGATGATTCAACTCAAGAGTCTTTCCTATTATTTATATTTCATTGTTAACCTAAAGCATCGTGAGTGCATTTTATATCATTACTGCCAAAGAAATTCAGTCCCAGTTTGCTTAATAGAGTATGCTTACTTGTAGACACAGTATAACATTTAAAGATTTGTTCTTTTTAATATGAGGGAATAACTCCCCCCCCCCCCCATCCCCCCCGCTCCGTTTGGAGCTGCTTGACTTGACAATACCGATCAACCATAAGATTACAGCCTTCTGTCTAATATTGAGTAGGTTTCTCTTTTGCCACCAAAACAGCCCTGACCCATCAAGGCATGGACTCCATCAGATCTCCGAAGGTGTGCTGTGGTACCTGGCACCAAGCACTCAGTAGCAGATGCGTAAGTTGTGAGGTAGGGGCCTCCATTGGTCGGACTTGTTTTTTTTTTCAGCACATCTCATGGATTGAGATCTAGAGAATTTTGCAGCCAATTCAACACTTCAAAATCTTAGTTGCGTTAAACAAACCAGGCAGAGTGCATTATCCTGCTGGAAGAGACCACTGCCATCAGGGAAATACAATTTCCATGAATTGTTGTACTTGGTCTGCAACAATGTTTAGGTAGGTGGTACACGTCAAAGCAACGTCCACACGGATGGTAGGACCCAAAGTTTTCCAGTAGAACATTGCCAAAGGCATCACACGGCCTCCCCCGGCATGCCTTCTGCCCATAGGGCTTCATGGTGCCATCTCTTCCCCAGGTATATACTACGTCTTAAGCAGCATTAACATTTTCAACAATTTGAGCTACAGTAGATGCTCTATTGATCAGACTACATGGGCCAGCCTTTGCTTCCCATATGCATCAGTCAGCCTTGGCCACCCATGACCCTCTCGCAACATTTTTCCTTTTTTGAAATACTTGGACACTGCAGACAGGAAACATCCCACAAGAGCTGCAGTTTAGGCATTGCTCTGACCCAGTTGTCTAGCCATCCCAATATGTCCACCATCAAAGTCGCTCAAATCTTTTTACACTTGCCCATTTTTTCAGCTTCCAACACATCAACTTCAAGAACGAACTATGCACGTGCTGTCTAATACAGTATATCCCCCCAAGTCCAGCTGCTAATGTAAGGAGATAATCAAGGTTACTCACTTCATGTCCATAATGTTATGGCTGATACAGTAAGGGGAAAACAGTTGGACTTTAAATTAGCTATATAAGATACATGAACAGTTAGTACGGTCTTTTATGTTATATACTGGCCAAATGTTTGGATCAATAAACACATCAGTGAGTTCCTGGAAGTGGCATTATTTTCGGTATTTACACACGTGGACAAAATTGTTGGTACCCTTCGGTCAATGAAAGAAAAACTCACAATGGTCACATAAATAACTTTAATCTGACAAAAGTAATAATTAAAAAAAAATCTATGAATGTTAACCAATGAAAGTCAGACATTGCTTCTCAACGATGCTTCAACAGAATTATTTAAAAAAATAAACTCATGGAACAGGCCTGGACAAAAATGATGGTACCCCTAGAAAATACTGAAAATAATGTGACCAAAGGGACATGCTAATTCAAGGTGTGTCCAGTAATTAGCATCACAGGTGTTTACAATCTTGTAATCAGTCAGTGGGCCTATATATAGAGCTCCAGGTAGTCACTGTGTTGTTTGGTGACATGGTATGTACCACACTCAACATGGACCAGAGGAAGCGAAGGAAAGAGTTGTCTCAGGAGATTCGAAAGAAAATTATAGACAAGCATGTTAAAGGTAAAGGCTAGAAGACCATTTCCAAGCAGCTAGATGTTCCTGTGAGTACAGTTGCACATATTATTCAGAAATTTAAGATCCATGGGACTGTAGCCAACCTCCCTGGACGTGGCCGCAGGAGGAAAATTGATGACAAATCAAAGAGACGGATAATCCGAATGGTAACAAAAGAGCCCAGAAAGACTTCTAAAGAGATCCAAGGTGAACTTCATGCTCAAGGAACATCAGTGTCAGATCGCACCATCCGTCGTTGTTTGAGCCAAAGTGGACTACATGGGAGACGACCAAGGAGGACACCATTGTTGAAAACAAATCATAAAAAAGCCAGACTGGAATATGCCAAACTACATGTTGACAAGCCACAAAGCTTCTGGGAGAATGTCCTATGGACAGATGAGACAAAAATGGAACTTTTTGCCAAGGCACATCAGCTCTACGTTCACAAACGGAAAAATGAAGCATATGAAGAAAAGAACACTGTCCCTACTGTGAAACATGGAGGAGGCTCTGTTATGTTCTGGGGCTGCTTTGCTGCATCTGGCACAGGGTGTCTTGAATCTGTGCAGGGTACAATGAAATCTCAAGACTATCAAGGGATTCTAGAGAGAAATGTGCTGGCCAGTGTCAGAAAGCTGGGTCTCAGTCACAGGTCATGGGTCTTGCAACAGGACAATGACCCAAAACACACAGCTAAAAACACCCAAGAATGGCTAAGAGGAAAACATTGGACTATTCTAAGTTACCTCAATCCTATTGAGCATCTTTGGAAGGAGCTGAAACATGCTGTCTGGAAAAGGCACCCTTCAAACCGGAAACAACTGGAGCAGCTTGCTCATGAGGAGTGGGCCAAAATACCTGCAGAGAGGTGCAGAAGTCTCATTGACAGTTACAGGAATCATTTGATTGCAGTGATTGCCTCAAAAGGTTGTGCAACAAACTATTAAGTTAGGGGTACCATCATTTTTGTCCAGGCCTGTTCCATGAGTTTATTTTTTTTAAATAATTCTGTTGAAGCATGGTTGGAAAAGCAATGTCTGACTTTCATTGGTTAACATTCATAGAATTCTTATTTATTATTACTTTTGTCAGATTAAAGTTATTTCTGTGACCATTGTGAGTTTTTCTTTCATTGACCGAAGGGTACCAACAATTTTGTCCACGTGTGTAATATAACTTTATCATAATCGACTGAGTATAATGAGCCAAATAGCGCTTATGAACATTTTCTTTTAGTTCCCTGAGCCATTCAAAATCATTCTTGAATCAATAAATATGGTTTAGTGAGGCTTGTGCATGTTTATTACTAAAATTGCAGAGCAGAATCAACTAATGCAAAGTGTCGAGGCGGGTAAGCAGCGGGGTAAAATAAAAACTGTTTTATTGCCTATATTGTGCGGATGCTGGTTCTTTTTGGCTGCTGTAAGTGCTGCAAGAAGTCTTCTGCAATGCGAGACTGAAAGCTGCAGCACAATGTCATCATTCAAAACGAGTTCGGGGGGGAAAGCCATGGGACAAACACACGAGGCATCATGACACGCGGAGACCTCCTACAACATATATCGAATATCTGTCTGCAAATGTGGGCGTAAAAGATGTTTTACATATCTTCTACATTTTGAGAAACTTTTTAAAATTCCACATGGAATCATGACCTTTCTTGAAAGTACGGCAAACTGAAATTACATTCCAGAAATAGCTTCATGAGCTTGTTGGCATTGCACCACCCCCAGCATCTTTATACTGGGATGACTGTGCAGGCTAGACGTTCCAGTTTCTCTCTGTCCCTGCACCTCACACACACACATGCACACACACACACACACACACACACACACACACACACTGAAAACACACTTCAGTTCTCCTGATGACAGCCCGTGGGTGGTGGAAAAGACGAACCGTGTCAATAGTGTCCATTAAAAAAGGAGCCCAGTCTCTGGTCACTGGTTCCGTTAATGATGGATGATTATCTCAAAGTGTGACAGGTGTGGGAATCGTACAGGAGCACGCCTTCTCACTATGTCCTGTGTGTGTGTGTGTGTGTGTGTGTCTTGTCTCTTTGCCAGGCTTTCTTGCGTTTCTGTGTTTATCTGTCACCCCCCCCTCCCCCAGCCCACAAGCCTCTCTCCATCTGCATTCTCTCTCTCTCTCTCTCTCTCAACTCTACTCTGTAGATTGCTCACTGGTGTGTTTGTACCTGTAATCCACATGAATAGATGTGAATAATAATATTAGACAAGTGAAGAAGACTTAGACACATGCTCAGGTGTAATCTTAACCATCCTTCATGGTTCTATCTAAAACTTTCAGTCTTTCAATCAGGAACATTACCTTCGCGTTTCTTTCCACCTCCTCCTTCCTCCTTTTCGTCCTCCTTCTCTCTCTGCGTAGTGACACTAGGCAGATAACTCCAGGGCTAATGAGGCTGAATGTGTGTCCTGCCGCCTGCACTCTGTCTCCTCGCGGCCCAATCTCGCTGTCACACTCAGGAAAGCGGCCTATCTGAGCCATTACAAGCCAGCCACACGGCAAATCTGCTCAATACACACTCTCACACTCTCACACAGACACATAGTCTATATTATTATCTTTATGGGAGTTTTTCCATGGACTTTACATACATTTCCTCAAGCAGGTCCAGCAGCAGGTACAGTAATGCGGGAAGCTGTTCTAATCTTCCCTGCCGCTCTCGGAGTTCCAGTAGAGCTCAGAAACCCGGGCTGTTATGAGGAGGGAAGCTGCTCTCGAGTCTATTAAGCCAAGGTGGAAACTTCAGCATTTCTCTTCTAGCCTCGTTTTCCGACTTGTGTATTCAAGAGATCTCGTTCAGCACTGTTTTTGCACTTTCACACCACAAGCTAGACCAGTTTAAAGAGATCATAACATGTGAAAGCGATTTGGTTAGACGTCATACAAAATAAAAGGGCAGTGCATACTTTTTCCCACCGAATCTTTAGAAGTCGTGTTGAGCGTGATTATATCCTTTCAAGAAATGTATTATGAAAATTGTCCATGCAGCTAGATGGGTACATTCCCTTAAGAAAGTGGGGTAAAATTACTGGAAAATATGCGTTTAAGACACAAGAGCTGGGCGATCAATAAAATACATCATGTCATGTTGGTATGAGAGAATAATAAACAACAGCAGTATTCTGAAATGTTTTATTTTATGCACGCCGCAGCAAATTAACAAGATTTACACTTTCTATTTCTTACAGATGTATACCTGTATACCGAGCAGCCATATACGATCTCTGCCAGGTGAATGAAATAACATCCATTATCAGTTAATTAATTGATCAATTAATTATTGGACAGGAGGCATTCAGAGTGGCACGAGTGGTGATGATATCTGGTAACAGCATCACGCTGCATCACAGGTATTCCAGGATTCATTAACTGTCAGTCACGAACATCAGTGCTTCTAAATTGTCTTTTATTTACAGCTTCAAAGCGAACTAGCTTCTAACACAAGGCTGAATCACAAATCCCTGTCTGACCCACCAGCAAGGGCACTACTGAGTTACTGTACACTTTCCATTTATACTGTTTGGGATTCAACTCCGGAATATCACTCACACTCTCACTCACTCATTATCTATACCGCTTAATCCTGAATTCAGGGTCACGGGGGGCATGGAGTCTATCCCAGGAGACTTAGTACACCCTGGACAGGGTGCCAATCCATCGCAGGGCACAGACACACACACACACACACACACACACACACACACACACACACACACACACACACACACACACACGCACTCACTCACTCATTCATGCACTACGGGCAATTTGGGAACTCCAATTAGCCTAACCTACATGTCTTTGGACTGTGGGAGGAAACCGGAGTACCCGGAGGAAACCCACCAAGCACGGGGAGAACATGCAAACTCCATGCACACAGAGACGGGAATCGAGCCTGGCCGGGGATCGAACCCAGACCCTGGCGGTGCAAGACGACAGTGCTAACCACTACTCCGGAATATAATATATATAATAATATAGCTGATATTCTATAGTGGAATGAGTGGAAATATAAAGAGAAACTTACCAGATTTATACGACTGTCCACCACCTCCATGGTTTATTCTCCTCAACTTTTGGTTAAATAATACTGATAAGAATTTAAAACTACAACGACACTCCCTCTTATGTAATACTGTTTAAATAAATACCAAGGCTCATTCATGTCAAATCACAGATACAAACACTTATTTCCTGATTAGCCTTTCATTTTCCTCTCTGTTCAAGTCAATAGTTCAACTTTTCCAATTTAGTAATCTTCAAGCACATGCTTAGTTCTGGTTCAAAGAAATGGCTGAAATTGCAGCTTCATCTATTGAAGTCCCTGTAAATTTCACATAGAAAGGAAAATGTATTAGTACAAGCGCAGTGACGTAGCCATGCAGCCAGAAATCCTGTTCATGGAGTTGTTATAAAGAATTAATCATCATATTCTGACCAATCAGAAGTACCATCTGCTGATTCACTCTCTTCAGGCATCTGGCATCAAAGGCATCATAATGAAAGTGTTTTCCCTTTTTTTTTTATAAAGAACCCAAATTTTTCATGACAATATTATGTACATTATATTGAGAGGAAGATGCAGATATGGGCAACATGGGCAAACGACCAGGGCGGCATCTACAGTACAAGGCGTGGCACAGAGTGTGCAAAAAAAAAAGAAAAAAAACGTTCAGAATGATTTGTTTGATTGGTTTTCTATTGCTCGTTTCCACGGTACATTTTTTTCATGTCACTGTGTGGGTTAATTAACCTGGTTGGTGGGCTGATTCTAGTTTGTGAGTGAGACATGGTCTCCCACTCAGGTGTACAAGATAGAGAGGGAAGTGGTTAAGTGGACATCCTGTCAGGTCTCCCCACTGGAAGTCAGACTGTAAACGAGAACGGGGAGAAATGCACATCTAACTTTTTTTTACAGCAATGCAATTAGTAAAATCACTCCTACAAAACGCTACAGAATAAATCACAGATCATTCCTAATGTTGTGAATATGTCCTGTCCTGTGTAGTTTCAAGGGCATATTTCATTCTTCTGTTTTGTGTGAAATTGATAAGAATAATATATAACCAGTCTGCACACTGCATAAGGGAAAATGATTTACTTTGCCTTGACTCTTAATTGGGTGTGGGTAATGTCCTGATTCTCTTCTAATAAAATACATAAATAAGAAAAGGTCAACGCCATCACAAGCCCAGTTTAGGAAAAAAAAAAAAAGGTTCTCAGTATTAATAATTCCAGTTACTTATACCGCTAGTTAAGAAATAAAATTGCTAAATACCATCTTAATTTAGTTCAGTGGGACTGCAGGAGCTTCATAGCTGAAAAAGCATTTTTACATGGAACGAGGGTTGGGGGGAAATTTGCCTCTGATTCCTTACATGGTACTCTCTTTCAGGGTGACAAACTTTATGGTCAGTGTGCACAGCAGGAAAATGTATAATGACCCAGACCTATTGTAATGTATTAATATGTGCCTTAATTGTAATTTAAGAAAGAACAAATATATTTTTTTCTTCTTTAAGCCACGAGTAAAGTTCTAACTAATAAACATGTTTATTTGAAATTTGGACCGAATGCTCAGTCAGCATTTGTGTATTTGTATGAATGTAGAAGGTTTGCTAAAGTAGTAAAGCTACCGCTGGTGAGTGTAAAGCTGATTGAGCTAATGTCTAGTGGATATTGACCTGTAGCTTATTTGTTTAGTTATTACTTATGTGACAAGACTATAAGAAGAACAGCCTGTTATATGTGAGTCATGCATTTACATTCAATGTCAAGAAGAAACCCTTTGAATTGATCAGTCTATTTAAACTCTTTAACCGTGGTGATGAATATTTGATCTTTGTCAGCTACAGTACTAAAGAGTAATAAAGCAGTGTAGATGGAAATTTGCCTTGCTTTTAAGCAGATAAGTAAATATGTCCAGTATGTTTGGTATGAGTTGTATACATGTAAAAAAAAAAAAAAAAAAAAAAAAAAACGTTTGAAGGCAGAATTTCTCTTACAATGTCCTGTATGTACATTTATTAAAATTATAGTATAAATACTGGGAGCCAAAGCTTAATAAGACTGAGCACCAAGAATCAGTACTGTTTTACCATGTTGCTCCTTTTTACACACCATGAACACTTGCTCAGAATAATCTGTGTGCATTATGAGGGAAACTGTATTTTTATTTATTTTTTTAAATGCCCTATTTTATCAAAAAACAAAAGAAAGAAAAAAAGATAGAAAATAAATGAAAGCACCCAATTAGCATGAGCGAATGCCTAAAATAAAAAATATATACAATACATTCATTAGACAATGTCGAATAATGTTTTTTAAGGAAATTTTCAAAAATGAAATCCCATGATATTACGGCTTTTCATTAAATACATGCTAACGAGATATCTTAGTCATAACAGTAATCTGAATTATTAATATTAATGCATTATTTTGTTATTCCTGGGTGTAAAAAAAAAAAGAGTGGAAAAAATTGATGTAAATGAAGCTCATCACACACGTACAGTAACATACAGGGCACAAATAAAAAAAGAAAAAAGAAAAATTCCATAGCCTATAAAATAAGATAAATAGGCTTCACATCCTCAAAGTGCCTAGATCTGGTTCATCAAGTAATTCTTTGTATAATTCATCATAAAAAAAAAAAAACAATCAATATGAACTTTTAAAGCAAGAACATCTTGTCCTAGACTCACTCACTTCAATTCTCAAGGTAGCAATCTGAAGCGCTCTCATGATGGCCTGATTTTGAAGCACTTTAACTATGTCATATACACAAAAGAAGATTAAATAAAGCTTCTGCTACGGCCACTAAATGATGATTCATCTCTTTTTCCTTTTTTTTTTTAGTTCGATAAATGTTTCCAAAGTTTTAAATGTGATGATGATGTTTTTTTTTTTAATGAATAATGAATATAATGAGGTTGAAATTAATTCATACACACTTGGAGACAGTAGTTATTGACTATATGGACAGCGCTGTCATCGCCCACAGCAGTCCATTTCATCAGGGCTGATACTTGAAAGAACGTAATAGTGCATGCCCTCTTCAGTTTATTCTGTCATTAAAGCTAAGCTAAAAGGACAGGGTGTGAAATGACTTGTTCCCTCCCCTGCCTTGTAGGCAAATGGTATCTCCCTGCTCATATCACTCATCCTAAACTCACTGTGAAATGGTACTAAAAGGCATTGCAAATAATAAACGATAAAGCATTTAAATAATTGGGACCACATTACTGTTAAGAAACTCCTGTTTCATTCTCACTCTGTATTAAAAGTGAAATTCAAACTGATAAACCCGTTTTCTCATTAAGTGATGTGAGGGGTACTAATGATATGGTGCAAAAGATTTAAAAGCTAATAAATTGACTGAAAACGTCTGTCATTTTTCTCAGCTTCAAAGTCTACCATTGCAGCTTACTGAACCCGGCATCTGTCTTCCCTATAGGCTTAATACAGCAGTGATGATGCAGAGCTAATTTGGATACAGTTCGTCTCAAATCCCTTTTTCTATTTGGGCAAAAATGTAAAGAAAGCCAAAGTCCTGAAAGCAAAGTACACATTCTACATTTGCGTACACCTGAAATAATGAAGTCATATTTGACCCCCTTTTCACTATTCACTATCATTTGTAACAATTTATTTGAAGTCCCATACAGTATGCGTTGCATAATGACTTTATAAAGAAAATCTATGAATGACTTATATCAATCTTATGAGGTGGCATGGAAATGTTATGTACAGTAGTGTTACAAAATAAATAGATGAAACAAACAAAGCATATTAATTAATTCATTCATTCATTCATTCATTTACCAATATTATACTCATGAAGCGTTGAAATTAGTATCCATGCTACAAGTATTTCCATTTATCCAATTTATGCAATCTAAGAAAACTCATCCCATGTTACCTTGGGTGAATAAGTACTTGCTTTCAGGGATATAAATAATGCAGTTTTTCAGTTTCAAATAATGCAGAGTTCTTATCACTCCATCAGCATGTTTACATTCATCCGTAAAGTGAGACAGCATCTTACTGTACCTTTCACTCACTATACTCTTTGTGTGTGTATGCATATACTAGAGGTTACCCGCAGCTCCGCCCACGTGCATTACAATTACATTACCTGAGAAAGGAGTGTGTGGTCAGGTCGCTGCTGCTCCTCAATCTGCTCCATTGATTCCGTAGCCCCTACACCTGCCTGCCTATTCACAGTCACTGTACTGTAGATGCTCCGCAGTCAGATCCAGGGTTTGAGTAGCCATGAGCTCAACCTGGCGTGCCTGTTTTCGCTGTAGTTGATGCTGCCTACTGTTGCAGTCGATGAGGAACGCCTGTGACATGCTCACAGTATGACATAAAAGTTAATGATGACGCTGCTTGGCCTGTGCAGACGCCGCCGAATGTCCATTAGAAATGCTGTAAAGTAAGAATGATTTTATATAAAATTGCTTATTTTTAATTGTTGAATTTGAATCAGGGCGGCACAGTGGTGTAGTGGTTAGCACTATCCCCTTGCACCTCCAGGGTCCGGGTTCGATTCCCGTCTCTGTGTGCATGGTGTTTGCATGTTCTCCCTGTGCTTGGTGGGTTTCCTCCAGGTACTCTAGTTTCCCCCCATTGTCCAAAGACATGTTTTGTAGACTGATTGCTGTTTCCAAATTTCCTGTAATGTAGGATTTGGTGTGTGAGTGTGTGTATGCCTGTGGTTTGCAAGAGGCTGGGGTCCTCAGTAATATAACTTTCCCTGCAGCAATAACCGCTTCCATCAAGTAATAGATCACTGTGGCTAAGCAATGCATAGCGAAGGGAACTCCTGTCCTGGAGGGCCTGTGTCCAACACAGTTGGTGATTCTTCTGCTCAAACTCTGCCCATTTAACTAATCTGTTAATCACTAGGTTCAGTGACTGTGTTTAGGAATCAGTGAATTACAAACTAGACACTGGCCCTCCAGGACTGGAGTTGAAGATCCCTGTCTTAGCAAATTGATTTAGGAGTGTAGGAGTATAGTTATGGAACATATCAATCAGGTAAATATAGTCTTCAAACTATTAGGTGATAAAGTGATTTTACGGAAGATTCAAAATATGGCCAAACATACAGACAGTATCAGGACACCTGTGCATTACACTCCTACAGTACGAGGACACATTTAGAGGATGTTGTATGCTGGCCGAATGCACAAAAATCCCCTCAGGTTCAAAAGCAGAAAGCCATCCCAAATGAGTGCAGGGAACATACAGTAGTGTGTATTTTAAATCAGGAATTTTATTGTAATTAACTAATAATAAATTATTATTTTCTTTTCTTTTATTTTTTAAAGTTCAAATTCAAATTCAAAATTGGAAGTGAACTTGTTTGGCTCAGGTGATACAGTGATCGCACTGTATCCACCTAAAGGGTTTCCTCCGGGTACTCCGGTTTCCTCCCACAGTCCAAAGACCAGCAGATTAGGCTAATTGGCGTTCCCAAATTGCCTGTAGTGTGTGAATGAGTGTGTGAGTGAGTTTGTGTGTGAGAGTGAGTGTATGTGTGTGTGCCCTGTGATGGATTGGCACCCTGTCCAAGGTGTACCCCGCCTCGTGCCCTAAGTATCCTGGTATAGGCTCCAGGCCCCCCGCGACCCTGAATACAGGATAACGCAGTATAGACGATGAGTGACTAGGCGACTTCTCGCTTTCATATAATATGAAAAGCATTAAATCAATCAACACTGCTTTAATTCAAATTAAACAATACTTAAAAAACATCTCATGAAGACTCCACGGTACAGAAGGCGCATTTTAAATGAACCTTTCTGTTACCTTGCTGTTCCTTAAATCCCACCATTTTCTTGATTACATCATTTTAAATATTTTTGCTCTTCAAATTCACATTAGTGTAAAAACAGGCCGGTCAAAACTGCAGAACAATCCTGCTGACAGAAATCAGGCTCGTGCTTGAGATTATTTCTAATTGAATTTTTAATTCGGACAGAAAGCTCACTCTGAAGTGTATATCCCACTCCTTCTAAAGTATTGCACACGGGTGCGTTCTCTGCCCATGTGTTGTGGCTTTGGAAATAAAAAGTTGCATAGAGAGAGAGAGAGAGAGAGAGAGAGAGAGAGAGAGAGAGAGAGAGAAAGGAGCAGGAACGATGAGGGAGGAAAAGGAAAATGTGAGTGATTGATTGTGAGGGAACATTACACTGATTATTTACATCCAGTTTGGAGAAATGGCACAAGCCTAAAGCCTTAAAGCAAACAAAGAGCCGAGAGCCCACATTTCAGAGCAGCCTGTTCCAACACAGGGTGAAAATCCATTATGTCAAATTTCATTTCCTTTCTAGCAATACAAATGGGTTGTTCTAAATGAGGAGGAGAAATGGCAAAAATTTGTAAGATTTTTCTTTTTTTCTTTTTTTTTATAAAGTAATGCAGCCTCCTGGGAGACCACCTGGGAGATTGAGCAAGACAGAGAGAGAGAGAGAGAGAGAGAGAGAGAGAGAGAGAGAGAGAGAGAGAGAGAGAGAGGTGGTGCTCTTTGTTTTTATTTCTCTCCGCAGCTCGGTCGAGAAAAAAAGCAAGGATGATTTTCTCTCCTCTCAGAAGTTCTACACTGGAAGTTTTTAGTCCTTCATGGTCCTTCTTTCATGTGTTTGGAGTTTTGCCAACACACACACACACACACACACACACACACACACACACACACACACACACACACACACACACACACACCTATGTACTGTATATATACAGTTAAGTGATCCAAATGACACAGTAAAGAGCTCAAATTTTCTGGGTGTGCACATCTGTCAGGGAACCGAAAAGACTCCTGGTTTTCCTCAGCTGCTTAAACCGCACCCTCTGATCACTACATGCACCTATTTTTAGTTTGTCTCACTTGTGATATGAGTTGTTGTGATATGACCCTAGTCACTGTATCACCGCCTGTGCTTGTCCTTTTCCTTGTATCAGTTGGGGCTTATGCTTTCCAGGAGTGCTGTATTCTGTCTTTAATATTTTGTCACTCAATGCATTTAGTGTAAAAGTCTCATACTGTACATCAGGTTCCTTATTGATCTCAACTGAAGCTTATGTATGAATTCTTTTTATGTATAGAAAAAGCTAGTGATGCACCAATATGAAAAGTCTTGACTGAAAATAAATCCATATGCAATACTCCATATGCAAGACGTTTCCACCATGTTGAGAAGAGAAAGACCTTTTTTGTTACAATGATTCATGTATCAACATATTTAACCCTGGACAAGGTGCCAGTTGATTTCAGGGCACACAAGCACACGCACACTGTGGGCAAATTGGAAATGCCACTTAAGCGACCATGCATGTGGGTAGACTGTGGGAGGAAACCGGCGCACACGGGGGAATCCCACCAAGCCCAGGATGAATATATATAAACGTATCTAAGGCAGGACTCGAGCCTAGGTTAAACTAATTCAATAAAATTACGAACATTATATACATAAATTATTTGAAATTTGTAAAAGCTAAACAGAGCCAAAGTCATTATTTATCATTGAAAGTTGGTCATCTCTGTTGAGAAATGAAGACTAAAAAGAAGAAATTGTACAGAACATTGTAAACAAATTGCATGACTCAAGTAGACAGAAAGCATAAAGTTCAGGCTCGGTGGGGTTGTATCATTTTTTAGGAATTAAGAATCACTTCTGTTAAGTTTTTATTAGTAGCTGTCAAATACACAGAACAATTCATTAGTGCATTCCTTTGTGCCACATATTTACTATTTATATACAGTAGACTAAATTCTGGTATACTCAGAAATGCTGCTTTTTTATAATAGTTATTAATGATTATGCATGTTGGTTGTTCTCACTGATATTTAATATTATTAATATTAGATATGATGCAAATTTCAGGGTGTTCAAAAAAGTTTTTAAAAAAAAGTTTACAGTAGACGAGCTATAAATGTACAGTACAGTACAGTTCATCACAGCTTGAAGTGCCGAACACTATTTTCATGACCATTTTGTCATGGTTTGAGCCACGTGATTTTGGACTGCGATGTTCAATTTGAACTGCTTGTCATGTTCATGTTTTAGAATCATCTTGCACAAAACTCATGCCATTATGCCAGACGTGAAAAGTCTCTTTTTAAATCATCTTACGGCAAAATGCACTTGAACTTGATCTTGGTCACGTTTTAAAAAGACATGGATCTTCTTTTTTGACTTGCTATAACTATATGATCCTTACTCTCGCAAAAACAGAAATAGGTTGGGGGTTTGAATCTTGCCTCTGTTCTGCGTGTGGACTTTGCATCCTCTTGCTGCACTTTCTTGGTTTTCTCCGCATGCTCTGATTTCACAAACAAGCCAAATGTTTTCCAAATTGTCCATAGTGTATGACTGGGTCTGTGTGTGTGTGTATGTGTGTGTGTGTTTGTGTTTGTGTGTGTGTGTGTGTGTGTGTGTGTGTGTGTGTGTGTGTGTGTGTGTCTGTGTGTGTGTGTGTGTGTGTGTGTGTGTGTGCATGTATTTATTCAGGGGTTTGCCCTGAAATTGCTGGAACAGGCTCCAAGCCCCCTGCAACCCTACAAAGGATAAGCTTTATAGAAAATAAACAAATAAATAATTGACCCCTAATAGAAATTCTTCAAATGCTTCCTCCTGAACAAGGCCATGTTGATTCTGCTGTTCTGTGCACCAAGTACCGTCCCAGACAATTAATAAAAGTTCCTGCATTTAAGAGCTTGTTACTGAACTTTTTTTGTACTGTACTGTGCTTTATTTGAGAGATATGCAATACCTTTTACTACTCGCTTCATTTTTGATTAAAAAAATCTGTGCTTTTACTCACTACATTTTAAATAAAAACTTGTTACTTTCAGTGTAAAGTACAGAAACAGAAGCCTTTATGCTGTCATTCACCACTATAAAGAGAGCCTAGCGACCCCATGTAGAAATACACAGAAACAAAACAATTCCAAAAATCCTAGTTCACGAAAAAATGACTAGCAGGTCATAATGAAAGCACTGATTGGTTAGTGGACAAAAGTGATTGACGGTTACCTGGGCAACAGATCCCACCCATGCAGTCTCTGGGCTGCCGGTACTTCTGGCTCTTCTTTCAAGTGTGTTGAACTGGTGCATTTGTTAAGGTAAGATGAGAAGTGATCTACAGTAGCTAATGAGTGAACATACTGAGTAAAGAGTTATGAGCTTGGTTTTTGTTTTACTATACGTCAATAACAATATTGTTTTTTTTGTTTGTTTTTTTAAACCTTATTGTATTCTGTATGCTTGCAGCATGCCCATGTTTAATTGCATAAGCGACTTGCATTATACAGAGTAGAAATGGTATCTATTTTAACTACTGAATTAATTAAATACACTAACAATGCTGCTTGCTATTCATTTAATTAATCTTAGATCTTGTCTCCATCAACAAGTCCAAGTCATGGCATCATGTCCATCGGCTCCTTACTATTAGCTTCAGCAAGTTAATAATCTCGTGGGTGTCATTTTTTCCATCTGCCTTTGTAAAAAAAAAAATGAAGAACAATTTTTTTAAATATTTTATATTTTTTAAAATAATTTTTATTAAAATTATTATTATTTAAGATATTTTGCCAATACATACTGCACTGACTATTAGAAGCTAAAACTTTTTTTTTTTTTTAACAAAGTTAATCAGCGGTTTATTTTTAGCATCTGAAAAGCCAGAGATCCCTTGAGTGGCTACACTGTAAAAAAAAAAAAAAAAAAACGGTGCGTAAATCCGTAAATTTTACGGTAAAAAACTGGCAGCTGTGGTTACCAGAATTTTACCGTAAAAAATATGGTAGCACCGTTATTGCAATGTAAAAAAACAAACCGTAAATTTTACGATAAAAAACCGGCAGCTGTGGTTGGCAGAAGTTTACTGTAAAAAATATGGCGACAGTGCTAACCACTACACTACCATGCTTGCTAGGCAATTGTTGTCGTTGTTGGACTTCCTCGGTTTCCCCACGTCCCCTTGCACGACTTGCACTTCAACAACGACGACAATTGCCTAGCAAGCATGGTAGTGTAGTGGTTAGCACTGTCGCCTTGCACCTCCAGGGTCTTGGTTTGATACCTGGCCAGGCTCGAAAAAAGAACAATTAAAATCCGCAAAATATGCAGTATAATGAGTGTGATCCCGTAGAACCAAAAACATTGCTACCGTATTTTTTACGGTAAAATTCTGGTAACCACAGCTGCCAGTTTTTTACTGTAATATTTACCGTTTTTTTTTTTTTTACAGCGTACTCCCACTGTTGTACTGTAAGGTGTCTCTTCTTAATCCCTAAAATTCATCAATGCTGAAAATTATTCAAGATTTTAGCTGTAATTTCCGTTGTCTAATAACTTATGCATTGTTCCTCTTTGTCTCGCCATTTCTAAACTATCTAGAAAGATGATTTATATAACTTGTGTTAAACCTTATAAATTGGCCTAAAACATTTTATCTCTTGTAATGCCTACAAGGCTTCACGAACTTGTTAAGCATCAGAACACAGCCAACTAATTGTATATTTATTTATTTATGCATTATTCATTTTTGACTTTCATTCTGTTTTGTTTTTTTTCTTCCAGAAAACACATCTCTTCTAGACTTGCACAATTGTGGTATCAACAACATTAACTTAAGTTGTGTTTAAAATCCTTTAAAATACAGTTTATCAGAAACTTGGTCAAATCCAGAAAAATGATAAATAATACAAATAAATAAATAAATAAATAAATAGTACTTCTATTTGCCCTGTGGTTCTTCCTGTAGCACTTTATACTGTACAGAATGTATTAACGCACTTGATTGAGATATAATTTTTTTTATATTAAGATGTTCAGTCCGTAATAAATTCAGAGTTTAATTCCATTGAGAGAGAGAGAGAGAGAGAGAGAGAGAGAGAGAGAGAGAGAGAGAGGGGTAGTGAGCAAAACCGCACGTGGACAATTAATGATGTTAACAGTTGACCCTTGTGGCCTGAACAGTGGCATTGTTCCAGTGTGTTCGGCGCATAAATCTCGCCACGGCCAAATCAACTTTTTTGATAGTTCACCAAATAGAACTAATGACCTTGAATAAGAAGCAAATTAGCAAACACACAGAGCCATCTGTGTGCCCAGCAGGCATTCAAATTAGTTCATCTTTGCCAAGGTAACCTAATGAATCTCGTACATTTTACATGCAAATCTTGAACTACTCTTGCTCTTCTGCTTCGCCAAACGTCGTAGGCAAATAAATATATAAAACCTAATTATGATTTAATTAATAGAAATCTCTTGTTCCATGGAATGCATGCCTTAGCTCAGTTCAGTTTAGTTCTGACATGAACTACTGTAGGGTTACAGCTTCATCAGAGATGCAGTTTTAACAAGCCCAGAGGTCCAAGCATGGCATGCCAAAGCAATGATGCGAGGTCGTTCAAGTCAACCTGGGACTTTTGATTATGAGGGAAAAAACTCTGTTAATTCCTTTATATAATCCCCTGTTACACGAATGCACTTGCTTCATGCTCACAGGAACAACTGCAATGCAAAAGCTAACTCGGCCAGGATCATCATCCAGCCTACTTTTTAAAAAAATTGCACCATTCAAACGTTTGACTGCAGCTAAGGGTCTCATCACCATACTGTGCTTTTATTGTAAAATTATTTTATAATTCGATTATCTTTTAACATTAACCACATTTCTGTTTCCTCTTCTTTTTGGTTTCTCTATTTTTCTAGCGTCCAAAAAGGTAAGTTCTCTTCATTTTGACATTATTCAAGTCCCACATGCTAGTGAAATGGGGCTTCCTTTAGGGTGGTTCCTGCTATAGTGTCTTCTATGACATTTTCAAGGATTTAGTGATGGCCTTCAGGGGGCACCCTTAAAACTTGTGGTCCCAGGCTGCTGCCTCCCTTGCCTGTCCTGTCACTACACCTCTGTATGTGTGCATGCTCGTGCGCATGTGTGTATGTGTGTGTGTGGTTCCAAGCCTCAAATATGCCAACATTACAAACAGTTGCAATGATTTAATGTTTATTAGATCAATACTGGAAGCACTGAAACCTCAATAAAACACCAGTTCAGCTATTTTTCCACACATACCCCACACTGTGCTGTGATTCTTACCAGATCTGTTATGCTGGGTTTTCATTGGCAACTTCTAAGTGTATGAAGTTGTCAGCAAAATGAAACCAAAATGAATCCACATTATAACCTGCATGAACTCGCTTTGTGATTTTGAAAATATGAAATTTATGTACTGTATGAATTAGGTATTTTTACATATGAAGATTTTTGTCACTGTAGGTGAGTTTACATGGACTCTAATAGTCCACTAATAATCAGAACAATAGGCCAATCGGAATTAAAATGGATTATTTAAACACCTCGGTCAGGACAGAATGAAACTTCGGACTGTGGGAGGAATAATAATTACATTTTAACCATATAGACACCTGGTCCAAGCATTTTTCTTTAATTGAGATGAGTATATTTTTTCTGCGCATGTCTGTCCCATGTCGAGGTAACATTAGATGAGTTCACAAGGTTCCATCAGGACTTTCATCCCCTGGGTCTCTGGCTGATGAAGAAGGTATAACTGGCTTGTAATTTCATATGTAATAAAGCATCTCACCACTTACAAATGGGTTTTTGTAACCAATCGAAATGCAGAAGACGAGATTTATCTGAAAAGATGGGAAGCCTAACCTCATTTCAAATGTTTTTTTTTTTTTGTGGGGGGGGGGGGGGGGGGGGGGAGAGAATCTTCCTCTGTTATATATTAAGTATATACAGTACATTTTTTTTGTTAGCCATTCACACACTACGGGCAATTTGGGAACACCAATTAGTCTAATCTGTATGTCTTTGGACTGTGGGAGGAAACCGGAGTACCCGGAGGAAACCCACCAATCACGGAGAGAACATGCAAACTCCATGCACACAGACCCTGAGGTGGGAATTGAACCCAGACCCTGGAGGTGCAAGGTGACAGTGCTAAAAACTACGCCATCATGCCTTAAAATGTATTCATTATTTTTTGTTCATCACCGATGCATTATTATACTGGAAGTAAATGTAGCTAGAGTTATTAAAATGTAGCTGGTAGAAAGTAGTGGCATTTATTTATAACTGCAGTGAGTAAAAATGTATTATGTGAAAGACAGGTGTTTAAAGGTAAATACTGAAATACAGCACGTAAGTAAAATAATAAAGTAACTGTACTTTGTTGCTACCTATTTCTACATTGCGTGTGTGTGTGTGTGTGTGTGTGTGTGTGTGTGTGTGTGTGTGTGTGTGTGTGTGTGTGTGTGTGTGTGTGTGTGTGTGTGTGTGTGTGTGTGTGTCCACTCCTGCTCACCATGTCTCTGTTTTGGCTCTACTGTTTGAAGACACACATCATTAGGCACTCAATGACACTGTGTTCTTGCAGAAAGTTCCTACCATTACTGTTCATGACATCCCACACTCCTGTAGACCCAAACTAGTGCACGAATTCATATCCTGCTCTAGCAACTGCATCAACTTTGAGAGTTGGACCAAATGGATTGTCAGTGTGGGCAGTGAGGTCAGGCACCTCTCATGAGGCAGAGCCAATTTTGCCTTTTTAACGCAGAACGCTGTTATTTTTGCCCGTACGATCCACTAGCTTCTAGACAAGCAAACTACTTACTTCGATACAAAAATACAGTCATGGAGTGTAACCATGACCTTACATGCACACGCAGTCGCAGTCCACATCTTCATCTTGAATCCTTTCCTTCACTTTGCAGCTTTGTTGGCATGAATCCTATTCATCTGGAGCAGTCAGTCCTCCACTCCTGGAGTCCAGTGCTGCAATCCCACAACACACCTTCATTACACATCAAGGGCGTTAGGCCCATTAGGATAAATACCCTAAATGTCCTGACTTTACTAATGGCACGCAGCATGACAGCTCACTGATTGACTTGGGGAGAAGACTGGATACCTTTGCACTTCTCTGTCCTTTTCTCTAATAGTTTCACTACAGAATGAAGGTATCATACAAGCCTTGAGTAATGACTGATTATTATTTAATGTAGAAATTCTCTCTCTTCTTTTTCCCCCCCACTGTCATGCTTCCCTTCTCACTTTCTCTCTCACACATTCTTGCTTTTACTCTCTCGCGCCACTCAAACCCATAGACTTGATGTAATGGAACCCCCCCCCTCCCTCCCCCCCTCCCCCCCCCCCACCGAGCCAAAGATATGAGGAGACATGGCGCAGGTGGGGGGTGTAGATATACACTGTCCAAGTTTAATCCCTTCTCTTCCCCACTCCTTACAGGCTGTTAGTCGAGGATCTGATGACTGATAAAGACAAATTTCCCAAGGCAGCAGGTACAGAGGGGAATCGCTGTTTGCTATCAACCCCTGTCAATTAGCCTCATGCTAGCACGATAAAAGACTCTTAATGGGCCCTTCATATCAGCACTGCGACTTGGATCTGTCCCATGCGTGACAGAGAAACCAATCCCCCCGACGCCTCCATCTGATAACAACAGTTCCCCCTGTCTAATGATACAGAGCAGGGTTCCTCACTACGTCTTATCTTTCAGACACCTCCCAGGAAGCCCAGGCGTTCAACACACCCACACAGACACCTTTTATTCCCTATAATTCTATTTTGTCATATGTATAAATTACAATGAATACAACTAATTTCCTAAAAAGGGTGTTCCATCCACCGAATGTATCTGGCTTATATATAAATACATACAGTACAGTATAGAGTCCATGTAGTTAATATGCTCAAGAAATTTGATTGCTTCATATAGCCATTGATACGTTATATTCTCTTGCAAATGTGCCTTCAGGAAATATGTGCCATTAAGAAATAAAAGCATCCCCGGTGGCATTTGCTAACATCTCACTTGTCAAACTCACTCTTTCCAATTAAATCCCAGCATTAGTTGGTTAATAAGCTGGTTTTTGTTTGGTTTTTTTTTTTTTTTTTGGTTTCTTTTCTTCCACTTGTGCACCATAGAGACAGATAAACACCTTCCACCCACTCTGACTGTTCCCACTTTGCAGCAATTATTAGGAGCTAATAGATTTGCAAAGTTGCAATATGCTTATCCAATTACGGGATCTACATTAGCAATTAACTTCCAGCTAAAAATAACAATAATGCCAATTACATGCATACAAAATCATATAATCAGCATGCTCTGTCACTACACAATTATTGTGATTACCCCTCGGTATATGGATTGCTTTGCCAGAAGGGTATGTACGCAAAGAACATTCTCATTTTCCTTCCACTTATAAATTACCAATTTCATTTCCCGCAAAGAGCACAGAGGAAGAAGAAAAAAAAATGCAGACAGCTAAAATACCCTGAAAATGGACATTTATTTAGTGTTAAAGTGAGGGCTAATGGAGTAGTACTTTCCTGCCAAAAAGTCATTACCATGGCGAACATTGGCCTAACAAATCACGCTAAACTGCAACAGGTAAGAATGGCTATAATTGCCTTCACCTTAGCCTTAGCACTGTCAACAAACGTCAAAGTTCACACCAGTATTGGTACATTTTACTTTGGGAGCATTGGGAATATGTTTTTTATTTTCCCCCTTCAGTTTTTTTGGAGCCCAGTTTTCTGGGACTGGCACAATGGTATCCTCCATTGGCAGGGAACAGAGTGCGGCCTGCAGGGATGTCTGCTCTCAACGTTGGTGGTCTGAGAATGGTAGCGGATGGACTGAATGAGTTTACTGTATGCTGGGCTGCAGGGTGGAACGAGGACGGGTCGTAGGTGCACGGACACCTCATGAGTATGAGAACGTTTATTTATTATGTGCCCGTTGTTATGTCTCTGAGATTATTCACCGGTATACACTTTGTAGTTTGTAGCAAGTGCGGTATAGCAGTGGGCTTCGATTCGGGGAAACACTAGCACACCCTTCAAACATGCAATTACTTTGTTAATGTATTTGAACACTGTTTAACCTATTCATTAAAGCCGGAAAGGTTTGAAATGATGGCTGGAGGAATGGATCCGAGAGAGTTTCCCCTGGATCTGGATCTAACCCATACTGCAGCACATGTTCCCTTTATGTTAAGTAACTGGAACACTAACTGTAAAGATGGACTGAAATGTATACATACTCTACATATTAGCGAAATAAATTGTCTTGCTTGTGTGTGTGCGAGTGTGTGTGTGTGTGTGTGTGTGTGTGTGTGTGTGTGTGTGTGTGTGTGTGTGTGTGTGTGTGTGTGTGTGTGTGTGTGTGTGTGTGTGTGTGTGTGTGTGTGTGTGTGTGTGTGTGTGTGTGTGTGTGTGTGTGTGAAGGTGACATCATTTGAGTAGGACAGCAGAACAAAAAGGGAAGGAAAAATAAAATTATGTGAGCAGTTACAGCCAACAATGATATAGTTGCTGTTAAACTAAAAAAAAAAGGCATGTGCTGTTACTGTTGGTCCAGTTTTGAGGAAAAAAGTACAAAGACAGCAAAACAGCAAGAATGTAAGTGACTAATGAAAACAGGAAGAACGAAATTAGCAGCTCCTTCAATTTTAAATGAGGAAGCCATCTCGATCGATCAAAGTTTTTCGTAAATTATGTCAAGCAGTGACAAGCAGCTTTTTTTTTTTACGTATAGAAGTATAGAAGTGAAGAATGTGACCCATTGATCCAAGCTCGTCAAAGATAGCCAATATTTATATACTAGAAAATACAACCAGTGCTTTGTTTCTAAACTACATGTAATACCATATAATCCAGTCATTTTTTTCTTTAGCACCACACACACACACACACACACACACACACACACACACACACACACACACACACACATATATTAGAGTCGTTAATTAAGCATTCAGAGAAAACATACTTAGAAACTGCCATAAACTCCGCAACGAACTTCGTCTAAAACAACAGCAGCCCCCTACTGTGTTACAAGCGATGCAGTTAATAAAACATACCTAATATTGTTTGCAAGCATTTTATTGCACCTCACTGTGTACTTCTCTTTCTCTTTGTTGTCGTTCTGTTTTTGTTTATCATGTTTGACTTATGCGGCAAAGAAAGAAAGAAAGAAAGATAGAAAGAAAGTACACCAGTAAATACTGCCACTACGGAGAATACAGCCTAAAATACCTTCCTAACTACAGGCTTAGAGAATTCCTAGTGCTTGCCCCACTTCACTCTGATTTACGTCTAAACCAGGGCCTTGTGTGGCTGTTGGGATGGACTGGGGAATTTATCATGGTCTTATATTTTATGCGATTAAGAACTATGCCTTGGTTCCTTCGAGTAAAGTAGGAGAGTTTCATTCCGAACTTGACAATCAGCCAAGTTTCTGGGAACACTTAACATAAAATGACCAAAGTTTAGCTGTTCTGCTTCTGCAAAGAGTATTAAAGCTGAAGAGAAGTGGCCTTCTTTGGCCGAGCCCGCGTTCGCTGAATGTGCCGTCTGCTCAGGACACTCTGTCATTCAAAAGGGGAAGGTTATAAATAGGCAGTGAGCAAACAGTCAAGGTCTAAAAGTTTCCTACAGCGGCAGGCCTGGCTTGGATTACATAATGGGATAATAACATAGCATAGATTATAACAGATCCTCTTTATTTATCTATAATAATGTTTGCCTGACTTACGGCAAATGAGTCACCGGTGTCACTCAAACTGAGTGGCAACATGTTCACAGTGTGTCATCGGTGCGTACAGTATGGTCATACTGAATTCCGTTTGGTTTCGAAGTTAAATGAAGTTTGAATGCTTGTGCTAATATGCTGGTAATTGCTCTCATGGCTCTATAGTAAAGCAGGCAGTGGTGTGATTATATCACAGATAAAAACAACAACGGTAACGTTTGAACCAGGGTTCAAACAGTAAGGGGAAAACAATTAGTAGTTAAGACAGTGTTGGAACATTTATTGTAGCCATTAGACATAAATCAGCTTATGCGCCGCGCAAACGATTACAAAGCACAGTTGTGCTTGACCACTACTAGTTCTTTTTATAAAAGCTCGACCTTCAATTGTTTCCACAAGAATTAAAGGAATTTACCACCCGCACAAAAGTCATGGATTTGTTGCAGTTCATATAATTTTGGTTTTGGCATCACGGTAATTTGCAAGCGCGCACTTCAAATGAAATGGTTTCGTGCAAAGGAGCTGCATGTTGTGTGCGGTGGACGCTTGTCTGGAGTCATTTGATATGCACCATTTGAAGGTCCAGCCCTTTCACATAACACAGTGTTCTGACATGTGCAAGAACCCATGCTGTGCCTCCTACTGCCCTTAAATGTAGTTCATGCTCTGAGCACTGCCTATGAGGGTGAATGTTGCTCTTCATGAAGTAATTGCACTGATATTGCGGTGCTTATGATTGAATACTGCATATGTGATTTTTTCACCTGACTCACTACATTGTCCTGTACGACTAGAGAAGAAAATGGCCTTGCATCACAGGCAGCTTATCATTCCCTTTCCTATAAACACCAGCCGCAGACACACAAACCCATGGTTAGCATTTGAACAATAGCTAGCCTACATCTATTGTCCTCATTATTGCATCCATTTTCGTTCTTGAAACCTTCCTTACCACAGACCTACACCCACCCACCGTGGAAGTCTTGAACTTTAGTCTTTGAATCAGCGACATTCACAGACCGAGAAGACAAAAGACGATGCACCGCACCCCAGCATGGGTTCATCCTGAACTTCCTGGCTTGTCGTTTGTGGTGGCGGTGGCAGACGGCCAGTCTCTGGCTCCAGTCCCGGCGTTGAAGCATAGTGGACATGCCCTGACATGGGGCTGAAATGGATATTTACCCATCCTCAGTCTCATAAGTCTTAACCTTTTACAATTATAGGGTTACACTGTAGTCTATTGTGCTTGGGACTTGAAGTATGATGGATATAAATGGACTAAAACTTGACCTGTGAAAACAAATCAAACTGGTTTGGTCAGTGAATGAATGGGTGTCAAGCATAGTCAGCATTCATGGATAAGATTTGGTTTGCCCATGCAGTCTCACACGGCGTTTATGCAAAGTATAACAAACAATAGCAATTTAATTGTATCGCAGTGAAAAATGATGGACCCTGCAAACATACAAAATTATTTATTAAGAAAAGTTTACATAAATTGCAATAATCTCTAAAAATTTACTTCACTTATATTTCAAATGTATTCATATTTATATATATATAAAAATATATAAAAATTGTATAGGTCCGTCAGTTTATACCTAATGAACAAGCCAAGGGAAAACTCCCTGAGATGTCAGGAGAAAAAAGCCTAGAGAGGAACCAGACTCAAAAGGGAACCCATAATCATTTGGATAATAGTGGATAGTACAATTATACATACATACCTTACATACCTGTGTGCTATATGGCGAAAAATGCCATTGTATAACAGGAAATGCATTTGAAGTCCACTTCATTGAGGTTACTAACTAGCAATTTCAGTCAATCAAAGCAATTGTAGTCATGAGCCATCACAGCTTCTGTCAAATGAAGTCCAATGTCATCTTCACAATTTCTAAGTAGAACTATGCCCAATAATCACATGTGGAAGCATGGACTCTATCATGACTAGTTATGACAATACTTTATTTATTTAAATAAAATAGACATGCTATCAATATGCAAAAGCTACACAGTATTGGAAGCCTTTTTTCTTTTTTTTACCTCACTGTTATAAGGTGATGTCATGGGTAGTGTTGCCACCTCCCAGCTTTCAGGTATCTGGCTTGATCCTGAGTTACTGTCTGAATGGTCTTTTTTTACATTCTCTCCATGTCCAGCTGGTTTTCCTCTGGGTTCTTCAGTTTGTTTTCCCAAATCCCAAAAACTTGCCAGCGAATTGGCTAACATACCGTAGATATGCTCCTTGGTGTGAATGTTACCCCGGTGCCCCTTTTAGGATGTATTTCGGCATCCAGCCAAGACCAGAACCAATAAATAAAAGAATAAAAACACCCACCAGTGGCTTAAATCCTACTAAAATAAGTTGGTTTGCTACACAGTGACATTTCTAATTTCAAACAGTGATGTTCACAACAAAAAGACTGTGCAGTAGCAGATATTATTTTTTTCCTTTATATTACTATAGACACTGAACTGAACTACAACATTCAATAGGGCTGCCCACCATGACCTTTTACTATGATATGGTTTCAATTATGGTATGCTCAGGACAATGAGGCGCAGACAGACAGTGGGGTCCTGAGGGTATGAAGGAAATTAGACCATACAACACGACTGCCCATGTGTGCCACAGCTATGTCGCGCCCCAGACAGCTCTCTCATGTGGCATCGCCCGCAACTGTCCACATTCCACAGTGTCCAAACATGTTGACCACTCAAGTTGTGCCAGTCCTCATGCCACCGCCCACTCCTATAAAGCCATAATGATTCCACTTGATGTCACTTCAGCCACCTGTGCACTGACGAACATATGTTTCCCATTAAGCCATGGTCAGTCTAGAATGTATTCCATTTTTGCTAACCATATGCGTAGTTACCATTTGTTGTTTGGTGCCAACTTTAAGTAAACATTCCAAACAAACCACAACTATGTGGTAATTCAAGCTTCTTATTTGTGTCTGATTAAGTCGGCATAACACAGGAAGCCACAATGTGCCATTGTGCTTTGTGTTCAGCCGCGAAGAATAGTTTTACACTTCTCCTCTCTGTCTTTAATTTGATAGATAATCAATGACGCCTTTGCGCAGGCTCTGGTGAGAGCTCAGAAGAAGGATCCTAATTGAATCTGACAGTAATTTTCACATCGTTCTCATGCCCTGTCTCCAGTGCCATTAGTGACATTACTGTGCTAATGGTTGCCATGACAGCATGAGCAATGCTCATTAATGGCCTCAGTGGCAGAAATGTTCAGAACAATTTCTTTTTCCTTTTGCTCTCTCCTATATCTTTGTCTCAACTTTTGATTTTTGAGATCTTGAAAATGCATCTAGGGGAAGTTCAGGTACGAAATAAGATTTCGTGTCAGCAGAAACATTAATAGAGTGAGCAGAATTTTTTTTTAAGTTCTTTTATTTAGTTTTTTTTTTTTTGTATAATCTTTTTTCTTGTGCTGTGCAAAAAAAAAAAAGGGGGCTCATATTCACACTGAGTCAACAAAAGGGAATTTTTGTTTCTTTCAGCTTAGTCCCTTTCTTTAGTCTCGCTGCTTTCACTTGGCTTGCTTCCCTTTCAGTTCCCTTTGCTTGCTTTCTTGCGCTCGAACTTTCTCGATTTATGTTAGTCTTGTCTCAACTACCTTGCCTGCTTCCCCACAGCAAAGGGTCTCAAATGGCCACACAGTGGCTATATTCTAACCAAAATCAGCAGAAGCGTGCAAAAAAGGAGACGGCATAAACAAGCATCTGTTACAGATGGGCCGGCATTTTTCACTGCGGTCAGGCTTTGTTTAACAAGCAGCACTGATCACATCCAACTTTTTGAGGAAAAGAGCTGCGTTCTACTCGGGACAGACTGCTCCGGGAAGTGTGGCATACCCGTTTTCGATGGTCTGTAAACAAGCTGAGCTGCCATGCCCATAGTCACTTTTGGAAGACGAGAAAACAGTCAAGTGCTGGCTTTTGCTCAGGAACAAGCAGCTGGACTGGAACGTAAATTTTCACACAGCCCTGGAACACAAAGCCGTCCTTACTGTGACCACTGGCTGAACACACACACAACCCCACCCCAAACATCTTGGACACATTAGAGCCAGTAGACTACATGAGACAAGTTGATGACAGATAAAGTTCTCTCATTGCAGTTCATGCAGATTATCCACATAATGTCTTGTAGGCTGGTTTTGCACAGTAATACATAATCAACCTCTGATTTCTTCACTTTGAACACTTAACCACTGAAACATACCGCATCTACAGTTCTTGTTGTTCTTCTGAGACCAAGTACTCATCAGTTACATTCTGCAGCTGTGTACAGTATTTCATGCCACTCTATAATGAGGTAGTTTGCTTTCAGAGTGCCTTTAGCCTTTAACTGAATGCAATACATCATTCAAATGCACAGGTAATGTAAAGCTTGCCAGAAAACTTGTAAATTTGCTTGTGACTTGAAATATTCAACAAGATGCTAGCAAAAAAATAAGCAGGGAACCTTTTTTTACTTTCATGCAGGTGAGTCAATGAAGATCCTGAACACGAGTGAGCAATCAGATATGAAGCTTAACGGATTAAAAATACTGTACAGTAGACCACACATTACATGGAATGCATCTGCATGGTTTAGTCATCCATCCTTAGATTATGGCCATGCAGGTTTAAGTTAGACTGCTAGTTTGTTTTTATTCGTTTCTATGTCTCATGCACATCTCTAATCTAAAAGCAAATTCTGAACTGCAGCTGAGATTGAGGGACTATTAAAGCCGACATTCACCGACCACACTGACAGCAGGTCTATCTTCAGGTTTCAGAAGATGTTCCACTTCTACACTTCTACAGTATAACAGCAGCTCTGAAAGTAACAAGGTGAGATAATTACATGGAAGTAATTGTTTTAATAAATCATGTATTATTCTAATGTATTAACTAGGATTGGATGCCTATACATATGATATAAGCCTAACGTAGAAAGGAGTCTTCCTCACATTTAGAGATGAAGTCATCTGGACAGACAAACATGGCAAGCTGCATTACAATAAATACAAATTTGTGATAGAACACCCCCCCAACAGTTCCATCCTCACTAAAACAGATTCACAACAGTAATTCTTATCATGAAATCCAGGAATAAATCCTGAACCATGCTTGCGTTTAAGGAGAAAAATGGACTGAGCTGGCTAGATGTGCTACAGCTAACAACACACACTCTGCAGTAGTTTCAGCTGACGGTGTCTTACAGTACGTTCTGTCGTCTAGCAAGCTTAAATTAATTTTAGTTTTGTCAATCACAGCAAACATGGGGAAATTAAAGTCACACTTTTTAGAGTACAGATCATGAACAATCGTCTTCTGCACATGGGAATACATGAGAATTCCCTCAAGACCTGAGAGAAACTGTAATATACAATGCAGTACATATATATATATATATATATATATATATATATATATATATATATATATATATATACATATAAACACGGAAATGAGAATCTTAAATCTTTGGTAACTTGTTGTTTAACATCAGTAGCAACAGTTTTCCTCTTTCGTTTTAACCTTTAACTTTCAACATTATATAGTCATTGCCATTAAAGCATCACAGCTGGCTTTCATAAAACTAAGACAGCAAAATAAAAAATAAATTTTAATATATAATCATTATATATTATCACAGTAATATAATATAAGGGGTTTTCAAATCAAATCAAAACGTTTGATTGTGCAGAACAAAGTTACAGTATGAAAGTAAAAACTCCCTTTACTTCTCTATATACAGTAATCCCCTGCTCCACTAATGCACTTATCCCAGTGTTTCACTAGTGCTTGCATACCATCAAGGTAGAAAAGTTTCTCAGTACACCAGAGGCATGATCGGACCGCTTGCTTCACCTGGCCTCCTTTAATGCTTGAAATGGCTTGAAGCAAGGTCAGGGTGAAAGGGGGACGTTGCAATAACTCCCAGCCGAGTTCCTGTAATGTGCAAGTGGTGTTTGTGAATGATGGTGTTTACAGTTCCCACAAACAGACGCGTCTCTTCTGCATGTTATACGGAGATTTTCAAGGATCATGCATTCCACTCGCTCTGCTCCGAACCACGTCAACCGAGATCATCATTCACAAGCGCACGGCCTTCTTTGAATCATTTACACTGTTTAACTGAGGCTAAGAGTCCCATGTGCTCATACGGTGTGTAGTAAGTCTTCTGTAAAGGTCAATCGGTTTTATGCCTCCATTCATGAGAAACTTCATCACAAAGTCCCCGTTTTTATTGAATGGCCCTTGTACATAATTGCTCATCCTAGTTGAAAAGCAATGTGTGTAGTGATGATATTTATTAAGCTTTAATAATATTTTTCATAAATGAAACCTTTAATCAGAATGTAAACTACGGGAAGAGCAGTTAAACCCATGAGATGAGACATGGCACATGAGCAGCTACAGTGCAATAATGAAAATAATATTAAATCAGCACTACTTCCTAAGTTAATCTTCTCAACTTTTTTTTTTTTTTTTTACAGGCTGTAACACCACCCTGTTTTACATCTTGGAGACAATAATGTAATGAAGAGAATTATTATTATTATTTTTTTTTTATGAGATGCAGCAGTGATGCTGATATATTTGGGCATGCTTTCATTTTATGGAATATGGATTTAATTACTGTTCGATTTCACTTTTTCATTTTGTTAATAAGCATGCCGGTGACTGACAGTTGGTTTATTGCTGGATTTGGTGAAACGTCTCTTTATTTCCGAGTGACTTTATTGCGGTTGGAGAGGCAGCCGAGTGCTTGGGCTTGGTTAGCTGCCAGTAATGGACAGATGCAGATGCCAAATTGGGGAAGTGAAAGTCCTGCTTTCTTTCTCTCTTTTTCCTCTTTTATCTCTCGCTTGCTCTCTCCATCACTGCAGAGCCAGTAGAAGCAGAAGACCACACACACACACGCGCGCGCGCGCACACGCATGCACGTGCACACACATTTGCGAGCACATCACCCCATGTTAACGAATCCCTGACTCGAACCCAATGAATGTAATCAACTGTCAGAGGTTTGCGGGTGTATGTGAGCCTCAAGGGACTGTTTTTGGGGAAAGGCTAAAGAGGCAATACGACTGCGAGCATGCTGCTTATTAGCATGAAAGTGGTAAAACACACAATATCATGTCAGAACGTATTAAGAAAGGATGATTTTTGTTTCCTTCGGACGTTTTGGTTAAATCAAAACCTTTCTTCTTCAACACGATCATTTCATCACTAGCACAACGTTTCCTCAGACCCGTTTAAAACAATTAAAAGCCCCGCGACGCAGCTGCCTCACCGGACAACCAACTTGCATAACCCATAAGTTAGTATCGTTTCACATTGGAGCTAATTACAGTGTTATCTAAAAATTCACACTGGATGCGATGTGTGCGTAGCGTACACAGCAGTCTGAACAACTCACATTACACGTCCGTGTTCTGTAAAGGCAACCAGTGGAAACCTCAAACGTCCAACATTGCCAAAGCAGCAACATGATGGGCCTGTAATTACAACCCTGTTCACTTCAAAACATCACATGAGAAAAAGAAAGGAACAGCAAACAAACAACATCGTCCGTGCTTATTTTTGGTATAATGAGGATCATTACTGTACAAACACTTGCACTCTGCAAAAATACAGGTCAGAATAATCCAAACCATGTTTTAGATAGAGGTTTTAAAATAAGGTTGACAGAATATACAGTACAGTACAATTCGAATGGATCGCTCTTAGGAAACGTTGAGTGAATTTGACAGCTTAAATTCTCTCTCTTTTTTTTTTTTTTTTCTTCCAGAAAAGCTTTTTGTCCTAAATGCACATCTAAATCTACATCCAGATTTCTGTAAGGCTGTCTTGCGACAGTATAACGTTTCTGGAATCGATGACAAACACAGAAAAAACTTTTTTTTTTTTTTTTTTAAAGAAAGGCATCTATGCAAAGTAGAACGGCCAGGTTACTCATACAGCTTGAGTGAATATACATTTGACCCCGTGTGCGAAAGACACAGAGGAGGGAAAAAAGGCCTTGACGGTTTGAAATTACTTGACAAATTCCATCAATCTCCATCGTCTGACATGCTGCATCCTGGTGAATTAAGGTTAAGAGAATGCAGAGCGGGTTTTTACTCTGCATGACTGAGTCAAGCACCCAGAGGGCTTTGTAAGGCCCGCAGTGTGATTTATAATTACAGGCACATGCTCTCTTGCAAGCGGCCACACACACACACACACACACACACACACACACACACACACACACACACACACACACACACACACTTGTGCATGCAAATAATAATAAAACCTGCACACAAAAATGTATAAAATGTAAAGACTACAGTATATAATTAATGTAAGAAATCTGCATCAGCAGTTTAAAGACATCTTGTGCCTCTACAATTACAGTATGTTCCTCTGAATCCACTCACTGACCTGCATTAATAACGTAAAGACCCAGTTTATATATATATATATATATATATAAACTGGGTCTTTACGTTATATATCTTTTTTTACCATTAATGTAATATTTGCTTTCTCTTTTCGATTTATGACTTACACAATAAGCAGTACATGTAATTTAACCGAACACCAGGCATATATTGTTAACGTTGCCAATAAGGTCATTTCTCCTGAAAGGAAGTGAGACAGGAAGTGTCCCTGGCAGGCAGTTTAGAATGAGTGTGTCCTTCCTGCATGCAGCGGATTACACAAACATCTTTAGGAGAAAGAAAGAAAAAAATAGAAAAGGCTGCAAAAAGTCCCATGTATCATCATCACTGTATGTTTCATACCCATGTAAGACAAGTTCTGAAGTTGAACCACATTGCTGCAACCACAGCATGTTTAAGGAATTAATGTATTACGCAATTGTCAATGTAGCTAAAGGTTCTGCAAATATAAAGTGTGCAAGTTAATGTTTTCTTCTGCAAGTATAGTGTTTCCAATCTCCTGTAAATTAGCAAGCACTTTTATCACGCAGTTGATTTGCTCTCAGTGAGGCCTATAATACTCAAAAGCAAAGTTCACAGAGAGCTGAAAATCAACATAAAGACGGCTAAACAGAGAAAGAGCACGTCTTCTATCTGCGTAGACGTTCCTCCTTTTATAGGCTAGTCTTATTTGTGTTCATTTATGGATTTCATTTAAATTGCTTTCCTTTAATATAAAATAACAGAGTTTCACAAAATATATAATACATTTGTATGCTCAGTTGAAACACCTAGCCATTTAAACGGAATATAATTCAATATAAAAGAGCACTAACTCAGCCATAACATTAAAACCACCCCCCTTAATAGTGTAGCACCCCCTTGTGCCACCGAGCACCAACACGGCTCTGAATCATCAAAGCGTCAACAGGTGTACTGTTGTGGTGTCTCACTCCAATTACCTTAGCAGCAGATCTTTTAAATCGTGTAAACTGTGATCATGGATCAGACTTGTACTGTATGTTCAACACATGAACTTTTTGAACTTCCTCAAACTGTTTGAATTTTGCAGTGTGGTGCATTATCCTGCTGAAAGAGGCCACTGCCATGAGGGAATACTGTTCCCGTGAAGTTTGCAACAATGTTAAGGTAAGTGGTGCATGCCACTTACCTAAAGTACCACCCACATGAATGCATGGACCCAGGGTTTCTCAGCAGAACACTGGCCGTAGCAACACACTGCCTCAACCAGCATCACTTTGCCTCTACATCTTTGTTAGGTACTAACCACTGCACACAGTACAGGGAACACCCCTGAAGATCTTTCAGAGATGCTCTCACCAAGTCATCACAATTTGTCAAATTTCCTTTCACATGGCCATTTTTCCTGCTTCCCACACATGACTTTTCTCACTGTTCTTGCTGCCTTATACTGTATAACCCAACCCTTGACAGGTGCCACTGTTACGACATAATCAGTGTTATTCATGTTGCCTGTTAGTGGTTTTATTGTTATGGCTAATCAGTGTAAATACACTTTATATTTCCTATACTGTAAATCACGTTTGGCATCAAGGGGATCTCGATGTATATACATTTGCACAACTTTGTGAGCACTTTCAGATAATATAACCAATTGTAAAGGTATTTCAACTAATTGATTTACATGCATCAATGAAAGAAGCATAAGGAACCACAAGGTCAAAACTGCCAGATATAACAACTATTCATGGAGCGATATTTGGTCTCCATGAAGATATAAAAGCATGCCAATCCACACACACACACACACACACACACACACCAAGCAAAATAGTCAAGGGAATAGAGCACTTAGATCAATGAATCTAAAATCATCCCAGATTATTGTATTACTCTCATACAGTAACCCATTTACTGCCAGATCCTCTTTCCTTATGCACAAACACAAGGGTGTGAACTCTACCTGACAGAATGGGGCCACGGCGCTACCGAGGGAATTAAGGTGTTGCTCAAATGCAATTATATAATTATAAACTTCCTTTGTTGTGGGCTCATCAGACGAAATCCAGCAGCAATCACTGGAACTGCAGCACCGTTTAAAAACCCCCGACATTCTGTGCACCTCTCACGTATGTTTGATGTGGTCAAACAATTATATCTATATATGCGAGTGTGGTTCGCTCATGTCTCTGAGAGGGATGCCAGTGTTTAAAGATTGCATGTTGTCACTGCAGTGTAAGTTTTGAATGAGTTGAGTGAAAGCTGAACTAGTTTCTCTCTTGGACTACTTGAAAATGCCATTCTGGAGAATATATAGTTCAAAGCAGGGAAAGTAAGAGTTTGTAAAATGTAAAAGGAGGTTTTACAGTATATGGATGCTGGTGGCATTTTAAATCTGCAGTGTACTTTGTGTAATAATCTACTCCTTTAAGGTTTTTGGGCATTTTGAGAAATTACAACACGACCTTGTACTTTATTATTTTTCCCATAGTGGAGGTAAAATATTATTAAAGGGGTAAAATTATAGGCACTGCACAATATGCACCTGCTGGTGTTTAGATACTGCATGTGCATTTCATGCAAATTTAAGTAATTCACAAACTGTAGGATAATACTGTTTAAAAAAAAATTGGCATTACTGCTTTTAGTACCCAGTGATAAGGAGTGCCAAATTTTGTATTTTACAAAGTTGGGGGACGGGGGTGATTCTTGCTCTAGACCATGCTCTGTGCTTTTTGGGGTTCCTTTGACTACTCTGGTTTCCTCAACAATCCAAATACATGTTTTGTAGACTGATTAGTGTTTCCGACTTGTATTGTAGTTGGTTATCTGAGTGAGTATGTGTTTGTGCCCTCTGATGAGTTGAAACCCCATCCACGGTGTCTCATAACTCAGGACCTGTGCCAGACCCCCTGCAACCCCACACAATTTTATTATATATATATATACACACACACACACACACACACACACACACACACACACACACACACACACATATATATATATATATATATATATATATATATATATACAGTATGTATGTATATGTACTGTATGTATATATTTATAAATATGTAAATATGTATAAGTATGTAAATATATATGTATATGTATATATATATATATATATATATATATATATATATATATATATATATATATATATATATATATATATATATATATATTATATATATATATATATATATATATACACACACACACACACACACAGTATGCACACACACACATACTGTACACACACTAGCATATTTAACATTTATTCTTCTGTATAGTATAGAATACCCCAAAAAGTGAAATTTAAACATTTGGACTCATCACAGACAATTAATTAGCATTAACTAGGTGAGAAAAATCACATTTCGCCAGCAGGCTTCAGACGTCTGATTGTTCTTACCACAGACGACTCACACAGCATGGTATTTGCATATTATTATTATTATTATTATTATTATTATTATTATTATTAGCACAAGGACCACTTTAGAACTTGATAAAAATGAAATGATTCCTCTTGTAATGCCAAATGCATATGATTCATCTAAGATCCAAGGACATGAGTAGGTGTCTTCCAGTACAAAGCGAACATGAGCAAGACATATGGATACCCCAGCATTGCGGTTGGCTGAGAAATTCCTTGGACGTGCAATATTTCACACTTGTGCGAGTGCACAGATTTTATCCTCTTAGGCCAGACATTGACTGAACACTTCTAATGTTTGACAATGGGAAACATAACAAGCATATTTTAGTGCATATAAAAGCACACTTGAGTGCATGAAGGGTGTGTGTGTGTGTGTGTGTGTGTGTGTGTGTGTGTGTGTGTGTGTGTGTGTGTGTGTGTGTGTGTGTGTGTGTGTGTGTGTGTGTACATATCATTTTGTCTGTGGAGGCACCCCAATGTAAGTTATTTACTTTAAAAAGATTTTTTTAAATCATTCAAAAGTCTCCCCAGCCAGACAAGGTACACTCTCACTACCTACGTTGAGCAGGTCAGATTATTTCTGTTTCATTAAAGTCAGCAAATTGAATATCAGGGCCAGAACAGGAGCTCCATACTCTCTTAATTATGTCTAATAAATCTGGCTCCTAATTACCCCCAGGGAGAAGAGAGACTGCTGGCTAATGGAAGGACTGGAGTGGCACATTAGGATTTGTTATTCTACCCTCACAGATGAAGCAGACAAACTAAATGTGGACGATTGTCAAGACGTTTGCTCTGTTTGTTTATGTGCTCATTGCTGGAGGGGACTACCATTCTAATAAAGCGCTCACAAATGCATGCTAATCTGACATGTTTGCTTAGCACTGAGCATGAAGCTGCTTCTGTTTGCCTTGCTTTCAGTTGCATCCCACAGACTGTGAATATTTTACAGTTCAAGAAGTGAGGCAAAGATGTAAACATGCTTAGTTGAAGCAACAGTCGCTAAAATAAAATATGCACAATTCATTCTACCTTACCCTAAAGTTGATTAAACAAAACATGTTTGGTGACTGATATATGTGCTTGTTTTGTTTCGCACTGGTACTACAAGGCTAATGTTGCTAAGAATGCATGGAAGTCTAAGTTAGCAGTTTGGTTAAATGATGTTATTTGAATGTTGTTGTACTGTACACACATCTTACAGCTAAAATGGAATAATTATAATCTGATTCACTGTGCAGTCCTTCCCTTAAACTTTAAATGGAGAGTTAAGTCTGTCTTTTGAGGTGCATATTAATACAATTGAGGTGCATATTAGTCCATACAGTACATTACAATTACAAGTCTTGGTCATTTGACAATTTCCGGCTCTGCCCACCGACAGGGAAGTCTTGCAGAGTAGCCCGTGATGGGCAAGGGTAGCTCAGTGGTTGAGGTATGGCACTACTGATCTGAAGGTCCCAAGTTCAAACCCTAGCTCCATGAAGTTGCCACTTTTGGGTCCTTGTGCACGGCCCTAAACCCTTAACTGCTCAGATGTGTAATAAGATAACAATGTAAGTCACTTTGGATAGGGGTGTATGTCAAATGACGTTCCACAACCCTTGTCTTTGTACAAAAATGTATTCCAAAGTTCAGTCGAGGTAACTCAAGTTAGTATCTTTCAGGTTATGGTAAATAGGATCTAAAACAAATTTAATTCTTCTCTTTCCATAAAACTAATTCTGGCTTGCCATGGGCTAGTTCTGGTTAGCCATATGGCTAGTTCCGGGGAAACAACAGAGTTTACCCGCAGAAGAGTCTCAGTTCAACTTTGGAATGCACCTTAATTTTGATTTAAGCACAGATTTGAAAAACCCCAACTCTCCCCTTAAGCCACAATTCTAATATAGTACAATTTAGCTTGAAGTACTGTAATTTTGCTTCTACTGTTAGTGCTACTGTTTTAGCTAATCAATGTCCATTTTCGTACTTTGTCCCAGACATTACATGAACCACATTATAAAGGGATATACAGCAAATCAATTCATTTGTGTCTGCAAAGTTGCTTTGTGACCATAAAGATGTTTCCATGGTGTTATTGGCTAATTGCTTTTTTAGCAAGATTAGCCTCACAGCTCCAAGGCAGAACTAAATACAAGTTTAAAACAGACACTCCTCCTGTGTGACACTTTATATTAACCTATCATATATTTTACAGTAACCTAGTTCCTGTTTCAGATATTTCTTTCCACATATAAAATAAACATTTATACCTTGAAATTGAAGATCATGTTGCAGTATATGCCATGATTAGATTTAGCATTTGGTTGTGTTTGGAGATATGCTAGATATACACTCTGTCCACAATATATTAGGCAGCTTAGACCTAAAGCCAAGACAATCAGCCTAACCAGAAGTTATTCTTCTTTTTTTCTGGATTTTCCATTGTCAAGTTTGCAGATACTACTGTTCCCCTTAAACAATCTGCCTTCCTCTGACCGCATGTGAGTCAACGCTTTAGTTCCTCATTTCAGCCAGTGTCTAAAAGGAATCAATCTCCCGTCTGGATTTGACTCATTAGACTGTGGGCTACTGTGTGTCTTTGTTTACGCACATGTCTCAATGCCAGGGGTTCCTTATCATTCAAACCTGCTCTCAGAAGCTGTAATGATAAAATAGGATGTATTAGCGGTAGTTACTCACCGGTGACTGCCAAATGAATCAGAATGGCTGCAGACATTAGGAAAGGGTGGGGGGGGGGGGTACTACTGTTTTTTTTTTTGTTTTTTTGTTTTTGCAGTTGCTGGTCAAGAGTTCAGCTTTGCCAGTAATTCTAAAGAGTTGTAAATAGATCAAAATTTTAGCACCTATTTACCCACACACTTGTAAATGGATTACACTTTTTGCAACCATTTGTAATCAATGTTTATCTGGTTATGTGTAAATTCAATGTGGAACTTTTGCAATATTGGTTGTTGCCTGAGTGCCTCTGAGTGCAACTTTTTCTCTTTTTCTTTCATCAAAGCATGATTTCTGTATGTTTCAAAAGCATGCATTCATTTATTCTTCAGTAACTTTATCTTGGTTAGGGTCAAGTGGATCTAGAACACTGAGCACTTGTTGGAAACACACCCTGGATGGAATGCAATATAGATCGGATTCATAAAAGCTGAACATTCATAAAATATGTACGATTTTCTTACTTCCTTTTTTAAACCATATGTTTAGAATGAAGACAAAGGAAAGTACTAAAAATTTCTGTCGAGTTACATCATCTTTTTTCATTTCCTCAAAATAAGTAAATAAATAAATCATTGCTTTGTAGAGTCAGTATGTCATATATAATCATTTTAAAAACTACATCAATATTAAAATACAATTAAAATACGTTTGGATTTATGAAACAGTAGTAGAGAAAGAAAATAAATATCTGGTAAACACTCAAATTTTTAAGCAAAATACAGAAGTGCTATACCATACTGTAGGTCATTCTTTAATTCCAAATCTGCCAAAAGTCCCTGTAACAAACCTATTCAGTTATTATGGTACATTTTATTTCAGCTTTCATTTTTGCATTGCTGAACACTTTTTTTCCCCTCTAATCAAGGGTTTGAACTATAACAGCACAATGCAACTTATGAGCAGCATTGTTATTATTATTGTTATTTAGGCTATAATTAGCTCTGAGGTATTTTTTCAGTTCAATGATTAATTCTGTAGATCTGTGTTGTTCTTAATTATACTGATTAATGCAAAACATATGGATATAGATGGTTTAGATGGATCTGCTTATAACCAGAGTTACTGTAGGAGAGGCTTGATGTGAAGCACATCAATCATACAATGTAAGACAAGAGCAATTTCATTCCTACTCATGTGGTAATTTGTCTCTATGCTGTCTTGCATAAATAATCACGCTCCTTGAACTTATAATCGGGGGGGGAGAGGGGGCTTATGATGTGAAAATTAAATGACTTGAATTTAGGATTATATGTTATGAATGTACTATACACAAAGTAACCCATAATATGAAAGCAGGGGCAATTAATATAATATATATAAATATATATATATATATATATATATATAACTTTGCAAAAGTTGTGAGCCACCCCTGATTAAGCCACTCAGTGACCTACTGTATGAATCAAGCATAAAAACCATGGACCAGTGTGAAACAGGTGGAGATGATGAGAGATGATCAGACCGATGATTAGATGATGCTAAACGCTGAGTGGAATAAACTGAAGGAAAAATTTAGAAGTTGCTTCTGTGGTTGTTACATAAACCATTTTTTAAATTGTATATTTAGGCAAAAAATTATCAATTTATTTATAAATTATAAATAATTTACATTGTGACATAACCGTTTAACAGGGCTGCCTTGGACTGATTTTGGAGTTATTTATTTTAAAGGTGGGACGTGAATATGGCAAGCAAACACATGGTATGTACATTATGTTGTGTGATCTAAGTACTTTTTCCTGATTCTTTTAGATGCATTTCATACAGTGTGTGTGTGTGTGTGTGTGTGTGTGTGTGTGTGTGTGTGTGTGTGTGTGTGTGTGTGTGTGTGTGTGTGTGTGTGTGTGTGTGTGTAAATTCATCTCAGATTTCACAAACCTCACTTTGACCCAGCACATCAGTAGGATCTAGATTCCCTCTCTGCAGACTTGAGCCAACACGGACTCCCTCTGTACCTGTGAAAATAAACAAGGCCTCAGGCTCCTAGGCATCCCAAGCACTGTTAACACTCCAAACATTCAGAGTCATGGACCGTGGACCCAGCCACACACTTTAAACACTTGTTAAACTTGCACGTTTTTCCTGCAATGTCAACAGCTCCCAATCACCCTGCAGGGAACACCAGCTTCTAGGCAACAGTGCAATGAAAGCAGTCGAATAAAAAAAGGCCATGTAGGGAACGTTCATAACGGAAGTCTCCCCACCCTTTCGTCTCTTGCATGAAGGGTCTGATTGAGAGACGAGACGAGAAAGCTATGCAACCACGGTGACTTTCACATCACCAACCCCACAGGTGAAAACCCCCAAACTAGACTACAGAGACCAGAGATCAACGCAACCCTTCCTATGCCTGTGATACCTTGGCAGCACCCCACAGCCTAAATGGAAACCCTGGGCAATAAAAAAGAGCCAAGCCTGTTTGCACTTTCCCCGCAGATGGATGGTGAAAAGCAACGTGAGCTGGCCATGACAGCCCTGAACGTTTCCTCTGGAAAGTGTACTTTGCTCAGTTTTCCATTGTCGAAAGACTAAGAAACGTGCAGACCACCATCAATGGTGTCTAGATGCATTATTGAGACGACCCTGTGTCACTCCAGCCAAGTGGCCCATAGCACGTGAGATTCTGCAGGCTCTGAGCCATTAAATGACTCTCACTTGTGCTTGAAGAGTGTGCGAAAAGCAGAATGGAGGAGAGTTATGTGCTGCTGGACTTCCCAGCACGTAGCATATTACTGTTCCATTGCATCATTGTGAGCCCCAATTCTATCCTCATTTTATTGTACTTTCATGAGACTATAGCACCAAAGACTGGCAACCTAATTGTGCATATGTTCTCTAAATGGTTACAAGATTTATTTCAAATGGCTAGGAACGGAAAGTCCAGATTCTTCCTAAAATGTCGACTTTATTAAATGATGAAATGAGCAAGTCAAATGGCATCAAGGATCCTACATCTTGAGGAATATATACAGTACAGTTTGTCTTGTTTGGTGCCCAACAAAATCGTTGTGATTGCCAGAAGCCAGAAAATGATAGAGAAGGAAAAGTGTGTTAGCCCTGCACTTAAATAAACAACAAATAAATTGACTTCTGTTTTTCAAGCCTTTAATGATGTTATTTCGCTTTTTCCCTCAACATTACCAGAGAGAAGAGTAATTCATTCTGGGATCTGCAATAATAAAGCACTCCTTGCCTCCCTCCAGCTCTCTGCCAATCGTGGCTGAAGCAAGCGAAATTATTCTAGAAGAACAGGAGCGGTGAAGTTAATAGAGGAAATCATTTAGACATTACAGTCATTTTAATGTACTTATGTCTGCTTAAAATCACCCTGGAACACTGTGCTGTTCCAAGTCACACAGTATTAAAACAGTCTGCAGCTTTTGAGGAGCTGATGGCACAGGTGGCTGTGAAATATGGAGTTGCCACTTTTCTCCCTCGCTAAATGTCGCTAAATGCTGTGGGAATGTTCCTAACCTAACTCAATGCTAGATGACTTTCATAACTTTTTTTCCCTGTGTGAACTTTGAGAAATATTTAGTAAAGTGGAGCGAACGCTTAAAGGAAATTTCCACTTTGAAACACATTAAATGTATCAATCAACCATAGCATTAAGACGCAAAAATGTATACCTAATATTGAGTAGCTTCCTCACGTGACACCGGGGCACATCTGGATCCTTGGCGCATGACTGTGCAAAACCTCTGGGGGTGTGCTGTGGTGTCTGGCATTGGGACATTGTTTGGGTTGTGTCCTTTTGTCCATTTTCTACGGAATCAGACCAGATGGAGTGGCCTTTGGTCTCCGTGCACATGGGGCACTCTTGAGTACCCGTAATCCTGTCACCATTTTCTGGTGTAAAATTGATAATCAGTGTTAATGTGTTTTTTGTGATGTTAATGTTATGGTATATTTACAATAAATAGAAATATTTGTTATGTACTTGGCAATTTTTTTTTTGTTTTCAGCAGGATATTTCTAGCACAGTTATAATGACCTTTAATAAAAAAATGAATATATATCTATCTATATATATATATATATATATATATATATATAAAATGTAAAAGATGAGTGATTACGGTCAGATTTAATTGTTAGTTCCTAAAGAACAAAGAGATAAACATACAGAGTTAATGACTGATGTTTTAACAACAACCAAAATATTTCTTTGAAGTTACTTTCTGATATAAGGCACAACAGCTGTTAATTTCCCCTTAACCTTATTCAACCCATATTCAGCAATAGCAATGTATGGCTATTGTGTTTGCACTCCAGGTTTGCACTGAGCCGCATCACAATCCTGGCGGTACTGACGAATGGCCTGCCAGGTTTTCAGCCATTTCTTTAAGTCATCATAAACAATATTTCTCCAGCCGAGCACACTGTGCAAGTCATCTGTCCTCATCGTAGCCTGAGGCCCTAATGCTTATTCAGCACCATATATTCATTTTATTTGTCAATTATGAGTTCAGGGACGAGAAAAATAAAGCAATTAGGCATCTACATTAGCTTACTCACTGCCCAATTTGGGAATTGTTTCAGCACAACCTTTGCCAATAATAAAGTGGAAGCCAATCAAAGCAAATAGCCCAGTGGATCTTTACCATATAATTGGGATACATGTAATCATTAACCTTGGTGCAGAGCAAGAGAGTTAATGAATCAAATCAATACTTCTCTCCTCTGATCCATAATTATTTGAAAAGAGATGAAAAATTAAACAGACTCGGCCTATGAGGTTATCATGCCGTGCAATTAGCTTGCCGGAGGGAGATTATGTTACCTAGATACCATCGGGGAAGTGTAATTTCTCTTTCAGACTACAGTTTTTTAATGAAGAGCACAATTACCTAAATAGGTCAGCAGAAGACATGCAGGCAGTTCTACCCTTACCTGTAACGAAGAGATGGGGGTTGTGCTAGAGACTGGAAGAAAAAAATAGGGTTCCATTAGTACAGCCTATGCGCTTTTTCCATACACACCATACCAGCACCCCTCTGATATTGTGCTTCTGTTAGAACTCATTATCTTTTCAAGTCAATGAATGTGCAAGCTAAAAAAAATAAATAATGGTCATTATGCTGCAGTGTGTGAAACAAACATAGGTTTTATATTTATACTAATTTACTAGTAATTCATTTTTTTTTTATTACATCACAGCTACTGTATATTTGTACTGTATATCTATTTGTTTTGATTCCATATATTTTAGGGGGAAATGATAAACTGTAAAGTAAGTCAACATTTCTATACTTTCCATACTCTATACACATATACAGTAGCTTGAATATGTGTAATCTCCCCCACACACGCACGCACGCACACGCACACACACACACACACCCACACACACACCCACACACACACACACACACACACACACACACATACAATTGTGCAGTGGGCTATTTGATATAGATTTATATCAAAATCCCAATTAAGTCCATTTCAGTAGTTCTACTTTGTAACACTACCGAATGTGGAGAAGGTCGGGGGTGAAAACTTATTCAGGGCACTGTAGCACATTACAAGGGAGCCAATGAGTTTTATCACCTTTAACACATATTGTGAAGACACATATGTGTTTCAAAATGCTCTCTCTCTCTCTCTCTCTCTCTCTCTCTCTCTCTCTCTCTCACTCACTCACACACACACACGCACACACACACACACACACACAGGCAAAAATGAAGGCTTTTCTTCCCCCTCTACTGTGACCCTGCTGTTTGCTGTAAGGGTCTGTCTTTGTGCTACAGATTAGATCTGGTATGATTGGCGCTAGAAACCAGCACATGACAAAAGGCAGCGCTGGTCAGCAGCTGGTCAGTGTTGATGTGGACAGGCACACATACACATGTACACACAGTGGTCTAAACTAGGTCAGACAAGGGTATCTCCCAGACTGGCAGTTTCCTCACATGTGACGCCTTTCCCTTACATGTTGTCATTATGTTCCCCAAACACTGTCAGAATCAATAGCTTCAACAGCTCAGCAGCAGCAGCAGTGTGGTAACGGGCCTTTATAGCTGTTTGGATCTTTTTGAACATTGTGTGAAGAACAGAATAAATCTCGTATCTGCAATTTTTTAAAAAATGTGATCTTGAATCTTAATTCAATTTAAAATTGAAAGAAATTAAATATGGGAGTAGGTGGTCCAAGCTACAGGACAATGAAGTTAAATGTGAAATAGCATCCTGAATTAAATGACTTTTTAGTTTTACGCACGCTCAGATATTTTAAATTGTTTTAAAATGTTTCAAACATTGTGTCAAAAAAGGATGAAACTTACATAAAAATAACTGAAATAGAACACATCAAATCATGCGATTTAGTTTAGCATTAAATTTATTTTTATCTAAATTCTAAGTGAATCTAAAATCTTGTTAAAAGTTAAAATTAAGTTAAAATTTTCATTTACATTCATACCTAGGTAGAATAATTATGTAGAGTAATTCATTTAAATTACTCAAGCATTATCCACTGCTGCCAAAGGTGTAAGTGATTCTTGTTCCAGTTTAGGAAGTAGTGGAACAGTTAATCATACAGCAATCACGCATGACATGAACACCACATAATATTAACACTGATTATCAATTATATACCAGTAAACTGGTGACAGGATCACCATAGGATCACCAATGCAAGAGTTGGAGACCAAAAGCTAGCCATCTCGACTGATCCCACATAAAAGATAATGCAGCACAAGAAGCCAAAAAAAAAAGTTCATGCTGACCGTTGTATAACGGCACTAGAAAACCCAACGCATGACAGTCTACCGCACATGCACTGCACTACTCCCAATACTGTGATCCATACACTGCTCCGTCCCAAAAAGTTTTCCACACCCTAATATTTAATTGAACCACCTTTTGCTTTGATAACGGCTGTGGCATCTTTCTGATAAGCTTATGCAATGTCGCAACATTTATTTCCATCCAGATTCGCATTAATTTCTTTCCAAGATCTTGTATTGAAGATGGGAGATTTGGACCACCTTTCTCCGGCACATCATCTCAATGGGGTTAAGGTCGGACCTCATGACCTTTTTCCATTGGTCCAATCCATTCTTTATGCACTGAAGCAATTTGAAGCTTTTTTCCAATTAACTGATAAGTGGTATACTTAATGTTGCACACCTGTTTAGTCCCAATCCCTTTACTTTTCTTCACATTATCTATGTGATAATTCTCTATAATAGTTCCACTATTTTTTTTTAAAAGCAGTTTTTTTTATTATTATTATTTTTGCAATTTTATTCCACTAACAATTTAAGAAAGTAAAAGAACCTGTGAAAGTAAAAAATTTTTTTTTTTTAACTAGAAGTAATTAAGTACTGGGAGCAATTCTGCCTGAGTCCAGTCCTTCATTAGCAGGAAAATTACAGACGGTTTGCAATTTGAGTGATAGATTGAAAAAAGATATTCTATGTTCACTCTTTGCACTACATGTTAACCCTATCAGTGTTTCAAGGATTTGTATCTTTTGCTGCACCTTAACTCATTTTATGGTGTTTTTTTTTTTTTTTAGATTACATACTATTTTAAATGCAATCACTGGAGCAGCAGCATGAAATTCATACTGAAAGACTCAAAGTCAGATCAGTCAAAAATCAAAAGCCATGGACATGTCAATTATCTCACATTTAGTCAAATTACTCTGTTACTCAGTAAGAGAACTGAAAGCTTTTATGTGGAACTAGCCTAATATTTGCAATTTAGATTCTGATTACTTTCCACAGCGCCAATTAGATAACACCTCATGGAGGCTAAACTCTTCTCAGCAGGTAGCTAATAGTATGAAAGTTGAAAACAGAATGCATGTTTTAATGATGCAAAGACCAGAATGTTAAAAAAAAAAAAAAAAGGATATTTGCAGGGAGTGAATAACGTAATTCCAGGAAACATACTGTAACACTTGAGTTTAAGGATATTCAGTATATGGCGTTTATGGTGATTTCAATAATGCACATACTGTACAATGCTGTCTTCAAGCATAGCACATACAGTACTGTAGGCAAAAGAGCTATACACAATCAAACCATTTCAGCTCTTTTTAATAACTCAACTAATACTAAAGTGTTGATTGTAGATATTTGTATAGTTGCAGCAATAAAAAAATTTTTTTTTTAATTTAAAAAACGGTGGAACTTTTGTTTGTGATCTATTAAACTTATAAGCAGTGATGTAAATAAATGTTATGAGTTGTGTTTTTCCTGGAACATTCACGTTCCCTGTTATATGGCAGCATAAAGATGTTAGGGTTAATGTCAACCTGTTTGTGTGGCTCCCCTCTTATTTTTTGAATGGCGTGATTGCCTGGCATGTATTCCCCTCACATACAGTACACATTCCATATGAACCATCCGACCCACCAAATGTTCTCAGTTTCAGGTTTGCAGTATGGCAGGTGCTTCAGACTTTAAGACGTCGTGCCAGCAAGTGTTGTTTTTCCTCCTGAAACTTGGCAGCGAGGATATGACAGACTCTCGAGCTGTGACTTTAATAACAAGAATGCAAGAAAGTAGTCGGAAAGGAAGCTTTCAGGGACATGGAATTAGCGGGGATCCGTGGTCCGTCTGTGCTCGGAGCGCACTGTCACAGAGCTGGAGACGCTCTGGGAGGCCTGGGAGCAATGACGAGGGCAGCACATTCAGCTCGATAGACAATTCTCTCCTAGAGCAGATGTGTCAGCCACCCACACTCTGAAAGATGTGGACTGTGTGTGTGTGTGTGTGTGTGTGTGTGTGTGTGTGTGTGTGTGTGTGTGTGTGTGTGTGTGTGTGTGTGTGTGTGTGTGTGTGTGTGTGTGCGCGTGTGTGTGTGTGTGTTTTCCATGCCAGAACCTTTAATTTAGCTTCGTCTTGGTATGGCATATTTTGAATTCTGCCTACCTGTCAAGTGACGACAGCGTGATCAGTTCAGTAATCTAATCGAGTGAGCAAATTGTCTCTTGGATAAAATTAAGCAAGGAACAGCATGAAGTATGATGACACATTAACGCTGCAACCTATAGGGACTCCATACATTAAGATACTTTAATGAGCAATGTGACACTTTTTACTTCCTATTTCTGCTTCTCTGCTGTCTGGTGAAGTTCCCTTACCCTTTCGAGATCCCGTGCAGCCGCAGAGGCCCTCCCTGAACAGGCGATTAAAGGAAAGACTGCCCCCTACAGAAAATCTGGGGCACAACCCTCAGGGCTGACCCTCCTCCCTCTGTGCCCCATGTGTCCTCCCTCTCCCTTTGCTGCTCTGATCCACCCTACACCAGGGAGCCAATGAGACATGACCAGGTGCCTTCTCTGAGGTTGCACAGCCGTGGGGTGTTTCTCTTTGGAAGCTTTATTATCTTTAAAACTGGGGGAAAAAAACTACTCAAGGAACTGACAGAGGCCTTCAAGAAACATCCTGAGCTCAGTGCAAGAAGCAAACAAATAAAGCAGCGGCACATAGAGAACGAACGACTTGCACCTTGCTTCGATTCCACGGCTGGAGCAACATCACACGGCTCTTGCCAAAGCAAGGCTGCACTGCCTATTGACAAGGGAATCTTTAAGAGCGTTTCTTGTGCAAAACTTGACAAAACATCCCCAGATTGATTTTATGTCTGACTTCTGCTGCCACTTAAGAGACAGGGCGGTTTTGTTTCGCAGCTGAACCCCACATGCCGGCTGCTTTTCCTTCAGGGCATTCTCACTGTGTTGCAGGCAGGGGATGAACTCTCGGGCAAATCTATCTTGTGCAGAAGAAGCGCACAGCTCAAAAAGTGCAGGCAAAGCGTAATGAAGTGAAAGGTGGAGCGAGAGCAAGTTTCTGCCGTTTTTCAAACACCCTCAGCCATCAAAGACCTTGTGCTGCTGCACGCTTGTGGAAAAGTTTTGCATGTTGATTCCATCTCCAAGGCAATTTTTTGTTGTTTCTCTCTCTCTCTCTTTCTCTCTCTCAAATGTTTCACTGTGTAGGAGTTTGACTCTGAAGATGGCAGGATGGCGTGTCTCGTTTTGGAGTTTTGTCAGCTTTATGCGCAAGCGCGGCAGCCTACTCCTTTGGCACTCAGACGCATGCTCTCACTTCCTTCTTTGCAAACATTTGCCGTGGGTGGGTTTGCTTGGTTTGCACCGGCAATGATCTATCATTATAAGGTGTGTGAGCTTGGTGGCGAGTGTAAACTTGGCAAGCTCCTGCTGTCGCGCCACCAGGCCCGAGCCCTGTTAGCTCAGCGATTTCTGAGTGGTCAAGTCGTCTTGCCACAATCGCATGCTGGCGCCACAATCGCGTAGCCCAACTGCAACTCTTTGACTCGGTAATGAATACATGCCGAAAATACACTCAGCCGTCTTGCTCTTCCCCCGCTGCTTGCCGGTGACCAGAGAACTGGACCATTCTAGCAGGATGAGCCGCAGGCTTGGTCACCTGGGCCGTGTGGTCATGGGACTAACAGTGCTACACTGACAAATCGGGCTAACCGCTGACCTGCGACGAGATAACTGGCCAAAGCATGGGGTATATGAAACGATACTATGGAGAGGGGAAGAATGGCGATGAGTGTTAATGGTGGCTGTTTGTGTGTACACGCGCATGTGAAGCCCCTAACCCACAGGCCATAAATACATTTGGTTTAAAAACCTTCTCAAGCCTGCTGGCCACTGTCGCTATCATGAGGCCAGTAATTTTCCATAATATCCTCTCTCATTTTTCCTATACAGGTGTTTTCGACTCATTTTCACCCAGTTTAGACAAATTTTCTATAAGCCATTGACACAATCATAATCAGAATGCCATAAAATATATATTTCAAATAACCTGTATTATTGATAATGACTATACACAACATGTGTGTTTCCTTATTAAGGGGAGTCAAGTAAACAGCTACGCATACTGTAACAATGCTGCTGAATTCTTCATGGGCAGAATTTGAGTGTAATAATTAAATTTAACCTGGTGAGATATTGCAGAAATTGTTAACTTCAGAGCAAGTATCAAAAATGTTTATGCGGTTTTGGAAATAACTACACCATCTATTACTTTACACTCTAAAGAAGATTCAGGCTTCTGCTTGTCATGAGTGGAAAATTTTATTTATTAATTTTTTTTTTTACTGTTTATCATGTTTTATTAGATTTTTTTTCACATCTGATATTTGACATATTTTAATTCGCATATTAGTTTCAAATGTTGTACTTACGACTGTCTGTGTAAATATATACTGTACTGTCTAATGCATAGAGATTTTTCATTTTTAAGACAAACATTTTCAACAACACAATCCTTTAGACCTTCATGATTCATGAACTAGACAAACCATCATCAATCGTCCCTTTGACTCTGTCACAGATATACATTAAACACTCAAATGGAAAACCTATAGACTACTGAGCCACTGAATGCTGCAGCAGTTTATGTCTGTGCAAAGAAACAAGTATAAACAGCACTTCTGATTTATTTAGAAGTAAAAGAGGAGAGAGATGGGGGAAAAAAACCTTCCTTGCCAAAAAAAAATGCTGACCAAACAAACACACCAACAACCAGATTGGCCACTTGTGGGTATTTATAGATGGCATTTGGCGGCACTTGAAGGCAGCCTGGAGATTTTAATTGAATGTTGCTATTCCAGTCACTGCATCAAGATAGACGTTTTAGTTCTCCTTACTCGCTTTAGTCTTGGAATTTGCAATTGTGCTCTTTATGCTTCTTACTAGGCCAGAAGAAACTGTTTTGTTAATTTTCCAAGTAATAATTGGGATACATCTATAATTGGGAGATGTGTAATTGAATTAGGGCCAATTGAATTGAATTAGCTGCCTGTAGATAAGATATCATTTAAATGACTTTTTCTAACCAGAAAACTTTGGAAAGAAGGCACGCAGAACACTACAGAGGTTCCTTAATGTCGGTATTAACTTAATCCATCATAAAAGATGTGCTGATGCAAATGAATATTTTTAATGCTTTTTTTTTCCACCACTTGCCTGTAAAATATTAAATCGACCTATCGGAGAGATAAAGAACACTCTAGGCATGGTGAGATCAACAAATTTGGTACATTCTTTAAAAATGATAGCAGATTTCATTCCACGGTGAAGAAAAAACACTTCACAACATGTAGCTGAGTCAAGAACACCCTGGAGACGGTACTGCAGGTAGCCTTTGTTAAAGTCTACGATCAAGAGATGCCTTCAAAAATGTAAGATCTCAGAGGGTGTATAGAGGGTGTACAATACCTCAAGATGCAAACCACTGGTAATGTTCAAGGACAGAAAGGCCACATTAGATTTTTCTTTAAAAAAAAAAAAAAAAAAAAAAAGCCTGCCTAGTTCAGATTCAACATTAAATTTTACCAGAATGATTGAAAGACAAGAATATGGTAAAGGAAAGAAAGGGCTCACGATTCAAATCATGGCACGTTTTAGGCAGTTTTATGGCATGGGTATGTACAGTATGGGAACTGGGTCACTAGTGTTTATTGATTAAGTGACTGATGAATTTATGCTCAGATTCAGTCAAATGCTACAAAACTGACAGGACAGTAGGACAGTTAAGATACCACAAAAGCAACCGATGGCAAAGAAATTTAATATTTTTAAAGACCTCAACCCAAATGAGAATGCTTTTTCACTTACTGAAGACAAGACTAAAAGCAGAAGGACCCACAGACATGTAAAAACTGAAGGTGGCTGCGTTTAAAACCTTAAAGGAGGAAAATCAACACTTGGTGATTTCTATTTGTTCCAGACATCAGGCGGTATTATGTATTAAAAGATAATTCTAATATTCATGATTGTTAGTTCATCAAATTAGTTTAAACCCATGAAAATGGAGCAACTGTGAAAAAAATGGTTCATGCAGGATCTCTGGGTCTCAGTGGATCATACTCGTTGTCCAGTACATCCAACAGATGCTGAATCAGGTTAAGATCTGGGAAATTGGAGCGCAAATCAACACCTCGAACTTTTTGTCCTGTTCCTTACACCATCCCTGAACCATTTTTGCAGTCAGGTAGTGTGAATGAACCTGCTGAAAGAGGCCACTGACGTTAGAGTATTCTGTTGCTACGAAAGGGTGTACAGTACTTGGTGGGCAACCATATTTAGGTAGATGGTGTATGTCAAAGTAGCATCAACACTAATACCAGGACCCAAGTTTTCCCAGTAGAATATTTCCCAGATCGTCGCACTACCTCTGCTGGCATGCCTTTTTCACATAATGAAGAGTAGCCAAAAATTGTCGTCAAGTAAGAGTAGCTGTACTTCAAAATAATATTACTCAAGTAGAAGTAAAAAGTAGTTATGCAAAATACTACTCAAGTAAGAGTAAATAAGTATTTGGTGAAAATAAAAAACTAAAGTACTAAGTAACTTAAATTTTATGTTATGTTTCATTGTAATGTCCAATTTTTTTTTTAAAGAAATTATATAAGCAGCAAAACATGATAAAATAATGTACAAATTCTGACATTTCCAAAAAAAAATTAAATAAATGAAATAAGTAAAATAAAATAGATGAATAAAAATACATTTCTTTACAAAATTCATTGCAAATTAAGGAACAAGAAACAAATTTCCTATTCTCACTCAACATAAAGCTTTTGAAAAAAAAAAAAAAAAAACCTACAGTACTGTTAACATTGTGGTGGTAACACTGTAGTGTTACCCACAGTGTAAATTATTTCCAGTGTAAGATATACTGTATATTCAGTTGGCCTCCAAATGGCTCAGCAGATAGAAAATAATATTATTATCTATTATTCTTTATTCTTAGTTCATTCTTTTATTCTTTTCTATTATTCTTAGTTTATTCTTTAGTCTTAGTTAAATCTACTTCTATTTTCTTTTTTTTTATATTTACTTCCTATTAATAGTCTTTTATTTTAAGGTCACAGGCAGTCGTCTAAGCACTACACTGCATGTATATGACTGTGTACTGTATGTGACAAATAAAATTTGAATTTGATTGGATTAGAACATGTGTACCAGAGGTCTCACTTTTCCATAAACTGTGTCGAGAAGAACAAAAGTAAGAAACTTATATTTTTTTAGCTTCTAGCTTATTTGATAATTATATATGTTAACATTGCAAAATTAAATAAAACATCTAAACTAACCACAACATGATTCCTTTGCTGTCTACCATGTGTGTGTGTGGCCATGCGACTGCATGTGATTATTGTTGCTACATCTGATTGGTGAAACACAGTGACGTTGTAGATCCACCAGCTGCATTTCTCTGGCAAAAATAAAGAATATCTACTGTGTAGAATAAATGGTTAGAAAAGTAACGAGTCGAGTGTAGTGAATGTAGCGGAGTAACAAATCTACTCTAGTAAACGTAAAAAGTATGCTGAAGTAAAAGTGCTTATATCAAACTACTCAATTTTTTTTTCAAAAAGTTACTTGTAAATGTAAATGTAACTCGTTACAATTGCAATAAACTGCAATATACTGCATGTTCTAAAAAGTTGTTGTTATACCCAGCATTAACTTATAGCAAAATGTGCTACAGGAGCTGTTGTACAGGATGGGAGCAGACGGGCTAGCCAACTCTTGCCATGCGCCTCAATGTGCCTCAGGCAGCCATGACCCTGTCGCCGGTTCACCGGTTGTCCTTCCATGGATCACTTTCAGTAGATACTAACAGAAGCTTATGAGAAGGTCCTATTAATTAAATCCCTTACTTGGCTGAAAAAAACCCTGAATAGACAGTAAGCACCATATAGAGTGGTAGAATATGCTTCATGTGTGTATTACACAACACCTTAAGGACATGACAATAAACAACAATCCTTTGACTTCTGATCAAAATTACGCAACTTATAAACAATTAAAGTTAGACATATGAAAATAGGCAGAATCCAGCAAAACAATAAACGGTTACATGTCAAATTATTTATATTTTGATATGTGCATGGAAAACAGAACAGTTTAGCCATTAATATGATATTCCTTATAGCATTTTGAGTTTTGAGCTCCTTCACATTTGCAAACTGGGGATGAGGGGGTTACTTTTACCAAGGTTCCAGGCTTAAGCAAGAATTGCATTGCCAGCAACATGAAAATAACGTGACACAATCTTACTCTTGCTTTTCTTCTCTTATCTCAGTCTTTCTCTAGCATTTCTACCAGGGGACACTTCAATTATTTTCCCATCATGATGGCGAGTTCTTACCGTAGCTTTTAAAGTATGGGAAACCAGAAATTACTGTAGCACTACAGTCACAATTAAATATTTGATGTCATACAGTATATACAGTACAGTGTATGAGTCTCTATTTTATTTTCTTAATTCTAAAATTCTTCCTAAATCCTTTCACATGCATGTATGCATTTATTTATTTTTGTTTGTTTGTTAATTAATTAATTTATTTATTTATTTTGGAATAATAAATAAATTATTCCAAAATTGTGGAAAGGGTGGGAAGGTGTGTACAGTAACTTCTGTTTAGTTTTTTTTTTCTTCTTTTTTTTCAGTTGATGCTGCATTCCCAAATGGGGAAATCTTTTTTTTCCCCTTCTTTCTCTATGAAAAAAACATTCACATAAGAACATGAAAAACAATAACAAACAAAGCAAGGGGAAGGCGGCATACTGTACGCATGCTTGTCTAGGTTAATTATCTACACGTTGATTAAAATTCGGTGCTTTTGAACCTTGCGCTCTAACTTGTGCATTGAGAGTGGAGACTTTAGTCTTTATTCTTAATTGCAGACCAGAATTAGCATTCTGAATACTTAGAAGAGAAATGTCGTGAGACATTTAGGAAAATAAAGGCAGTGTCAACAAACTCTGATAAGGAAGCACACATGGTAAAAAAGACTTACATGGAGGAACTGTAGACATATCCTAATAGGTATAAAAACCTACAGTGGAATCAGTGGTGGTTGACAGTACTTGGAAATAAGGTGACCTGGATATATTTAAGTTCAATTTGCCTGTAATGAGAAGGAAAAAAAAAAAAAAAAGAATTACAATTGGCACATTTTAAAGCATTTAATTTATACTTTCCAACAAATGAAAGAAGATCTGGCTTTTTTCATAAAAGTATATACCGTTCAATATTATTTACCATCTAGCCTCAGCTTGTACAAAATGTGAATGACATAAAGAACGGGTGCAGCGCGTGACACATCCGTGGCTAGCGGTAATGAACGACAGCCCTCACATAACGCTGCTCCAGCCTCAGCTCTGACTCACTCAGCCGACTAATAAAGATGACACCTGACAGCTAACAATGCTCGTCAAAATCCTTGCGATTTCTCCAGAAGACAAGAAGCTGGGCGTCTGCCTGCTCCTTCCCTCCCCACATCTGTCCACCAGGCCTTTTCTCTCCCTTTTTTTTTCTTCGTCTCAATGTTTTTTCCTTTTTTCTCTTTCTCAGAGAACAACTTGAGGAGCACAAGTTTTGTTTTTCAAGGTTGGCCTTTGACTAATCCAACCACTTGGTGTATGGTATGGTGTATGTATATATATTTTTTTCTTTTTTTTTTTCTTTCACAGTTCCATAACTGACAGCTGTCACCCTTATGTCGCCCCTGGAAGCACGTGGGATGGAGATGGAAAGTGTGGTGCAGGCCAGTCATGCATAAGCCACGGGGCACCTGTCGCCAGGCATGTCCACACATGGACAAACAATAAACAGTGAATTAAAAAAAAAAAAAAAAAAGGATGGCTGCTGCTCCAGCTTTCTGTTTTTTTTTCTTTCTTTTTTTTTTGCCCCAGTTCTACCCACTCACGCCCCCACACCGTACGAGCGCCAACCCCCAGAAATCACTACTGTGGTTGGCCACAGGGCCCTACCCAATCTCGCCTGCCCTGAAACCACATGAGGGTGTGGTTCCGGCTGGGGACAGGGAAGCCATTTATTTTGGGTGCATCTCTTCTGACTGACTCATTTGCTAACTGGAAAATTGGCCATGTGCCTCCAAACGAGATCAACATTCAATCAGATATCAGTCCATTGCTCTTGGGAGTCTGCTCTTCACTGGTCAGTTTACCATTTAGTTTAAAATATCAAACACGTTCAGTTTGAGGGGGACAAGAGATATTAAGATCAAGTATTATTAAAGCATATTATTCTAAAAACAAGCTACTAGCAGTGATTAGCATGCCCATAACATGTAAGCTAAACGAAATACATACTAATTATAATGCAGTAATATCCTCAGTGTCGTATTTTATTTTTTCTTGCTCTTCAGAAAAAATGAAAATGAGAGTTTAGTAAGATGAGGAATGTGCAAGAGTACTGTGACAGTGTGAATAAGTGCTATGGGCACCATCAGATGCAACAGCAGATGCTGAAGGCTTTGTGCTATCTCACAGCTTTGACAAGCCTGCTGCTTTGGCCATGAAATCATCTTCCTCAAATAAAAAAGAAGGCCCATGGAGCTGCATTTTTTTTTTTTTTTTTTTTTTTGCTGAACACTTTTTACATAATGAATCAAAGCATCACCTTCACAAACGTTTATTTAACATTTCTGTTGGGATTTTGATATAAATCTATATCAAATAGCCCACTGCACAATTGTATGTGTGTGTGTGTGTGTGTGTGTGTGTGTGTGTGTGTGTGTGTGTGTGTGTGTGTGTGTGTGTGTGTGCGCGTGTGTGTGTGTGTGTGTGTGTGTGTGTGTGTGTGTGTGTGTGTGTGTGTGTGTGTGTGTGTGTGTGTGTGTGTGTGTGTGTGTGTGTGTTCCATGGGTACTTGTCTGGAGAACATTAGCTCTTGAGAGGCACTGACAAAAGGTCTTTAACATAAAGCTTCACAGCTGGAACATTCCAGATGGCAGGAGCAGTCAATAAAGAGAGGAGTGAGAGGCCCATAAAAACACACAAAAACATAAAACTCACCACCATAAAAACAGAGCAAAAACTTTAACAAGGCAGTTATTTATCTGCCTGGCAAGCCAATGCTGAAGTGTCCATTCAAAACCGTTGGCCCTAAATTAATTATTTCTCAATATAATGTTATTAGTGGACGGGGGCGTTTTTAAAATTTTGCATAAATAATCCCTCACATTAGTATGTGTGTTATAATTCTATTGCTATGGAGTGCATTATTGTTTAACTTCTCATGAATGCAAGGAAAATTATACAAAATATCTGTAGAGAGTACTGCCGCAGGCTCCAGTTAAGATCATGTGATTCATGGAAAATAAACACAGCAGACATGGAAGAGTGCATGTTTGATGTTGGGCTATGATGGTAAAATGGGTGGGCATGGGTTCCTTTTCCTTTGGTCATATTGTCGTATTCTATCATAGATGTATGAATGGTTTCGAATGGCTTTACTTTCCTTTATGGAAAATGTGGCAGCAGCTCTACAAGAATTATCATTCCATGGTCTCAACATTGCCGGGCTGATCTTGCACATCTTTTGATTGGGGGAAGGCAAGCCTGTGCAGAGATGCACGCTTACCCATCACAGACAGGCTCTCCCGCTAACAAAAGGCAGACGCTCTTTGCTTGCCTGTCCCCGCGCCTGGGACATGTGGCACGCTGACATTCCCGGCACCAACACTGGCAGGGGAACGTGCCAATTAGCGGCCATCTAAGAGAAGGGGGTTGCTGGCTGGGGGAAGCTCAGCAAAGGAAGGCTGGGTGGGGATGTATGGGTGGATGGATGGAGTTAGAGAGGGGTGGAGCAGTGGTACAAGCCCAGACCTCAGGAATGCCTCATGCTTAGACAGAAGGTGTAATTAGCCGGCTGTCCTTGGGTGTCCAGGCCACATCAACGGAAACCCCAGCCCATGAGTTTAGTGCCGTTGGTGGACAGGGTTGTGACCTGCAGCGGCTCCACCCGGTACGGTTGAGACACAGCAAAAGCAACCGAGCCTATGCTTCTGAAAGAGACTTTGGAGGAAAGGCTTTAACCAAATCCATGCAATCTTTCACTGTCAGAGGCCCAACACCCACTCATCATATTTACTCCCTCATTCATGCTAACATACTTGGTAAATGCATAGATACATACGCACACGCTTTGCTTGACAGACCACTTCCCTCCACCAACATACTACCCTCTACACCTCCCCATCCTAAATCGCTGATTCTCCCTTGACAGCTGGTAGACAGTCCTTTAGGAGGACAGCAACCAGGGTGGGGGAGGCTTGGGCAGCCATTCTGTCTGCTCAAGTTTCTGGGCAAAATACACCGAGAATCATAATGACATCCCTGCCTGTCTTTTCCTTGTGGTGCAGGTGCCCTAATGTGGGAAAACCAAGAGATTGGGGTGAAATGGGTATTGCATGTGGATGGGACATGGATCCTCTCCAATTACCAAGGACACAACCAATCCACAACATTCTCTAAAATTATAACCTATGTCATTTTGTCATTTAAAAAGGACATGGGAATAAAGAAAAAATATATATCACCGCGAGTGTGAGCTATAGATCGAAGAGGAGAAATAAAATAGAAGGATGAGGATTAAGTATAAAAACAATGTGACAATGATATGATGAAAAGGAGAAATTAGCTCGTGCTCAAATGGCAGTAACACAATTAAACATTGATCATTACCAATGCACCTAGGTATCAAAGACAATTACAGTAAAATTGGTACTTATTGAAGTACTCTGTGAAAGATGGGTAATTATCTACATAATTGCACTACATTCTGGAGCTGTGATGTAATTATAATATAACCCTGTAAGAATGCCACCCAAAAGTAATAGTAGTTTCTCACTGTATAGGCATTGAACTGTTCTGAATCCCCTCTGCAGCATCCGCTCATGAGTGAACAGCTGCTGGCTTGGCGGACATGGACCAACTGGGACAGATGTGTGCTGTGAGCCTGGTGCCCAGTCCCGGGAGCGCAACTCCTCACACCAGCACCTGACATGTCCCTAAAGCATCGAGTATGATAGGTGATGCCAAAAAGGTCCAAACTAGGTGGTGGCCAAAACCAACCAGGAAGCTGGCTTGACAAACACATGACTATGTGTCAGATCAAGCATAGCCTCTGATGCTCCTGTACTGTATGTGTAATTAATTTTAATCAGGCAATTAATAATGCCTCAATACAGGGTTACAGGATGGAAAGTTGCAGGCATCTTACTAAAGGAGGGACTAAAGGCGGCGTTGAGGGATGACTTGCAGTGAGGACGGTTGTTATTGACCAAACAGCCACCATTCCTCTCATTAAGTTCTATTAATCTATTTACCCTTCACCGGTGCCTGACACAAAGCTTCTTACTGCCCGCTCCTTTCCGAAGCTGAAATGACACACACTGCAGGCTACATTGGATGCCATGAGGTCATGTTGCTGATGATGGTGTTGGCTAAGGGTTTTGAGAGGGGATGGGTAGTGCCTCAAGGACTGCAGACGAGAGAAGAGCAGAGGAGAGAAAAGGAAAGGAGAGGAGTGAAGGAGCAAGCCAGAGGGATTCAGGAGTGTGAGATATTCATTAGCAGAGTCAAACTGACACACACGCCCCCTCACAGCTTCTACCAAGGAGCCTGATCTGGACCTGTTATCATCTGAGATCAGCAGTGTGGGAGTGTTCATGTAGGTAAGTAAACTAATGATATATGTATACAGTATACAATCATTTATAATAGTTTCCTTATGCCAACTAGTATTAAAAAGTTAGAAAGAGCAAAGGTTAGAACATTGTTTAGCAATTGTATGAACTTGGTTTATATAAATTCAATAAAAATAAATCTCACTTAGTATAATTATTATATATTGTATGAGGTTGGCACTTACTGTATAGTCTCGATTCATTATTTATCTCTGCACGACTACCATTGTACTGTATACATACTGTATGCCCCTAAATAAAATGCACACACACACACACAAACACACACACACACACACGCACACACAAACACACACACACACACACACACACACACACACACACACACACACACACACACACACACACACACACACACACACACACACACACGCAGGACTGCACATGATCAGTTAGTCTAGCAAGCGCTTGTTCAGCAATGAAGACAAATGCACCAGACCATCCCTTTGTGCACTGCCAAGCCACATCATTGTTATAAAACCACACTTCTTTTTTTTTTTTTATTAAAACCTTTACACAATGACAGAGGCTACAAAGTCAATTGCTGTCTGATTATTCTTTAGCAGCTTGCCAGGGTGCTTGTTAACACGTTCTAATGAAAGTTGGAGATTGCCAATACAAAAAAGTGAGAAAACTGTTATACTTTCAATATGAATTCCCAAATTGTCTTATGAAAACAATCATGTTAAAAACACAGCAGGGTCCAGGCTGAGATTAAAATTTTATAAGCAGTGAGACAAGCTTTGTGGAGACTAAACATGCCGCGTTAACTGTGTGTAACTGTGTATTTTTAATGAATCGGAAAGGTGCAGTAAATGTGGCAGGGAACATTAACTTGGCACTTGTCAGGCTTGTTTTGGCCCTCGTTCTTGGGCAGTTACTATATAATTGCTACCAAGTCAATCTTTGAAATCAATCTGTCATGAGGTCTTTGAGATTTAAGAAAATAAATAGTCATTTAAATCTGGCGTTGGATTACAGCAAGTCCCCTACATACGAACAAGTTCCTTTCTGAGGTCTCGTTCGTAAGTCCAATTTGTTTGTAAGTCCAACAAACATTGTCTAGGTACTTGGACACTAACATAATGGCTATACACGGTATATTACAGTAGAACGTTCTTTGTGTTCAGTGTCTGCCATCTTTTTTCTTTTCTTTAGTCTTTAGTCCCAGCTCTATTGGACATACTGGGCTTGTACTGCACTTGCAGAGGATGCATGCTGGACGCACGTGACCATGTACACTGGATATGTGATATAACTCTACAAACGCATATTTGCATTTTCGAAAGTTTGCCATTTAAATGTTAATATGTAAGGGAGTTACTGTACTGTATATTGATTGAAGGGATAAAACACACCAGGGCATTTATAATAATAATACTCAATAAGTGTAACAGGTTGTTCTAACGTGTTTTATTCTTCTTATACATCAGCAGTTTGCTAACTATTTAGGAAATATGCCACACATTTTAGCCATTTATGGTTGTAGAACATCACTTGCCTGACTTTCACACAGTATGTTAGAAAACTTTAGCATTATAATAATTATTAGTGCTACGTACTTGTCCATAGGCACTATTCCTGTTGGTGTTAATGGCTCTTCAGCTTCCACTGATTAACATTTAATGAAACATTTTGTGGTATCTTCACCGTGTAGGAGGAAATCCACTAAGCACTGGGAAAACATGCAAACTCCACAGGTATAGACCCAATACCCAATATGGGACTTGAACCCTTTACCCCAGAGGGGCATGCCACTGTGCTTATAACTATTAGACACAGAAAACTTTACATATATTTAAAAACAACTGAGATTGGAGACTGCATCTATTATCAACAATTACACAAGACATTAGAACATGCAGTACATGCAGTGTAAATCATGCATTAATGCTATACAGTCTATTGTAGCCAAAACTTCTGTCAGAGCTGCTGTTTTGAAAAATTAATCTGCCCTTTCTAATTCATTAGATTCAAGGATTCAACAGAGCTGTGATAAATAAATCATTGTGTATGACACTGAAATATCCTCTGAACAGAAAAATATTTCAGACAAAAAAGAAAGGCTAAACATAAGCAAAACATCATTAGTTGTACCCGTGCCAAAATCACACGGCTTAATACACTAATTAAACTGTTTCACCAATTTCATCATTCAACTTAGTTGATGTAGAGTCAACCTCAGGCACATTTAGTGTGTCATGAAGTCATTATGAATTTTATTGCACTAATTTGGCTTTTTTTGTTGTTGTTGTTCAAGGTCAAGCTTGACAAAGATGTAATGTGACCCTTGCAGCCTGGGAGACAAAGACATGGATCACATACTTCACACCTGATCATGATGGACTAGCCTGACACAGCCAGAGAGGTCAACAATGAACATTTCTTAGACAGAAAAGAAACTCTGCTGATACGAATGCAAACTTATTAAATCCACAGACTTATTTTTATTTTAAGGAGAGGTTTTGGGAAAACATAATCCTATAGATAATAATGTTAATCACATTATCATTATCATTATCATAATCATTAATAATGGACCAATAGATATTACAATTATCAAATAATATTGATTTAATATATACTTAAGATTCATTAAAACCCACAGTCAATGTGCACTTAAACACCTTCCTGCAAGCAGTTCCATTTCTTCCCAGTGTGTAAGAATGTAGGGCGCTCCATGTTTTATGCCCAGCCCTGGTACCTCTCTTCTTTGCGCTTAGCTGGTGCTGGGGACCATGGGGAAGGACAAGTCCTGGCTGTCCTGGCTCTTGACAGAGGAAATAAATCACGGCACACACCGGAGGATATCCTTCCAGGCTGCAATCTGGGAACTTCATTATCCCGCCCCTGCCACCAATATTCCTATGCATATCGGCTGTGATTGGGCCCAGGCCCCGCCGTAGTGTAGCCTACTTCTGTCAGCAGCTGAAGAGCGAGAAATCAGTCTTCCCACTGCAGACTGATAGAGCTAGGGCTTTGGAAAAGGATGACTTTGAATGAGCCAGGAAATCCTCTAGAAGAAGCTGTACATGAAGAGATGTACTTGCAGAGGGAGATGGGAAAGACTGAGTGGAGTGGGAGCAAAATGTGATATGAAAGAAAAATCCTTAGTAAGCATACTGACTGTGGTCCTGTTAGAACTCTAGTTTATTTGTTTGCAGAGTCGCTGAGGTTAGATAAGTTTAAACATACATACTTGACCTCTCACATATTTTGGGACGGGGCTGAGCATTATTCTTTGATAATTTTAAGCTAATTCACTTACTTATTTGATTTGTATTACGTTTTACTGGGGTCTTTGTTCATCCATATGTAACTGCCTGCCACAATCAACTGTATATAGAACTTCTCAAAGTGTACAGTTATGTTCGAAAGTTAGTTTCCCCTCTTTTCATTCTTAAAACATAAAAATAATCTGATCATCGTGGGTCTTAGTATTTGGCAAACATAACCCCAGACGAATAAGAATATATAACATTTTTCTCTGTGCTTTATTTATTTATTTATTTCTTCAAAGCTAAAAAGAAGGAATTTGTTGTGGTGACAGAAGCTTCCAAAAATGATAATAACATACAAACATTTAATTAATTGATTGATTGATTGATTGATTGATTGATTGATTGATTGATTAAAAGAGTACAATACAATATAATTAACAACCATCATGTGGGCAATATTACTGTAAGTACCCCCATGATTCAAAAGCTTCCATCTTTAGCAGCAATCACGTGCAGTAATCATTTGCTGTATGACTTTATCATTTTTTCAGCTGAAATGTTGTTGGTTTTTTACCAAACATGGCACTGGGAGTTAAGGCCAAACAACCCCACTATGGTCTCATTTGTCCACAGGACATTGTTCCAGAAGCCTTGTGCTTTGTTCAGATGCAGTTTTGCAGGTTTCTGTGCACTTTTTCGACAGAAGATCATTTCTCCTGAACTTGTTCAGTCTTCTTCTAATTGTACTCTCAGGGACGTTAACATTTAATCTGCTCAGTGTGGCCTGTAGGGTCTGCAATGTAGCTCTCTGTTTTTCTTTTTTTTTTTTTTTTGTATATTTCTGAGTATTGCACCATCGACCTTGGGGTGAAGATTGGCAATGAATGATTTCATTCAAATTGTTTAGAAATGGTTTTAGAACCCTTTCTCAATTGATGTACAGCAATAATTGCTTCTGTAAGACCATTGCATATACCTTTCTCTCTTGGCATTGTGTTAACACACACACACCTGAATGCTCCAGACCAGCAAACTGCCAAAACATCTGCTTTAATAAAGTTCTAAACAACTGCTGATGATTAATTAATCAAGGGCTGATGATTAACAGCACCTGGTTGCAACTTAACCCTCTTAAATCCAGTGGAACCCGGAAGGGGTATTTAGTATTTACCCCTTTTCTCTCCTTTTTGTGTTTATTTTTGTTAAATAAATAATGGCACTGTTGAAAAGGTATATGTTATATGTTATCAGTCTGAGGTTGTTTTTGTCTAAAACTAAGATCCACTATGATCATTTGATTTTTTAAAATGTTTTTACACAAAAATACATGGAATTAAAAGAGGGGATATTGACTTTTGTGGGGACATAACTGTATATATCTGTGTAGGAGACCAAGAGAGAATAAGAGAGGATGAGAAAGACTGCATTGGGGAGCTTTATCATTAAATCCTGTTGCATTACATTTGAAGACTATAAAATGCAGCAGAAATTCCAGGCAGTGCTTCTGAGTGGATCGACCTTTGCTTGTACTCTGCAGCTATTGATTGTATATGTGTGTGTTTATACTGTATTTGTGGATGTGTGCTTGCTATTCGTTGACTCTATAAGCATCAGTTAATGCTGTTGTTAAATATGGAATAAAACATGGTGTGGTGTATAATCAATGATAGGGGCTGCAACTCAGCACGAAGGGCAGGATCAACTTCAGACCTACAAGAAGTTCCAAAGTTACTCTAATAGTTATTTATAGTTATATTTAATTTCATAGACTTGTTACATCATCTGTCCTGAAGGCTATCCCATTAGCTTATAAAGTCTTGACACTGGAGACTCCTTCCATAAATATTAAACAAAAATGCTATCATTGTCCACAAATATACACTACTGATTTTTTTTGTTGTTAAATAACAAGCATTGCTCATACAACTTCCTGTAAATTAGCTTTTACTATACAGAAGTGAAATGATGATAACGTATTAGAATTAATGCAGTTATGTAAAACTAGCCTGCAGTAGACTCAGAGATGCTGCTATAGAAAATTAATTAAAATGTCCTAACCAGTCAGATTAAAGAATTCAGTGGTGATGCAGATCACACACACACACATACTACAGGCCTCACTGAGCATGTTTAAAGGTCATTACAGTACAATTGGAAGAAGACTGAACAAATGCAGTTTGTTTGGAAGAGCTGATAGAAAAAAAGGCCCTTCTGTTTAAAAAGAACATGAAGTATGTCTCAGATTTGCAAAACTGCATCCGAACAAAGCACAAGGCTTCTGGAACAATGTCCTATGGATAGACCAAGAATGCCCAGCACCAGGTTTGTCAAAAACAGCATTTTAGCAGAAACAGCTCATGCTCTCATACTGTCAAGCAAGGTGGTGGTAAAAAAAATATATATATATATATATATATTTTTTTTTTTTTATGTATGTATGTGTGTGTGTGTGTGTGTGTGTGTGTGTGTGTGTGTGTGTGTGTGTGTGTGTGTGTGTGTGTGTGTGTGTGTGTGTATTAACCTAAAGTCTTCGGACTGTGGGAGAAAACTGATGTACCTGCGAACTCCACCCACAGACCTGAGGTGGGAATCGAACCACCACTATGCCACTGTGTATATATATACATTGCATAGTTGTGTATTTTTCTTTTCCATTTTTCTTTATTAGTAGAATTATTGGTCCAATATAAAATGGTTTTCTGGTTTTGACACTTCATCTGGGTCTCACTTTAATGAAGAATTGAAGTATATTAAAAAGGCAAAGATAGAATGGATTTATAATATGAACATGTCATAAAGTTTCATATATAATTTTGCACTACCTTCCGTATGGCTGACATTAAAAGAGTTTTCATTTGAAGGCCTAGTTCTCTATTGGAGGAGGAAATGAGCAGAAAGGCAGACAGGAAGATATTAATTTCACTGTAATCCATGAAGCTTTTTTAATAAAGATTGTGGGTGTCAAAGAGGACTTGCCTTGCAAAGAGGTGCAAAAAGCTGAGATCAAGTATGTCTGTAGCACCACCGTTTTCCTAAAGTCACTATAAGTCCTGGACCGAATGTTAAGAGCGGTGCTTAAGACTAAGATTTTGATTTTGAGATTTTGCAGGTTGTCTAATAATAGAAAATAAACAGTTAAAAACTGCAGTACTTGTCAAAATATATCTTAACTGATTTACTAGATTCTGAAAGGCTTTATATAGCATGCATTCAGGACTTGTAATGATACACTACCCGGCTGCCTTTAGCTTTGATTATGGCACCCATTCACCATGGCACTGGTTCAACAACTTTATGCAACATCAGAGCACTTGCGTCTGTGCAGAGCTGCTTTATTTTATTTTATTTTATTTTCACTATAATTTATCTTGAATTAGAGAATCATACCAATCTGTAGTCTTTTCTACGAACATTCCAATGATTTTTAAATGGTGGCCAGTTCATTTGTGAAAATGATTCCATAAGTACCCAGAACAACTCTTTTACAATTTGAGCTTAATGAAGCTCATTGTTGTCCTGGAATATGCCCGTGCCACCAGAGATGAAAAATTAATTAGTGGGATACCCTGGTCTTTCAGTACATTCAGGTAGTGAAGTGACTATTTTATTTCCTCTGCGTTCTCATACATGTAGAAACCCTCTTACTTTTACTATTAAAGATAGCTGTGGTTTCTTCTGGTTAGTTTAATGATGCGACTTCACCAAACATTTAAGCAATCTCCAATCACAGTCAGTTATTTTATTTTTTTTCAACCACATCTTTTCCAATAGGTTTACAGATGACCTCTACTCTTACAGGTTTTAACCATGTGTTGGACGATTCTTAAACCAATTTTAGTAGTTTCAGCAATCTCTTTAGTTGTTCTCTTTCCTTGATGCAGGCCAATATTTTTCCAACATTGTGTAATTTATCCCTATTGAAACATGGTAACATGGTAACTTTTTTTTATGAAAACAGGATAGGTCTCTGACATGGTTGTTTAAGTAATCAGGAGGTATTACAGTATTGATTAATAATTACTAAATCAGATAGGGTTAAAAGATATGTAGCGAGGTAGGTAAAGGTTCATAAGTATTTAACTATCTGAAATCTAAGTGGTTACTTCTTACTGGAGAGATGACTCCAGTTTAATAGACACATTTAATCTACACAGTAGCTACAGGAAGAAACTCATCCCTTCATATGAAATCCATATGAACATGTGACATATGCATCCATGTATTAATTTTGAAAACATTTCCACGAACACCTAGAAAATTCACTACATTGATCTGATCTGAATAGTTTGCATGCTCAAAGACTTCATACAGTTTCACTCTCCCACGCAGCAAACACCAACATCCATTGACGCTCTTATGTTGTTGTTGTTGGTGGTAGGTTTTTTTTTTTTTTTCCTATAATGCCTTCTCAACTTCTTTTCTGTGAAGCCTCCTTGACTTCTTTTCCACAGCCCCCTCTGTGATCTTTATTCTTGGCCATTTTCATAGCATCAATTCCACAATCGCTCACCCAGAGGCCACAGGAAGAGATCAATCCTGCCACAGGAGAGCAGTAACCCAATCACATCGACCTTTTTCTCCCTTTGCCTCCCTCTCCTATTGGCTCCTTCGCCGAACAGCCCACACAGGACTAAGCCAACGCCGGGAACACATCTCTAAGGTGGCTTTTGGGTCAATAATGTTGTCAGCAGGAGGTGTGTTTGGTGTGCTGAGGGGTTTTAGGAGAGAGCCATGGTTAACCTGGAGCTAAGAATTAGCAGGTATTCCGGGAATCTGACTCAACACTTACCTGGATCACATGACCTGCATTCCGGGAATAGAAAGTCAGATGGGAAAAGAGGAGAGGAGTGTGTTTGGGGAGGGAGGAGAAGCTAGGGAGAGCATCAAACAGCCAAGCCAGGTATGGTGAGGGGAATCCTTTGGGTCTGGATGGGCTAATTAGAGTGAGCATTTGAGAGAGAAACACAGGTGTTTTAGCTGGAGCAGCTCGCCATATAGAGTAATGGCTGCACCGTTACCCTGAACACCCCCAGTCATTTGTCGCCACTCTCTGTAGCCATGCATCTCGCTGCTCCATTTCCGTATGCGTTCCATTAATTCTTTTTATGTGCCTATTCATTCTTGTTATTTATTGCCCACACAATGTTAACACCATTAGCGGGAGACACAACCATGACTTTGCCTCTGTAGTCCTTATCTGAACCATGGGGAGCCCACATAATATGGTTTATTGGGTCAAGGTGTTGTGTGAGGCAAAGACTCAGGACAAGGGTGTGTATGTGTGTGTTTGTGTGCAAGCGAGATTGAGAGAGATGAGCACAGTCTGTGCTTGCATTATGCAGCGAAAATGTCCTCAGCGCTAAGTAATTAATTACAGTAAGTATGATAAAAAAGAAAAATGCTTGTGTCATAGTGACATTTCTTAAAAGAGCCAAAGAACACATTTAATAACATCAACTTCTTTTCTACTCTGGCTCTGTTAATAAAAAAAAAATAAAATCCTTTTTCTCCATACTTTTGCTAGTTTAATAATGAATAGCATGTCTCATGTGATATTTATGCCCACAAATCGACATAGGGTTGATAACAGGGGAAATGAGGAACACACAAACACACACAGAGAGAGAGAGAGAGAGAGAGAGAATGCACCCAGACAAACACTCAAGAGGAAGGATGCAAAAACGTGAGAGGCAGTGAAGAGAAGACGTAGCATGTGTGATAGATGGCGGGTGTGTGTCTGAGAGAGAGAGAGAGAGAGAGAGAGAGAGAGAGAGAGAGACATAAATGGAGCTTAAGTGCTAGTGTTCAGTCATAGAAGGTGAAATAAGAACACAGAGAACACAAAACACTCTCTGTGATCAGGCCCTGTTCCAAACACTCGTCCAGTGCTCACCTTAACTAAACCTTTAATGAAGAAATGCTTCTTCTGAGTCAGCACTATACAGTAGTTTTAAACTTTCATTTCATCCACATTAGCAAAAACAAATGCTTACAGTGCGTTCCACTTGGAGGACAGCTTCCTAAGGAGGCAGCTCTTTTTATGCACCCACTAAGGTGCTTTGTTTTGGCCAAATTTTTATTCAGAATTGTGTATGCACAATGTAGGCAATCGCACAATCATCACTATTATAACAACTTCACAGCTTATAAAGCTAACTCATGCAGCTAACAGATGGTAAATTAGCCAGCTAGCTGTTGTTCAGTAAACAGCACTATGGTTGTGTTACTGTATATACTGTTAAGGTTCATCATTTTCTCTGTAAATAATTTGTTACTAAGCTATGGCTTGCAAAATGTAGCTATTTTTTGTAGATATTTGGTTCTCAGATCCAAAGCAGCTTGAAAAGTCGTAAAATTGCAGGCTGAGGGAAAGGAGCAGTTCACAGTGGTGAAATTCTTATTTATCCACAATGTGTCAGCAAATTAATATACTCTATAATAATATAATATTTTATATAATATAATAATTTAACAATATATAATATAATATAATAATATACTGTAGTTTTCCTATACCTACTGTATACTGTAGATAGACGGTGTTTCGATTTGCTAAGGGATGAGCGAAAATAAGCTAATATAAGCTAACAGGCCAACTTGTTAGGGGAAATGAGAGGTGATTATAATGTTTACATGGAATGTACAGTGGTGGGCAAAAATATTAAGACAAAAATGAAGTTCAAGAAGGACATTTTAATGACATCCTTAATTTATAGTTATTTTATGCAAGAAAACTGCAATATAACAATCAATATTTATTATGCAACTTCTGACCAAGCAATTTGATTGGAAGAGAGGTATTTCATGCGTGGTGATAATAGACATAAACTAACGGATTTTACAATACCGTCCACTACCTCCATGTTTATTCTCTTTGCCTTTTCGCTACATACTGAAGAATTTAAAACTACTTTCATCCTTGACGCAAACTATCGGTCAGTAACTGTTGGTTGCCAGCTCCGCTAGTCAATATTAGTTAGTTAGTTAGTTAGTTAGTTAGTTAGTTAATTAGTTAGTTAGTTAGTTAGTTAGTTAGGATACTGCATGTGTTGGATATGTGTTGGTGGAGCAAAATAACTGGTTAATCTGTTGATGTGTTTGCAGAACTTCTGTATAAAGGCAGGTTGTGCCCTCTTTTCTTTCAACCATATCACAGCCGTGCTGATAACCATCACAACGGCACTCCCTCTTCTGTTATATGTTATATTTGATTAATCTTTATAGTGCTCAATGTCCTTTTACTCTTCAAAGGCTGCTGAATCCAGCTGGGCATAGAGACAGAAAGGCGTTTGCAGTAATCTGGTGTCACTTGCTCAATCCATGGCTGCTTGATTGCTTCCTGAAGATCATGGTTTCTTGGCACCTACTTCACCATTGTCCAACAGTTTTCTATTGGATTTAGGTCTGGGGATGATACCCAGTATTTCCTCTAGTTTCTCAGTTAATTAGCATGACTCTTCAGCCAGATAGTAGAACTAATTTGTACAATCACATGTTTTTGGCACATAGAGAACTACAGTATAATGCATATGTATAAAATATATGTTGTCTTACTACTTTTGCCCACCACTATGTCAGCAACTAAAATGTCTTTTCTAACAGTGGTTCCCTGTTCAATGATCACTCCTAATTGCAATATCCGCAGGAGAAAAATAACTCCTGCTTGATTGGCATTCATTTTAAGGTCATTATGCAAGCCTTTCTAAATGGTGTTCAGAACACAGTGTCTGAAAATCATCATTTTATTATCTAAAATGCAGTCCAGTGAGGCAGTTAATTTATGAGGATGAAGGAACCAAAACAGCTGCGTTCACAATGAGATAAACCTGAAATTTGACAATTTGAAAAAGCTGTTTGACATGTATTAAGAAAACTGAACTAGTATTACTGTGGGTAGGAATATTGAATTATTTAAAGTTTTTTGGACTGTGGGAGGTAAACCAGACCACCCAGAGGAAACCCAGCAAACACAAGGAGACCGTGCAAACTCGGCACACACCCAAAACAGATCTAAGTTTTGTAGCCCCAACCCTGGAGGTGCAAAGCAATTGCTCTAATCACCCAGCCACCATGACACCATTTGCCATGTCTGAGACATGGGAGTAACATTTCCTTGTTTTCCCAAGCATGGGTGACAACATTGTCACATCGTATTTCCCTGAAATAGGTCTTATAGGTTGATACAGATACAATATAGTAGGCTACTGTATACTAAATTGTCCCTAGCTATCAATGAGTGTCAACCTCATCCCAGTGGTCCTACGATAGGATCTATACTCCACTACCTGACTAGGAGAGAGAGTGCAGAATAGAGTACCATTTAGAAACATCTACTATGTCAACTATATAGAGAGAGTGACTTTATTCATTACGTAGACTGGAACATATTTTCAAGACATTAAGTGTGATTTGAAAAATTACAAAAGCACAAACCACACAAAGTTAGGGACATACTGTTATGACATAGTTGTGACTTGTATGTTTTACAACTTTATGCATACGAAGAAAAAAAAATCCAACTATATTGTCCTGACTAGTTCAAATTCAAACTTTCACATGAGCTCAGGTTGTAATAATCATTGTTTGATTTTTTTATTTCGTTGCGGCTTCCTCCATTTGGAGCGAGCTTCACAAACCCACGTTGAAGAGGTGTCTGTAGCAAGAAACACATCAGAAGCTCCTCAGCTGCACCTTGACTACAGTAACACGTTTAATTGACATTCAGTAATGGTGTCAAAAGCGCTAGCAGGTGCACAATTACGCCAATGAGAGGTCTGAAGCTTCCTCCAGTCGCAGGAGTTGTGACATCTTGACATAGCCCCAGCAGTGACACTGTGCTGATCAGTAGGTATTTCATCTCCCCGGTGAACACTGTTCATTTGCACCCCATAAGAGTGGGCTTGGGAGGGGAGAATCAAGCTGCTACCAAACTTTACTTTTATTTTTGAGTTCATTGAAGTCAGCTGTTTCATGCTTCTTCTTCTTCTTCTTTTTTTGTCAAAGCACCATCTGTGGGTTCTGGAAGTAATTTTTTAGAAAGATCCAGAAATATCTGGACAGTATAGTGTTTATTCTGAATCCTGAATTGCTGTTTATTTCACCACATATTAAAGTATGTCAACTGTCACATTATTTAAAAAAATTTAATGCCTACTTTTAATTATTTTTTAAAGTTGAAGGTATTTTTATATAATTATATACTGTATAGTATTAGTTTAATGCTAGTATGCATGCACATTATATACATTTAATGCATATAAAAGGCAGACAAAAATCCAAACAATCTGCTTTAATTAAGCGCCTGATACTTCAGTCACATTTGGTTTTAATTCATGGACATTGCCTCCGAGTGGCGCAGTGGTTAAAGCGCTCGCCCTATCATCCGGAGATCGCTAGTTCGAATCCCGGGTGATGCTGTAACCTCTCGCAGCCGGAGGTCTAGAGAGAGCTGATTGGCCGAGCTCTCTCAGAGGGGTGGGATGAGAGGTACTTAGTGCTCCCACATTAATCACGGCTCTACAGCCAGTCAGGGGCGTCTGTGAGCTCGCGCAACGGAGGGAGCGGATAGCGCTGTCCTCCGAGCGTGTTACGCCGCCCCCAACGGTGCGCGAGCGAGCAGTTCGAAAAGATGCGGTCGGCTGGCGTCACGTGGTTCGGAGGAAACACGTGATAGTCTTCGGCCCTCCCGGCTGAGTGGTAGTAGTAGCCTTAATGTGGGAGCCCCCTAGTGACGGGGAGGAATTGGACACGACTAAATTAGGGAGAAAATCGGGGAAAAATCCAAAACAAAAAACAACAAAAAAAATTAATTCACGGACATTAAGTGAATTATAATCAGAAAGGTAGCATCCCATCAGGCATGCTGAAGCTCTGTAGGTGAGAGAATTGGTGGTAATCAAAGACTAGGTGTCGTCTTTTATTACCCCTGCACATAGGTCATTCAGGAAAGGAAGGAGATATAAATGCAAGTGGGAAAAAATGTTAAATGTTTTATTATATACTGTACATTAGAAACATGCAGTTCATGCATGCAACATGGGGTGTAATGATCCAGCAGTATTGGATGATGTAATGTATAAGTAGGAAGACAAAATCCATATGGTTATGTGGCCAAATGTTGTAAACATCTGTAAACTGCCGCCAGTCAATACACCTGGAGTTTTTTTTTAAATGTTTTATTGCTCTTAAATCCTAATTACAGTCTAAGAGAGAGAAACACAGATGCACTTGGAGGTTAAAACTGTTGTACCTATAGAAAATAAAAGACTAAAATGGTACTAGGCTTGACTGTGTAACGTAAATGATGTATATCAGTGCTTAATTAGTGTTAAAAAAAATTATAATCTTTTTCAAATACATGAGATTATATTGGGCTAGATCTGGTTCAATTTTTAAAAAATGTAATTTCTTGTTTCATTATATATCTATCCCTTGATTCTAGTTAAAAAATATTAGGAAAAAAATATTGAGGTAATTTAAACAAAAATGCTAAAATAAACATGGGGTATAAAGGAAAAAACTAAGCAAAATCTTGCTAGCAGAATTAGACTGCTAAAAATCTATTTTTTGTCATTTGCTTGGAGCTGATTTGTTGGATTTGTTGCAGGATCACTACAGTGAACAAAAACTTGGAAGGAAGTTTATTTAAAGGCTTATCATAAGAATTTTTTTTTTTTAAAGAATGTTCTATATTAAGTGAGGCGGCACAGTGGATAAGTGGTTAGCACTGTCTCCTTGCACCTCCAAGGTCCAGGTTCGATTCCTGCCTCGGGTATGTGTGCGTGGAGTTTGCATGTTCTTCCTGTGCTTGGTGGGTTTCCTTCAGGTTCTCCTGTTTCCTCCCACAGTCCAAAGACATGCAAATTTAGCTAATTGGCATTCCCTAATTGCCCGTAGTTTGTGTGTGTCCTGTGATGAATTGGTGCCCTGTCCACATTGTACCTCGCCTCGTGCTCTAAGCCTCCTGGGATAGGCTCCAGTCCCCCCATGACCCTGTACACATGATAAGCAGTATAGAAAATGAATATTAAGTGTACACAGTTTACTCTTTTAGTCCTTTAAAATTGAGAGAAGAAAACATTTTTGGTAGCTGTGTTATACAGTATTTCTAAAAAAAATAAAATAAAAATTTTAATTTATTTAATAAAATCAGGAAATAGGTTGTAGCTTAGTTTAAGTAGTTGAGGTTCTCTAAGTACAGTCGTCATGGGTAGGAATTGGCGACTAAATTAGGGAGAAAATCTGAAAAAATCCCTAGAAAAATCATTTAACAAGACAAGAATTAAAATAGCTAATTAAAAGCATACAGTAACCAAATGTGGTACAGTTTCACTGAAAACAGTGAGACTTTAAATAAAGTGTATGCACATGCATTATGATGTGGAATCTCATATTTACATTAAAATAAATAATTTAAGCATGAAAAAATATATTTTATTTTCCTCTTGTTGCATTTTCCTTTCTTAAATGCTACTGCTGCTGATTGTGGTGTTGAGTTTTGAGCCACTCATCATTTCTTCAAATAAAAAAAAACTAATTAAATAAGAGATTAATTAAAATAAAATTAAAATAAGAGATAAGTAAATTAAATAAGAAAAAACAAATGTTTTAATGAATTCAGTTCAATTAAATTTTACAGTATATGTATAGCAGTTTTAACAATAGTCATTGTTGCAAAGCAGCTTTACAGAATACAGAATTTATGGTAATAAATTAGAACAAAAGTACAGACTATACTAAACTATTAGTTTGTCCCTGAAGAACAAGCCACAGGTGATGGTGTTTTTGGAGACTTGGGTAAAAAAAAAAAAAAAAGAATTCAGTCATAAACTATTGAGCAACTGCAGTCACAAGCCATCACAGAAAAACTGCCTGCATCAGTCGAATCCAAGTCCATCTCCATTGTCACCAAGTGTAACCATCCACAGTCACTACACAGGTCAACGTTCAGCAGGGAACATACAATGCTAATAATAATAATAATAATAATAATAATAATGTATACAGTATTTTGACTGCAAGCCCACTATTGCCACTCAGAGACAAACCTGATCCCATCCATTTAATGCTAACGATGTACCCTATTTAACCCTAATGGCAGTGGTTGTATTGTCCATTTGGTAATTAGTTTGAAGTCCCAGGTACAACAGGTTGGAAAAAATAGAGCCTCTTGATTTGGTCTTCAGTCCACTCAACAGTAAAGGGACCTCATTTCACTCCAAAAGTGCATCAGACAAAAAGTCTGATCCATATACTCTTGAAAGCACTAAGCAATATGTTGACCGTTTTGGCATAGATCCCATGAAAGAAGAAAAAAAAATGTAGTTGCTTTAAATAAATCTGAATTTTATTTCGCTTCACGATAAAATAGAAAACGGTTTATGACCATTTTTAATACAGCACCTACATATGGCATTGCTTTACATCTGCACAGGTACATTTACATTTTTACCTTATTATATTTATTTTTACGATGCTCATTAAATTCAATAAATGTTTTTCTTGTCAGAATAGATTTTGTCAATCCTTCCACACTCCGCTGCTGTGGAACTATCAAACAGTCTTCATTTCAACGTCCGTACATAAATCAAAGTGCTCTGGCTAAGGCTTCCAAAAGAACTACCACAAAATGTCCATTTAGAGGCACACAGCCCATGTTTGTCTGGTTAGGACACATGCCCAGAGGCTAGCTGCCTCCCTTAACACTGGTGTTGTCTTGTACGGCAAGAAGAACACTCTGTACCCACAATTCATTTCCCTCTGAGTCACGCCACCCTGTTGGCGGCCTAGCCACTTTGGCATTGACATGAACAGTTGCCCTGGGCTTTCGCTCAGCGTGAATGGACATTTATTTTAGCCTCTCAGTGGACCTGCCAACTCACCTGGGCTTTAGATCTCATTTTACCGCCGTGCTTTACCGTGCCAATGTCTGTCATTTAACTGACAGAATACTTCAACAAAGAGGCAGCCCTGTATGTTTCTCCATGTCCAAACATGTTTCTGACACCTGAGCAGAGGTTTTGGTGGGATTTCTTCAGTCAGTTTGATCCTCAGCCACCATTCAAGAGCTACAACCCATCTTCCAGCTCATATATACTTCATGATGGTGACAGAAAAACTAGGAAAGAGTGATTTGAAAGTGGTGTGACATTTTATTTCTAACTACTTGCTGAGTACAACTACAGTAGATGCTGAGTATGTTGCTGCTTGTTAGCTATCCTAGTAGTTAAGTAAAATACAAGTAAGGTACAAATAGTTAACAAATGAACAGGTTTGCATAATAGAGTCATGTCTAAATTTTTTATTTTTTTGATCAACCAATATAAAAAGCTTTGAAAAATTCATTCGGAAACCTTTTGTAGGTGTGTTTGCACAACACATTACTGTAGGTGTTCAGGAATCATGTGAGGTTATAGCAATGTTTGTATCCTTTTCATATTTCTGTGCATGTGCATATACTGTATTTGGAGACTAATTCAAGACTAATTCACATCAAATTTGACTGATTGTTTAACCGCACTTTAAGTGATTGATCTGATAAACTAAATCTGCGATCTGCCATACCAAGTCTTTTTCATCAACGTACCTGTACATGCACAAGTTTCCAAAACATTTATGCATTTTATCAGAAGGCATTTAATGGGTTAATACTGATAAATAATCCCCAGCATAATTAAAATACATTACATTACATTAGCTAGAGCTTATGAAACAGGCCAAAATGTGTTCTTTGGCATTTTCAGACCTGTAACTCATTTGTACTACCCTGTATCAGTGGACAGTTTTTCACAATGGTTTGGTTTCACAAGTCTGATTACAATGTTTCCTTATCTCATTGGTAAAATAAACACAGGAAGATCTGTGCTCTGAGCTATGAAAATCAGAAAAAAAATTGCTTTGCATTATAAAGATATGGCACAACTGACATTTGCTCATAACTGTTGTAATTATGGGGACAATCGTCCAAACAAAAGCACTCCGTACCAACAGGAAGCTGAACGCTCTTCAAGACATTCTTCTTGAAAAACAACACTGCTTCACATTTGCAAAAAAAACTAACAGCCCACAGTCAACTGAGCAGAACAAGGGAGTGAATATCTGTCACAACTGGAGGAGTTGAGGCAGGACACAAGTGCAGACGGTGGTTTGGAACAAAAGTGAAGTAAACACATTATTTAAAAAAACACAAGGTACAAACAAGAACATGAACAAAACTAAGACTATGGTTATGGCTAGGAACTATAGGCTAAGGATAACAACTATAACAAAGCCATCTTAATATTGGCAGAGAAACTTATGGAGGAAACAAACAGCAAACTAAACACATGCATGACTTTAAATAGACAAGTTAATCAAAGTTAATGAGGTTCATGTGACAAGTCTGGGACAAAGTGTCAACATAAAAGTCTTCCTGAAAGTCAAAAAGCACAAAGCAGACCTGGCTACGGGAGCCGATCGGCCCAGTCAAGGTCAGATCACATTCCCACCACAACTGAACCACTCCAGGGTGAAGGAGTTAGTGCTGTTGTTTTGTTCTGTACCCGAAAGTAATTGCTATGTTCAGACCTTTCCAAAAAAACTGCGTCAAGTAGGAACACAAACTAGACTAAACAAGGCAGGTGTAAAGACAACCTTATACAACCTTATACTGACTGGCCTTCTCATTGCCATTCTCACTTTCTTTCAGTAACACTTTATTCTGATCGGGGTCATGGTAGAACCATGCAGAGCCTAGCCAGGTGTTTAGCCACATACAGTAGGATTTTCCAGTTCAGTCATGTACATATAAGAGTACTTTATATGGGAAACTGTTATATAGTTTATTTTTCTGTATGGATATCAAACATGGTTTACTTTAACAACAAATAATCAGGTTGCATTCACAAAAAAACCACAATGTCATAATATACCCTATGTGCAGAATAGAAATTTAGATATGACCTAAAAAGTACTGGCTTAAATCAGCTCTAGATAGCCATTGAGTTCTTTTAGTTGGGGGATTTCCTGTTCTTGGTGAGCTCCATTAGCTAACAGGAGCTCAGAGAAGATGGTGGTCAGGAGGTTAATAAGTGGATGACCATTCATGTTTACTATTCTCATATCCTTGGGGATCTCTGACGAGGAACTTGTCCACAGTCCCACAAAAATCTCAGTGAGATCTACTCCTACGCAGCATAATGACTTCCCAACAGAGTAAGATTTAAGACCATGGCCATTATGTTTCACTCCCTTTGCCTTGACAGAAGAAACTATCCCATAGGAAAAATACAATAGTGTACTTTTGTAATTATGAGGGGCATTCAAGTAAAACCATGTGATGAAATTTCTCATGAATGGAGGCTTTAAATTTGATTGACTTTTACAGAAGACTTCAAGCACAGTATGGTGATGAGACTCTTAGCAAACGTTTTAAATGTAAATGTGGTTGGGAGCCCACTGCAGTGGTTCCTGTGGACATTTAGGAAGTGGAAAGCTGAATCAGAATCAACTGATACCTTGGCGCCAATTGCCGGAAGGGACACATCTGTCTGTGGGATCTGTACACACAATCATTCGCCAGCACCACTTGCACATTGCAGGAACTCGGCTGGGAGTTATTGCCACATGTTTCTGCCAATAAAGAAGCTCTTGGGAGGCCAGTGTTTTAGACATAAACCAGGCTCTCAAGCAGATCATGGCTCTGGCATACTAAGACATACTAAGAAAACTTTATACATTGAGGGTGTTCAAGCACTAGTGAAACACTAGTATAAGTGAATTAGTGTAGCAGAGGATTACGTAGAAAAAGTAAAGGGAGATTTTACTCTTATAACTGTTTTCTGTTATTCTTTACAAGCAAAAGTCCCGGTGGTTGTGTGTGTGCATGTGAAGAAAATAATTTAGTAAATGCTACATCAAAATAAGACAATAGGATTTATTTTTTGAAGCGTTTGAGGTTGAGTAAGTCACAGGCATATTACTGCAGTCTTTTCTTTTTCAGTTTTGCTGCCTAATGCAGAATGGTTTCATTTATTCATTTCAGTGATTCGTTTTAAAAAATAATCTCAACCAAGTTCTACAAATTTTAGATTAGCATAAGGTTTTCTGAAAGTTTCCTGAACTTTTAATGCATGGAAGTTCTAAAAATGTTTAATACCACATTACTACAGTACTAATAATTTATTTTTAGTTTTATTAACCTGAACACATACTTAAACATGAACACTGTATAATCACATTCTAAAACAATCGTCAAGCTATTTATAATCACATCATATTTTTAAAATATTGCAGGATTGCAATTATTATTATTTTTATTATTACAACCTAATCTTCTTAGAAGCATTTTAAATATTCCTAAGCATCGGATTGTGCTCGTAAGCTTAAAACTGTGACTGACTATATAGTACACTGCACTGAAAGACAGCAGGCTGGCCAGAAAATAACACATTTTTAGAGTTCTTCCTTTTTTTTTTTTTCTTTTTTTTTTACAACAGTTCCACTGGCTGCTATAACACAGTTAGAGTTGCCCAAATGCATACGTTTGTTTCTGTGCTTTTCCTGCTTTTCCTTATATGGTTCAGATAAAATAGTAGTACTATGAGTGTGTAAAGTGTGTGAATTTCTCACACATCATGCTGAGTTCTGATTCTGATCAAATTCTGCACAGTGGACTCCTGGCATCCCTCAAATCCAGAGTAACTTGATAAATAGTTGGCTATTTGTCACAATGTAGCAGCGCTGATATGCAGAAAGTCTCTGCCGTGGCCTCCCAGTGTGCCCTTCTGCAAAGCTCGGGTTCATGGGAATGGCTAATGGGAAGTAGTGCGGAGCCACTTCCCACAACCATGAAACAGCTGTAATCCTTAACCCCCTATACAAACACACAGATGCACACAAACACACACAAAAAAAAGTAATGACACAAATGACTATATTCTGTAGTTTTTTATCTAATATAAATATATACCGTAATGTACTTGGAGATTTATTAGTAGATCAATATGAATATCCTAGAAAAAGGAGTGTTGCAATTAAAAACACACAGCATACCATACATCCAATACATATAAACTCAGTCATGCTTTCACATCCATACACATACACACAAGCAAAAAGGCAGGCTTTAACACGGGTGCAAAATTTATGACGCTTCCATTCCAGTGTCCTAGATTGGCTCAGTGCATTCATCACCTGAGCCGTGCAAAGGAAGTGCTGAGGCCGCTAGTCATCATTTGGCCTTGCTATAACTGCACTATGGTACTGCTGATAAAATAAACAGTACTGAACTGGGAATGCTGGCTAAAGAGCCACCCTTCTCTCTCTCTCTCTCTCTCTCTCTCTCTCTCTCTCTCAGCTCTCAAAGGAGCTGTAATCCAGAGAATTGGGTTGCTGGCTTAAATGAAAAGAGGTCGAGGGTTGTCTGAGCACTCACATCTCCATGGACTAAAGCTGAAGCTGAGACTGTTGAGAGGAAGTTGGCCTAACATTAATCTCATTAACTTCAGCACCGTCATCATTTTGCACCATGCTTATTGTCTGCTCTTGCTTGAAGTATTATATGCATAAAGCTGAGTTTTGTAGCATATGTGTGAATGTTGTATGAATATAGGGTCTCAATTCTTTATAACTGAGTTCTGGCATTTCACTATAATCCAGGATGGACAATTCTTTTGATATCTACATATTGTATATGTACAGTATTTCATGGTCGAGTAAAATATGCATTAAAATGCTTTTGTTTCATATATTGTGTTAAATACTTGCTCAACTGATTCTGGTCAATTTTAGAATAAGGAAAACAGCTTCGTAAAATTCTTTGTTAGAATTAATTCTCTGTTTATGTTTAAAATAAGAAGGGGTCATTGCTAGCTTGCTTTACTAACTACAGTAGCTAGTATCCAGCACATTAGCCAGTGATTCGTCCCTTATTTTCCATTCAACTGCATGAAAGTCATAAACATGGCCTGAAGTCCAAAAAAGTTTATTAATTACCATTATGAAACATTGAAAGACAATATTGAAGCTTTTCTAACAACAGCCACTATTCAAAGAACTGAACAATCCGTCATGCATTTCAACTAGAAATAAAGTTAAGTATTAATCATATCACTACCTCGCTAGCCCTAAAATAATGTAAAAGAATATTAACATCACATTTTTTCTGTTGTTCTCTGGCTTTTCACTGTGCTCGAGGTCTTTTGCTGGCATCAGCAAGAGGAGTATTGCCATTTCCACGCTTCAAAAATCACCATATATCCATGTTGTCAAATTTTAACCGATCGGCTGGCCGACACAAGAGAGTTGATGTGATTGTTCATAGTAGACAGGTGAAGTCTGTAAATGCTGATTAAGCAGAGCAAATATAGAATACACTATGGTTTGATCTGGCAAAACAATGTGAATTGGCCAAGCTGCTGAGAGACTGCTCTAGGAATAACTTTAGAAAATGCTAAAGTTTAGCAAATGCTTTAATTCTAGTGGTGGGTAAACTCTAGTCACAGATGGGTAAAAGCTACATGCTAGCCAAACTTTAGTAAATGTTAAACATAAGTGGGTAAGAGCTAGCCAGATGTGGACAAATGCTAACCATAGGTGGGTACATGCTGATCAGAGGTGCGTAAATGCTAGTCAGAGGTGGGTAAATGCTAGTCAGGCGTTAAAAATCTTAACCAGAGGTAGATAAAAGATAGCCAGAGAAGTGTAAACGCTAGTCAGAGCAGGGTAAACTCTTGCCAAAGGTCGGTAAGCACTAGCCAGGGGTGGGTAAATTAGCCAGAGTTTTGTATATGCTAGTCAGAGTTGGATAAACAATATTTTCTAAATTTAGCAATTGCGTGAACACAATTTATTCTGCTTGTTAACATTTAATAAAATAATTCTTATCAAACCAGTGCAGTGGTATGAACTGAATTGAACAAGTCAAATACAGGCAGTGTTGGTCCGCTAGCACTTTGTTAAATAGATTGTTGGGAAACAGCCTGAAGTGTATTAAGTGTTTAAAAGATGTCACATGGTTAGTAATGTATTTTACTACTAATAGGTTAGCTAGTGAGTCAAAGCCTTTGAGGTATTGTCACTATACTATAAAAAATAGTATTCTAGTCATTTAGAACCTAAGAGCATGCACACATCCTTCATGTTTAAGCTAACACCTAGGGCTAGCATTAGCTATCCACCAGAATGCTAACTTGCATACTATTTATTACCTCCACTGCATACCAGATGGAAAGTATCTTTTGTTTCCCTAAAAAATGCTCAATTAGTTTTTGGTTCAATTTAGGTTGCCTTTTTTTTTTTCTTTTTGATGCTGACTGCAATAACGAACTAACAGCAGGTAAGATCTAAATGCGAGTGTTAAATGGTGAAATTGATCCCCACACCACCTTTTGAAATATTCTCTCAAAGGCAACCTAAGCTATTTTATCAGCTGAATTGCAGATGGTATCTGCTTTGCTGCCTGTTTTTCCCTGCAAAAATAAATATGCAGCATCTGTCCACTCTAGTCATTCACAGCTCCGACTCCTGGGTGGACGATCTCTCCAAACAAATGTGGCGATGCATGAGACTCATCAAAGTTGTATCATTAGAGATGGTCAGCCGAGAGGAGCCCCACTGCCACCCAGTGTGAGTTAGTCACAGCTGAGAGAGCTGGAACTGAATCCCCTGCTGCGAGCGACGTGTATATAATGAGAGGTGAGGAGAGTGAGCTACACATCCGGTCTGAGTGTCACAGGCTTGAGGCAGGCTAAGGTAATTGAGTAAACTCCATCAGAGGCAACGAGTGACACTACAGCCCTGAACCGTGCATGCTGGAGATCAAATGACAGCAGGAAGTCATTTAGCAGTTGTATTATATAACAAGGAGGTGGTAAGACCCGGCTGCGAACATGGTGAGCTCGTTATATTATGATGTGTGATGACTGGCCGCTTCTGTGAGGATACACACAATATGCCTCTCTATCAAACAAAAAATTCATACAAGCTGTCCATTTCCCTTATTCGTTATGATGGTCATAGTGGATCCAGAGCCGATCATGGGAACACTGGACAAAGGGTAGGAAATTCCCATCCAGGATGGGAATGCCAGTCATCTCTGGAATTATTGAAATGTGAATAGGATGTCCTTTTAGATGTCTTGCTTGAGAACATTTAAGACAAATGGCCAAATTTATATTCTGTTAAATGTATTATCAATTTCGTAACAGCATCGTAGTTATAAAATCTTGTGCAAAACACTATGCAACATACAAAAATGGGCTTCTTGGGTGTGTGTGTGGGGGGGGGGGGGGGGGGGGTTAGGGTAAAACTATATTCAGTGAGAAGGGCTTTGATATAAAAAAAAAAAATCTGACCCATAAAGTTTGATAAAAAAAAAGGAATCATTTCCAGCCATACCTCACAAATATCACTTTCAAAGAGTGATATGTTTATAGCACATGAAGTGTCAGACTATAAAGGCCCTTCACTGAAATCCTTTTAAAAAAGCACAACACGCTTGAGTGAAGCAACGTTTTCTAAGCTCTGATGTCAGGTCCACCCCTCACTTGCATGCTTCCCACTTCTCATTGTTTTCGACATGTTTGCATCTAATAGCATTTGTCTAACAGCATTAGTTTGTTAAAAAGAAGGCAATCTCTTCATTTTGGCTCTTTAATACCCCAAGAGGAGTGCAAGTCCTGGTTCTTTTCCCATCATATTGTTTGCATGAAAGGAGCCTTAAGGTTGCGCTGCCTACACATGCACACAAAACACACACTTTCTCATCCAGCAGCAATGTGGCATCAGACATGGAAGCCGTGAAGCTAGGTGAGTCAGACTCTGAGGTGGGTGGCATAAGGCTTGAGTGGGTGGATGAATACACTTCCATCCCCAGGAAGCGCTTGTGTCAGGACATAATCCTGATACGCAGATCAAAACACCTCAGCCTACATCAATAATGCCTTTGCAACAGGTTTCTTTGTGAATTAAAGCCATTAGACGCCTGCATATTAGCCTTAATTATAGCAAATGAGGAGGCATCGGGGGTGTGAAGCAGGAATGAGCCCTAAACTGAATTTTAGGATTGCAATGCAAATATGGTTTTAAATGGCAGTTTCCGTCAAAGATGAGGACTGCAACATTTTTTAACAAGCGGCTTTAAAATGCCTGATTTTATCCAAATACGCACACTCGCATGCACACACAAGACAAACAAGTTCAACTGAAATGGAGTAAATAAACCTGTACATAAGGTGCAACTTCACAGGAGAGGATGTAGAGAGATCACTGACATGTGAGAGTGCAACACATTTTATATCTGTTAGCGTCAGAGGGGTGACAGCAAGAGTCGCAATTAAATCAACTTGACATTGCATTTGCTAACCTTCAGAGGTAAGTAGGCCCTTTTCCAGCAGTGAAATGATGATGTATCTGCCAGCCCGTTTTGTAAGTAAAGAGATTCGAAAATGTGCCTGTAGTGATGGATTAACAGGGCTCTGATTGTTATGAACAGAAATGTGCTCTGACAGGCTAAAGTGACTAAGTAACATTGCATGTGCGCAAAGCAGGGAAAATGCATCGGGCTAATCTTTTGAATATGATTAGCACATAATGTAGCTGTCCTAAAAAAGAGTGATTCACCACAGTGAGAGGCAGAATATCTTGAGGCCATGTGATTTTTCTTCTTTTCTAAAAACACAGACGATAAGAGCTTGCTCTGGGAAAGTTCCCTCTTGACATTTCAGGTATGAAAAGAATAAAGGTCAATGATAGTGTGTAAGCAGTCATACCAAATCAAAACTCTTATTATAAACCAGATATTTCTCATTTGATCTGTAAGCTTGGTTGAAATCTTGCATTAAAAAAAAAAAATCCCAAGCTCATTTATGTGTATGTATGCAGGGTTCAGTCTAACGCATTTTGTAATGAGTTGCTGCGGTATTGGGTGACTATCAGAGAATAATGTGGACTGATAGAATTGCATGACTGAAAAAATAGGAAATGTCATGGTTACATAAAATACTTTTTTTTTTTTTTTTACATTATTGCTGGGTGCAAGATAAATTGCAGGTTTATATAAGTTTATTCTAGTACCTATTATTTTTTCTATAATAACATCTAATTGACTGGCATTTGTATGGTGGATGCTTCACATAATATAGTCTTAATAATAAAAATGTTTTATAATTGCTGTTATTTAACCAATGCATTTTCTGTTGATTGATATGGTGATGTGGTGGTAAGGAGATTTATCTTTTTCTCTCTTTTTTTCTTTTTTTAACAACAGATACACAGGTACAGTGCCATAGAAAACGTATTTGCCCCGCTCCTGCCTTAAAATGTTTTCATACTTTTCACATTTAATTGTTTGAGATCATTAAACAAATATTAATATTACACAAAGATAACCCAAGTAAAGTAAGTAAGTAAGCAATGATTACCTTTAGTAAAGAAAAAAGCTATCCAGACCTATATGGCACTATGTGAAAAAGAAAAATTAAAACAAAGTTAAATTTCACTTGCCACACCCAGGCCTTTCAACTAACAGGCCTGTTGAATCAAGAAATCACTTAAATAAAATAGAAAAAGCAACACAATCTACGGAAAGTCAAGAACGGATTAAACAAATTTAAGTAATTGACATATCTGTCTGAAAAAGGTTTCAAAGCCATTTCTAAAACTTGGAACAGTGTTGAACCTTCCCAGGAGTGGCCAACCTACCCAAATTACTCCAGGATCACAACAACGACTCATCCAGGAGCCCATAAAAGATCCCAGAACAACACCTAAAGAACTGCAGGCTCACTTGCTTCAGTTAAGGTCAGTGTTCATGATTCAACAACAGTAAAATCACCTTACAAACAATAAAAAGACTGGGAAAATGACATCCATGGGAGAGTTCCAAGGCAAAAGCCACTGCTGACCAAAAAGAATACAAAATCTTGTCCCAAAATCCCCAAAAAATCTTGATTGTCTTCTGTGCACTTGTATTATGCAGCAGGACAATGTTGTGAAACACACCAGCAAGTCCACCTCTGAATGGCTAGTTAAAGTTCAGACTTAAATCTGATCGAGTCCTAAAACAGGCCGTTTATGCTTTAAAACCCGCCAGTGTGGCTAAATGAATTACAATATGCCAAAATTCCGATGTAAAAGACTTGCAAACGATTGATAACTGAATCAGTTATTAGGATGGGTATTAGGTTACTTAAGTTATTTTGTGTCTAGCACATGTATTGGGCCTAGCGAATGCCACGGAATTGTAGCCCAAACCATCACTGATCCACCTCCATGCTTCACTCTGGGCATACAACAGTATGGGTGGTACGCTCTGTGGGGCTTCTCCACACTGTAACTCTCCCGGATGTGGGAAAGACAGTGAAGGTGGACTCATCAGAGAACAATACATGTTTCACATTGTCCACAGCCCAAGATTTTTGCTGCTGGCACCATCGAAACCGACGTTTGGCACTGGCACGAGTGACCAAAGGTTTGGCTATTGCAGCCCACCCATGTACATTGACCCTGTGGAGCTCCCGACGCACAGTTTTGGTGGAAACAGGAGAGTTGAGGTGGACATTTAATTCTGCAGTGAGTTGGGCAGCTGTGGTTTTATGTTTTTTGGATACAATACAGGTTAGCACCTGGACATCCCTTTCAGATGGCTTCATCTTGTGTCCACAGTTACTCCTGTTGGATGTGGTTCATCCATCTTGGTGTTATGCTGATATTATCCTGGATACCATGGCTCCTGATATATCACAAAGACTTGCTGTCTTGGTTACAGATGCGCCAGTCGAGACGCGCACCAACAATTTGTCCTCTTTTGAACTCTGATATGTCACCCATAACGTTGTGTGCATTGCAATATTTTAAGCAAAACTGTGTTCTTACTGGTGAAATGTGCATTCAATGAAGATTGGCCACCAGGCTGGTCTAATTTAGCCATGAAACCTCTAACACTAAATTGGCCAGTGTTTCAGTTTTATTGTCCAACCCCTGTATGTTATGTATGTTATTATTATTTTGGAGGAATATAATGTCCGGGTTTTCCTTAGCAAAATCGCTTAGGTGGCACTTTTTGGCTCCGTCTGTGCAGCTCTGCTTTGCCCTTTTCAACTTTTGAGCACTTACATGGGAAAATGCCATTCCTCTGAGCACATGATGAAAACATTACCTCGAAGAATGACCCTTTGCCCCTTACTGCTGCTGTAAAAAAAAGTGAAGTAAAGGAAAACATTTTAGGTCGCAGGGAAAATGGCCACTCCACTGTGAGAATATATACAAAAGTAAACAGCAGAATGTTTTTGGCTGGCTCTGTTGGGGTTTTAGCCAGTCACATTTCCATCGACTTGGTGTATGGATACAGTACGTGCAACAAAACACACAAAAGATTGCCAATTACATTGATATTACAATTAACATGTCAGTCATTTGTCAGATTTCTTGCAAAAGATTAGATGTAAAACAGGTTTTAATTAATCTTTAATCAGTAGGAGGTTCATGTAAATTAACAGTTTATGGCCCCTCCTATAAATTAGTTGTTTTGATTAATGACATTCATGACAAAGGAGTAATTTCAGGGTTCATTAGACCTCTCTTAATCTTCTAGTGAATAACTGAGAGTGTGTTTATAGAGCCTTGATATTTGTTCAATATTTTAATATTCCATATGTAATTACAGAGAGCTACACATCACTTTACCTTGTAACCCTGCATTTCACTCAGTGTGAAGGGCAGTGCAAGGGCAAAAAATTAAATAAGACAAAATCCCGTTTTGTCCACCTTCTTGGATTATTGCTGTTTTGGATAAGCACTATTGTCAATATTTCAGTTCCACATTATTTCTGGTACAAACCATGTTAATGAGAGAGAAGCAACTAACTAATAAAATGATGATTAGTATACACATGCATGCACCTGCAGAGGAGGCAGTGAAGTAGAAGATGTTTTAAAGTTATGTAGAAGATTTGCACTCCATGGAAAAATTCTCATTTAAATTTAATAATTTAAAATTAAGAAGTCAACACAGGTTATTTGTTCCAAACAAATATATATTGGAATAATTATATGTACAGTATCATTATTTTATTTTCAGTTGCTTAGCAAATAAAAGCCCTATTCAGGCATGGAATAGGCAACAAATGACATACAATAGGGCGTTTTGTCATTCAGAAATAGGTCAATTTTATGGTAGTGTTCCTTATGGTTTCTTTTAGACAGTCTCACAACCATGAGAAAGAGACCCATAGTTTTACCATACCTGTGAGATTCTACAGCATATAAAGTAACATACAATGTATAAGGCCAGACTGACTTTCAGATATTTTTTCTGTTTGCTTTTGCAAGTCCATCAAAAAAATACATTTTGACCGTTCCTGAATGATGTCTGGAATTAGGTCACAGCCAGGGTTGCCAGATCACTCTGACTAATGGTGCTATCACACTATGGGCCCAGACATGAACCCAAGTACACTCTGACCCTAACAGCTGGTACACTTGTGTAATAGGAACACTCTGAACTGTGCCCAGGCATGGGTCAGTTGTCTGTGCTGAAGACTACCTGAAAAGGTCTCAGGTGTGGTAAAGTCTACGCAGGCACAGTTCAAATTAAATTTGAACAGTACCTGAACAGGGCAGTTTTGAATGCAACATGTCAATGTCATCTGTCGCCCTTGATATCTCAGTGAGCATGCAACACGTGCCAATCTCATTCTCTGAGCAACACAACTGTAGCAGATAAAATACAAAGGCAGATGAGAGGGCTGCTCTTATGATTTTCTTTTAAATATCTATAATATTTGGCAGATCGTGAAGGTTGGCTTTCTTTGTCAACTTCCTTAATTTGTGTTTATTGGTTCACTAACCAACTATGTGCAAACTGCCATCTGCTGCATTAGAGAGTAAAAATACATCCAAGTGTACTCAGATACAGAACAATATTATTAATGTGAAAGCTGGCCAGTAGGCGAGTGGGGAGAGGAAGCAATTGTACCTGATCACAGTACAAAACAATAGTGCCTAGTGTATAAGCAGCGTAAATCCTGCCTAGGCAGTACTGAAAACCCATCCACAGAACATGAGAGCTGAACATAAATCTCTGGTTGTTGTTTTAAAAATCTTACCACAAAAGAAATATATAATTAACTTCCAGCCCAATATGAAAGTATAAAAGTAGCCCTAGCTTGTGTGTGTCTGGTAATCTGGTAATGTGACTGCATGCAATTTAGCCATGTTGAAAATGATTTGCAAATATTACTATATCCGAACAAGTAAGACTCAGTTGTGACTTTTACCAAAAAGTAACCATGGTGCTAATTCAGACATGAAGCCAACATCAGATTTATGGAAAGGAGTGCATGTCGGAAAGAAGCACAGTACCGTATCTTCAACAAGTAAAGAACTCCTATTGGCTATGTACTGTATGTCTAAATGTAAATTCATGGATAGCGTCTTACCGTACAGTGGATATACATTGTCTAAACACTGCACTTAAAACAGGATTTTGTCAATTATGTCGGATCATTTCCACCTTTAATGGTTTTTTTAATCCAGTAAAAAGCAAGCAGAAATAAAAAATAAAAAAAAATCTATTTTAATGCTATTTCAATTCATGAAGGTTAGCTGTTCTGGAATAGCCAAGTGGAATTGTCAAGTGCATTTGCAAAACCCATCAAGCACCATGATGAAACTGGCTCTAATGAAGACCATCCCAGGAAACCAAAACCAAAACCTACCTCTGCTGCATAGGAGAAGTTAATTTAGAGATACCAGCCTTAAATGAACAAACATAACCTCAGATTAGAACCATTATGAAGCCCTTTCAAAGCATAAGCAGCAGACACAACTCATTACATTTTACAGATTACTACATATTATGAATGCCTTTAGCATTGTTTTACAATGTAGGAAAAAATCTAAATCTAGAAAGACCATTAAATTAGAAGGTGTGTCTAAACTTTTGACTGGTACTGTACTCATGTCCAAGATGTTCTACCCTGATTTTATCAGAACGTAACACATTTTACCACATGGTTTTGGCAAATGTATGCTGGCCTACCGCAGCCCAGTACAGGATAAAGTGGCATAGAGAATGAAAGAGAGTGATTAAGTGAATGTTGTTGGTTTTCGTTTTTTTCCATCAAAAGCTTGCATTTCATATCTAAACTGGGTGTGTATAATTTTTATATCTATTGCTTGTTAAACCCAAAGTGTGATGGAATACACAAGAGCACATATGTACTGTATATACGGTAAAAACACTGATGAAATCAAGCACAACAAAATCCAGAGTAAAGCTGTAACATGACTATAAGAATGCACACAATAACTTACCTCATGGATAAACATACCAAGAGAAAATAAATACTCTAGGCAGACTAAAATATTATTTTTGTATGTGATGGAAGGAGAGAACAACACAGCACATAGCCGAAACCTTTGCCAATAACTAGGTGATTGTTTGTCAAGAGTTACAGTATTGTGCAAAAGTTTTGAGTCACCCCTCATTTATTCATATTTTGCTTCCAAAGAGGCAGACTTTCCATTATATATATATATTCCATTATATATATATATTTTTGCCACTCATTTTCAGCCCAGTCCTTGTTCCTGATCAGTTTCAGAAGAATGTTTTTGTTTAGTATGTGACCTATGAATCATTCAGGAACATCTAACCAGACATGAACCAATGTGAAACAGGTGCAGATGATGACAGATGATCAGGATTAGTATACTGGTGATGCTGAATGCTGAGTGGTAGCCGAGGTTCTTATGAAAGTCTACATAATTTAATTTCATTTTATTCCTTGGAAATGAGGGGTGGCTCAAGACTTTTGCACAGTGTTGTACATCAAATGCACTATGGTTAGACACTCTGACCAACCCTGGCGATCCATTTATTTATAAATGTCCTTTAGACTCAATTTTTGCACATTGCTGTCTGACTAACTTGCCATTATTACAATATACTGTATTATCTACCTGTTTTTAGCCTAGCCAATCAGGTGTCTGGGCACCCAAAATATGTTGATGACTTCAACTGTTTTTATTTTTGTTGTTGTTGTTGTTGTTGTTGTTGTTGTTTTACAATGTAGCTAGACTTTGTCCTTTTTTTCAGTCGGGATTTGATAGGTTTGATGTGTTAGAGCTGGTGAATGACATGGTGTGTGTGAAAAATTCCCACCAATTCTGTAGTGACATCCCACAACATAAGCCCAATTTTAACCCACCGAATTTTTTAAAGCCATTGGTAATAAAGTGTATGTTTTCCTAAACTGTTTCCATCTGTCATCCAATTGTTGTGTCTGTTTTAACAGAATAATGGATCAAGAAAGGATAAGGCACATGATCCATCCCTTATGATGTTGCATGAATCAACTTGATGAGAATCTGTCATTGTTTCTCAAGTGTGTCAACAAATATTTGAATATTTCTACAAACCGTTAGAACAATTCCACTTCTCTTGTGCTCATAACTGAACTCTGCTTCACAAGGCCATAATTCATCAAGCGCTGGCTTTTATCTCCCCAGATTAGAGAGTGCCTGTGTTATTAGCAATGGGTAAACTGAGATGTAGGTATTATCTGCTGTGCGTCTGACCCTAGGGGACCTGGGCTCTCAAAGAGGTGCATGTCAAACCCTGGGGGCAAACAATAACGAGGCTGTCCTGAACCTGCAGGGGACAGGGAGCTGCAGCCTCACCCATGTCATTTCAGTGTCCGCCCTAGCATCGAAGCGGAGGGGCTCCATCAAACCCCACCTGACAACAGCGACAGGGAAGGAGGTGTGGAATGGCACACTCTCTCGCACACCCGCACATGGAACTGGTATCCCGAGGAGCTGTGGAACCATAATCATCATCATTGTGTTGAAGATGTGTAATCATTGACTCAGGATGACATAAACGGAAGCCACTTCAAAGTTGCACACTTGGTTTGGCCCCAGTCGTTGTAGAGAAAGACTTTTGGAGGAGAGTCAAGAGGAAATCTTATGATTTATGGGTTGGTGTTTTTTATTTGTTATTTTATGAGTTCTGTACAGAAACCCATCAAGGTGTAAACATGTTCAACAATAACAGATCACTCACCCATACAATATCATCTCTCTTTTGCTGGCTATAACTATGTAAAAACATTGCCATGTATCACTGTGAAAGCAGCATTTAAATCCCCCCAGATTCACATTCATCAGCAATGCACCAGCACCCGGGTCATCACCACTGGGATTTCACCATGCAAACAGATGGGCCTTGCACACAGGTATTATATACATAAGAGAGTGTTGCTCCCAGGGGATCTGTAACTCCAGCTCAAAGACTTTGTATATTTAAATATTTTTTGTATGTCCTTGCCTCTAAATCACTCTATCACTACACTGCAAAAAATGGCATATTAGCAAGTGAAATATTCCTCAATCTAGTGACATTTATCTAAAATAAGACTACAGCAAGCCAAATAGAACGTTATCAAGCTTATTTCTAATCAAATTGTACTCGATTGTAAAGCAAAAAGGCCTTGTCCTTATGGCAGATAATTTTGCTGCTTTCAAGAAATACAGTTCTAAAACTAGCGAATTTATCTGGCCATAAATCAAGAAAGTTTTGTTGAACAATTTAGTCAAATTTGTAGGCAAATAAACCTAAAATTTGTTTGATTTGTTGTAATATTTTCTTAAAAATGTAGATAAATGTACTTTGCACTGTCAAGTACATACAGCACTGAAATAAAACGCTCTACAAAGAAAATAAGAAAGTTAAAAGTCACTAGGTTTGAAAGTCATCTGGATAACTCTGCATGAATCCTAAAAAAAAAAAAAAACCACTATGGAGTTTATAATATACTGTAGTTAATGACAGTAGTTAATGTGATGGATGAAATAAGTTAGGCATGCATATTATGCACATTCAGTGCTGTTACTACATTTATCTATATTAATAAAATTAATTTCACACATTGAAGGAACCATAACTAGTCTCAGAAAAAGTTCTGTTTGTATGTCTTCCAGAATTTTTGATACTGTAGCATCAAGGAAAAACTGGCTGGAAAGTATTTAATGAAAGTTCATTGATGAAGCCAGTCATTCGGCATTTGCCTGAAGTTAAACCGGCACCATGAATAAAATAAAAATGCTTAGTAGTAGTGAGAAGTTATGAGCAGTTTTGAGCTAGATTATAAACCACAAGTTTTGACAGCGTACTGCACATGCATCAAACTGTGGGCACGTCTTAAATCGACCGCTGGACAAAATGTAATGAAACTTTGGCCATACTTAGATATCTGCCTGAAGTTTAACGTGCAACATAAGTGAAAGTAACCAATGTTATGAACAGTTATGTGGCGGATTTAATAATCTACCTTAAAATAAGCTACTAATAAGCTCCCTGCTCAATGTAATCAAACACCTGCACCAATAGATATTAATTAGAAAAGCAAAATATTTTTACTGGGATTACTTAATATGTTCACTGCTAAAATAACAGCGCTAAAGTCCTATGAGCCAATTAACGTCTTCTCACCTGTGATTCACTGTTCGATTACTGAACAGGGAGTGCATTTGGCTGATGACAAAAGAAGTCAAACTGAGTGTAAATAAGGTATAAAATACTCAACCTTACCAAATTTTATTTCTTTGCATTAATAAGTTAGGCAGAGAATTCTGTTGTAAAGAAAGACAAACAGACAAGTACATGGGCTTCCTGAAATAATAATATCACTGATTACATTAAAGCTTATCAGCTTATTTTTAGTTTTTTACTTTGTAACTATTTCTATAAAGACTTTAACCATTAACAAAAGGTATTTACGCTAGTGATCTATATGAGAAGCCTGTATTTGCCATGTTCTGTTCTTACATGCATTTGAAATAAAAATATATTATTGTGAATATGGCAGCATTGTGGCTTAATGGTTAGGATTGTAGCCTCACACCTCCAGGCTGTACAAGTGGGGTTTGCATCTTCCCTGTGATTAGTGGGTTTCCTCTAGATTCTCCAAAAACATTCTGTGTAGGCTGAATGGTGTTCCTAAATTGCCTGGTATTATTGGATGTGTGAGTGTATGCTTGTGCCCTCAGATGAGTTGGCACCCCATCCTGAATGCATCCTGACTTGTGATCCTAACCCTTACAACCCTACATAAGATAAGATAAGTGGTATAGATAATGGATGAATGGATTGCAAATGGTGAGGTTTTTTTTTCCATTAGTGCTGTACTTCATTCCTTAATTAGAAGGTGGGCCATCAGCCTTGAACCTTAAAAAATGCCAGTCCACTCTTGGCTCTTCTACGATGATGATGTAGGAGGAATCAGTGTGGGGGGGAATAAGTCATAGACCTTCATTCTGCATCAGTTACAGAGAGGTCAAATGGCATTCAGGGAAGGACGCACTAGAAGCCAAAAGTCCAATCTCAAGATGGCAAATGACTAACAGGACAAGTGAGTGGTCTCCATGGCTGATTTTGTCAAGGAGAAAACCTGATTGAATTAGGTTAGCAATATGAGGACAGCTTCATATTTGGTTGTCCAGAACTGCCGCACGGTAGGATACGTTGTCAGGTGTTGTGATCCGAGAGTTATTCAGCAAGATCATATGATCTTGACATAAGAATGCAATGGCAGGGATATACCACAACTCAGTCTTGCTAGGATTTAGTTTCAGGTGATGAGCTGTCATCCATGACAAAATATCTGCCAGACAGCCTGAGATGTGAGCTGAAGCATTAGTGTCAGAAAGAGGAAAAGATAGGTGAGCTGAGTGTCAAATACTTAGCATGAGGTAAGAAGAACTATGTAAGGATATTATGTAAGGATATAGAAGTTGGTATAAAGAGAGAAGAGAAAACGACCACACACAGAGTCTTATGAGACCCAAGAGAGTCTGCATGGAGGAGATGGAAATCTTCTTTATATCATCTGGAATGACTTCTCCCCCAGGTAAAGAGAGTTTTGTAACTGACTGATTTTTACCATTCTTTTTTTTATCTTTATATCAAAAAGATTTTTTTTTCTTACAGTGATATCCACTTATCAATACAACGTGTACATCTTGCATTCTATTTAAAATACAACAAAGTGTGATATTGCTGCCACCAAACAGTATGTTGCAAAATTGGTTACTGTTGTTCCAAGAGATTTAATAAGTATTAAACAGTTTCACATAATCATTATTGTGCATTCTTCTTCTTCTTTTTTTTTTTTTGTTGGCTTTTTGCTATAGCCAGTAATCAAGAATGTCATACATTTGATATGCCATCCCTGATAATGTATGTTAGAGTGTTCAAAGAGGACGCCTTACCCAGTATCGCTTTGGCATTGGCAAAGGTGGCAGATTCCTGCTTCAATCAGGCGGCTCTTCTAGCTCTGCTTTTTTACTATTTGCCAAGGAACATATGGAGAAGCGGTGAGATCTGGCTTCAAGAAGGGCTCTCTGACCTTCAAGTGGCACGCCGCCTGCAGTCCGATGCTCCCACTCAACATGACGGGTGGATCTTGGCTGAAACCATGGCAGAGATAATTGCGCCTTGTGTCCATGTGAGAGAAAGATGTTTTTAAGGACCTTTTCCCGCGACATTTCCACTACACTGACAGAACAGGCGTAATCATCTCCACAATACCAGAGAAGCATGAAGGCTCCTTACTTATTGTCTGGACCATAACAAGACCTTGTTAAATCAATTTCCACATGTTCACATAAAATGACAAAGACTATGGTCTAAATGCTATGTCTGCTCTGTGGACACAGCATATGTTCCTGTAATACAATAATACATGATTAAGAAATATGTACAAAAGAACAAATAATAATTCTCTTTTTTTATTTCTCAGCTTGGAAATATTTCTATCTATGTAAGGCTTATAAAACCTTTTTTTTTTTTAACAATTTGGAGTCAAACGTTCTACAGTAAGAATAATTATTCACAAGTGCATAGCATTCAAGACATCTTCCCAGAAGCAGAAGTCCCAGCACATTCACCGCAAGGTCAGACTGTGCACTGCTTGGTGAAATTCAAAACATCCCAGTGCTACATGTCAAGATCTACAGGCCACACTAAGCATTTTAAATGTTATTGTCCATGACAGCACAATTAGAAGAAGACTGAACAAGTACAGTTTATTTGGAAGGGTTGCCAGAAGAAAGCTTCTTCTGCCTAGAAAAGAACATGGAAGCATGTCTGAGGTTCACAAAATTGCATCAGACAAAGGATGAGGCTTCTGGAACAATGTTCGATGGACAAATGTGACCGAAGTGGAGTTGTTTGGCCTTATTGCTCAGCGCTACAGTATTTTAGGTGAAAACCAAACAGCCTTTCAGCAGAAACACCTCACACCCACTGTAAAGCACTGCAGTGGAGAGGTGATTATTTAGGTTTGTTTTGCAGCCACAGGACCAAGCTGCAGTCATTTAGCCGACCACAAACTCCACTGTATACTAGAGTATTCTACAAGCAAATGTAAGGCCATCTGTCCAACAGCTAAAACGTGGGTCATGCAATAGGACAATGATGTGAAGCACACCAGTAAATCTACATCATAATTTTTGAATGGTCTAGTCAAGTCCAAACATCACCCCAATTGAAATGCTGTGGTGGAACCTTAAGAGAGCTGTGTAAGCAAATGCCCCAAAACCTCAGTAAACTTAAGCAATGTTATAAAGAAGAATGGACCAAAATTCCTCCACAATGATGTGAGAGACTGAAAAAGTCATACTACAGGAAAAGGTTACTTATTTTCAGAGGTGGGTAGTAACGAGTTACATTTACCTAAGCAACTTTTTCTTTTTCATTGATTTACTTCTATGACTTTTACTTGAGTAGATTTGTGAAGAAGAAGAAACTCTACTTTTACTCCGCTACCTTTGGCTACACTCGACTCGTTACTTTTCTGATAATATATTCTACACATTAGTTATTCTTTGTGTTTGCCAGAGAAATGCAGCCGATGGATCTACCACGTGACTGTGTTTCATCAATCAGACGTAGCAACAATAATCACATGACTCCGTTTGACCAGTCAGCCGCAATAACAATAACCGCATGGAGTCAAATCTTCAGCAGTGGTAGACAGCGAAGGAAACATGTCGCGGTTAATTTAGCGGGTTTATTTAACTATGTTGCAATGTTAACATACTGTATATAATTTGCAAAGAAGCGAGAGGCTAAAAAAATATCATTTTCTTACATTTGTTCTACTGGACACAGTTTATGGTAAAGTGAGACCGCTGGTACACATGTTCTAAGGTTATTTATCTGCTGAGCCATTTGGAGGGCAACTGAATATACAGTATATCTTACTGTACATTGGAAATAGTTTACATAGTATAAACATATATATGTTACCTACAGTAGGTATTTGTTTCAAAAGCTTTATGTTGTGAAACAAGAGAAATTAGGAAATTTAGTTTCTTCTTCCTTAATTTTCTATTTTGTAAATATACTTAGTTTTATTTATTTATTTTATTTATTTCATTTAGTATAATACTTGAGTACTTGAGTAGTCTTTTCAGAAAATACTTTTTTACTCTTACTTGAGTCATATTTTGCATGACTACTTTTTACTTCTATTTGAGTAATATTATTTTGAAGTACAGCTATTCTTATTTGAGTATAATTTTTGGCCACTCTACCCACGTCTCCTTATTTTGGCTTAATTTTTGTTAAATAAATAATGTCACAGTGTAGAAAAGATATATGTTTTTGTTCTGCTTAGATCAGATCATTTTTGTATGCTTTAAGACAAAAAAAAATGTGTTATTGTCTGTGTATTGTCTATCCATTATGCTGGGAAACAAACACAGTATACCGAATTCAATTAATGATCTCTCTTCAGAATATTCTTCAGAAAGCACTTCAACGACAAACGCTGGCCAGAGATGAACTTTGAACCGGCTGTCTACAGATTCAGTTTAGTGAGGCTGAATTGTAACAGTAATTCCAGTAAGAATGAATGTTATGTTTGCAGAAATGCTGCTACTGTATCATGGTATAACACATTAAACATTTAGTATTACATCTAAGGCATATTTACATCAGCATTTCAAGCAATATTTAAGTTGTGTTGTTCTGTGTATGATTTAATATTTAATAAAAGATTTAGGTGTAGGCACTAGTGGAGTACACTGTGTACTGTCAGATCTAAGTCACAGTGGCCTGATAACATTTGTTAGGAAGGAAACTGCATAAGGAGTGTGTATTATTGGAACACTCTTTATAGATGCCATAAAGACCTAAAGTTGTTGATTAAGGGCGCCTGCTAAATGCTGCATTGTGTTGTAATGTAAAAGTTAATAATTCAGAAGAAATTCACACAATGATATGATTCATCTCCTGCCTTGTTGCAAATCTTGATTGCCAAAGGAAAAAGAATGTGAACCTGATGTGTTGGAGTCCAGACTCAATAGGTGATTTAAACGACTTCATAAAAAGCACAGACTGGGGTGCTTTATAAAATGTTGCATTATGTTCGCTGATGAACAGAATGGGTTTGTGCATTTGACTCAGAGCTAATCTGAAAAACATGAAAAATTACATGTAAAGACATTAACCTGTGTGAAATTGATTGGCTTTAAAAATCTATTTTAAATCTCCTAAACTTAAACTCCTAAACTTCGAAAAAACTAAACTAAATCAAAGTCTTTTGCTATCATTAATAAACAATGCAGGTAGTAAAGGAGTTAAGTCATATGTTATATTAAAACAGTCAGGGTGCATCCAGGATGGGGTGCCAACCCAACCCATCTGAGGGCACAAGGGCACACCCAATAATACACAACAGACAATTTAGGAACACCATTCAGCCTACACGGAATGTAAAAACAGATATTATCCTCTGTTGGAATTTACAAATACAAGGGCGGAAAAAAAGAACATCTTTTTCCATATTTTTCTGCCCAATTTAATTAATTTGCCGAAGCCCCCTTTAATGAGCTCTTTTTTTATCGCGACTCCTACCCGGCGGGTGAAGGCTAAAACGTGCTTACTTTGAGACACATGAACTATTCCTCACTGCTTTTTTTTTTATGTTGTTCATGCCATGTCTCACACACACTCAGAGGAAAGCACTATCTGCCCTCTTCTGAATACATGATCTCACAGATACACTAGTGCCAGGTTAGTGCAGGGAAAATACATCAATGTGTGCTTTCACACCCTGACAGCATGGCCAATTTAGCCTCTGTTGTCACTCTTCGGCATTGTAAGTTGTCCTCATGATAGAAATTAAATGCATTTCTGTTGAGTAATTAATTTTCCTAAATTGTCTGTGCTTTAGAACCTTTTTTTTTATTTTTATTATCATGTCTCTGTTAGTAGCTGTAATAATATTAAATGTGAATCAGTTATTAAGCTTTAAATTAGTACTGGGGGGGCTGAGTTTTTTTTAACTATAACTAAAAGCACAGGGTTATAATTCCTTTGTCCTATTTATCTGGTATAAATATAGTATTCAATAACTATTATGAATTATTCAGTGAATATAGTGTAACTACTAGATAATGCATGCAGTTACAATAAGTGTAAATGTCAATCTTGACCTATGGTCGTACCTGGGAATTTAGCCATTATTGGACAAGTTAATATATATAAACAGATGCCCTTTATCTTATCATAGCTGTGATATATTTTGAATCTTTATGCATATTGGGGATTGATGTATTATATTTTATGTACATTTATTTATTCCTTCATGTATTGATTTGAGTGTGTTGCTTCCATATATTGTTATTTTGCTGTGTTGATATTATCTAGTTCATGCACTATGACCATGTCAATTTCCATATTTATGAATACTAAAGCTTACCAAAGTTTTCGTCCTGACCTTAATAGCTGACAAGTTAGTCGAAACCTCCTTGCCCACGTTACGTTGGTTAGACCACAAGCCCTTTTCATCACGTTTCCTGTTGCCATGATTCCCCGCGGCGCTCCTGCATGGACAACAGCAGCACGTGTCAGCTGAGCAGAGGTCAGGATGAACCCTGTCATTGTGGAGTGTGGAGCAAATGAGAGGTGGCTATTAGGTTCAAACCTGGGTGCCCTCTCTCTTGATGAAAGCTCAATCAGCATCCCTGCCCTTGGATCTCCGTTCGCACTCACAACACTCATGACTAACACATCACAATTAAGCTGCAATTATCTTACACAAGAGAATCAGACCTCAGCTGGCCTTTATGATCGCTGGCAGACGTGCTGAAATTGTAAAACTGCAGCGTCTTGACCTGGCGCACCTCATTTAGAGCAGCATATTCCATTCATCTGACATGTACCAGTGTTCGGAAGGATCTCACATGGCCACCACATGTGAGCATGCCTCACATAATAGCGTTGTTTGACGCTGTCAGTCAGGTTCACGTACAGAAAAGACTTAACCTCAAGCAAAGCGCTGGCCTAAAGGCAAGGAATAAAGACATTATTGTTGCTCCAGACATTAACTTGAAGCATGTAGAATTTCCATAAGATGTGTATACATCAGCCACGTCCACCTACTCACAAGCAGCTGGTAAATCCTCGCAGGCGATGGCAGCATTAAACGCTTTTCTTCTCTAAGAGGAGGATAGAGCTTTATTGTGACTGACATGAAAATGTTCTCATATGAGGGTCTCCTTGGTAACCACATGCTTCCTCTCGAAGGCTAGTCTCAAATATTTAATCACTTTAATCACCCAAAATGAACATGACAATTAAATCAACAACACAAACATTTATGCAGGGAGTTTGTAATTCGCTACCCTGCTTTGCATGGCTGATTTCGAGCTTAGGGAAAGAATTAAAAAAAAAAAAAAAAAAAAGGTTTAGAGAAAAAAAAAATAGAAAACAACAGTCACCATCTGCATTTTCTCAACCTGTGTCTAAAGTAAAATGAAAATCGCTAGCTAGCAATCCCATAGGAAAAAAGAAATATAAAAACAAAAGAAATTTCCTTATTATCGTTACAGTTTCTCCTAGACAGCAGTGATGTGAAATAGAAATGAAAACAGATGTCAGCTCAAGTCTTCTGTTTTTCAAAAGACAAACGTCTTCAGTAATCTCAAACGTTTCAACAATGACAAAACTGTTATTAGATCTACCAAGTGAATTATCAAGTTTACTGCAGGTGGTCTAATGTGTATTTGTATTATATATATAATATTCATATTTTTTGATATTCCGGTTTAAGTATTTAGAGAAACGTACACTAATGTCCTTTTGGGCATTGTTGGCTCAGCGATAGGTTTCTGGCATAAGGGGAGAGCAGCTACCTGCCAAAGCCCACATTCAAAACCAGTCACGAAAGCACTTGCATGAGCACCACCTTGTGCCAATTTGCTGATGAGATCATGACTCACCTCAGTGCTTTGTTCACAATTAACAAGAGCTACAAATCCAAAATCCCTCTCTAACACCTAAACATGGTCACTGCCTGTTGTGTGGGACAAGAGATTCTGCACCCAACATGCAGTAGCGCACTAACTTTCCAAAGTATGATTCAGGTGGGAACTGTTAGGTGCAGAAAACAGAATAAGTAGAAACATAAAAAGAAACTTTACATAAGATTTACAGAACAGTCCACCAATTCCATGGTTTATTCTCCTCACCTTTTGGCTGCGTAGTAGCAGTAAGAATTTAAAGTTACTTTCACTCCTATACAGTATATACCTAAAGAAAGGTACACCAGTTTTAAACATTATTATAGTTGCAATTTTAGTAATACTGGTATATAAAAAAAATATGTGAAATTTTCACAGCTATTTATTTATTAATCATTTAATGAATTTCGGGAGATATATTTGTGACTAATTTAATACCCGAATGAACCACAAGTGAAAATCCCATTTAAATCTCCTGAGATATTAAAGAGAAAGCTTTAATTTTCTTCTGAGAGCTCTCTAAACACTACATTGTGGAGTCTTAGATTTCCAACTAAATAACTTTTGGTTAGCTACATACAGTAGTTTGTTCTCAACGGCTCCTTTCATTTTGACTTTCTTTCTTTCTTTCTTGGCCTAGTTAACTTAGGCACTAATGATAAACATTCCCACTGCAGTCTTCTACAGTAGGCAGTCATAAATATTGCAAATGTCAAGTGTCTGCAAAGCCATCCCATTCAGTCGCCACATGACTAGTCATTTTCTTGCTCTTCTTACTCCCCTGTGGTGAAAAAGGCCTTTGTTATCAAAAAGCACTTGGCCACCATATAAATAACCAGCACATCTACTAATGTCCACTGCAGTGTGCTGGAGAGTGCAATCAGGCCTAATGGCATTTGTTTCTGGCGGAACTGTAGGCAGCACAGCTAGCATCAGCTCTAATGTGTACCTTGACCAGTCCGGGAGCGCAGTTAGTTTGTCCAGTGCTGCCTGATGGAGGGTGGAAATCAAGGCAATAATTGGGCTTGTTTATACTGAAAGGGTGGCAAAGAATCATATTTAGGTCTTCTATACTGAGGACAACCAGGACCCATTTTCAATGCTTGACATTTAAGTTTGTCAAAGTGAGCTTTTCGTTTTCTACAAAAAAGCTATTTTAACATGCTGCTACTTTATTCATCTGTTTATAACAATCAGAAGTGTGCAGAAAACTTCTAAACTTCAGGAAATGAGAGTCAAAGGGATGAAACATTGGTCTCGCAGCATGCTTCAAAAGATGTGTGTACAGCATACCGCCTGTTGGTTTGCCACACTGCGGAAAGCCGATGTCAGCGTGTGTCAGTACGTCTCAGGCTAGAACCTGTAAAAGTCCTAATTAAACATCCCTTCAGGTCAGATTTTCAAAAGATTACCTCCATTGTGACAGCAGATGTGTGCCCTGTTTCACACAAGCTTGCTGGAGGATTGAAGCGCTCTTGTTTCACAATGCCATGCTTGTAGTTTTGCATGTTCTATCGCAAGTAATTAAGCAAAATCACAGTGCTAGCGTAGCAGACATTTATTAATAGCAGGTCCATCAAATTAGAAAAATCCAAACTGTCTTTCATGCCTGGTTGACTGGTAAATCCAAAAAGCCCAAAACATTGAAGATTTGGAAGCTGATCTGTTGGAGCAGCATGTACAGATGACGAGGTGAGAAACCTGGATGGATTGAATGAATAAGGTAGTGCACCATCACATTTTTTCAATCAAGATGAAACGGGAGTTCCTTGAGCATCATTATCAGAAGTTTGTATATTGGCATAGTGGGCTATGTGACTTTCACTGCAATGCCATTGAAAAGTTGCTCAGAGCTACATATTAGATGGATATTTAGAGTTTGAGACCAGATGGAAAGAAATGGCCTAGAAAATACATAAACCTTCCATACACCTTTAGCCAGACAATAACAGAATGTGTTGATGCTTTCAGAGCTACAGCACTGTTGTTGTTTTTTTTATCAATTTGAGTCCCTGATTTTATGGAGCACCCCACCATGTAGTGTACATCGTACTGTACTTTGGCAGGACTGCAGGCTTACGGTACAAAAAACACTAATTGGTGAAACAAGCAAAGGAAGTAGACATTTGGTTACCTTGTGAATAATGCATGCTTTAAAATGAGATCCCCTGATTAACATTTGGTGAGCTCTAGCTCCAAATTTCTGCTTCTAAAATATTGAACCTACCAAGAGTTTTCCAGCACTCTGAAAGTGGGCAACTCCTCCTGGGTCTGCTGCCCAGAGTCTCCAAACTTGTGGCTTAGACACGTACAGAGGAAATGACCTAAACCAGGCCAAACACCGTGCTCTAAGGACCTGTGGGCACTAAACACTGACCTATTTTCTGATTAACTGCTTTTTAAGAACCAAGTGCCTATACAGTTACATGCAAAGAGTTTTGCACAATTCTGTGCATGCAGGTCCATCACAGATAGGCTGCACAGGGATCACCTGGTCATGTGCTTGTCCTCCAAGCCACAAGAAACCAATGAGTCATTGCTTTGGGTGGAAGCCAGGTCAGATCCATTGCTCTGCACATGATATGGCAGGAAGAGGTTTTTTGACAAATGCCTGTGTCAGAATTCAGTTTCATTCCCAAGGGCTGCTGTCCTAGACATGAAGGCCAGAGTGTATAGAGTTAGTCTTCGTATTTGGTGCCTGTATAATTCCATAACACAGAGCAGAACATTACAAGTAGGTCACCTCAGAGGGTGACAGCAGAGAAGTGATTGGTGTCCATGTAAATGTAATGTTGGACTATCGGACAGATATTACGAACAACGCTTCAGCAAAGATAAGCCCTATATTTGTTTGACGAATGTGCAGGATATGGTATTATTAGGAGTGGAGAACAGCTCGTATTGCTGATAGTAAAGAGTGGGACAATAGTTATAATGGTATACCATATACAGCAAATGAACGCCCCTCCTCACAGTAAATTCCCACAATCCACCAAAAGTCTCACAGGGGCTTGATAAAGACATCTGTGATTCGTGGGTCATGTGAGCCTGAGGAGCCACGTGTGAGCAAGCGAGGGTGAAAAGTGTGGGAAGGAAATCAAAAGAGGCTCTTGAAGAGGCCCATCGGCTAGCGTCAAGTACTCCAGCCTGCTGAATTATGAATAAGCCACTGATATCCTGTGACTGGGGGTGGGAGCAAGTACTTCCTTTCGGGCCAGAGTGGAGCTTGAATACCCGTGCATTATTCATGGCCCAAGTGCTCCTGTTAAAATGACTTGATATTGGGAGTCAAGTATGAAAATATTGCAGCCTTTTGTGGCAATAGACTTGAGAGATTGGCAACACAAAGGACCATGTGCAGGAGGAAGCAAGTGACAGATGTATTTACTTAACTTTTGTTCTTCTTTGTTGATTTTGTGATTTTGCCAGTACACACTATGCCTCCACACTGACAAATTATTTCAGGAATTTTGTTATTCCTATTAAAAAAAAAAAAAAAAAAAGCATTGCAGCACTAACTGGTGTTCATTTCAGCTATAGCTCTCATGTGAATGCATCTCTGTTTTATTAATTAAGTGGATACCTTTACATTAATGTGGAAAAATACTTTCAGCACCTGTCCACATACAGATCAAATCTCCAGGATTGGATTATGATGTGTTTACATTTTATATATAGTCATTTTGCACGTGGATAGCTAGACTGTGGGCTGTCTGACAAGATTAAGTCCAATTTGTGGCCAGGTCAGGCTTATGAATATTTGAAACATCACATTTCCCAAATGCCTCGGCTCCCTAGTTAACTGTTAATCCATGTGTTTGATACATTAGAAGCTTACCCCTTACTTTATTTAAGAACTTCTTCTGCTAAGTCTGTTTTCTTTTTCTTTTTTTCTCTTTCCCATCTTCTGCAATCCAGAAATTTATATGGGAGTCCAGGGGATTTGTCTAATTGGGTTTAATTAGGCTTGTGTCAGAGCAAGCGAGACTGAAGTAACTTAACCATAAAGGAACTAAAGAGATATCAGAAGCCCCTCCAGATGTACCCAGACTTCGTTTGCCAGATGCCTATGATGCTGACAGGCCAATTAGAAACACCAAATCACACAAAGCTCTTCTTTTTGTTTTTCCTCAGAGGTAAAATCGATTACCACATGCTTGTGAGGACCTCTGCAGTCTTTCTCTACAGACATATCTATTACTCACAGAACTAGCAGTCGAGAGCCATAACTAAAAAGCAGCATTGGTTAGGCTTAAGCTGAATTGTAGGTCAGAAAGTCTCTCCTTCCACATGATATATCCCAGCAGACACCAATTCACCCACTGAAGAGAATTAGCATAGCCTCACGCTAGGCTTAGTATAGGATTAAGTGAGGCACAGTGCTGTGGTGGCTGAGAAGAAATGATCAGTTTCATATGCTTCTATTATGTATCATAGTAGCTTGGGATTGTGGGCTAAATTTAATGATTAAGCCAGGGTAATGTAAATAGTAAAGACTTATAGAAGGACATGAAGGCAGCTAGAATGCCAGCACAGAAAATTGGGATTTTTTTTTTGCAGACCACATCAACCATGTGTGGACTTTTGACTTGACTGCTGAACCCCCATATAGAATAGCATGGAAAACCCTGAACACATCAGAGCTGGAGATTAGTGTACAATTATACTTGTTCATACTATATAGTTACAAAAGAAAAAGCAATAATCCACTGTTCAACGGTAGAGTAACTTCATGGAGGGCATCAGTTTCTGGTTCCTTACATGAACATTGGAAACAGGGTTACGCAAATGTTTAGGTTTCTTGAGACTATGTCAGGTCCTCAACATAATTATACCTGTCTCACTGCAGTGATTAATTTCATGATAGAGAACATATTTGGAATTTTGGAAAAAGAGTAAGAAAATATAGTGGTTTTCAGTAATAATTAGCCGACCAAGGGGAAAGGGTTTTGCAGAACATCCCAATTTCTCAAAAACTTTGGTGTTCTTTAACAGCTACTTTTTATTTATTAGAATTAAATGCATTGTGAATATGAATATAAGAATTGGTTCAAGGAACAAAAACATGGTACTTGCAATTTATATGGTGGTATGAGGATAACGCTAGACGAGACAGGCCTGCAAAAAGTAATACCCTACTTACAGTAGTACTTAAGAGAAGATACCAACTCTGACTGTGCTTCAATGACCAATTATTCAAATCCAAGATGAACTCAGTCATGGAACGCAGTAATTATAGGCCAATGGCTGAAAATGCCACAGGATGAACAGCTAAATAATAGCCTTGGATCCACAGTAACATTTTGAAAGAAGATTATCTATGTAATATCTTATACCCCAACACAGAGACAGGAAATCATCATCGTATGAAAGTTAGGAGATAGCCTCTTGGTAGTAGGACGGAAGCGGGGTTGGTCCGAGCACTATATATATATATATATATATATATATATATTTATTTTTTTTTTTTTTTTTTTTCAGACTAAAGGATTAATGTCATTAATACATATATACATATAATAATTAATACATTACTTTCAGCAGATGAACCATGACCAAGTCTGTCGACGATGTGAGTTTGTGTTAGATGTCTACCTGATTTGTTGATTATAATTGATAAGTAAATTTTTTTAAATTTTTTTGCTTGTTTGTTTAAATTTATTTTTTAATCCAGTTTTGTAGCCCTGATGTTGGTATTCCATTTTATAATTGTTTGGTCATATGACATTTACAATACGTAATATATGCATTGGGGGCATATTACATAAACATAATCAGGTATGTCGGATGTTAACGTTTAACTTCTCGGCTTGAAATAACAAAATATGTGATATATTAATACAGTATAATGTACAGTAAATAATATGTTTTAGGGTATCATTTACAGGTCTATGGTCCATCGTAATTCCTCAGCTTGGGTTAATGTCTGTACAAAGTTTTACACATTCTCCCCATATTTGCATGGGTTGCCTCTAGCTATGGCAGTTGGCGGATTGGCTATGCTAAATAGCTTCAGGTCTAAATGAGTGTCCGCATGTATGGCATGTTTGCATAATGCCCTGAAATAGCCTGAAGTACCATCCAATGTGTATTTTCACTTCCACCACAACCCTGAATATGTAGAAGTACTGTACATATTTACACATATTATGCAAAATTCACTTTTTAGTCATTTAAAGACATTCAGATGGGTCTCCAGGAAAAGAAGAAAAAAAAAACATTAGCTGTTTTTTATCCTTTTTTTGTGGCTCAGCAGTAGCTGAGTAAGTTTGGAAAAAGGTTTGTGGTATAACAAATGCATTATCTGAGGAGTATTTCAGCTGAAGCATTAACAAATTCAGTTAAGGGGACCTCTGAGTATATGTCTAACTTGTTATGAAAAAAAAAGTTAAATATGGCTCCTTTAAACTGAACTGTGCGAAAACTGTAAAAAGCCACAATATATCAAATAAAACAAAAATAAAATAGAACCGATAATAGTAAGGCTTACATCAAGTTGGCAAATTGTTCAATTTAAAAATAATAGATTCAAAAGAATAGTAGAATTATTATTATTATTATTATTATCATTATCATTATTATAATTATTATTATTACAAAAAAGGTAGCGAAAGCTGTAATCATGTTACAACTCAGGAAAAAATCTTTGCATCTGGGATCCAAGACATCCCACAGCAGTTTTAACTGTCCCTTCAGAAATACATTATTATTATTATTATTATTATTATTATTATTAAACATTTGACATTTGACATTTTAAAACACTTAATCCCACTAAGGACTTTAGTCATTTAAAAGAAATTCAGTAGGTCCAGGAATTTTGGACCTATTTAACATTAAAAATTAGATAAAAAATAGAAAGTAAAATAATTCTCTTCCCTCAAGGCCAATTCATTATTATTAATTCAAAAGTATTGGTATGCTGCGTATTATATAATATAGAAAAAAAGCTAATATAATTACACCATTTTATATAATTATAATTAATAATTATATATGAGTCCTATTTTATATATCTTTTACTCATCTGCCTATTTTTTGCAGAAAGTGTTTGCAAAAAAAATAGAAAACTATAGAAAGATGGAAAGAAAGATTTAAACCATCAAATTCAGTACATCTACAGTACTTACAGTTCACTGGTCAGAAAGTTCACAGGTTAGCTTATTGCTCTAACCAATCTCAGACTTTCAAGACACATTCCAACATCTTCTATTATTCATAATCAAGTTGAAAGCTTCTGCCCGGTACACCATTTGTCCATTTGCATCCATAGTCAAGATAACTACTGTACCTATTCAATCCCTCACATTGCAATTTAAAGGATAGTTAATATTACACATTGTTCCTTCTCACTTTAGGCTTAATGCAATGATCACTTAATGATGCAGGTGATTACAGTATCACACACTTTATAAAAAAAAACTTATTTTAGAAAAATGGTGTACTTATATTAGCTTGTTTTTATATTATATAATAAGCAGCACAACTCTAATATTTTAGAATTAATAATAATGAATTGGCCTTGAGGGAAGATAATTATTTTTACTGTTCTAAGTCATTGGTGGGATTAAGTGTTTTAAAATGTCAAATGGACGTTTAATGTTGTGTTCATAAGTATAGAATATAGAAAATTATAGAAAGCAATATCGCACGGGAGGGAGCGCTGCCGTGTCTTCACATGCATGCTGATATTCAGCGCAACACCACGACCTCAAGTGTGATAATGCTTTTTTTCCACCATTTGTAGATTTGTTAGATTATTTACTGTAACACAGTTATTTTGCTCCGCCAACACATATCTTTGTGTGACTGGGCAGAACTAACTAACCTTGACTAACATGCATTACCATGCATGAAAAAAGTTGTAAATTCTTACCAGTAGTCTGTAGCCAAAATGTGAGGAGAATATACCATGGAGGTGGTGGACAACGTCATGGTGCAAGATACCACAGCAAACCTCCAGAGGTCTTGTGGAGTCATGTCTCGAGGGGACAGAGACACCCACAGAATACCAGGTACAGCAGTTTGCATTCTGCCACACTTTGCATGTTGAGGGCTGTGTTCGGGTCTTTTTCTCAGTTTGCCTCAGGAATATATCTTATTGTTTTTTTTTTGTTGTTTTTTTTATGTATATGTATCTTCTAGTCTGGTCCAATATTATAGTCATTATATATTTTCCTGTAAAATGGCCCAGAGGAAATAATTCAGGTCCAACAACAAAAAAAAATCTCGATTCTCAGTCTTTACAAATGATCACTTGGTGAACATACTGTAGTCAGGGAAACTATATTTGATCAAGTTCACTGGCTTTCTAATTATGTGGTGGTCTGGGAAAGCCCATTAGTCGTATCTTACTACAGCTGGATTTTCTTTATTATTTCAGACCTTCTGCCAATTGCATGCTTTGACACTTCTCCTTTGACGAAAGATGTATTCATTTCACTAAAATGTCATATTAAATGTTTTACTTATTTATACTATGGACCTGCAGTAAGTTCCCGATTAAAATGTTTAACAAACTGGGGCATAAAAATGCCTTGCTAGTGATTTCTGTCAGTCAAATGACTGCACCAAGTTTCTTCATGACTAGTTACTGATCTAAGTGTCATTGTCATTGATAAGTGCAGTGTCGGTATAAGCATGAATTGTCAAATTCTGGCATCTGTTTCAGTAGTAGGGAGCTAAACAATAGACATATATGTTAATGAAACGAATAATGAAAACCAAACCAAATAATGAACTTATTATAAGGTAAATCATTCATACCAGCGTTAAGTATAATTAATGATATGCAAGTTGTTAAGCGTTAGTTTTTTTAATTTTTTTATTTAATGCTAGTTGAATAGATACCAACAGAGGATTTTTTATCTTATTTTTCTTAAATGATCGTTTAAGATCCATTTCAGTAATTAACACTGTAAAGTCTCTTGTATAAAAACATGCTCTAATCTTGACATGTTTGCTCATTACATTTCCTTCTCATTATACAGGAGACAGGCTGGTGTCGCCTATAGGCTTGAAAGCATGTGGTTGTTCAACATTCAGTATATGGATATGAATTTGTGTTTTTTTTTTTTTTCAAACTATTTACAGCCATATGTTTCCTCATCTCTCATCTAGAGATGATGTTCCTTCCATGCTTGAGAAAAACATCCTTTTTTTATTATTATTATTATTATTATTATTATTATTATTATTACCTGGCGCTAGTCTGCAACATGGAATCTTAGATGTGGCTTGAAAGGGCAGAGTTTGAAAGTGAGCTTATAATCAGCACTTTGCGAATTTCCCTGCACACATTATCAGATGCAGCTTTTGCTTATTAAACTCGACCGTCGCTTCAGCTGAGTAATGCGGCTGGGCCTCCAGTACACAGTCACACCATTGAGACCTGCAGTGACCTGTACACTGTAAAGGAAACAGCGCATGTAATTTTGCAAGGCAAACGCTCCTCGACCTGCACAGTGTCCTCAGCGCCCAGACTTTAATGGCTACAACAGGGCCCCAATTTTGTTGTCATCCACAGGAAGCCTGCGGAAAAAACAACACGGACTCTTGACAGCCATGAGGACACCTAGACTGCTATTATTAATAGTAGTGTTGACTATGACACTGAACAGACTGAGCCCTTGTATGGCTGCCTTTTATTTCCTCAATCCACCTCATCCCCCTGGTTTATGAAATATGCACAACGCAAACAGAGGTGGAGCTGATGCACAGTCCTGTTTCTGCGACTACTAACCACTACATGTCCAGTGCTATTACTTATTTATAATATACACCAGGTAAGTGCCAAAATTGGCACTTGTTTTTATTCCCCCTCCCTCCTTGGCGCCCTATAAGGACACTTTTGTAGTGCCTTGTTTTGCATTAGGACTCTGCTAAAGCGATAACACACACAAAAGTGAAGAGTTGGAATTAGTTGCACTGGGACACAGGGACAAGGGCACAGCAATTAGCATAAATATTTGGACAGGTCCTCAACTGAGACATAAGTTGTGGTATTGCTGCAGAGGGCCTGTGGTAGTGGTGGCCAACTAGTTGTTTTAAGGAATTACTTTACCAAAATCACGTGAGAGTTCGTAATAAAAAATATTAGCGCATTTGATTTCGGTGTCACATTCAGTACCTGTGATTGTTGGACCATTACATCTCCTTTCTTATTTGAAGGCCGATTCCAAAGCACCTTAATATTTATTGGTAACAAACCATGTTTCCATATCAACGTCCTTCCAGTTTCATCCCCAGCAAAAAGCGTCATCACACAAATCCTCAGTGAGGAGTGGAAATTCATTCTAGATCAAAATAGGCAAAGCTGTTTGGCGTATGTTCATTTGGTTGCCCAGAGCACAGTTTCTCCTTTAGAAAGCAAGCATAGATTTATGGCCCATTCGCTCTATACTGTAGTGCCAGAGATTGTCTCTTCGAGTTGTCAGAGTGCATGCTAACAACAGAAGCCCAAGGGCTCAACCTTTCAGCGGAATAATGCAAGACACACAGATTTGTTTTAATGATAGTGACGTTTCCAAAGTCCTTTCACAATACAAGCTCAGGTCACTAATCTCAAGGAAACAGCGCAGAAAGAATGCCCTTATGACCGGTTTTGGTTGGTCTATTTTTATGGCTTAATGCATGAGCATTAGAGGTTTAACACAATTTCACTATATGTACTGTATCTGTATCTGTTTCATACTTCAGGTATCCATATCTGTGTGTGGATTTTAACTCGAAAGTGTCCTTCAACCTCAACTACAAGGGGTGTTCAAGTCAAATCAGGACTTTTGATTGTGCTGCATAACAGAACACAGTTATAAAAGTAAAAACCCCCTTTATTTCTCTAAATACTGTAATCCTCTGCTACATTAATGTACTTATCCCACCATTTCACTAGTGCTTGGATAACACCAAGTGTTTTCAGTATTTTCCTGGCTGCTTCACGTCTGAAACACTGGCCTCCCAGGAACTCCCTTAAAGGCCCAAACATGTGGAAATGACTCAGAGTGAGGTCAGGACTGCACAGGTGACATGGCAGTAACTCCCAGCCCTGTTCCTGGAATGTGCAAGTGATGTTCCTGAAAGATTGTGTGCACAGTTCCCACAGACAGATGTGTCTTTTCTGCAAGTTATCTGTCAATTTTTCTGGCGTTTCAATCGCTGTACGACTGCAAGACACACAGAGCACAGAAATGTTGTTTTGCTCTAAAAGAACAGTATACACACTTAGTCGCTTACTCATTCTTTATACCACTTATCCTGTAAATGGTTGCAGTGGGAGTGGAGCACAAATCAGGTCCAGTCCATGGCAGGGCACAAGCATGTACGTATACACACTCACTCACACACTCACAAGTGCAATTTGGAAATGTCAAGTAGCGTAACCTTTAGCCTATGGGTCAGACTGAATGCTGAGTGGTTGGAACAGACGAGAGGGGAAATGAGATTGCTGCTGAGGTTGTTATACTGTATAAACAACCAATTTTTACATTGGATTTTTTAGGCACTTTGCAGCCTGTTGTAGTAAAAAATTGTTTCCATTTCTATAATTTGGCCTTTTTTAATGAATTCATTCATGTTCTATACTGATTATCCTGTACAGGGTTGTAGGGTTGCAGGACTTATCCCAAAAGACAAGGTACACCCTAGACAAGTTCCAATCCATTGCAGGGAAGACACACACGGACACGCTATGGGAAATTTGGGAATGCCAATAAACAATCTTAATAATCTGCATGTCTTTGGACTGTGGGAGGAAACCAGTGTATCCGGAGGGAACACACCAAACACTGGGAGAACATGCAAACTCCATGCACACAGACCCGAGGCAGAAATCAAATCCTTGACCCTGGAGGTGCGAGGCGACAGTGCTAACCACTATGACACCATGGCGCCTACCTAATTCAATCTCCATCATTTAATTTAATATGAATAAATGAGGGATGGCTCAAGGCTTTTGCATATTGTTGTATATGGCTGCACCTGATGTTTGAGACGTATTGTAGCTAATTTCTAAAAAGGATCTTAGAAAAAAAAAATCAATAAAAGTATCCTTGTAAAGCAGATATGAACAGAATGGTAAATGTGCCTCCAAGAAGCTTCAAGCCCCAAGCTTGTTTAAGAATCCTTAAAAAAATATTAAAGCAGCCACGGTCCTTAATTGCTTAAGAGTCTCTGTCTACTCTATGCTGTGCATTTTTCACAATGTAGGTCAGTCTTTTCTCACCAGTCTCCTTCAGTTACTTCCAACCTCATGTACTGTATGCTGCCGAAATGTGGAAATTCCCCCGCAAGCGGTTGCTTCAAACTGTAATGGAATATACATCACATTTTATTTAAAATATCCAATATTTGATATTTAGCATATACATTTATTTATAAATAAATGATGTGTAGAACCCCATATAAAACCCCTAATTCGTCGTGATATTTAAACATATGTTAAGTCCATCCACCAGCAAACTCCTTCCTTAAGAAAAAGGCGTACCCTGTCGGAAGGCCTGCCAGGATGCTTTTAGACAGGAATCTACACTGCAACCCTCCCTGGGCAGGACCGCCACCACCATGCCAGGCTGCTTGCATTGGCACTCAAGGAGCAGCTACACTGACAGACAGACAGACAGACAGACATGGAGGAAGGGAGGGCGGGAGGGAGGGAGAGGACTGGTCTCCTCCTCTCCATGCCTCCTCCTCCACCATCTGTCTCTGGGACAAGTGAGACATGTGTCTGCCAGAGAAGACGCAGGACGTCCCGAAGAGTCGAGGAGCACCCTCTTAAATCACTGTCGTGGCCTCCTCCTCTGTGATGGATCTGCTTCATTTAGCAGGAGCACAAGACGCACAGGGAGGCCAGATCTTCAGCCCGCGTTGTACAAAAGCACAAAAAGGCTGCCAGCTGCAGGAGCAGTAGGGTTCTCAACTCACACACATTTTTATTGTCACCCAGAACACTAGGGGCCAACATGCAGGCTGTCATGATTTTGATTGCATTAAACATGTTTTGTCCCGTCATTGTTTTTTTATATATTTTTGCTTTCATTGTTTCAGTCAACAAGGCAGTCTGTATTTGTTATCATTAATAAAGAACAGTAAAGTAGAATGCTGGGTTACTCTGCAATGATCACACTTTCTTAACTTGTCGTGTCTTCTAATTTCGTTTTAAGAGTTTATGGAATAAAGCACGCTGTGCTACACGAGCAATTAAAGTCGAGTGCCATTAACATTTTAAAGCACTTTTAATGCAGCTTTTGCATTGCTTTCTCGTCTCTGAGTAAGTAAAATGTAGAGATTGCATTTGTGGAACTGTCCAAATGAAAACAATTTTCCTTACAGGAAGTGGTCACAGCTACAGTTGCTATTTCGGGTATTACATCACTTTCAAATGAAGCCAGATGAGCAAGGTTCCGACTTCTCGATTTCGTTTCGTTTTCTTAACTGGCTCACTGTTCGATTCTCTAGTACACCTTTTGACTTAAAGACCAAGACACAAACCACATCATATCCATAGTTTCTCATTCTACAAGGTCAAAGAGAAATGACTGTTCAGCTGAAGCCCCCAGTTCAAGCTGCATGTGGTGGGGAGGGCATGATTTATGGTAAGCATCAAACAATTCATTTTGCAAATTGTAGTGGCAAAAACAAAACAAAAAAATGTTAAGACCAACCAAGTGAAAATCCTTCAACCTGTTGAAACACTATGACTGTAAATGAAAATGACTGTGATGGAAGTTTTTATAATTGGACAAAAAGTAAAAACTCCACATAGTCTCTGCTTTTTATTTTATTCATAAATAACACACCATCATATTTACACTCAAAGGATTTTTTGGACACTTAATCGTTCTTAGATTGCATCTTAGATCTCTGATAATATACATTATATTATCATTATCATCATCATATAATATATATACTGTATGTTGTAATGTTCTGCATTCTTCTTGCAGTGAGCAAGGTCAAAGAATCATTACGGTTTTAGATTTAAACTCTTTTTGGGTGTCAAGGCCTAAATGAAAATTCACCACTGTTCATGAAACACTTTCGTAAGGGTTCTTGAAGGGTTAGATAGTTAAGGGTTTTTAGCTTAAGGGTTTTTAGCAGGGTGTCACTAGAGATTTATGAATAGGAATGCTGCGCTTCTGCTAGGAGGGGTCTGGAGACAGTAACCCAGATTTTCTTAATGATCTTAAATTGTCTGCTTATAATAAATATTTAAAGTAGCAATAGGTATAAAATTGATTTCTTTAAAATATGACGATTTGGTATCTGGAATCTGGCACATAGTGGATACAATTCTTCATAACTATCCATCCACTAAAAAGCATAATGTAAGTCAGTCCACATTGTTTCCTCTCTTTTAGAAAAGTTGAAGCCCTAAAATATGTTATTCACAGTAACTACACAGATCATAGGTTTGCATAATTAAAACTATGTGACTTTTTCAGGCAGTTCATTTAGTGTAATCAACAATCTATCACTTTGATGTCGTGTGAGGTGATGAATACTGGGGAGATATACACTGCACAAAACACACACACACACACACACACACACACACACACACACACACACACACACACACACTGTAATATTTTGCTTTACCCCTTTTGGCAACTTGGTAGCCAATGCATGTGTGATGCAATGCAATGATTTCTTGTGCTTCTAGAAACACTTTTTTATTATTTGAGTGCCATCAAGGGTCAAATTTCATTGATGAGATATACTTGTCATTCAGTGCATTAACATAGTCAGCTGACTTCATTTTATTGCTGAGCCCGGACCTGACCAACTGCAACCCCAGGTCATCACACTGCCTGCAGAGGCTTGTACAGTGCTCACCATGCATGATGGATGCATCGCTTCATGCATGTCCCCGTTTCCCTTGCCATACATGCCCATCTCTCTGGAATACTGAGAAAAAATCTGAACTCCTCAGGACTTATTTCAATCTGGACACACAGCTGTAGGGTCCCAATCATGCAGAAATGCTCTTACGTTGACTATTAAATACAGCTGTGATTTCTACTGTCCATTTTTATGATGCAACTTCACCAAGTCTTTAAGCAATCTCCAATTATGGTCATTCATGATTTTCTCTCCTGACCACAATTCTTCCATGAAGTTGACACTATCCTTCCAGGTTTTAATGCGTTGGACAGTTCTCAACCCAATTCCACTGATTTCAAATCTCATAATCTCATGTTTTCTTTGCTTGACGCTGGCCAAAGATTTGACCCTTCTGGAATGTCGACCTTTTTTTCTTTTTTGGTCAGAGAATGTGTGAAAGTAAAAACAAATCCTGACAGTAATTTGATTCATATCTGTATATTTATATGACTCTCTATCTGTGGAAGTTAACATAATTACTGTTAAAAATAGAATGTAATGACTGACTCATCAACTAGCTCTCTTTAAGTGCCCCATTCATTTCCTTACACAGACCGAATGTTAACTAGCTAACAAACAGGTAACAAACAGGTAAAAATCAAACGCTACTCTCAGTATGATGCATTTTAATGAAACTTAAGATTTATCAGTAATTTGTGACAATGTAGTCTTAATTTTCGGTGAGAAAAGCACAGCCGTCTGAGATGTCTTCACTCACCCGTCTCATTGTCTATACCACTTTATTCTACTGTATGTACAGCTTGGGGGGGCTTTGAAGCCTATCCCAGGGTGCCAATGCATTGCACTCATTCAAACAATACGGGCAATTTGGGAATGCCAATTATCCTAATCTGCATGTCTTTGGACTGTGGGAGGAAACCAGAGTACCCGGCACAGGAAGAACATGCACACAAACCTGAAGCAGGAATCGAACCCTCGACCCTGCAGGTGCAAGGCAGGTGCTAACCCCTATGCATACCACTATAATAAATTTTACATAAGTTATAAATTATGAACTGGACTAGCATGAAATCAAATTAAAGAAACATTACAGATTCTGACTTAAACTTTACTGTTAGGTTAAACAATTAGAGACCATTACTATTATTAGAATAGGTCAAATAAACAACAAATCTGATATTTCTCAGGTCACGTTCATGCAAAGAAAGTAGTGATATTTTAAAAGGAATCTACATTATAGCTTGGGTATTTGACAATGGGGCCAGCCAAATGCAAAAAATATCCCTAACTCTAACCCTTGCTTAATAAGTATATACAATCAGATTCTTGTATGCAGCCAAGTCAAAATCATGCCAGAGAAAAGAATTTCTGGAAGTTAAAGCTTACTTATGCGTTTGGTCATCTTTCCTCTTACTCTCTTTGACACTACACCCACAAGCACCCAAAGCCAGGGAAAAAGCACAATGCCCCCTCCCGCCCTCCGAATTACATTAGTAACAGCTTTCATTCCCTCACTATTCGAGTAGGTGTCATGAATTGGAGCCAAATAGCTAAAGACACTGAAGGGCGTCAAGATCTGTGAGAGAAACAGACAAACTTTTGGATGTGATTGGATTACAATTTCAAGCACAGACTCACTCCAACACGGCACATGAGCAATAAATAAATAAATAAAAGAGCATGCCACATCACAGCCAACGCATACTTTTAGAGAAAAAAAAAATATTGAAAAGGTGGGATATCTTTTCCTTATATCCATTTTTTTTTAATCAAGAAAATCAATTCGGATGTAATAATTTATGTTGAAAGTAATGAGACCGAGATTTTATCTTGCACAAGCTCTGCTAAGGTAGAGTACATTATTTCAGATTAATCCGCAGCTGTTTTATTTCAGTAACATTAGCATTTCATTCCACAATCTCGGCGCAGAAAGAAGCCGAAATGTCAATCAGTACGAGTTGACTACACTTCATCATTCTTTCCTACCTTCATCATCTCTGTTACCCCCCTCAAGCTCTACTATAATGAGTGGGTTCACTTTGGAGCCACCGCACAACAATCAGCAAAACTACATCATATGTATATATTTCTTCCTCGCTCTCTTACGTTTCTTTTTTTTTTTTCCAGACGATTAAAATAATGTGAGGAGTGAAGCGGGAAGCACCCCGCGAGGCTCAGCGGGAGGTCTGTTTAGTGTTGCAGCAGGCGAGCTGGAGAGTCGAGAGTAGAGAGGACGAAGGCAGCGGCTCTGGGTTGGGAGTGTTAACGAGATCCGATGGGCCCCTCTGTGGGCCTGGCCTGTATTAATCCATCCCAATAAATAATTAAAGTGGCCTGCTGCCTGGGTTATGCCGGCATTATCCTGCTACAGGAGCGCTGATGTGCAAACAGCATTGTTGTTTTTCCATGTGGGATTACAGAGCAGGTCAAAAGTTTATAGATTTTTTTTACTCATTTTTCGGCAGCTAATGGAAACACTAAGGGGAGCTATCACTCTCAATTAACAGTATCACGTACAGTATTCCTCTCAGCCCGCCTGTGGGAACGCTATAAAAAAATCAAGCTTTCAACTTGAGAAAACGTTATTTTGTCCACGCTACAGTATGTGAACGATTCCTGATGATATCGAGTACAAATGTGTAAATGCCGTTCGACCCGCATGACATTTTATAATGAAAAATAGGGCACATGTAGAATTACGAGGGCCCTAACCTCTTTCTCTTGCAACACGCCTGAAAATTACATAGGGAAGAGCAGCAAAGTGCTCGTGTCTGGTCGGCTAAATGGAGGAACCAGTCGAGCTCCTTTTTAGTGCTCAGTTCAGCCACGTAAAAACGCTGCCAAGACGGACCTCAGTGTTTAAGTGCAGCTTTCTTGCTCTCACCATGGAGAGAGAGAGAGAGAGACACACACACAGAGAGAGAGACGGAGAGAGACGGAGAAATGGAGGGAGTACGAGGAAAAAGAGGGAGTGTTCATAAAACTGTGCGGCTATATATGATACAGACTTCATCTCAGACATTGCTTTCCTCTCCTCCCTATTTATAAACTCCTCACTGTATCATTCCAGCCCTAAAAACAACTTTCATTCATGTCTCCAATGAAAGCCATCTGCGCCATTCAAATATACAATTTTGCTCATTGTAATACTACCTAGCGTTCCGAATGTCCGAATTCACCGCTTAGAAAACTTCAATTAGAAACGCAGGGTTGTAACGATTCAGACATGCAGCCTGCCAGGTCCTCCTCTCACACACTGCTGCAAATCTGTTATTTTGGACATTTTTAGACAAGTTAAACTATGACTAAACATGAAACAGCGATGAAACATGAAATGATGCTTTTCTTTCTTTTGTCCTTCCTTTATTGTCTCCTTCTTTTAATAATGTACCCTTTACGTTTATTACTGAAGTGTAAAAAGTGATCTGCTTTTTGTTATCATAATCTATTAACTGTCTGCTTTGAAATTAATTTTCTAAATAGTTATAATTCTAGAGAGGACGCAGTGTGTGTGAGAGAGAGAGAAAGTGTATGTGTGTGTGGTCCCTAAACCCACTTCCCCACGCAGAGATAATAAGCTGGCTTATCAGTACAGGACATGGCCAGCCCCCTGTGGAGTGACAGGTCAGAGAGTCCAGGCTACCGAGGATTCTGGAGATGATAAGGTGAGAGAACGAGGGATAGCGAGAGCGCGGGAGAAAGAGAGAGAGAGAAAGAGAGGGAGAGAGATTGGGGGAAGGAGAAGCTCAGGCCCCCAGAAAGCAGAGGCAGCTGCTCAAGCCTATCAGGTCCACCAGGAACGCTCAGAACTCATTAGCATAAATTCAAATGACAAATGTGGCCGGCACTGGCAGAGACTAATTAATTCACATAGGGGGAAAAAATCACGGGCATTAGACACCAAATCCTCCACCGCCAGAGGACTGAACAAGTGTTAAAGCGCTTGGGCTGGGCTGGGCCTCTCTCTCTCTCTCTCTCTCTCTCGCTCTCTATCTCTCTCTCTCTGTCTCTTTCACTCTGTTCTCCGTTTCTTTGTTCATCTCTTTTCCTTCTTTTCCCGTGGTGGCCCTAACAGTCTGCGAATGCAGAAAGACAAATTCAGTGAGTTTGCTACATATCTGCATGAGAGTTATCGACATATGCTAAGAGATTGTGATCGTTCACATTCCATCACACCAATACCCAGAGTCGTCATTACGATGGAGGATGCACAGCTGTACTGTACACAAAAACTCATCCAGTCCTGTTTGAACGGGCCCAATGTTTCTCTCTACATGACTACCATTAACATCACAGGGGAAGGATAAGGGCACCCCCTTGTGTTCCTCTAGAGCAGAGAGTTATCCTGAAGCACACACTTCTCACTTTAGTGCATTTACCAAACCACAGATTTTCTATTAAAGTACAGTACAGCATTTAAAGTATATATCAAATACTCTTCAAAAAAAAAAGTGTGTTTGTGTGTGTGTACAGTATGTATGTATGAATGTATGTATGTATATATTTAAAGAACGTATTTCAAAAGTGATTCCTGAACTGACGCGGATAGCTGATGTGACTGGAACAATCTGTTTTGCTAAATACAGTCAGTGTGGATGAAAAAAAGAGAAGAGTATAATGTTTCTGTGACCATTTGTAGTGATGTATGGTCTTTTTTTATCAAGGGAATTTAAGAGAGCAGCCAGCACTCGCGGACTTCCCCCTTGGGGCTTTTGTGATGAATTTCCAAGCAATTATTAATAAATAGCATTCAGAGTATGTAAAAATTAGGCTGGGGGAAATCTGTCCTTTAGACTAGAGCTACTGGATTTAAAGCTTGACTGGATGTGATTACAGAGTTAACTGTCTGGTGTATGTTTTATCAACAGGATTTTTTTTTTTAACTGTTTGGTATTTAGAATATCACGAACGGATTGCAACATCTGAATTCTATCAAATCTGTATTTTTAATATAATATTACAGGGAATTGCTTGTAACGCGTCTCGCTTTCGGTCTTTCGCAGTGTGTTTGTGTGTGTGCTTTTGTTTATATGTGATTCATCCATGCACAGTACTTACTCATAATCCCTCATCATCATTTTTTTTTTCATTTCCCCTTTTGTTTATAATGACTGTAATCTTAAACTGAATATGTATGTGGAAGTTTACTACACTGTCTCATCTTAATTTTAGTGTCTAACTATATTTCTTTTACAGGAGTATTTTTAAAACTGCATCATCACACAGACACACTGACACCGGTCTGCTTTCTATTTTATCCAACATGCCAAGCAACACCTGCAAAAAGCATTATCTTTAGCCAAGTATTAAAATACGGCAGGAAAGATCCACTGTGGTAGACGGTTAGACCCGTTTCAAAACAAGGCCATAAATGTCCCAAGGGGAAAAAAGAAAGAAAGAAATCAAACTATTATGTGATTACCAGTCATTTAAATATCAAGACATCATCCTTTCCACATTTGTATTATTCCATTAAAGCATGACCTTTGACACGTACTGCACGTCCTTTACTTTACAATGTCTCTGATGGTCAGTTAACTTGATCCTGTATTGCCTTTTAATGTCTTTGGCTGCCATGGCAACGGCATAACATGTCGTCAGGCTAGTTCTCCGAGTTTAAGTCACTTAGCTAACGTGAACATAATTCACAGAAGCAATGAATATCATTCTGCTTCACCATTAATTGTGGTTCATTTAGATCAGCGTACACCAGAAGCCCCAGCACACACACACACAAACACACACACACAAAAAAATAATAATAAAATGAAACATGACAGAGGCTGCTCAAATCCATACAGAGAATTGTGTTTTGAGTTTTTTTCTATCAAATTTTTTCACTTCACCTCCCTAAAAAAAAAATGTCCATGTTGTCTGAAGAAAAAGAAAAAAAAAAACTAAAGCACCAATCAGATAGAAACGACCAGGACATGAACCAGGGCAATGTTACAGTAGCAAATGACAGAAATAGTGCACAGGAGGTTGGATTTTTTTAATAGTTACAGGGTTGTGTTAGTGATTGCGGTGTCACCGCGGTGTCTCGTCATGACGTGTGTCTAATCAGTGACAGCACAATGCAGATAACCTGATGCAAGAATCTTGTAAAAATGTAGATGTTGTAACCTCTGCAAATGGCTTCATTAAAGCGTATGATGTAAAACCTCATGCATAGCTAGTCATTTGCTTTCTCATTTCTACAAATAGGGAAAGCATTCAATATGTTCCTAAATCAGTCCATTAATATTTTTAACACATATTAACATTTTTAAAAACTAATATACTAATGTTATTTTTTTATTATTATTATTATTATTATTATTATTTATTTATTTATTTTTATGAAAGAGGAAGCTTGTTTATGGAATAAATAAAAAGGTACTCTTTCTACAAGAATGGAGTGTTTCCCTGCGCATGGGGTGAGCTGATCTGTGTATCTGTCTGTCTCAGAGATAAGCTCAAAGTCCTGAAGTGAGGAAGAGAAATGGTTTCATGTCTGGCCTGACGCTTTGTATTAGCATGTCTGAAATGTGCATCATCTGCTAACACTTGGACTTGGTGTTGCTGTGGCTGGTGGTCGAGCCCCATAATGCACCAGCCACAGGCACCGGGGCCTGTCACTCTGATAGACATCTGGCTAGCCCTCACAGGCTTCAGTCTGCCGGTGACGGGAACTGATGTGACAGAACGCAACGTGTCCTGCTCTCATCTGGCAAGAATATGAAAGAAAACAAAAAGCTCTACTGTACAGCCTACTGTCAAGCTGACATGTTGTTTCTTCGTTTTATCTCTCTGACTGTTGTTTCAAAGCGTTTATTTATACTTAAAACTTAACATGCCCTTGTTAAATTTCCTGATGTCAGCATGTGAGGGTGTATCTTCAGTTTATTTAGAGTATTAGATGTGATTACAATAAAATTTACATATGTACATACAATATATATATACATGCAGTGAAAGATCAAGTGAATTTTAATTTTTGTTGATACTGTTAAGAAAATGATCATATAGTTTTGTTATAAAACCCTGAACGCAGTTGCTCATAAATAACTCATAATAAAGTATTTTAAGTAAGGAAGTATAATTGCATAACAATTAATTATTGTATGCAATACTGTAAGAGTATTCATGCCGTATGTTGTACTCAAAACCCTACATACATTTACTGCAAAACTGACATATGTACTGTACTGTACTCCTAACTTAGCTCAAAACTGTGATATCATTTACATTGTTAATTACTTCAAAATTCTTTACAAATTTGCACTAACAGGTTTCTTTATTGTTAAACTTTCAACAACAAAAAACAACAGATGTTAATTTGCAACAAAAAAAATCACTACATCTGAAAAAAAAAAGCTCACTGTATTTACTTAATTTAAGCATTCATCCTTTAATGAGATTAAACTGAGTAACATTAACAGAACATTTTTTTTTTTTTTTTGTATATTTAACATAATTTGATCATGTACTTTCATCGCCCTGGAAAAAAGAAACTGATGAAAATATGTGACTTGATCACACTTACACTGCATAGTTCTCCTGTATTCTAGTAATTAGAAACCTGTTTAAATGAAGTTTAGCAAAAGCAATGAAATCAAGTGTTGATGAGACACTTACTGAAACCTTGAACCAGGTGCGGGGACACACTGACCCTGAGACCAAGTAACAGCATGAAAAGCAAACTTAAAGCCAATTGCTAGTGCTCTTTCAGCTAATTAGCTTAGATAATAGCTAACAATAACTCAAGGCACAGCAGCAACTTACTATCTTATAAGATGAGCTAGCTAATTCAGTAAATTGCACAATAACAGTTTATAGGGAAAAGTTGTTGTTGAAAAGTTGAAAATTATTCTAGATAATTTGGCTAAATGTTTTCAAAGCTCACATCTACAGTTGGTAAACACCTAGCTCGCTAATTATTGTCTTGCTAACAGAAAAGTTTGAGCATGACCTCACTACTCAACTGATTTAAATTTACACAAACTTAATTAACACATATTTGCTTTAATTCATCAAATGATAGTTGATTATCAAACAAACCTCAAGCTCTGTGAATGAAAAATTAAAGCACTTTTTTTTTACACCTCCAAATTGATAGCAATTCGTAACAACTTAATCTGTATAAAAAAGGTTAAGAGGATAAAGGGTGGAGGAATCAGACCTAGCTTTCTTTATGAAATCATGGATTAAATTTCAGAAAAATCACTTTTGAAGTTCTTTTGGGATCAAGTTCTTTGTGCCTCTGCAGTCATTTTGAGTTTTCTCGATCACAAACTGATCATGCCATGAACAAAAAATAATTTCATCCCACACATTATAATGGCTAATCTTCTTTACAGAATGCATTTTTTTTTTTTTTTTTGCCATAAGACATGAAACTTTTTTTTTTAAATAAGCACTGATGTAATGATGTCACACAATCTGTAATCCAAACGTCCTCCTCTTTGGCCCTGTCAAAAAATCTCCTAAAATACCTGCGTCCATGCTGTTAGCTAGAGATATGCTCCAAGGCGCCCATTATATTCACCCGCGCCTGTTAGAGCAGCAGAGGATCATTATTTATTGGCATGGCACTCTTTTTGCGCTCTACGCATCTTACCAAAAGTGGATTTGAGGGGCTTCGTCTCCAGTTTATCTGTGTTTACACTGCCGCTATCGGTCATGTTCAGCAAGCCGCCTCCGTGGCAAGGTTGGCACCCTTGTCTTTTTTTTCTCGCCTGTGTCACTGAGGTATTAATCATTAGCTGTTTGCCCCCTATCAGCCTGCTGCATGAGAGAGGGTGACATTTCATATTTCGCTACAGACACGGTTAATATCTGCCTCTCAACTGTTAGTAAGCGTATGTGATGGGGTTGAGATGGCACCATTTTCTTTCTTGAAATGACAAGAACATCTTTTTGGAGTGGCATGAAGGCTAAAAATGTAGCTGGCCCACTTGCGGCAGTATGCTAACATATGAGTGTTCTCATTACTGACTGCTCCAGATCTTAAACATTCAGAAACCAAGCATTGAGTTTGGTTTGCTGCACTCACCAGTAACATGAAAAAGATTAAGAAATCAGTATAATTTGTACGTACAAATACCACTAATCGTCAACAAGCCAGCTTCTTTCTCACATTAGCTTGTTTGGCTTCCCTGCCTTTTCTTTGTGAAGAGGCTACCATCACCATGCTTCCTCTAGTACCCGCTCTTTTGCATGAAGTCCTGTGGATATGCCTGAAAGCACCTCTTCATTATTTCCACTTGTGAATTTCATCCGTTTGGTGGAAGGCCCAGTAGCTGGCAGCAGAAGCGCTTGGCTCTTGAGCACCCTGACATCTCACATCCTCACAGTGCCAGGAGTGATGATTGCTTTATTATAAGTGTGATCAGATATTTCGAAAACTGTATCTATGTTAGGCAATGTCGGGTCCTTACCAGATGCTCTGGTTATACTGGTCAAAAACTGGTCTATTCAAACTCAAATGACCTGAAGGTGGGTACTTCGTTTTCACAAATAGATTTTTTAAGAAAGACAAGACAAGTTTAAAGAAAATTGCAAATACAAGAGTCATAGAGATCTCCTGCACGACTTCTACACATCCTGAACAATTTTATTGTAGTAAGCTGATTTGGAAATGCATTTTGTGGGTAGTTTACGACTCCAAGATCTCCAGTTCAATCCTGAGTTCTAGGTATTTAATTTGTGAAGTTTTGTGTCCCTCTGGACTTTTTCCTGTTGCCCCATAAAAGGAAACAAGATGGCGCTTCACATCGCTCAGTCATTGAGTTCATTCATGCCTTCGCTATCGCTTCACCAACTATTTCGTGAGTACTCACCTATTCAGGTTGCTTTCTTGATTGAGTGTGTGTTGCTAGAACGCGAGTTTATTTGTGTAGATCCTTGCTCTTTTTGTAAGAGAGTTCTAAGAGTAAACGTGTGGTTATCCTGCCTGCTCGCGCTGCTTCCACGTTTGGGTTTACCGTCCACGCAACACGGGCTAACTGCTAAGGCTACTGTGTTCGTCCCTCGGTTGCTCGTGACAGAATGACTGAGCCCAAAGCAGTAAACCCAGCGGAGTTTGCTCGCCTCTGCGCTGTAGTTGACCAGCATGTCAAACTGATCAATGAGCTCCATGGTAAAGTCGTGTCTCTCCGAAAGGAGCTCCAAGACATCGCGGTTTTGCACCGCGAGGTGGCAGAGCTGCGGCAGGAGAACGCGACCCTCCACGAGGCGGCTGTTCAGTCGGCTGTTGCCATGCCCCCTGCAGTGGCGGCAGCGCCACCCCCTCCTCCCCCCTCTGACATTTTCATTGCTTTACCAGATAAGTGGGATGCCACAGATGGGAAGTGCAGTGTGTTTTTAACAGCATTAGATCTTGTGTTTGAGTTCAATTCCACCAGGTACTCCACAGACCGACTGTGCGTTGCACTTCTCGTCTAATTGCTATCTGGGCAGGCAGCTGAGTGGGCCACGGCGGTTCTCAGGTCAGATTCGGACACAGCCTTTTCGTATGGAGAATTGACCCGCCAACTCAAACTGACCTTCGAACATCCAGCTGCTGAGGTGGAAACCGACAGCAAACTGTACCATCTGCGGCAGGGTGGGTCGTCAGTGAGCCGCTACACCGCGGATTTCCGTACCCTCGCCGTGCCGACCACCTGGGGGGATGCCGCCCTCTGGACGGCTTACTACGAAGGACTGGCTTCGCGCATCAAGGACGAGCTCGCTGGACGAGAGCTTCCGGCTACACTGGAGGGTTTGGTCCAGCTCGCTCTCCGGAATGACCAGCGCCTGCTCGCTCGTCCGAAGCCAGCCCCCCGAATCCTGCCGCCCATCACGCCCCTTTTTTCACATTCCACGCCTCGATCACCAGCTTTCACCACCACCACTAGGGCGTCTGCCGGGTCTCCACCTCCCGCCGTGGTTGACACGGGAGCCGGGGAACCCATGCAACTAGGACGCGCCTCCTTGAACCCTGCAGAGCGAGAACGACGTTTCAGGGAGGGACTCTGCGCCTATTGTGGGTCAGCGGCACACCATAGAGCTATATGCCCTGCACGCCCGGGAAACGATCAGGCCCGGTGAGTCAGGGGGGCAGCTCACCGGGTCACCTCCATCTCGCCGCCACCACACCCAGCATCTCGCGTCTCATGGTTCAGGTACACCTCCAATTTGGCCACAGACGAGTCAAAAGTTCCGTGTTCATCGACTCCAGGGCCGCCGGGAACTTTATTGACTCCTCCTATGCCAAGAGATTGGGGGTGGAGACTGAGGCGTTATCCCAGCCGGTTCGAGTGACGTCCGTCGACGGTCGGCCCCTTTCCTCCAGCCCTATCACCACCCAGACTCGGCCCATCACCCTCACCATTGACCAACACCACGAGGAGATCCGCTTCCACCTCACCTCCATTTCCTCGTCACCCATCATCCTAGGATACCCCTGGTTACTCCAGCATGACCCTCTCATCTCCTGGTCTCAAAACCGGATCCTACAATGGGGCCCGACCTGCCTCGAACTCTGCCTACAGGCGCCAGCTGGGACGTGCTCTAGGGAGTCCGAGGCCCCCGATGTCGACACCAACGCCATCCCTTCAGCATATCGTGACCTGGCTGAGGTCTTTTGTAAAAGACGTGCTAACCACCTTCCTCCGCATCGCCCCTATGACCTTGCGGATCCAGACCAGAAACTACACCCTTGTAGTTTCTTCTCCAAAAAATGTAACCCCACTCAGCAGCGATACGGGGTGGGGGACCGCGAACTGCTGGCCATAAAGTGGACATTGGAAGAATGGCAACACTGGCTCCAGGGTGCCAGAGAACCATTTATTGTCTGGACCGACCACCAAAACCTCAGCGTCCGGGGTCAAAAAACACCAAAGCCGACGCCCTCTCCCGACAACATCACGTCACCAATGGTTCAGGTTGCTTTCTTGATTGAGTGTGTGTTGCTAGAACGCAGGTTTATTTGTGTAGATCCTTGCTCTTTTTGTAAGAGAGTTCTAAGAGTAAACGCGTGGTTATCCTGCCTGCTCGCGCTGCTTCCGCGTTTGGGTTTACCGTCCACGGGCTAACTGCTAAGGCTACTGTGTTCGTCCCTCGGTTGCTCGTGACACCCCTTCCATTTCCCCAAAATTGTATGTAGGTGAATGAAATTTTAAAAAATGTTTGTGCTAACGAAGCAAAAAGAAACCAAAAGAAACCTATCAGGAAATAATGTGACGTTATGTCTAATGATGAAACAAGAGAAATGGTATCATGAAAGCTAAATCCCCTAGTTATGAAGATCACAACAGGGAAATCCACAAGAGGGAACTGTGGGCAGCTTTATCAATCCAGTGGAATACATTTGTTTTATTGTCTCTCTCTTTTTGTTATTTTCTCAAATACAGACTTGGTCTAATCCCTTATTCTCGTTGTTCAGTCAAGCCAGGCTCCAGCTGAGTGAAATTACTTTTCACCAGCGATGGTGCAAAGAGACTGATTTGAGTTCCTCTTGTCAGTACACTGCTTTGGGGTTACATTAGACAACACTGATAAATGGGTTTCTTTTAAATGGCTAACCAAAAAATCTGCATGACATAATTCTCCATTTTGTTAAGACTCAAGTAATTGGCAATGAACTCACAGTCTGTCAGCTCAGTTCACCGGGTGGATACAATAACTGGCATTCCTCAGCAACATTAAACACCATTTCTCATTTAGTCGAAATTTTGCGCCTGACTAGCCAAAACCAACCGCTCTGCTAAAATCAACAGATTAACAGGGGCCAAAAGGGGTGTTTACTTTTATGAACAATACAGTCCTATTCAAGATACCACCCGAGCAGGCGACATTAGAAACCCATCGAAAAAAAAAATCACGTCGCATACCGTATAAATCACCCGTACTTCTGACAACAGGCACAGCCTTTCTATTCTATCGTGGGTTGATAGGATTGTCAGCCAGGTTTTTCAGAAAACCTCCCAAGTGATGTCATTTCCTCTGCTGGAAGCGTTCTGACCGAACAGTCTCTGCTGTAGACGCAGTGTGGCTAGCCGTCTGTCTTTCATGCCCTCTTCAATGTTTAATCCATAACACTTGTCGCATGGCATTAATCCATCTAAGCACCACTGACCAACCTGGCCCGGATTCAGCTGGCCTATAAAAATATTATTGGTCCATTTTAAGAGGATTCTGGTCTGCCTTGCTCCAGACTCTAAATATATGTCCATAATTTCTTCGTCTTGTATATGACCACAACATTCAACTACATCAGCTCTAAATCTTTACATTATTTCCACACTGGTATGCTTGTACTGTATATGCCTCATGAGCACTCAACAAATGTTGCTTCTACAGTACATTTATTAAATGCTCTTGTGCATGGCATAACTTGAAAGAGGTTATTAATAATCATACTCTTGATCCAAGACCAATTTTGCTGTCTTCTTTCCAGAGTTGGAAAATCCACTCTGAGTCAGTTAGATATTCACCTTCATACTTTATGCACATCAGTGGTGTCCAGGAATTACTGTGTAATGAGTAAATACTGAGTTGACGTTTTAAGTTTCAATTGACACTGACACTGCTCAGTTTTGATCTAGTTTGGTTAAAGTTTTCATGCTTTATGCTGTCATGCTTTTATACTGTTAGTAGTGCTGATGTAGTCTTTGGGTCTGTCCAGCTCTCTCACCTGGTCATCATGAAGTTTTTGATCAAGCTCCAGCACCACCAAGTTGCCTTAAACAAGGCCCTTAACCGTATCTGCTCCAGGGGGCAGTGTATCCTGGCTAACCCCAGCGTCATAACTGGAATATGTAAAGAAAATAATAATATCACTATGTTATAAGTTGCATGTAACAAATAATCAAATATTAATTTAATTAATTAACAGGACAAACGGAAAAACCAACAAATTAGTACCAGCATATCTAAGCACATCCAAAGTTTTAGTATAAACTTATTTAATGGGTTTCAGAGTAGAGTTGCACTTTAAGGTCAGGACTTTAATTCTACAGAATGCTGAACGGACATGGGTTTAGAGGTGATCCTTGTTTTTCGCGACGTGACCCGAGGAGCTGGGTCAGATTACAGCTCGGTTACTGTCCTCTCACTCCAATAACCCCGTCGTGATTGACACTTCCCTCCTCTGCCTTCACCTTGGCCCCTTCCCACACTCGTCACGGCGGGCACCAGCGGGCACGCCAGGCCTGTCAATTAGCAGCTAATGTAGGGTGCAGCTGTATGTCAAACAACACTTTCCCTCGTGGCCAACCGCGCATCAAATGTCCATCTGTCTGCCTGCGGGATTGCGATGTCTTGTTACTGAAGAAGAACGGAGGGGAAAAAACAGCCAGAGGGAGAGGAGGACAGTCGAAGGGAGGCTGGCGCATTAGTCACTCGCTCTCTAACACTTGTCCTAACACAAAGAGACATCACAGTTCAATTGTTTTCAGAGCTAAGCTTGTGTGAAAGGAATGATGTGTTTGGGCGGAATGGATTCTTCTTGACCACTTTTTTAATAGAAAATTCCACAATGTTTTCATTTTATGGTTGATTTCTGTTTGAGTAGGACTAGAAATTAACAAAACCATTACAGATATCCGTATCTGCTGTATCCGTAACTGCACCAGCGTCTGACCAGCTGGCAAAATACAAGTTAAGCTGATCAACCCTGTAGAAGGAAAATAGTTTCTAAATTACTAATGTAAAATCGCAGACTTTTTTTTTTTTTTAAGAAAGAAAAATAGCATAGTTGTAAGGTGCATAGAAAATCAAACATTTGGACAAGTAATGTGGAAGCCTGAAAATACTAGCAGACAAGGATGGTGTACCAGTTTGGACGGCTCAGCCTGTGTTTTGGCAGCTGGTAGCAGGTCAGACTAAAGATTCTTAGACCAAATATTTAGCCAACGTTGGCTTGAATCACTCAGGATGAGAGCATAATAATTGGGAACAATCACTTATTCTTTTTCCATAGTTCTTTTCCTGTGCAGCATACCTGAGGGGGCCCAGTGCACAAGTACAGTATGGGACACCCTGACACACATAGAGACTAGGGATCAGGAATCATCCTACAATGCCAATGTCTTTGGACTGTTGAGGGAAACCAAAGTACCCGAAAAACAAAGTTGGGAGAACAGAGAAACTCCATGCACATAGATTAGAGGTGAGATTCGAACCTCCAACCCTGGAGGTTTGATGCAATAGTGCAAACCACCGACCCAGCAACCCCCTTCGTTTGTAACATTTTCACATTTATCTCACTCACTCATCATGTATACCATTTTAACCTGTATACAGGGTCTCGGGGGCCTGGAGCCTATCCCAGGAGACTGGCTGGGTACACCCTGGACGGGGTGCCGCAGGGCACACACACACTACAGGAAATTTGGGACTCCAGTTAGTCTGATCTGCATATCTTTGGACTGTGGAAGGAAACCGGAGTATGCAGAGGAATCCCACCAAGAATGGGGAGAACATGCAAACTCCATGCACACAGACCCCAGACCCTGGAGGTACAAGGCTACAGTAACCCACCGTGCCGCCTCACATTTATCTCACTCACTCACTCATCGTCTATACCACTTTTTCCTGACCCTGATTGAGTATTCATGGGGGCCTTGGGGTCTATCCCAATGTGGGGTCCACCCTGGACGCGGTGGTAATCCATTTGCTAGCCTAATCTGCATGTCTTTGGACTGTGGGAGGAAACCGGAGCACCCGGAGGAAACCCACCAAGCAAACTCCACGCCCACAGACCGGAGGTGGGAATCGAACCCTCGACACTGTAGGAGCGAGATGCAAGCGCTTCACATGTATCTATTGGACTTTATTCCGCATACTAATCTCACACACTCTCACCAGCATTTCAGAGATTTCCCTGAGTGTTCTCCTGTGCCCTTTCTCCCTGTAACACGATCATCATCTTATAAGAGCCCTATCACCTTTTAAAAATAACAGTAATTACCTCTCCCAAGGCAAAGCCAGACAAAGAGTCCCCTGGATATAATTAGTCATCTGTCAACAGCCATCAGTTTCTCGTGTCTGAGGAGCGTGTCAGACATTATACCTCCGAATTTCAACCGATACGCGCTTGCCAAACGCACGCGCTGCAGTCACACTGCCAGACCCGGAGGTTGCCAAAAAAATATTTAAGGAGTTTAATAAGAAAATTACGCATGTCATACCCTATCAATCATTATTAGGGAAACGGGCTTGCGGTTATTGACACGTAAGAAAATTTCAGGTTTTAAAAAATGAGAAGCATGCCAAGGTATAAATGTGTGGAATTATGAGATGTGCGCTACGGAGCCAGAACACACCGGCTTTTGTCAGAATGTTTTGATCACGAGCGCGCTTTTAACGGAGAGCGGCGCAGGCTAAAATATAGTCAATGTCACCCTCTAGCGGTGATAACCTGATAGTGCAGTGTAGACAATTCCGACCCAATGTAACTGTTCTTTTTATTTGGATTACTCACCGAATAAATAATTAAACAAACAAAAAATAAATCATGTAGACAAAACTGGAAACAAGCTAATTTTAAGCTGAAGGAACATAGAATGATGACTTTAGAGGAAAATAGCAAAAAAAATTAAAAAAAAAAAAAGAAAGAAAGAAAGAAAATAAAGAGGGAAAAGACAACTTGTTCTCGTAGGTCACAGGTATCATTTTATTGGGTATTATTCATAAAAGTGTTCATTATTCACTAGTGTAGTATTGTTATTAATATTATTATTACTGGTATTAACGTGGCACCCTGGCATAGTGGTTAGCCCTGTGGCCTTGCACCTAAAGGGTTGAGGGTTCGATTCCCACCTTGGGTGTGTGCATGGAGTTTGCATGTTCTCCCTGAGCTTGGTGGGTTTGTTTGAAGGACCCTGCCGAAAGGCTCGAGGTGACCATGTACAGGATAAGGGGTATAGAAGATCAATGAATAAAATAATCTTTAGTTATAAATGAGCTGAGTATTAATATTTATTATTACTGTACATATAAATCTGTTCATTCAATTGATTACTATATACAGTATATTTTTTTTAAATGGCTATTTATTATTACAGTGCCTTGCAAAAATATTCATGCCACTTAAACTTTTCCTTGTGTAATGTAAAATGTAAAAGTATTTTCTCGGGATTTCATGAAACAGACCAACACAAAGTGGCACATCATTGTGAAATGGGAGGGAAATTATCAATGGTTTTCAAAATGATTTACAAATAAACATCTGAAAGTGCGGTGTGCATTTGTATTCAGCTTAACTCTGATGCCCCTAAGTAAAATTGACTACAGAAGTCATTTAATTAGTAGATAAAGTCCACCTGTGGGTAATTTAACCTGAGTATAAATACAGCTGTTCTGTGAAGTCCTCAGAGGTTTGTTAGAGAACAAACATTATCATGAAGCCAAAGGAACCAGACGGTATCAGGGAAAAAGTTGTGGGAGAAGTCTTAAGCAGAGATACAGTAGGTCATATAACACATATGGCCTAAATGCAACTAACACTGTACACCACCCTGAACACACCATCACTACTGTGAAACATGGTGGTGGCAGCATCATGTTGTGGGGATGTTTTTCTTCCATAAGATGAGGAAAACTCGTCAGAGTTGATGTAAAGATGGATGGAGAAAGAAAAACTTTTAGAGTCTTGAGATTAAAAAAAGACTTGAGAATGAGGTTGGAGGTTTACCTTCCTACACGGCAATGACCCTAAACATACAGCCAGAGCTACAATGGAACGTAGAGCTGAATGGTCCAGTCAATGTCCGGACCTAAATCCAGTTGAATATCTGTGGCAAGACTTGTGGCAAGAAAATGGTGTTCTCTCCATCCAATCTGAGCTATGGTTCCAAGAATTTTACAAAATGTTTTATTTGTAAAATAAAAATTGAAAACCATTTTCACATTTATCTGCCACTTTGTATTGGCTGTATCACAAAATCCTATTAAAATTAATTTATGTTTTTGGTTTAACGTGACAAAAGTGAAACATTTCAAGGGGTATGAATACGTCTACTTCTACCACCACTATTTCATATGCACATCATCTGGGTTAGGGTTGTGGTAGATGCCCAGGAACACACCCTGAATGGGATGCAAGTACATTTCATTATTATTATTATTATTATTATTACTAGTAGTAGTAGTAATTCAAAGCATGTTACAAAATATGAATTATAAATGTAAAGAAATCACAAGCACAATGATTCAGAATAGAAAGCCAGTATATTGTACATTGTTAAACAAGTGCCTGTGTATTTCACCAGCTGCAGCTACAGCAGTGTGAGGTATTATCAGTGTTTTAACACTCAGAGAGGCACTGAATATAGTGTTGGTACAGTAAGGCTCTGCTCAAAACACCTGATATATAGGATTCCTGAGCAGCAACACAATGCAAATATACACATTTACAGCAGCATTAACATCAACAACGCACATTAACACAACACACAGTTACTCATATGCATATTTGGCAATGCAATTTGGCCACACAATCTTAGGATTATGCCTTGCAATATGGTACTTTGAGGTATAATGCAACATGAAGAAGGCAGCACAAATGCATGACTTTCAATCTCAATGTGACACAGCGTATAATAACCTTCCATCTCCATACAGAACATGTGCAACGTTTTAAACCAGAGCCGGAGAAACAAAATAAATCACAAACATCATCACTCCTTATCCTTGCAAAACATGTGCAAAACATGTGTAGAGCTGTACACTTTCTGTTTGCAAAAGACAATAAGATGAACAAGGTATTTACATGGTAAATGAGGATGCCTAGTTCTCTAGCGCTCACACACTTTGAGTTGATATTTCCTCTTAAAACATACACTGCAACCAAAAGGAAAAAATGCAAAACACTGCCGATGAAGGATTTCATAATCATATATGACATGACAGAAATTATATACTGAACTATGTACAATGCATTCATAAGGCATTTTACTCAGTTATAACTACTTACTAAAATGTGCTACAATTCATGATACATAATGCATTTAAAATATAATTTTTTAAATACATTTCACTTAGAGATTACAAATATTACTTATGACTTATTACAATATAATTATGTTAGAAATATCGGTAACAATAAATGTAACAAAAATTTTAAAAAGGCAGTAGAGTATGCAAGCTGAATTTTAATAGGCATTGGTATAAAAATGAATGTATTTTCAGAAATAATCAAAACACTATCCACAACACCTTATGAATGTATTATGACTACACCGATCAGCCATAATATTAAAATACAAAACATTAAGCCCAATATCATGTAGGTTTCGATTGTGTTACCACAGCAGCTCTGGAACTTCGGGACGTGACTCCAAAAGAGTTTGGGGGGCGTGCACAACGTTAGCAGTGGATCCTTTGGGTTGCGATTTCGGGTCTCCATGGATCAGACATGTTGGATTGAGATCTGGGGAATTTGGAGACTGGCTCAACAACCTTGAAATCTTTTCATGCTAAGGGCCAGATGTGGCAGACTGTAATGTGTTGGGTGTTCAGTTACCTTTCTATCATTGGCAGCATTGACATTTTTTAGCAATTTGTGCTACATTGTTTTTTTTTTCATTGTGGGATCAGACTGGACGATCTAGCCTTTGGTCCCCTTGGGTATATCCTGGTATATAACTGATAATGATATTCAATTCATCTGGCAGTGGTGTTAATGTTATGGCTGATTGGTGTATACACTGTTACAAATGAATGAATAGATCGTTACGCGTGCTAGAATGTGTTACTGAAAATGTTTGTGCTCGTAAAAGAAAAATACAGTGCATTCTCACATACCTTTACCACGCATTGGTGAAAAGTAAAAAAAATAAAAATAAATAAATAAGTATTCAAATATTATTGAATGTACGCTATCGACATAACAGTCCAACTCAGCATGAATCATTTATAACATTTAAGAACACAAACAATATTATACCATTTATTTAAATGTAGTGTCTGTGCTTTATAAGTGTAACATGCGAAGGTTGCTTTGGCACGCAAAATCAACTCAACGATCTGCACAGCGTACTCAGCTTTGCACACAACACCTCTACCCTGTCTCTAATTCAGCTAACAGTTAATATTTACATCCTTGTTAACTGGGAATACGGATAACCAGCGACACAAGATCATCACCCTGTAAAGTGATGTCTGGTCACTCCATTCAACTCAACAAACTTTACACTCCTCACATATCACCTTTATCTACATTACAATATACAGTATGCTCTTGCTCCGAGCATTCTTAAACAGAAATACATTCATCTGGTACGTCACGTGTTAATATTAAGCAACATCTATATATATATATATTTTTTTTTTACACTTGTCACCGCATTAATTCCGAAAGAAATTTTCTGTACATTGTTCGATTGCAATGACAGAATCTTAACACTTTCACAACACTTTCTTGACTATTTGATGGTGTAGGACTGGTGGAGCCTGTAGGTTCTGAAGATGTTCTGAATCGGTCAAGTTGTAAGATACTCAACTGATGAAAAAATCATCATCATGAATAGCAACCTGGAAGTTTTCAGATGGTTCTGCATATAAGAAGTCACTATAATGTGATCTTCTAGCTACATCGACAATTGTACTAAAAATCTGATTGATCGCATAGTGATCTAAGCATCCTTATATCACTGCTTGCATCAATCTGCTTGTTTGAGATTGCTACACAATATTGCACTTCCTGGTTCAAACTGGCTATTACAGTACTGTTAGTGACATCATCAGTGAACGAGTATATATAGTAGGATATTGTTATCATTATTACTTTAGGGTGTTAAAAATACCTCTGCTGTTCACATCACATTGTTATTTATTTTTCTATTACAGCTCACCCTAGTATGTTTTATTCATTACTAGTCCTAAAATGTTTAAGTGTAATAAGAAAGCAGAATAACCATCCTGTACTTTTGGTTAAGCGTGGTTAAGGTTCTCAAGCAAAATGTGTAATTAATGTTGATATGCAAGACTTTATGCTTTAGAACAGTCGTGTGCAAAAGTAAGTACCCCCTCTTTGAATTCTATGTAACTCTGTGGTAAATGCATAATAGTAAAAAATAATAATAAAAAATCACCTGATCATAGCAGGTCTTAATATCAGGCAAATACAGCCACAGACAAACAACATACAGTGGGACCTCGGCACACGAACACAATACCCTTGCATATTTTCATCTCAAGAACAAACATTTTGCAAGACATTTGCCTTATATTTTTTGTGGGATTTTTTGTGCAAGATTTAGTGGAGACATAGCACCAGGGGTCCCAAGAACGTTATGAAGCACCTCAGCAAGAAGTAAACTGAGCCAATTTCAGTTCCGTTTTCCAAGAGGTATCATAAATTCATGTCAAGTGAGATTTGATGGCTATTTCTTTTACATTTTACTTACTTTACATGTTTTTTCTAAATGTTTAGACTGTTCTTATATGCAAAAATATGAATATAGCATTTGAAATGGGAAATATCAATAATATTTGATATTAATATTTGATATGTAACAGATTATCTGCATTTACATTATTTTCTAAGGGAAAATGCGTCTCGCAATACAAAATATTGCATTAAGAATTACATTCGTATGCCGACGTATCTCTTAAGCTCAGCTTTCTTACAACTTACCCTCTAAGACTTACCCTGTGGACGCAGTAAGGGATACTTACAGTAATATTACCCACATGTTTTTTTTTTTTTCGTTTTAGCTTAATTTTTATTCAATAAATAATGCCAGTTAAATGTTATATGTTGTAGTCCATCTGAGATTATATTTTCCTAATACTAAGACCTACTATGATTTGTATTACACACAAACACATAGAATTAAAAGAGGGGTACTAACTTTTGCATGACTGTATGTATATAAATTCCAGTAAAAAAAAAGCCGTCAGTTTTTCAATACTGATCAAGGAACAAAAGTGAATGTATTTCAAAAATACCAACCACACCACTGTGGGTGATATTCTATGCTGCACACTGGCATAGCACTTTTAGAATATAGTCTCATACTGCAAATAAGATTAAACTATATCCACAGCAAGAAGTGACAATCTATGTCCATGCCTTATATATATATCTTTTCATTTTTTTCTATTCTGTTAAGTATCTGACAATGACTACCTCCACGCTTATACCTTTGAATACAGCCGATCATTATTGCTCAGTGCTGAATTTGTGCTGCATATTGTTGCGTGCAGTCCTAATAATTAACAACAGGCACAACAGGAGTTGGAAGCCCGAAGTGCCAAGCTGGCTATAGACTTCACTGCACAGGTAGTCAACTTGTGACACGTTCCCGCGCTAGAGATGTAGGTGGAGGCCAGCCTGTGGAGCCTCTTGGCTCCAAAAGCATTATAATGGCCAGGCATGACCTGCTCCACTTCATCCTTGTCCACCATCTCTACCAGCCTCTGACAGCTGCGCACGTAGTCGCCAACAGCGCTGTAGGGCAGCCAGTCGATCATGGAGCCGTCGTAGACCACGTCTCCACTGAACAGTAACTTGTTGTCCTTGTCATGGAGGCAGATGCTGCCTCTGGAGTGGCCTGGCATGTGAAGCACCGTCAGCTGCCGGTCCCCGAGGTTGATGACATCGCCTGAAAAAAAATGAGAATAAAAAGGGAGTACAGCAACTGGATATGAATCTGCACTGCAGCACTGACACAGCATAAGCTGAAATGACCGGAGCACAAATTATTATGGGAAATGGAAATCATGTAATGCAAAGCAACACGGCTAGAAACAGAGACACTATGTTCAGTTAATACTGCATAAGCAATAAGAGTGTTACACAAAGGTATTAGTCTAGTGACTTCAACTTCTTTCTAATTACTCTAAATTACTATCCTAGCCTAATATTGAAATTAATAATAAGAAGAAGAACGCATAAGAAGGGATTTACACATGTATGTACTGCACATATGTATGTATGTATGTATGTATGTATGCAGTGGAAAAAAGGTGGACCGGTCATGCCAAATTGCCCTTATGTATTACAGAGAATGTGTGCTTATGGTGCTTATGGTGTTATGGTGTTATGGGCTAGAGCTGGGCTGAGCTCTAGTATTCCTGAAATAGGCTTTAAATCCACCTCAACACTGGCCAGGATAAACTGGTTAAGAGATTCATCAATGAATGAATGAATTAACGTTGATCCATGTCAGCTGACACCCTTAGCTAGATAAAAATAATAATAAATCACACACCCCTGAGTATACTCCACAGATCCACACAGACTGTTCCAGCTGATGAAAGATTGTTCATGATTTGCAGATTACTACTACAAGCCACAATGAATCCAGCCGCAACTACAGTCTGTTTCCTAGGCCCAATTCAGTGGAACATCTCTCACCTCTCCTGACACTAAAATTACCTTAGCGAGGTCTGTGAAGAACTTCCTGTATTTGGTCTTGATAATGACACTTATTTGCTATGTGGAATTTAGGCTGGAACTGAACTCTGAAAGAAGGCTGACTATCAGTGCATTAGTCTCTGTTAGTGTTCCTTCATTCTTCAGCATTAGATTGTAACAAAATCAGGCATGCTTAGTAATGTGGGGAGATGGTGTAATTGATTTACTGACCATTTTGCGATATAATTGTATATCTTACCGTCTCAATACAATTCAGATAAAGAAGAAAACCACATTAGGCAGAGGGCTTGGTTCTCTAACTACATCCATGCTCCTTTAATATTACTGTTATTCAATTGGGTTTGATTTTTCCCCACACATGCAGTTTCTAAACGGAGAAATGCAAAAACTACACCAAGATTTAACAGGCAAAGATAAAAAAAAAAAGAATAACAACAATAAAAACCAAAAAATATGAATTTAGATATAAAATTATTTGGGACGAAAGGCGGCACCGCCTCCGTCTCACAGCTCCAGCATCAATCCTAAAGTGTGCAAGTAGTTGGTGCCCTGAGATTGACTGATATTCTATCCCAGCTGTGTTCCTGCCTCACATACTGTGTTCTGTAATCCACTAGACTCTAAATCACATCTGAGCAGGATACTAAATGTGACCGAATGAATATAATCTATACACAATGGCAGAATAAAGAGAATTAGAGACGTTTTTCATTTTGGCAAAAATGAACGAATGGTGCAAATAAGTGACAAATCAAAGAGACGCAGATGAGAGCCGTGTACTATGAATAAGACCCCAGTGTGTGATAATAGTGTAAGCACACGCCCGTGGATTTCTGTAACATCTGCAGGCTGATGTCAGTCTGACGCTATTGGTTTCCTTCTCACCGCATGAGCACCAGGAGAAGCCCAGCACTGCATGCCACTACACACCTTCCTGTAGGATGTGGGTGGGCTGCACCGGTTTCACTCTGTACTGCCTGGCCGTCCAGCCCGGGCACGGATTCTCCACGATCTCCCGGTCAGACAGCCATGTCACCGTCTCGAAGTTGTCCCCGTTGGCCAGCGCATCGACCTCGGCCTCGTGCACGCCCACCTGTTGGAACTGGTGCAGACCGCCCGAGTGGTCGAAATGCACGTGCGTCCCGATGGCCAGCAGCGGGTTTTTCCGCTTGGCGTCGTCTCCCAGCAGGCCTTTGGCGCTGATGTACTCGGGCAGACTGCGCAGGCCGAGGCCGGCGTCGATCAGCACGTCCTGGTGAGACCCGGGAATCAGCCAGATATTCGCTCTGTTTCCCGAGGCATAGAAACGCTCCTGAATCCAAAACAGGCCGTTTTCGAGCGACTTGTGCGCATACCAGTCCGTCGCGGACATCACAGTGCATGTACGTTAATGACGTTACGGAACCGAGACGAATTAATCCGAGATACTGGAACCGAAACGCGTTGGACGGGCGTAGCAAGCCGTAATACCTCCTTCGCTGTAACTGGCGCTTGTTGGGAGCTGTGCTAGTGTGACGCAAACGGGAAGTGAAATGATGATTGGTTGGATATCATTTTAATCCCCGCCCACTTGAGGCGCTGAACTATAAATACCCAGGCGCGGCCGCACGAGACACTCAGGTTCGTTGTTTGATGCTCTGTGTAGAAAAGAAACAGGGTTGTTTGAACGTGAGTGTGTTTCGCATCAGCTACTGTTAAAATAATATATATATATTGCTTTTCAGGATATTATCAGGGAAGTATGGCAGGTAAAGGTAGAGGTATAGCGGCTTTTACGTTTAATATAGAGGCACTGGGTATCACCAGAGGATCCATGCCCGAGACTCAGCGTGGGCCACAACCACTGTTTCCTGTAAGTCCTAGTTTACTGTGGGTATTTTGTATTACCTGTTCTCTATTATTCCAGTATTATGATACATTATATGGGGAAAAAAGTAATAGGCCAAACCTGCAGTGACATTTTATCCAAATAAATATATGTGAGTGGAGTTGTGGAGTTGGTCCCCCTATTGCAGCTATAACAGCTTCCACTCTTTTATGGACGGTTGTCCCCAAAATCTTTGGAGTGTTTCGGTGGGAATTCGAGCCTATTCATACTTTGGAGCATTTATGAGGTCAAGCACTGATGTTGGATGAAATACCTGGCTCACAATCTCCGTTCCAGTTCATCCCAAAGGAGTTTGACGGGGTTGAGGTCAGGGCTCTGTGCGGGACAGGAACCAATTCATCAAACCATGTCTTTATAGTCCTTGCTTTTCTGTACTGGGGCAAAGTCATGTTGGAATATAAAAGGGTCTTCCCCAAACTGTTGTATGCATAGCATTGTCCACGATGTCTTGGTATGCCACAAGATTGCTGATCACCAGGGATAAAGAGCCTGATTGAAACACTGGCATTCAGGCCAATCCTGAATTAACAGTTTGGTCATATACTTTTGTCCATATATTGTATGTTTTGTTTTATATTGTATATCAATATATCTGTATTTGTGGCCACACAGTATGGTGTACCATACAGCACTACTAAACTGCATTTTATGTTTAACAGCAAGTGGAGTTTAAGCCAGTGCCTCTAAAGGCTGGTGAGGATGAAGACTACATGTTAGCTTTGAAACAAGAGATAAGGGGAAGAATGAAAAGTCTACCTTTCAACATAAAGCCATGCTCAGGCAGGAGTGGTGGGTTGTGCTCTTGCAGATTAAATCACAGTAACACAATGCACTATGGCTTTCATTAGCAGCACTTAAGACTGCTCACTGATCCACACATGGAGCACATTGGGATTGCTGGTCACACCTCTTGGGTTATTTAGTTTCCATTTTGATTTCGGACTTAAGTGAAAAGATCTTGGGCATTTCAAAACAAGTGGGGGGAAAAAAGTCATGGTGCTTGTTGTTGTTTTGTTGTTGTTGTTTTCAGATGTGGAACGGTATAAAGAAAAATATGTAAGAGACTGCCAGAAAATTGAGGATGAAGAATGGACACCAGGTAACATCACTACAAATGGGGCTTATGAGGCAATTTGTAATTACAGTTTTACCCTAAATTGTTTTTGCAGACTGGAATCGTCTTCCAAAGGAGCTAATGCCCCAGAAGAAGAAAATAAGAAAGAAAACTGGTAACTTTATAGAATTGTTGCAAAGCACATTACTGCATTTGTATGCTTTTGTTAAATGAAACAAAACATCATTCACAGATCCTAAGAAACCTAGAAAGATCTCAAGAAAAGATCAGGAGGCTTTGCTGTCTAAACTAGATGTAAGTTTGATTATTTCCAAGTCGTATTGCATTTGTTGCAAAACTATACTTTCGTAAGGAAAAATTTAAGATTCTTCAGTACTGAAGAATCTACTTTCTAAATAGGCTTTAATGGGAACCTCTCAGGGGAACCATTTCTTTCCTTTCCATTTAATCCTTTAGAGATGCACTTAGTTTCTAGATTAAATCATTTGTATTATTCAGTAGCCCAAGCGTAACATATTGTTTTCTTTTATTCATTAAGATGCTAAACTCAAACCGTAATTAATGTAGGTATAGTACCAGTAAAAAGTTAGGAGATGCACTTTAATTCCATAGTCTTTCCTGATTTTCATTCTTTCTGCATTGTAAAACAATGCTGAAGGCATCCAAAATAGGCAATAATCTTCTCTGAATAATGTGTCTGCTACTTATGCTCTCTAAAGCCTTCATAACGCCTCTAATTCGAGGTGAGGTTAATTGGTGGTTTTTGAGGCTGGTAAATCTAAATGAACATCTCCTCTGCAGCACAGGTACTGTACGTTTTGGTCATGCATTCCTGGGAAGGTCTTCATAGGTAGGAATAATTTGTACTCAACAACGAAATGCAGTTTAGCATCTACCAGAAATGAGAGCCAGTTTCATCATGGTGCATGATAGTTTTTTCAAATGCACTTGACAATGCTGTTCTTGCAAGGACTTTTCCAGAAGGGCATTCAATGTCTTAAAATAATAGTTGTTTTTAAATAAATTATACACTTCCATATTTTTAGTTTTACAATCTCTAATATTGTTCTAGAATGTAGAAAATAAAAACTAAAAGAAAAAATAATTGGGTGTTTCCTGCTACTGTACATTCCCTCTTTTTTATTTTAAAGGAACTTGAGAAGAAAGGTGACAAATTGGACAATGAGAATGAAAAAGAAGGGAAAAAAGGTGATGAGAAGGAGGAAGAAGAGGAGGAAGCTGAAGGGGAAGAATATGATGAAGAGCTTGAAGAGGTAAAATAATTGTTCGATCGTTCAATAAACTAAAACTGGGAGGAATAACTCAGATTTCAGCAATATTTAGACTGTAAATTGAGAATCATACAATGATTAGTAATTTTGTTATATAATAAATGAAAGAAGATTTAAAGAGCTGGGGGTGGGTGCCTGGAATTGTTTCTTATGGCTGTGAATATAAAAAAGCTTTATACACATAGTATATAACCTAATTTATACCAAAGGATAAGGGACATTAAAGTAATTGGCCTTTGAGGGCTATGAAATCTATAAAGTCTAAAATATTTTAGAAACATGTACTTTGAAAATGTATTTGAATTGAAAGCTTTTTTTATGCACTAATTTTGGATTTGAATGGATGGCACAAGAAGAAACCAGTGTGAACTATATGAATATACTGGCTATATAAAGTGCTAGTACAGATTACCAGAAACACAGATATCGACATTTAGCCGAGTATCAAAAGTCCAGCCATTTAGAGCAAGGCTAATTTCAGGACATATTTAGAATGATCATCCTCAAATTTACACTTGCCAAATTTGGTTTACTGCTTATTGTATTAGAAGAGCAGAAAGAGAGCAGTGCTCTTGCAGCACAGTAAACTTTGGCCTGTAACAGTCTGTGGTAAGAATGATACACATACACAGCACTGCCTGATTTTGCAACAGTTTTGTAACAGTAATGCTCTTAAACTTCATGGAAGTGCGATTTATTATAGATAAAGTGAAGTTGCAATGTTGAGTATTATTGGCTAATCATCCTTCTACATGACTCCCTATTGAAGCATACTGGTCACTTGGGTAATGATGCCTTTTTGAGAAACTAAACATCTACATTCTTTTGTCAGGAGAATGACTACATAGATACCTACTTCGAAGACGGTGATGATTACGGAGCAGGCAGCGATGACAATATGGATGAAGCCACATATTAATAATATATGATCAGAAAATACTGTAATTCAAAGGAGAAAGGGAACTTGTCATATTACTGGTGAAGCCCTTAAGTTTAAGCAATAAAACATCCTGTGCTTGTGTTCCATTACCTACAACTGCCCATTAAAGTACAACAAAGCATAGTAAAATATAATTCATTTATTTTCAACCTGCAATTACGCTCTACAGGCCGAAGGCACATACCGCTCAAATTTATCATTTAACAAAAATAGTCATGGATAAAGAAACTACAACTTGCTTACATCAGTTTGTCAAGAGTTAAAGATTTCAGCACTGTAGTTGGCAAACAGACCTTTTCAAGCGATGTTAAAAAGAAAGTAGACAAAACCTGCATCAATACTGTTTGCTATTTTTACCATTTCCTAGAATAAATTAATGTGTGTATCCCTGACAAAAGAGACATCAATTATCCCTATGGATTTCTGAATTATAAAACATTACGTGTAATACGGTTTCGTCACACATAGGGCAAAAACTGTGCAAAACTCATGACAGAAATTAATTAAAGGAATGGACAGATCGAACTAGTTCAAACTTAGTGCCAGAACAGTTCTAATGGCCCTATTAATGCCCAATTAAGTGCAGCTATGGCATGGCAGCTTGAGACTCGAGTTTCACAGAGCATGTAGTAATTTCAAATACGAATTCAATAGTTTTGAACCAGACACAACAGGCCAGGCCTAATAAAAAACAGTAATCATTTAAATCACCATATCTGCAGCTTGTTCAATAACTGAGTGTGTTTTTTTCCCCACTAAGAACAATGCATTTAAGAACTGATGAGCAATGTCTAGACCAATTAAATCAGTCAGCTGTAATATAACTAATTAATACTCTCCATCAGTTGAATCTTAACAGGAAACTAACTGTAATGTTAAAATTATAAGCCAGTTTATAATGATGGCATTAATGTGCATCCATACATTTTTCTGAGGATACACGTTTAATCTTCTCTGAAAGCTTACAAAAGTTCATTATATCTGCAAGTAGCACACATCAAACACTTGTTCACAAAATCGCTTCTTCATCCATAATTAAACAGTTCAAAAATGTTGAACATGTCCTTTTAATTTCAAACCATTAACATTACAAAACTGGTTTTGTTAAGTCCTTAGAAAAATCCTTAAACTGACTTGCTGGTCCATGTCACCCCTATTTACGTTTGTTGCTCCTGTATCCGAACAGATGCTGGATGTTCAGCAGCTGGATGTATGGGGGACTCTTGATGAACAGCCTTATCTTCTAAAATAGCACCACCATAGTTTGAGACTGTAGGCTCAGGCCTGATGGATTCTGTGGTAGTGTGGTGACTAACATCTGCTTTCATTAGCACCTCGTAGTACAGCAGGTAGAACACCGGTGTGACGATGCCCACCACAAGCATAATGGCTACCGCAGTCCACCACCTCATACCCCAGTCTGCTCCATAGTATGGGTCCTTCCTCACAGCAGACCTGCGCTCTGCCTCCCCCTGAATGGGTGGCTGGGAGTTCAGTGAGGACACCACCTCGCTCAGACTGCTTCTGGATGGGCTGGAGTATTTGACCAGAAGCTCAATGTCCTTGTCCTTTTCCTGCAGGAAGCACTCCACACTGTCAGTGGAGGAGGAAGAAGAGGGAGAGGAGTCAGCAGAACCTGTGCTCGGGGGGTTCTCCAGGACTCTGCGAACACCGCTGGGCGAGCTTGTTTTCTGGGGAGCCGTGCTGTGTGTTTCTGTGAACAAGCTAAATTTCTTCACAGGGATTTTGATGGACCTTAAGGCGAAGAAGTCCTGCTCTGTCAGAAGATTGTTGGCTCTCTTTAGATCAGCGACCTGGGGCAATTCATCAAACCATGTTACTTACAGTTACCACCAGGGATGCATTACAAAACCGCTCTACGCAGTACTCTTCGATACAGATACTGATGTTTTTCTTAATATTAAGAAGGTTTTTGATTTCAACATCTTAATTAGCTCTTGTTTAAGCTGATGGCTTATGAGCATAAGCACAGTTTTTTGTTGTTTTTACACTTAAATGCTAAGATTTTACCCATAAACATTATTTTTAAATGACTGATCTGAGCTTGCAGAGCTGTAACAGTGTGTGTCTACTAATAATAAGTGAAAGGTGCTATGAATTGAACATTGACTCTAGGGCAAAGTGTAGTACCAAGTGGCAAGTAGGTCACATCTTCATGCCAAGGGTGCGTCTAGGTGCTCGCACTTCACCGCTCTGGACATGCAAATGCCTTTGCATGCACAGAATAGGCACTCCTTTTAATGGCCATGCTTGCTGCTACTTCTCTGTGTGCTCAGACGGTCTGCTCTCAAACTATTTATATTACACTCTGTTTACATTATTAGTGTTATCTATTCATTCCAGCCTACATCTGATGTACACCACACATTATAACAAGAAACTTGAGTACAAATACAAGTAAACAACAACAGTATAAAACTAATACCAGTATAGTGGTGAATGAATCTCATAGTTATCGCATCAGTATGCAAGGTCTGTATAAAGTTATCTACTCATGTTACACAGGGGGGAAAAAAACAATGGTGTTGACTTACAGTGCAGAAATACTGAAGTGAAATGCTAATCAAAGTGTCTCCCTCCTTAATATCCCTCATAACGTATACAATGTCGTCCTTTCGCTCTCTGGAGGTACTGCGTCGGAGCCTCTCCCTGCCTCTGGAGCGGAGCTCGTAGCTCTCGGCGTCCTCCTCAGAGCACTCTGTCTCCGAATTATTCCCGAAGATATAAGTGTGACCCCCAGTTGCAGGCTGCATTGCCGTTGCTGACTGGAAGCCATTATATTGGTTTCTTCCAGTCATTTTCTCCCTGTTTGCAAAAGCACACAATGGATAAATGCACACAATATAGTATAGCTCACACAAACACAACAGATGAATATTATACTCTTAAGACAATAGTCAAATCAGGTAATATACTAAGATTTACTTTTGAATACGCTGTTGAATTCTGGAATCTGATTGGTCAGAATGTTTTTTCCCCCCTACAACAGCTTCTCTGACAGTAGCGCAAGATGTAATTCCAACCATAGGTATATATTAATGTGCCCGTTCTTGTGTTTTACTATTTCTTTGTAACATACCAAACTACTTTTGGTGTTTTATTAACCACAAGAACAACAGAAACAATAGAAAATTACTTTTTGAATTACTATTATGATAACAGTAACTAGCTTGTTTCACACAAAAGTATCTGCAACAATAAACCCAACTATAATCGGATTAATGTATTAATGTTTCCCCTGTAGTAGTACAGGCATGTGCTTGCAATAGTTGTACTGAGGGTTTGATGCGTTTAATTGGGGTCAGTTGGAATGGCCTGTTGTTTGGTCCATGACCCCTCCTCTGGTCAGTTTTTAAATGCATGATGAAACATTAAATAATAATAATAATAAAAAATATAGTTGTAAGCAACGATGAGCGGCCCAAGCACCCTGCGCCATCATTTTAAAAACAAAACAAATTAACCTGCAGTTTACCTTTAAAAAGAATCGCAACAGAGCAGTGTTTTCGTTAGAAAGAGTGTGTTTGTGTGTGAAGGCGAGAGGAGGAAGGGTGTGTGTATGAAGGGGCACGGTGTTCAATGACGCGCGCACAGAAAGTGCAGACTGACACAGACAGAGAGAAAATTTATCTTTAACCTCTCTAATGACACTTGCTTTTGCTTTACACGTGCATATACTGTGTTATAATAAACAGTACACATGCATACAAACACAAAATAAAATGTTTTTATTTTGCGCACACACGTGGCCACATTGATTACCCCAGTGAAAGACACGCACCAAGACCGAGCAGGGAAGGCGATTACCCACAATTCCGCAGCGCAAGAGAGAGAAAAACCACTGGCTCAGTTGGCTCTGTGTTAAATCAAGAAGACCATGCATGCTACATGATACTCGGTATTCGTAAACCAAGACTTGCTCGTTTTTCCAAGTCAAAATGTATTTAAAATTTTTGCTTGTCTTGTACAACACTCAAACTGCATTACTGGCAATCCGAGGTTCCACTGTAACTTACTTCCTTTTGAGTTGAGCCCATGACATGCAATACGAAAGCTCTAAGCGTGTACCGGGTTTGTGTTTTTGAGCATGTTAAGACCCCCAAAAAGGTGGGAAAAAATAATCCTTAGAAAAACAAGAGGGTCCTGCACACCCTATAGTGCTTGGGCCCTAAAAATCTACAGTGTATTTTAGTGTGTACACTGCAGTTTGCACACTAATCAATTAGTGTATACTCCAAGTCTTTTCAAAATCTTTTACGATTGTAAAAGTTATGTAGTGTATTCCAAACTTTACTTGATAAAAATAAAACCTGATAAAAATAAAACTCATATCAGTTCAGAATTTTGCATTTCATCCATTGAGCAACTTTTGGATGCTCTCAGTCTCCCGTCTTCCTGAGATACATGTTCTTATTCTAGTTGCTTAGCCTAAACCGCCCCTACTTCTTCACATTTTCTATAACCGGTTTTAAACACAGATATAAAGTCAACATGGACAGAGATTTTGTTAACCCGTCATAGAGTATTTAATAATCTACCAAATAACAAGGAGTGGAAAGGTTGTTGTTCTACGTCTTATATTCTTTTTGTCCTCTCTGTCTATCTCTCTCTCTTCTCTGTGTGTGCACAGCAGTCTTAAACTTTATAACTAAATGTGAACAAACTCTAAAACAAAAAATAACTAAATAAAAACATAATCACGTACCACCTTCTTCAAACCTGGCGACTAAGTGTCTCATGCCAAATTTCTGATTCTTCTTTTCACACTGTTTTTCAGCTGTATGCTTCAGTTACCTTGTTACCAAACACCCACATGTTTTAGCCAGTAAAACAGAAAATGCTGACCTTTGCACCGTTTCCATCAGGTTTATTCCAGATCTGTGGGTTTTACGTGTTGTGTGATGTTTCAGCTATCAGTTTACAACTCTGAACTTGTAAAATAATTTGAAGACATTAAAACCTCACTCAGTATGTACTTTTTAAGAAGTGAAGTACTTTACTTCTAAAAGTAATCTCTTTACCTCATTCTTTAGCAAGACTGGCTTCATCAGTTCCTGTCTCTGGCTACTACATCACCGTAGAAAGCTCTGAACAAAGGATGGTGGATACTAACTCTTGACTTTTGTCATCATTTGAAATTGTTTACTTTTAGATTTCATTTGTTTGTGTGTTTAATTCCGGTGACTTGCAAGACAAATGCAAGCATATATTTATCTTTAAAGAGCTGAAAGTAATGCAGGACTGTTTTATTTACAAAATGTCCAAAAACAAACTGCATAAAAGTTTGGAAAAACACAAAAATAAGGAAGTAAGTAAAACGGCTGGCTAAAGTGAAAGCGCCACAGAAAATCCAACTTATCAAGGAATACACAATGAGGGAATCTGATACGTCTCACACACTATAGCAATTGGTTATATTAACATTACATTTGGGGCTAAATGACAAGTCCTGCTTTTCTTTTTTTTTATCTGAAGTTAGTTACATCAATTCATTCCTGTCATGATATTCTGATGAGCCACATTCCTAGTATCAGAGCTCTGTTGTTACCCATAACATAAAAGGACAAATAGTGTTTCGACATCTCCATTTCTAAATATGTTATAAACGCCTACTACTGACGTATAGTCGTACAAAGAAATACTTATCATCTCAAAATAGATCTTTACCTCATTCCTTCATATATATCTGTTTAACTCTGCCAGATTGTTTGGTCAATGATTTTCAGCACAGTCAGTCAGTCAGCATGTCGGTCTGGTTATACATTGTAGAAAGAAAAAAAGTAGTGTTACAGAAGATGATTAATATGACGTTTTATCTTATTGGCGATATTAACAAAGGCGCGCGCACAGTTCAACAAGATTCAACTCGATCGTGAATGCTAACCAAACTAGCCAAACAAATGATCAATTTCCCATTAATGTGATTTACACACACTCCCAGCACTTTGGTTCTAACGGCACTCACTACTTACGTGATCCAGGGATACTTTCACTACACAGCCACATATCCGTAGCCAGCTAGCAGTGTTAGCTTGAGATAATTTAGCTTAATTTTCTTGCCACCAATGAGCAAGATAGTCGTGTCGACTATATAAACCCCAATATATATATTTTATATAAAAAAGCTGCCATGAAATAAACAAACAATAGGTACCTCGTACAGCCAGATAAATTCACCTGGTTCAGCTAAGCCATTCTCCACGCTAGTCAAAAAAAAAAGCCGAGTGTCCCGTTTGTTTAGCTAAAAAGCTATCTACGCCACGTCGGCACAATCCCTGCGTCATGACGTATAGAGCAGTGGGCGGGGCCGAGAAGGTGAAGCGCAGAGAACAAGCTGCGTGTTTTCAGTTAAAGTATGTGTGAAGGTGTTACTGCAGAACTACACACCTCATGAATAATTATACAGGATACACATACTGTTCAGCTTTGGAAAGCGTTTCAAAGCATTTCTTGGCAGTGCCGTAGTCAGGAAATGTGTGTATGGAAATACTATAAATACAATTACAATTACTGCTTGGGTGGATATCAGACAGTAGTAGGAGTGATGATGTCACGCATTTGCCATTTAATACAGTAGAATATTCAAAAACATGGCCCACCGTTGTCATCAAATTGTTTACTAATCCGTCCAGTAATTAATTAATGCTCTGAAGATGTATAGCTGATTAGGTTTCAAGCAAAGATAGGGGAAAATTATGATTCCTACTGGTCGATCCTGTTTCTTACAATGGCAGCTGGTAGCTAACAAAATGTATTCAATAATAACAATAATAACAATCCTTATTGTGATCCTATGAATAAAAATGCTAAATTCTTACAAATATCCTGTTAAAATACGATATTGTTAAAATTAATTACTTCCCAGCTGAAAATCCTCCCCAAGTACGCGTACGTTTATTCAGTTGTAAAACCCTAGGGGGCGGTATTGGCACGCGCTACCTTATACACACGGCTTCTCTGGAGCTTAGCTTACAGTAGATATAGGCTAATATCATATAACACTATTGATCCCAGGGGAAACATCAAAGACTTTTTTTTTTTTTAAAAAAGGGCACGACTGCATGTGAGAATTAAAGAAATAATAAAAATAAAGGTTGAAATAAGAGAAAGTAAAATAAAAATTGAAAATGTTGAAAATTCAAAAAAATATATTTTTTTATATTAATCAATATTAATCAGGATGAATTCATACCATGCACAATTTATATGTTGTGAAGTTAAAGAATACAGATATTCTTTTCACGGCCATGCATAGACAGGACCTACTGTGTCCAGCTAATATTAATAAACTTCTATTCATTCATTCATTCATTCATTCAGGCAGTCAGTCAGTAATCACTGGGTTCCAGGCATGGTCTTACAGCATCATGATCCTGTCTGGGAATGACAGCACTCTAGATGTAAATCCACACTGGTCAGGATGCAAGCTCGTTGCAGTTTCAGAACCATATTTACTGCTCATAGTTACCGCAACTACATTGACATCTAGAATCACAGGCTCCCAACCCTTTTCATTTTTTTCAGCACACCTAATTCTACTAATCTGCTAATTAACGGCCAATACTGAGTTGATCTGGGTGTGTTAGAGTAGGGAAAAAGTTGAAATGTCCACAAACAAGAAATTGGTGCCTGTGATTAAATGATCAACTTTCTGACAAGTTGCCTTGGGAGTGAAGGAGAAACCAGAGAACACAGAGAACATCCACACGCTGAGAGTATAACCTAAGACCAGATTTTATGACTAGATTTTATGCCAATAATTAACACTATTACTTCTATTACTACTACTACTACTACTACTATTATTATTATTGTTATTATTACTATCATTCACTCACTCATTGTCTATACCACTTTCTCTTATATACAGGGTCTGAGGTGGCCTAGAACCAATCTCATAAGGTAGGGTACACCCTGGGACAGGGAGCCAATCCATCACAGGGCACACACAATACGGGCAGTTTTGGAATGCCAATTATGCTAATCTGCATGTCTTTGAATTGTGGGAGGAAGCTAGAGTACCCAGGGGAAACCCAGGGCAGGAATTGAACCCGGACCCTGGAGATGCAAAGCAACAGTGCTAACCACTAAGCAACCATGCCGTCTTATTATCATTATTATTACTCAAATATGAATATTATTCAAATCTTAATATTATTAGGGTTAAGGTTGTTTAAGTCATTGGACTAGCGTTCAGCACCACCAAGTAGTCACTGTTGGGCCCTTGAGCAAGGTGCTTAACCATCAACTGCTCAAATGTATAATGAGATTTAAAAATTTAAAAAAAGTCTCTCTGGATAAGGGCGTCTGCCAAATGCCGTTAATTATTATTATTATTATTATTATTATTATTATTATTATTATTATTATTATTATTATGTTATTATTATTATTATTATTATTATTATTATTATTATTTAGGGCTAACATCATCCATAAAATGAATTAAAAACAAATAATTCATTCAAACAATTATCAGTAACATCGTTGCTGCATATTGAATGTAAACCTTCGCGCACGCACACACACACACACACACACTATGCGCTCAAATAATGGGTCGGGAAAGTTTTGAGCTAAAAATTTCCCGTTTCGGGAGCGGTGCACCACAATTGACGGTCTCTTCCCGGACAGCAGGCTGTGTGGGACGCGTCGCTGGGTGGCGCTGTTTGAAGCTGTTTGCTGATAATGCGCTTAGCACGTCTCGGTGTGTGAGCAGACGGCGGTGCTGAAGTGCGCTCCGAGTTCAGTCCAGGAAAGCGGCATGGCAGCACGGCTCGCACCGAGCACCCGAGCGCGCACTTACTCTCAGAAATTTACACACAACATCGAGTGAAAAGCCACCGACACGCATCCTTACTACTCTGTGTCTTATTTGGACTGTATGAAACTTGGCGCGCGCTTTTTTTTCTTTCTTTTTCTTTTGGCCATTTGGCTGGAGCGCAGTGAGGACGCGTGGAGGCTCCGTTAGCTTTACGCGGTGACGGACACGCGCTGCTTGTGGTGTGAAACCCCCCATGTACGCGTAACTGCCCCGGATCCTCTGCTCTTCCACCCGGATCGTTAGCGCAAGGTGTTAGGTGAGTCGCAGTTTTTTATGCTTTTATGAAATACCTGGATGCTGAACAGGTGTTTGAAACGGAGCGCACTGTGTTTCACTAAGCCATGTGCAACACGTAGTAAATCCGGAGCTCTGCCTCTGCATCCTGAACACACACACACACACACACACACACACACCAGCCTGGGTGCATAATTCTAATCTAATGCTCTCAGCGCCAGGAAGCTTCAATTCAGTCTACATAATGCGCTTATAAACAATAACAGCTGCACGTGTTTGATCCGTGTGTATATTATCCATCTTTCTTTCCCCCCCCTTTCTGTTCTTTCAAGCAGCCTATTAAATGATCCCACTGAATGCATTTTTCTACCTCGACTGATTCTGTTATATCAGTATAACTTTGCTGAAAGGAATACCCATACCGTGACGCGTGAACCCGAGTAAAATAAAAATATTGGTGATGGAAGGCCATCTGATTGGCGTTTCCATGGTTACGCGGCGGCGCCCTTGCGGGGACGGTGCGCTTCGCTTTGTGCGTCTCTCCCCCGCGCGCCCATTCAACTGAAACAACGGGGAACCTCCTTTAAAAAGCACTCGATTGTCAAACCATAAACCGTGTATGTAATCTTAAGGCGTTCTGATTCACCCGCATGGAAGAGTTTTAATAAATCCACCGAGGGACTTTATGAACGCGCACCTGATTGCGCACAGGAATTGCGATGGCTTCTCTTTGTCCCGTTTCCTCCATTTTACACTGATTTACTCATTGGTGTAATCCTAATAGCTGCTCGAGTCGAGGTCAAAGGTCAGCATGAATACTTATCACCGGTGACATTTATCAGGCTGCTTATTTATGACTAGCCTACTTTTTTCAGCGTTTGACAAAAATGTCTGTGTTTGCCGCTTCTAAAAACACAGTTTTTTTGAGCCTTGGTTGTTCATATTGTGCACCAATCATATTTTTTGTTTGCACATTTTCTGTCACAAAAACTTAACTAATTCCCCTGTCTATACTCTGACCTCTAATCAGAACCTGTTCCACTTTGATTACTGTTTCTGTAGACGTTGTTAGTCCCTATGAACTTCTCCTGTGGTCATATGTTAAGTCAAATTTATAATATGCTCATGCTGAGCATCCTTTCAGCACAGTGGCTTAGTGGTTAGCACCATCGTCTTGCACCTCCAGTTTCGAGGGTTCGATGCCCGCCTCTGGTCTGCGTGCATGGAGTGTGCATGTTCTCCCCGTGCTTGGTGGGTTTTCTCCCACAGTCCAACAACATGCAGATTAGGATAATTGACATTCCTAATTTTCCGTAGTGTGTATGTGTGTGCCCTGTCTCTTGCCCTAAGAATCCTGGGATAGACTCCAGGCCCCTGTGACCCTGTATAGGATAAGCGGTATACAATGAATGACTTATAATCCCATTATCAAGAGTTCATGCAAAAGACACAGCTTTTTGGATTTTGGTTCATGCAACATTTCTTCCTCCCTTCATTTAAGGATATTTTTACTTTGCATTTGTTTTTTGTTTTCAGTAAGGATCTATATGTACACCAGATTCCTGTAAAGCTGCTTAACATTTTATATGACAATTTATTGAATTGATTCTTTGCTAATTGAATGACTCAAATCATGTGTCAATATGTTGAAGCTATTGAGACATACTCCATACAGGTATGCCTAACATACAATTACTGTTATAGTTATCTGTGGTATGTATCTGTGTTAGTGGTATATCTGTGGTAAACCAATTCTTATTTAGGTAAAATCACACCACAGGGAGTGCTGTTGTGCTGGATATCAGAACGGCCATAATGCAAGTGTGCAGCCCGAGTGGCAAAGGTATCAAAGATGTGTTGATATTCAGTACAGCGGCACAACTTCGCGGGTGAAATAATTTTTATACAACAGTCCCAGAAACACCCTTTATTATCGACAGGTTATAAAATTGTTTGTTATTTAACAAGTTATTTTGCTGTATACTGTATCCTTCCGTGACTGGGGTGAAAATAACACTATTGAAATTAGTTTTAAATTCTTACCAGTATTACGTAGCCATAAGGGAAAGCGAATAAACCATGGAGGTGATGGACAGTCCTGTAAATCCTGTAGAGTGTTTGTCTTTATATTTCCACTTATTCTGTTTCAGAAGATCAGCTCCAATAACTTCCAGGGTTCTGGGGTGGAATCCCAAATAACGATAAATGGATAGCTAGTCTGCCATGTCGGAGGTACAATCCCATAGAAGCAATTAATAAGATGATTAGATAAGATGATATAAGTTTATTAGATGTTTTTTTTCCTGCCGAAAGTGCTTCTGTGCCTGGTTTTGAATGTTAGTTTTGGCCGGCAGCTGCTTTCCCCTTTTTCCAGTACTGTGGACCATGCTGTCTGTAGACTGAGCACATGCTTTCCCCCATGCTGGCAACCAACAGTTAGTGTAATTGCTAGAACACCTGTGATGTGGAGTGATACATGTAGTTAAACATCTCCGAGGTGTCGTAACCACTCGTGGAATGCCTCTGGCCCAATCAGATTACTCGGTCGGAACTAACTGTTATATAATAAACCATAATGTGCCTTGAAGGAAAATGTATGTTCATATGTGTTTGGGGTGAAATTGCAAACAGATTGTGGCTTATTCCGTTAGTTTACATTCTTTGATGGTGTAACCCCCGACTCTACAGTTTTATCTTGTCTCAGGTGTAAGTTACTTAAAAATAATTCTTCTCTTTTGTAAATTCCCCATGATCAGTATTATTCTTCCAAAATCTAGAACAGCTGTTTTAAAAATTAAGGAGGAGGCGTTGACCAGTTAATTAGCTTCTAACAGTTGATTAGCTTCACAGCTCCATCATATGAGCTCAACCAAATTGCTTTATTTTAACCAAATTAAATGTATTAGCAATAAAATGATGCAAGCTTGTTATCTACTTTTGTCACTGAATAAAATCATGTGCTTCTAATATACAGTATGGTGTGTATATATATATATATATATATATATATTCTGTGGTAAATAACTGCACACTATTTCTCGAGTCATTGAGTTACACTTTTGTGCTGCAGCCAAAGTGTGGCATGCCATAAACAGCACTCCCATTGACGAGGCGCTAAGACTCTGATTGATGTTTGCGGGACATAAACAGACCACACAAGGGCCACACATGATGGAAGAGCGGCAGGTGTACTTAAACAAAAGAAAGCGTCGTCCACACAGCACAGTAGCGCAAGCTAAGCTACTGGCTCCTCTAAGCTAGCTGTGAAGCAGACGGTTTTGGAAGTCTTATGAACATCCGATTTTAAGAACAAGGACAAAATAATTTTTTTTTAATGACTTACATATTCATCAAGCTCACTTTCAGTCTCACCACCACCTCCATTACCCTTTCAACTACATGTTTGTTTTTTACGCTAGTTTTGCTAATCCATACGTTTGAGTTGTTTCTGGAGAAAACTTCAAAGTGAGGCAAGATGCAACATCTGTTACATTTAGAAATAGGAAGTCCATTTTTCTAAACATATGAGAAAAATCCCTACAGATATTTTAATTAACATTTTTGCATTTGGCATTTATAGCCAAATCATTTAATAATGTATTGTCATAGTATAGCAGTCATAGTAGTCTCATAATCACAATTTATTAACTTTTTTTCTCCACATTATTCAAACTCAAGATTGTCAATCTCTGATGTAATGAGTATGCATGGATGAATAAATGATGCAAAACCTCACATGACTCAAAAACATAATTTTTTTTTTTTTTTTAAAGAACCGAACTTCCAACTTGGCATAATTTCCAGTCTGGTTGAGATTTCCACACCTTCTGAACCGACATAGCAGGGTTCCAATCTGGATTCTCCTTTCCCACCAGATTGGGGCCTCCGCTAAAACAAAGTGGCCACGCAAGGCACTGAGCTCTGGGGAGAGGATGAATTCAGATGGTGAAAATACTCCACAAAGACTGCGCACCCAGGGCAGAATGGCAACACAGTGGGAATATGCTATTGAGCTTTACTTTGCATCTTGGTATTGAACACGCAAATAAGATTTCGTGTGAAATAGCCTAGATATGCTTGCGACTTCTTTCGTGTGGAATTTAATTGCACAGTCATAAACATGTACAAAAAATATACAACACCATCTGTTGACTTTTGGAATGAGCTAAAAGATTTTACGTGTTACAGTGAAGGTGTGAGATTGCACTCATTAACTAGATTTTAATTGTACACTCATTAGCATGTATTAAAAACGTACCGCGCCATCTGTTTAATTTTGAGGTGAATTTTTTCAATGTAGATTTTTTTAATGATATCAGGGAGGGTATTTTCCATTTCAATTTCAAATTAGCACATATTTTCTTCCCCCGGGCCGATTGTGATAAAACAAAGGCTGTATGTTACCTTCAGGTAGGCCAAATACAGTTGTGAAAACCCCATTAAAATTAGTTTAGTAGTTTTTACATGATGTGCGCACAAACAAACCGACAGACAGAAATTCCATCTTGATGTGTTCTATTACTCATCATACATCCACTCAAATAATTTATTCTCAAATATATTATATATGCCAACTTAGTTTTATTATACAGTATGTATAGATGATGAATGTGTCATGCTTGAATCCTGAAAATTTGCTGGTCGTTTTGTACCTGTGATTTTCTAGCTATCATAGCACAGCGATTTTTATTTGCTTAAGCCAGCACACTTTTAATATTTATTTTTACATGTTAGAAATGGCTTTAATGGGTTAGAATATGTCTCATTCTGAAACAGTTATGTGAAGATAAAAGAACTGAGAAAATATTGTACATATACTGTACAATACTGTGCAAAAATCAGGCACTGGCAAATAAATGCTGTAGAGCAAGGATGCTTATGAAAAATAAAAAATGAAAAATGAAAAATGAATAAAATAAAGGCCAGAATACAGTAATTAATGAAACAAAGTCATTATTCAGTGTGATGACGCTTACACTGCTTACGCTCAGGTACAATTTGTGCAGGTTTATAAAGAAAAAAGTTTTACTGAGCACCACCTACAGTTATTCTGAGGACTTTGATCGTTGCACCTGAATCCTTTTTGCCTACAAAATACAGCAGCTTTCATTTTTTCTTTTTTTTTCTTTTTTCTTTTGGTCTAAAAAGTGGTTGCTTATATAATGTGCTGATTTCTGGATTACTGATGCTTGAAAGTCAGAAATGATTTTATATCTCAATAATAAATTCATAAAGTAAAAAAAAAGTAAAAGATGTTTGCATTGCCTTTTTTTACATTATAAAATTGCAGAATAAAAATTGTTAAACAAAAATTCAATATTAAATGAAGACATATTTCCCAATCTAACAGAAATATTTGTGAAGGGCCAATGTATTTTATACAAATTAGGTTTCATATACAGTACAATCCTCACAGAAACCCTAATCATTAATCTATGTCTAAACCTTTTACATGTGTTTAGAGTTCATTTGAAAAAGTTTAGAATGAGTCAGAAAATGCCAAAAACAATTAACACAGTTAATTAAAACAGTTAACTGCATTCATTTATTAAGATTATGAGAATGTTTTAAGCTACAACTTGGTAAAAATTAGAAATATAGCATACTATAAACAATAAAAATTATTAAATTCAAGGCAAGCTTCTGCTCCACAATCACCAATAGCTTATTAAACAATATTTAGCTTATTATGTGATTCCATATTAGTCATTTTTTATCTACCTTGGGGTTAGTTAATTAGGTTTAATGCGTTTAACATTTAAATGAGTATACATGTAAAAAATTTATATATGTTTACAAATCTATATAGATATGATTAATGAAAGTGTAAACAAAATGAACCAAAAAATAGACAATTTGTTGCGCGCACACACACACACACACACACACACACACACACACACACACACACACACACACACACACACACCAAAATGTGACCTGGGCAGCCAGGATTTAGTCACAGGAAATACACAGGACATAAGATACTTTCCCTTTGCCTTTTATACTTCTGTTGTATTTCCCTGCATAAATTCTTGTTTTTCTTAATATTTCCAGTTCATGCACAAATTTACATTTTTTAGGTATTTATACAAAATGACTTACAACTGAGACCGAATATAACTGAGCAGTAACCTCAGTGATCTACCAGTGACAGCTTGGTGGTGCTGGGATTTAATTTCACAACCTGGTTGTGGCCCCAAAACCAGCATTGAGCTCCTTATATATAAATTAAGATAGATATATAAATTTAAGGGAAAAAACTTCATTCTGGTGTTACCTTATCCATTTCCCTTTCAAAACCAAAGATTATATCATCATAACAACAAATTTTCAACATAACATATATACTGTATGGAAATGCAGGCCTTGGGCAGCACAGTTACGGTCAGGAGGTATTGCTGCCTCATAGCTCCAGGGTCTCTGATTTGATCGTAAGATCTGTTTACAGTCAGTTCAGAGCTTTTGTGTATATTTTAGGCTTAGTCTGCATTTGTTGTCCCTGGGTTATTCCTCCCCCAAAAACATGCCAGAGAACAAATGTGAATGAGCATGTACAGTAAAGAAGCATGGTAATGTGTGTATACATAGTGCAGTGTCCCATCCGGTGTATTAGCCTCCAAAACCACTATGACCCTGAGGAATAAGAAGAAGAAATAGCGGAAGTCTAATTTTTATCTTAATGAACGTACTTCTGCTTGTTTTTTTGTTTTTTTTCTTGTTTCTTTTTTTTCACTCTTCTCCACCATATTCTATCGCAAACCTCAGAATTGAAATAATTTAGCTGGAGGAGGGTTTTGTGCGAAAAAGGTAAGATCTGTATTGAAGGGTAGAAACGGTAGTGATTTAGAAGTTTGCAAGTATCAGGGATTAGCAGACCACAACGCTGAAACTGTTATGAATCCATAGAAATCCAATAAAAAGTGGTTGGATTCTTTCTTTCCCTGGCTTTGTCTCTTTTTCTTGCCATAGTATCCACCGCCACTCTTTCTCCATCCTTTCTCTATGCCTCTTTCTTCTTCCCACCACGAGAAAGATTCCTCCCCATTGTGTTTCGTCATGGTGAAAGAATTTCTGAAGTGGAAGGATTTAAACTGAGTCCGGGATCATGCAAAGACCTGCGCTGACCAGTGAGTGCTGAATTCAGGGCCGCTGACTCCTCTGACAGCACATGGTAACACAATGGATGACCAGCTTTATTGGAAGAGACGGTCATTCCTGGTGAGTCAGACTAAGTGACAAAACAGGTAACGCCATTTCGCGGCAATAAATGAGTGTTGACTTCAGTCATCAAGGAAGTTATCGCTGATTTCACATCAGCTCAGAGGGTTTGGTTTACACAGGCGCTTTTTCCCATCCTCAATCCAGCCATCTGTCCGAGCGCTGGCAGACTCACCAGATTGAAGAGACCACGGCAGGAATTTCCCACACCTCTTCTCTGCTGAAGGGGTCTTGGAGGGGAGATGGAGGGAGAGAAAGAGACCTAACTGTCTGAATGGGGGTTTGATTCGAGCTAGGAGGAGTTCTCGTGTGGAAAAAAAGGGGCGTTGGAGTGGAAAAAAAAAGAGAAAAAGAAAAAAGAAAAACAATGTTGCAAGAAAAGAAAGAACACAACAGTGAGATTCATGGTTTTAAAAAAGGAAGGAAAAAAGTCTGCACGTTTTTGTGTGTTGGTCAGTGAATCGGGTGCTCCCTTCTACTCCGCTGATTCTCTCTGTCTCTCTCACCAGACGCTCACACACACATACTCCACACCCATCGCTTCTGTGTGCGCTGCTACAAAGAAAGGCAATTAGCATTTCAGCCAGGCTCAACTGGCTATGTCTGATGAAGTAATAAGCTTTATAATTTGTTTTTTTTTTTCTTTCCTTCCCTCATGCAGGCTGCCATTTGTGAAGCAGGCCCTCGTTTAATCCTATAAAAGTAGTTCTCTCTTCCCTTCCAGGCATTGTTTGTCACAATAGCTAATCAGTCATGGAGCTCTGCGGCTCCCGGAGCATTCGCAATGTGAAATTCAATGGGATCCTTTCTTGCGTTCGCAGCTCACAAATTGAGAGCAAAGAAAAGTCATTGTGTTTTTGGGCACAAGAATAGGAGATGCCTTCGGAACAAACTGAATTGGGCAGAGAGCAAACCGGAGACAATTCCTTCAAAATGTTCACTCTTTCACCAGCGAATACTTGATTGGCATTTAGTCCAAACAAAGGAGAGGTGAAATACTTGGATTAAAAAGTACCATATGACGATATATGACAGAGTTACTCATGCATTTTCTAAAAAAAGATTTTTGTTCTCTTTCCTCCCTCTTTATGCCCCTCAAACAGAGCGACATCTGCTCCCACTCAAACCTCTCAGCACTCCCCAGATTCAAACGTACACAAACACGCACAAATGCACTGACACTTTTTTTTTTTTTTTTCACTAGCGCTCTAATTCTAGGTTTTCTATACGATCCTAAAATAAGAAAGTTTTGGGCAGGGTTCTGCCAAATTAGTGTCTATCTGGTGAAAACTGAGGGGTTTTAAAAATCCTCCACTGATTTAATGATGTATGTTTAAGCCGTAGTCCTTTATTAAATTTCTTAATTTCCCCAAACCGCAAGATGCCCAGGACAGCAGCTTACCTAAAAATATTTTAAGGGAAGCATGAATGGCAATTATTGGCTTCCATATAGATCAGCTATGAGGTTTGCCAGAGCCCCCCAAAAGAGGCTGGTTACTGAGGCAACAGAGCGTGTCACGAAAAAAGCGAGAGCGTCTTATTTTTGTTACATATCCAACAGTTAGTGCACAAATGTTTCGGTGGTGTGGTTTCCATCATGCAAATTTCAAATAAGAGTGTGGGGAAAAAATGTGGATGGAAATAAGAGAATGAAAAAGGCCAAGATCTCATATACTGTACTGGTGATTTGGCTTCAGGGAATTGAGTGTTCAGGCAGCAGAGGTGTCCGTTATGGTAGGTATAGTTGTAGAATCATGGCAAAGCCAAATCACTGAATTAAATACAAATCACTTGAAAAAAAAAAAAAAGATTCTTCCATTAGTTATTACTTTAATTGTACCATTATTTGGGTGATTTTTTTTTTACCAGTGAATTCACTGTGAAGGCTCTGTTTTCTGAGCCAATAAAAAAATTAAGATGATGCTGTGGTATTATTGGTCAGTAAATATTGCAAGAGCTGCTTGTTATTAAATAGTGGTCGGAGCAGAATTTAGCCTTGCTGTGTCGTTTTTAATGTTGTTTGGCATACTCTTGGTGAAAAACAGGAGAAAAAAGTCCACCAATATAACGCTGGAGTTTTTGTGGTATGAATGTTTTTTATCTTCCTCTCTCTCTCATTGCCTGTGAGAATATTCATGGTTAGTAGTGTTGGCATCACTGAAGCACAATGACTCATATTGTCTTTTGCACATCTTTCTGAAATTTCCTAATAATCTAAGCAACATTCGGATGTATAAGGCTTTCCCAGTGAGAAGTACATTAGTTGCGCTCTCAGGGATTGATGGCACTTTGCATTGTTGGATGCATTGTTGCATGCTCCAAATGGTGCTTTGTAGTGTAAAGGTTTGCCAGTTCATTCATTCACTCACTCATCATCTATACCGCTTCATCCAAACTACAGGGTTGCAGAGGACCTGGAGCCTATCCAAGGAGACATAGGGCATGGAGGCAGGGTACATGCTGGACAGAGTGCCAATCCATTGCAGGGCACACACATACACACACTGTGGGCAACTAAGCCTTCACAGCCAGTGAACGCCACTTATCCTAATCTGCATGTCTTTGGACTATAGGAGGAAACAGGGGCACCCGGAGGAAACCAAGCACGGTGAGAACATGCAAACTCTATGCACACCGACCCGAGGAGGGAATCGAACCCGGATTCTGGAGGTGCTAATCCTTTAGCCACCATGCAGCCTTGGGAATTTAAAAGCTCAGTGATAATCAAAGGTAGATTAAGATGTCCTAATCTGCTCCAGTTGTTCACTCACTCACTCACTCACTCACTCACTCATCGTCTATACCGCTATATCCTGTATTCAGGGTCACAGGGGCCTGGACCCTATCCTAGGAGACTTAGGGCACAAGACGGGGTACACCCTGGACAGGGTGCCAATCCATCGCAGGACACACATACACATACACACACTCACACACTACAGCCAATTTGGGAATACCAATTAACCTAACCTACATGTCTTTGGACTGTGGGAGGAAACCAGAGTACCCGGAGGAAACCCACCAAGCACAGGGAGAACATGTAAACTCCATGCACACAGAGAAGGGAATTGAACCTGGCCGGGCATCGAACTCGGACCCTGGAGGTGCAAGGCGACAGTGCTAACAACTACACCACCGTGCCGCCCCCAATTGTTCAGTCTTTCATAATCTTTCATAATCAGCTTAGATTTTAATTTCTAATCATGGTAATACAACAGGAAGAATAACAACATTCATCTACAACAGGACGAGCCGAGCAGCCTCTAGATGCTGAGTCACCAAGGATCAACTTTGACCAGGAGAACCTTAGAAGACCTTGTGCAGGAATTAATCTCCGGAGATCAACTGGCACTTTAAGATAGAGTAATCGTCCACTGCGGATAAGCATTTCAATTACCCAGTAGTCCAGCCCCCTGTATTAATGACCCTTGACTTAATTTGGCCACAAACTCCTTTCCTTTTGCAGTCTCCTTCAGACGTCACCAATCATTAATGTTCACATCCATATACACTATGATCATTTTGACATATGAGTTCCTCAAGTTTGCCAGAGCCTCATCAAGTCAGGTTTTTACAAAAGTCTGTCATTTCCATTCTGCACAGCACTTTAAATCAGCATGATGTGGCATCGTTATGGAATTCCTCTTGCATGTGGTTTTATATAACTAAATGGTGCTCGATTATTACAATATCAACAAGTTTCATTCTATCATACACTATGCATCAATGCATACTATCATTCTGAAGACAGGGATTGGCCTTTACAAACATGCACAACCATCCTGCAGTAAATAGCAGCATCCTGAAGCATACCCACACACATGGCTTGCCCAGCACTGGCTGTGAAGGCTTAGTGATTGAATAATTGATGCTAAGATTACAGATCCTAGGGGTAACCCAAGAGGCAGGCACTGGACTACCGGGCAAGGTCGTAACCATACACTTCATCACATCTTCAGCCAGCTGATCTACTGTAATTGCTAATGTCTCAGTTACATTATGACCATGGCTGCCATTTGAACCTGCTGCCAAGTCACTCTTGAGGGCTCTGGGGTCAAGGCCTTCCCCTGCTTATTAGTAAGAGTGGCAGTATTTTTAATATATATATTGTACGTAATATACAACCCCCCATAGTTACCCAGAGGGGTATTTTCTTTGTAAACTTTGATCTGCTAATCTTCTGAATTCAATAGCTTAATCTGCCTTAAAAAAAAAAAAAAGTGCTGAGGCTTTTGTAATCAAGTTTCCTGGCATGAACAAGCGGGCGTTTTTACAAGTGATAATTCCAGAGGTAATAAGAGGTAATTCCCGAGCACTGCTTCTGAAAAAAAAAAAGTAAAGATATAAATCTTCTGAAGCATTTGGGCATGGAACGTGATGGACATAGAGGAAGCTAAAGTAATTTGTGTGGGTGTGAATACATCCTCTTGGCTGCCAAAAGAAAGAACAAGACAAAGAGAGAGAGAGAGAGAGAGAGGGAGAAGAACAATAGTCTCAACCACCCAACTCCTCTGTTGCATTGTTGCTTTTTTTTTTGACTGTCTGGTAGTCTTTAGTAGCCCACAGCCATCGACCGTCTGTACAGCAGTGTTTCCTATCCTGGTCCTGAGGTAGATTGTAGTGTTTTTCCTACACCCACCACAGCTGACTCAGCTCATCTGCTCTTTTAACAAGCCCTTCTTGAAGTTATTGGGTGTGTTATAGCAGGGAGAATACTACTAAAATGTGCAGTGCAGTTGTACTCCAGGACTAGGATTGAGAAACAGTTGTATGGCTCATTCCACCTGCTTGTGTCGACCACATTGACCTCACTTGTTGGCAGAGGCATCTCAGGAATTTTCTCATTCACACTAAGACATCAGCACAATAGCTGGTCCTGGGGTCAGTCAAAGAGCCAGCCTGCCAGGTTCTTGGCTGCTCTATGGCCTCCTGGTCACTGGTTTCTGATGTGACTCTGGCCAGTATGTCCTGCGGTGGGCTGGCAGACGATGAGGAGATCCTCACAGAGTCTTTATTTATCAGTGTCAGGAAGCTTTGGTAAAGCTCCCATGGTGACCTTTTTGAAAGATAGCTTGGTTACCTCCATTGAACCATTACAAAAGTGACAAGCCTCATGATACTTGTCATGTGTCACTTGAGAGAATGGCATTTGGGAAAGTGAAGATGCACTGATCATTTCACTACGATCGATGGTTGTTTATGCTTTTATTTCTAAAGATCTATTACTAAATGAATTCAATTTTGTTCAGGGCAAAACATGAAAACAAGACAAAAAAATTGTGTGTTTAAACATTCTCATATTAAACATATTAACTGAATTCTTTTAACCAGCACTGGAATGACATTTGTCAGACTTTGGGAATAAAATTTGGCTGAAATTAAATAAAACCAATTAGAAATTGGTTAACCAACCAGAGAATAAAATGCTGCATGGCAAGTATGTCCATCATCATGGAGTAGAGAAATATTATTATGAGCGGACAAAAGAAATAAAACTACCAGAATTTTGTTTATGAACATAGGAATGCTAGCCAGCTACATAACCACAACACTGCTAATGCTGTACTAACAATAGAGGATGGAGTGAGGGGGGTGGGGGAGGGGGCGGGTGAGTTAAGTTACATAACACAATTCTTTTGTGTGGCAATTTTTTGTATTACCACACTGACTCCAAAATCGATTTTCTTAAAATATATTTTAAAAAATTCATACGTTTGCATTTGATGTAGAAAATGTTGCAGTTTCTGTATAATCGTACAAGTGGTGCCCTCCAAACTATCAACCATTTTCAAGCCACACAGCGCCCGATGTTCTAAGTTTGTTTAGAATTGTAACATCCGAAAAAAAACATTTAATGAATCAGGATATTTATTAAATTGTGACAATTTCCTATCAGGGGGCCTTTGTGATTCAGAAAGTATGACAAGTATGTCAGTAGCAAGCTAGTAAAGAGTAGGCTATTATATAGTGTTCAATAACAAGCTAGCTAGCTAACGCTAGGCTTATTTATATTGTAGCAACAGGTAGTATCAGCTAGCTATTATGTCATTAATTCCACTAGCTAGCATCTTTATTAAAGCTAACAAGTAAGCTAAATTTCACATCAAGTGACTTTTCTGGTTTACTTTTATACTTAGAAAGAAATTATGTAGAAGCTATACTATATACAGTACACACAAGAGTCAGAAATTATCCTTAGTTTGGGTGTCTTATCAGTGCTTTCTGTTGAAGGCTTCTGTCTCCCCACTCACTGCTGTGCAGGTTTAAATATGTTACTTCAATTTATTTGTAATTTGGGGTGTAAGCAAAAATGGATGGCCCACTTGTGATTTGCACATGCAGTGATTAGCTTTTTGTGGTCTGAGGGTGTACATTTTGCTATTAATTATTGAAGAAATTGTGTGCAGTATGGAGAAAGAATTTAGTCGTGAAAAAGTGTGTATAATTTGATAGAGAATTTCAATCGCCAATGTTAGTCTTAGCCACCAAGAAGGAGCCGGATGGACGTTCACTTCCACGTCTGCCTATACTGTTGACACCAGTGGCGGCTGGTGCAAAAATGTTTTGGGGGGGACGCAAACAAAATTAAAATTTAACTTTTAGTACTTGCCTGTAAATAGCCATTTATCAGGTGATTAAGCATCATTACTACTAGTATAAAATAAAGGCATGACTCACATCGCATCCAGTCGGCAGCTCCGCTTGCCATAAGAAGTGGAGGAAAAGACTCGTTGAGAATGGTCCAATCACATGAGCCCAAATATTTAAAAACAATATTGATTCGCTTAGAACAAAAGTGGGAGGGTTCGGGGCGCACATCGCTGCGCCCCAAGCATGATTTGAAAAAATCCAATCAGAGCTCAGCCTCAAGTCACATGCTTTTAAAAAATGTACGTGCCTACATAGACACTCGTTTGTCCGGCGCCCCGAACACAAATGAACGTAATACAGTTTAGATTTTTTTAAATTGCAAAGAAATTATATTAAGAAATACAGCAGAATATTGTGACTTATTGACTTTATTTCATTTTAAAAATAAATAATTCTTATGTTAAATAATTACATGTTAAAGTAGCATTCTTCTCTGCCTGACTTTAAGGGGGGCGGCGCCCATGCACCAGTATTGACCGGCCGCCACTGGTCGACATATAGTGTTAAAAACATCCTCCCTATAGGGGCAAGATGATCTTGCTTCATTGGACTTTTCTCTGTGAAGACAGCGGTGCATTCGTGGCGTGCAGCTCAGTGTAAAATGTTTTTAATGAAGGAATATGAATGAGGGGATATGAAAGTTTGTTGACACATGGACAAAGTGTATTGGAAAACATGGAAATTTTGTCAAAAATTTATGTCTATTGACCTTTCATCAGTTTTGTGTGAAACGTGTCACAAAGGAGTGCATAGTTATCTTAATCACAAAAAAAAAAAACGTGCTGCGTTATGTTTGTGTAGCTGAACACCAAATCTAGTGCAATGGGTAAGATGTATAAGGTAATTAGATTTACACCTTTATTCGAGTAAGACTGAATAACCTTATTATTTTCCACTGTTGTAATTAGCAATGTTAATGTGTAGCAGAGTGTGGAGTGTGAGTGTTGCAGTCGGTTTGTGTGGAAAAGAGTGTGAAGTACTGAAGATTTTGATAATGTTCCATGCAGATACTGTTTGCTTCATGAGAATTTGCCCAAATGTCTAATCACACGGATGACCCTTATATTATAGCAAACGTTTTGGTTTTTCATGGATGTAAATCTTTTTTGTGACACGACAAATAATAAAAGTAAATTATAGACACAGTAATTAATCGCATTGTATGTTATTATATTCTGTTTTATATAAGCTTGAATAAAGATTTAGGGTGAAGTGATTTAGGCCCTAGGAAAGAGTTACAGTGACTATGCGGCTTTTCTCTCCAATTTTCTTCGCTACAGGCTGACCATAATCATGCGAAACCAAATATGTGATAAATAAAAATTTTAAAATATGGTTGCAATTAGTGATCCCTCGCAATGGTAAATGATCTCTACGAGTAGGTTATTTCCTTGTACGGAAATCATTCCAATTCCGTACAAGGAATCATAAGGCGAGCTATCTACAGTAGCATAACACCTTGACGAAAGCCCCTCAGCCCTTAATACCCGTGTGGCCTAAATTAGCCCCAAATGATCTACCAGCAATGGAACATATGAAGAAGTGGATCTTTCCAATGTCCAACTTTCCTAAGCAATCTCCCTGCTGCAGAAATAAATAAGATACATGCACTCATTCATACCAACGCAAGCACATGAATGAGGAGATGGCCACAAATCAGCCCACGAGCACACACTTTTTAAGCTGTTTGTTTTCCTAGCCATGACAACTGCCGGATAGCCGCCAACCATACTAGTTAAAGTAAGAGAGAAACCTGGTAATTTATTTGCCAAACCAGATGTGGAAAAAAGCTCACCCTGACAGATGAGAGCTGATTAACATCTTGTCGTGTGCAAAAAAAGGAAGGGAAAAAAAAACATAGTAAACATGTTGTATAATAGGCAGTGGCAGGTCATGCATTGAATTATTGTCTTTAAAACACACATAACAGAGCAAATAAGGGATGTTAATTTAATCTTAAATGTGACTTTATAATACTTTATGTAATATCTGCATTATTATGATAATTCTGTTTAATAGTAGCCTGGTAAGCTAATTCATTCACAAATATAAAAACATTTATTTTTGAACATTTGCTGCATTTTTTTTATTAACAGGTGTGACCAACCTGCCTTTGCATATTGCAGAGAAATCAGATAAAGAATGCTTTCCTTTGTTTCAAATGTCGAATTTTACATTTTATACATTTTATCTATAATGCATCTGTTTAAACATCTGTATTTCTCTCTATTTTGCAGGAATGCCAGGGGTCCTGGCTCTAGCTGGCTTACTCCTGGTGCTCCTCATCCCCGGTGCCAGGTCAGAGTCTGCAGAGCTGAGGTTCCAGGGCCAGACAGAATTTGTGGTGAACGAGAGTAGCAGAGCTATAGTACGCCTGGTGGTGGAGAGGGTCGGAGACCCCATCAATGTCACTGCCCTAGTCCTGGTAAGCTCTTCCGGACCAGATCAGGTTCTAAGAGAAGTAACTCTAGCTAGTAGGAGCAGTACATGTAGTTGGTGCTGTCTTGTAGACGTGAGACTTTACAAGTGTAGGTGTGAAGGAGTGGTATCAATACTGGTCTCCACACTGAATAAGTAATAATTATCCAAGGCTTTGTCACATTTAGGAAATCTAGAGAAGTACTCAGACTGGTAAAATGCAAAGGATACAAGATGTTTCTTGTGTCCCATAATAGCCAGGAAGATCTGATCTACAGTAGGAGTCATTTCTTTATATTATAGATCAATTAGAGGGGAATGTTTCTCATGCCCTCAGTATTGTTGGGAATCTGTTCACAATGACACGGCTAGACCAACTAGGCTGGGAAGACTACTTACTCTCGTCGCTGTCTATAAGAGTGACACCAACCAGTCATGTGCTCACAAATGCAGAGGAGGGAAGTTCTTTCCTCAGAGTGGTTGGCTGTGCGGTTTTGTAGCATGAGCAACAGTTCAAAGAGATGGAAATAGAATGGGCCAAATGACCAAATAGGACAAAAGTAGTAATAATAGGTTTGATAGGTGATGGGAAAATGTTAAAAATTTCTTTCTTGAAATTTTTTTTCTAATGATTTGACTTTGGGTTGCTGACTAATAGCAGATATATCCACATTAATAGATGCAGACAAAATGTTAAAAGATTTTTTGGCTTTAAAAGAACAGTACAATACAATAGTACAATACACAGTACAATAGTGTAGTGGTTAGCACTGTGGCATTACACCGTCCAAAGTCTGTGCTTTGAATTTGCATGTTCCCCCCCGTTTTTTTTATGTTTCTTCTAGGTTCTCCAGTTTCCTCCTACAGTCTAAAGACATGCAGATTAAGCTAATTGTCGTTTCCAAATGCCCGTAGTGTGTGAGTGGCTGTGCTTGTCCCTTGTTATGGACTTGCACCCTACCTAGTGTGTACCCTGTCTAGTCTCTTGGGATAGGGTCCAGGACCCCGTGACCCTGTTCAGGATAAGTGGTTTCATAGAGAATGAATGAGTGACAGTGAAGATGCAAACAGACAAGCTACTAGGTTGAAAGAAAAAGTCAGTCATAAGACTCACATCAAAATAAATGTGTCCAAAGAAAACACATATATTATAAATAACCTCAAAAAATAAAACAAGTCTATTGGAGTAAATCAGTTATTTCCTATTAATGCATTTCTGTGATGCCACTGGAGGAATAAATGCAACCTGTCAGCGGCTACTGTGTTAACAACAGAGTTCAACTCTCAGCCAGTCACACTGTACTGTAGGTAAATGATAGGCTCAATTCACCTGTCAGTGGCAATTTTTACAGTTGAAAGCACATAATTCTTGAAAAAGACAATGTGAGCAAAGTGTTACACAACTGTGTCAAGCAGATGTGCATGTTGCATTAAAACCAGGGTGGATTTCTACAGCCAACCATCTGCATGCTGCTACCTTTCCAGTGCACTGCTGTGCACATCTGGGCATAATTAACGTAACAACGCAAATCTGCCTACTGCTCAACAAAGAGTGCTAAATGTCATGCTAAGCATCCTAGTGTAGCTCCTCAATCAAATCGTTCATCGCGAGGCAAGAAAGGAAGATGTTTGAGTTTTTTTTTCTTTCTGTGAGTTTTGGTGGGTGGCATTATTGTAAATGCTAATTGACATCCAGATGGAAGTGTTCTGTGTGGGGGAAAGCTTGCAAAATCTGAGAATTTCCCACTGTCTATGAATTCTTTAAAGCTGCCGCTTTGCACGTCATGCATCAAGCAGTAGTTACATCTCTGTGAGACTGTTTGATTAACTAATATAAAAATTTTAATTATGATTAGTTTGATTCATGTACAGGATTGTACAGGACAAATATAACCAGCTGTGAATTTATATTTGCGGTAGAGACTTATTTACATATACTGTAATTGGTCATTTTCCAATTTAGGAGTCCAAACTAGGCAAAGAATGGGGGACTCCACCTTTGATGGAATTGCTCGTGACAGTAGTAAAAATGTGGTTTGTGGTGTTGCAGCTGCAGGGTGAGGACACTGGAGACTTCGAGGCCACCACGGCAGCTGCTTTCCTTCTGTCCTCCGAGTCAAGTAAAACCATCTTCATCGCCGTGAAGGACGATGATCTACCTGAAGCCGATGAAACTTTTGTGTTTAATCTCCGACTCCAGGTAAACTTGTGCATGTGTCCTTTTGTTTTTGTGTTCATTTAGAATTAAGTTATGTTTTATTGTTGACTAAATTTTTTTTTAATTGAGCTTAAATTAATGTATAAAATGAATAATATTGGATGGAGATTTGCTTATTATGGGTTTGCACCATACTGTAGGTGGTTTACAACCACCCAAATATCATATCATCATTATCATCTATACCGCTTAATCCTGTATTCAGGGTCACAGGGGGCCTGGAGCCTATCCCAGGAGACTTAGGACACATGGCAGGGTACACCCTGGACAGGGTGCCAATCCATCGCAGGGCACACACACATACACACACTCGCACACTCATTCAAACACTACAGCCAGTTTGGGAATGCCAGTTAACCTAACCTACATGTCTTTGGACTGTGGGAGGAAACCGGTGTACCCAGAGGAAACCCACCAAGCACGGGGAGAACATGCAAACTCCATGCACACAGAGACGGGAATCGAGCCTGGCCGGGGATCGAACCCGGACCCTGGCGGTGCAAGGCGACAGTGCTAACCACTACACCACCGTGCCGCCCAAATATCATATCATAAGTATGTAATAAAATGACTAACTGTTATAAAACATCATAAAGTAGCTGGCAATTTACATTTGTTGGTCAACAGATAAAGGAGAAAAATCTCTTCCCACTAGGTGGTATGCTACTGATATGTTCCTACCACTCATCACAGAATAATAGGGATTAACTAGAGTTAAATTGTGCCAACTATCAAAATGCTTTAGCTAAATATCAATCAAGGGGGGAAAACCCCATTTCTGAAATTGAAATGTCAAAACATGCAGTTCCTTAAATGACCACTATTCCAAAATTGAGTCAATCCCCTTATAGCACCATGAATCCATTAGTTATGTTTGCAGCCTGGTACAAATAAAGTTTTTGTCTCCATAGCTAAATTTTCCCATTCATGACAACTATACAGGGGTGAATTTAATATAACTCATAAGTTGCTCAACCAGCTAGTAGCTTAACTTAACCCAAGAAATGTAGTTGTTGACACATGACGATGTGTAGGGTATGAATGACATGAGTTAGGGTATGAGTTCAGAAAATGCAAAGTAATTTCAGCAAATAAATTATTGTTACCACCTTAGCAAAGTTTAGGCGGAGTCGGCTCCTGCCAAGATGGTGATGACCAGAGCTTCCAGAGTTGAGCTCTTCAGGAAACCTATGCATGACGTCACAAATTGTTTGTTCTTTTCTTATACAATCTACAATCCACTTGAAATTAATGTGAAACAGCAAAAAATCTTCAGGTAGGGTGTTGCTCATGTTCTCAGACAACCCCTTACAGTTGTGGAGATCTCAACCCCGCCCCCCATTTTGAAGCTAAAAGCACATCTTTAGGATGCACTGCAGTATAAACATACCTACAAAGAAAAAGCAAGCAGAACTTCTTACAGTAATATCTAACAAGACATTTTAAAGGCATCATTTACCAAGTCTTTACCAAACAGGGTTTGAGCTGTCATATTCTGGTATTTGAAGGCATTAATTTTCTCAAGATTGCCTCAAACATCAGCCACAAAATAGGCCGAAAGCATCAGTGATCCATCATCATATTTTGAGTTGTGTTTTTTTTTTTCCTTCATTCCGCCATTTTTTGCCAAAATGCTGATGGTGTTCATCATTTTTGATGCATTACGGATTTTTGGTTTAGTAATGTGATCACAATTTGAAGTGTTACCAGTATTGTAGGGAGCAGTTCTTACATTATTGTATCAGACCATGGTAACTACATTTCATAGTAGATGTTTGTTCTTTTTCAATTCCTGACTTTTATACAGTATACTGCAATACCCGGTATCCTGAGCACACAAAGCTGCTTTTTTATTATTAATGCTTAATAATCTCATGGTGCCAAGAGCATAATATCTCCTCTCAAAATGAAAAAGGAAGCAAGTAATATTTACCACTGCATAAAAATGAGTCATGGCTATGTTTCTGTATTGCTGCTAGCCAAAAATGTTGTGCTTAATCCACTTTATGCATAATGTATCACTGGCAAATTCAGAGCATCTCATTCACTGGTATCATGCATTTATTTACTGTTTGTAATTAGTATTAAATATTTGATTAGGAGAAATATGTTCCAAATTTGTGTTGTTGCCTTTTTTTACATGCCAAAGTTGACCAGTGATCTGAGTGAATTGCAGTTTTATTTGTATCAACAATGACCTTTGGTGAGGTTTACAGACTGTACATACTTTATTTTGTGCCTTGCTTTCAGGAAGAGACATTTTTCTGCACCTCTCTTAAATAGCTCTTTGTGGTGGTGTTGCAGCTGAATCTTAACAAATGCAGGAATCTGAACACTGTGATTTAAAAGCTGTCCAGTATCTTCATTGCATTTTCTTTTCTTTTTTTTTGATGATCTCTTTATTATTAATGGAATTTCCTCATGGTAATATTCTAGAACTTATTTAGAGTAGATTGACTATACTCACTGCACTTCTGGCAAATTAAAGGGTGCTGAAGCTGGAGTGAATCATTAAGAATGAATTGAAGGATCAGCTACGGTTGAGACTGATCAGCAATATGAGTTATTTTATGTGGATGAAAGCATTGGGCGCTTTCTAGCATTCATAAATGCAGAAATACATATGAATATTCTTTTATACATACATTATCATGGTATGGTTACAAGAATTAATGTTCCTTCATAATTCATTTGATCTTCATTGGCTGTGAAATGCAAGGCAATCCTAGAGCACAAAGGCAGGCCTTTAATGCAGCACGTTTACTGCAGCTAGGAACATACAGTACCTTATCCACAACATTTGCCAGAACATTAAAACCATTAAGATTAAAAACACCTCGGTTTGGGGTTCCATTGTGCTACTGAGCTCCACACTTTTATTACTCATGGTTGCTCGATTGGATTGGGATCTGGGTAGTTTGGAGGCCAGGTCAGCAGTTTTTGGTACTTTGCTACTGCTGGTGACCATTGTACTTTGTGTTTTAATTCTTGTCTATCATGGCCAGCATTAACCTTATTTCAGTGATTTGTGTTGCATTGGCCATTCTGTGGGCTCACACTGTCTGCAGGGCAGTCCATGAGGGGCTGACCTTTTTTGCCCTGCAGGCATGGATGAGCCTTGAGTGCCCATGATCCTGTCACCAGTCATGTTGCTTTTATGGCTGGTCAGTGTAGATTCCATCAAGTAATTTGACAGCTGCACGTTTAGCTGAAGAAGAGGATAAACCAACTTATTTAACATGAAAAGCATCAATAAAAGAAACAAAATCACAGCTGCAAACGACTGTATGCTTAGGAAGCTCTTTATTCCTGGCTTCATTTTTCGCACCCAATCTGCATGTGTTTATGGAAATGAATTCCGGAATCTGAAATATGAAACATTTGTATAGTACAAACTAACTAATAACAACTTTCTACTGGTTTCTTTTTTAACATTTTGCTCACTTGTAAAACACAATGCCTTTCTCAGATCAGTAAACGTTGAGAAAATACCAGCAGTTGATGGCGTTAGCCATGCCTTCATTTGCTGTAAATGTGGCACAACCCAACATGGCGGCACAGCTCAGCTGCTGGTGGTGATGCAAGCTGCTGGGTGCAGCCTACCTACAGTGCCCTGTCAGATATTTTTATAAGACAAAGCAGCTTTATAGGTGTGCAATGTCATATTTGCATCCATGAAAACAGGACATGATTAAAGGACTGAAGACTAGAGAGCACATTAAGAGAATGAATTTTTTCTTTTTTTATATATATTTTTTTATTTATTACAAAGAAAGTTCCTAACAAAGATAAATACTTTGGGTAGTTTATTTTGCGTGTAATTTTTGTACGAATTACTGTAGGTTTCTGCCAATAATTCTGGAGATGATTAGCTCTGGCTGCCATTCTTCTCTTTAGGAGATCTATGATACCGTATGAATGATTTCTTTCTTTAGTTTTTGCGCACATACAGTATGTGACCATCTGCATGCTCGTTTTTTTTTTTTTTTTTTTTTTTACAGACTTCCCACTTAAAATCTAGCTAGTGCATTACAGATCTCTCTTGTACTCAGAAGAATCTCAAAGCGATTCCAGGCATGGCCCAACTGAGAGGTTCTCATTTTTCAACTCTGGTCAAAGGACCCATAATCCCTAGCATGGCCTTTGATGTCTTTTCTATAGCTCCCTTTTCAGGTTGAAGTCATGCCACTTCAGCAGCATGACTGCCTTAAGCATCATCTTCTTGTGAGAGGAAACCCATAGTGACAGGCACAACTTTTCTGACTATTAGATTAAAGGGAAATGATGCCTGGCAAATCAGTATGAGAAAATCACTGGCCTAGAATTAAGCTTCCAGTGACTGAAGAAGAAAAACAGAAATGGTAAAGAGGGAAAATCACAGGGAACAAATATACCTAGGTGAAAATATAGAGAATGTTTGAAAATCTTACCCAATTAAATGCCTAGAATGCGCTTAAGTGAAAGTCACATGGGTGCGACTCTAAAATGCAGTTAAGTGTTAAAAAAATAAATTGTCTTTTTACTCATGAGATGTTTTAAGAAGAAAAGTACGTAAAAATATTTAAAGCTAAATCTAAAACTATAATTCAATCTCTGTATATTTGTTGGTCATAACTTGTGATACGTAGCTTGCTAATAAATGAATCCAACATGACATATCCATGTAGCTAGTTTCTAGAATTGGATTTGCTGGCTAGTCAATAAAGCCACTGAAACTGATGCATGTCTAATCTGGAATTAGCATAGAAATAGGCTAACTTAAACATAGACAGGAAATATTTTCAAATTGCTGCCTAGTCTTCACTTACTCCAGCATATTGAAACATTTTCCTATTAGTTGCGCCAGGACGCTCATCCTCAAGTTCCAAACTGCAGTGTTGTGGCTTATACATATTCACACGCACTTGGATAGCTGTAGCATTGCATCTATTCTGTATCATGAGAAGCTCGACAGAGATGAAGGCCTGGCACAATACTTGACAGTTTTTCTACATTAATGAACTTCAGTGGATATTAAACTGAGCTTGATATGTAGACATACAGTACACTATATGGACCAAAGTACTTGGCCAAATCTGCAATGATATTGGATCAAAATACATATACTTCAATATGAAGTCTCTCCTTTGCAACTATAACAGCTTCCACTCTTCTCAGAAGGCTGTCCACAAGATTTTGGAGTGTTTCTGTGGGAATTCCTGCCCATTCATTCTATAGAGCATTTACAGTATGAGGTCAGATGAGAAGGCCTGGCTCGCAATCTCCATTCCAGTTTATCCCAAAGGTGCTCGATGGGGTTGAGGTCAGGGCTCTGTGCTGGGGCCAGTCAAGTTCTTCCACACCGAACTCTTCAAACCATAGGTGCGTTCCTTTGCAGGGTGTTCAGCCATGTTAAGTATGATTCCAAGTTTCAATGATACTTCACAGGGTGAAGTCATTCCCGACATTCCCTGCACCCCGAGCACCCTGTGAAGTACACTTTGGAATGGAACACAGCTCATGTCTTTATAGTCTTGCTATAGCATGTTGGAACAGAATAGGGCAACATTATTAGGTGGCAACCGACGAGTGGCAGAGCTCGAACCCGAATCCTCAAATCCTCTGATTAACAACCTAGAGCCTTAGCTTCCCGAGCCACCACTCCCCCAGTATTATCTCATAAAGTTATATACAGGTCAGAAATCCTGTTTGGAGAACACAGTGTAGGAGGCGTAGCCAGATGTAGCTAACACAACGGCTTCCCACAGACAATGTGTGTATCATTAAACATCTCATGTTTGTATCACTGTGTGTTTCTCATGTCTATTGAACAAAAAGTTGTTGTTAGCTCTCTGCTTGATTTTTACTTTTTTGGTAAAGATTCCCATCAAGTGCATCATACTGCAAATCCAGTCCTAGTTATAGTTCAAAGCTTCTGAAAAAATATATATATATATACAGATTTTCAGACAAAATAAATATTGGTTATAGAGAACTTTGTGTGTGACATTTATCTTCGTTCGCAGTCGAACTCTTCACTTGCACGTTGTGCTCGACAGAGACCCTGCTTAGCATGGTTCCATAAGCAGTTGTCAGGATTTGATTAATGATGTTACGTCTCAGTTTTTGGTCTTCCTGTCAGCTATTGACAAATGAGCCTCAGACTGGCAAAGTCAGGGCTGCTGTCGTACCATGAGACTTATGTTGGTGATTCACAGTAATTACTGCTATCAACAACTTCTCATCAAATTAGAGTTGGTCGATTTCCTCCCTATCATTTCCACACCATTATATTAAGGTTAACATTTTTGTTCAAATGGGAATTTGATTTGGTCTATGGTGCAACACTCTACCGAAACAGACATTACATTTCAACTAAACTTGTATAAAAGTACAAATATCTTTTCTGCAACACCATCAAATGCTTCTCAACCACCCTCACATTCACACACACATCCACCCACACACACACGCACATGAGAGAATTCACCACCATAAGATTTCTCATATCTTCTCCCAGTTAACAAAAATGGGTATGAGATTTCTAAAATAAGCTATTTATTTATTTATTAGGATATAGTATATTTCAGCATTCAGAGACAGTGGTTTAGAAATGAACAGATTCTTTAAAGATGCTCATCTGGATCAGGTCATTATATTGACATGCAGACCGGAATGGCTACGAGGAAAGCGCGCATGCCCACCATTGTGATGGTGCTGTGATTGAAGTCATGCTCGGCAGAAGGGATTGTTCAGTGTCTGTGTGACTGCTGCAACCAGAGCTCAGTGCATGAAAGAATGCTTTGTTACAGCTGGGAACAGCCTCACTGAATACACAGCTGAATGCAGAGGTTTGCACTAGGGTTAATCTCATAGCTGTGTTTTTTCCTGTTCTTCTGTACTGTCTTTTATGCTATCTCTCATTTATGTTACATTACCTACAAACACAAGTATACTGTTGTTTTGTTCCCTGTTAGAATAAGTAACTACTGCAAGACCATAACCCTAACCACAGAAATGAAAAAGATATCATATGACCTTTTTTTTTTTGCAAGTTGCATGCTGTGTTTAAAAAAAAAAAAAGAAAAAGATTTCCATGTATTTACCAGAGTATGACATGATTTTTCATATTTTTCTTGTCATTGTGGTGAAATTTGGCCCTTTCAAAGAAACTCAAATACGTAAACACGTACATTTGTCTTCTCATCACGTTCCATTGGCATGATGAACCTAACTTTAACCTGAACCTTCAGTAAGCGAAAGAAAAGTATTTGGCCCTTTTGGTTATTTAAATAGAGGCTGCAGTTATGTATTGAAGAAAAAAAAAGGGTTTTCATGTGGGGACCCGCCAAATGTCTCCTCAAGGTCGAAACTGTCAGCTATTTCTTATATCTGTGCAGGAGCATCTCCTTCTTTTTCTCTCTCCATCTCACACAAAAAAACACACAACTAAAACAATCTAATCTAACATCTAGATCTGACCATTAAAAGATTTGTTTTTATGTTTTTTTTTTCGCAATTAGAACCTAAACTTGTTCAAATTTACACTGAACACTATTTGTATGATGCTCTATTTCTATAATTATTTTGCTATAGACTAACCGATATGACTCATGTAATTTCAGAGCTCATCGAACGGCGTGACTGTTGGAACTCCAAGCACGGCCAGGATCACTATCTTGTCCAATGACAATGCCTTTGGAATTATATCCTTTAACTCAGTAAGATTTTGTAATTTTAACATTATAACTATTTTATTACATTTGTTTGTACATACTAGTAATGGGTCATTCATGAACGAGTCATTCTTTTTGAACGAGTCTTTAACGTGACTCAGAAGAATAAGTAGTCTCAGAGAGTGACTCGTTCATTTTCTACATGCGCAAAGCGTTGCAAAACCTTTGTAGGTTATGTACAGGAAACAGAAATAAGTAGTTACCTTTGAGTCTTTTAGTCAGAGTCGTTCATTCTTTTGCCACGTGACTCCCATAGACGTTATGCAGTGCAATAGATTCAGAAGAACGAACGACTCGGACTAGAAGACTCATGAGAAGAACCGCTCAATTCTGTTTCCTGTGTAATGTACTGCATAGAGTCTGTGAGAGTCACGTGACCAAATAACGAATGATTCGGACCAGAAGGTATGAGAGGTGAGCTGCTCATTCTGTTTATCATAATATGTCCTTAGCTGCATTGAAATATTTTCATTAATGAAACTATAACCAGCATTTGTGTATGCAGACATGTTGGGGGTCTGTTTATTGAAAATGTAACATTTTATTTTATTTCTGATCAAAAGAACGAAATGAACTAAATGACTCAAAAAAAAGCTTTTTCAAGATTCAAAGAACTGAGTCACTAAAATGATTCAAACCTCCCATCACTAATACATACCAAGCCCGCCAGCTACAGCTGAAAGTTACCACGGTGACTCCTGGAGAAAGTTGTTTTTGCATGTTTATTGAAGGCAATTAAAATCTAAGGGGTGGCGGGAGATGAGGAAATGAGATTTTAGGGAGGTGGTGAGGGTGGAATGCCTTTGCAGAGGGGTTGTTCAGGTGGCAGTCTCTTGGGTTGCTAGGGTGAGTATAAATACACACATAAGCACTTTACTGACGGGATTAACTTGTCAATAGAAGTTTAGGTATTGTCATGAAACTACAGTAGGTTGTGCTGCCATCTCGCAGTCACCCCTTTGATTTGATTGTCAGTAAGTGACACAGAAACATGGTGACAATGAATATTTGAACATAAAAGTCTAGGCAAATTAAACATTACTCATTGAAGTGATATATCTACTGTATAGTTTTAATACCTTAGATTAATCATCCTCTGCATTTGGGACACAAAAACTGACAATCTTTCATATTAGGTTTGGCAACAAAATAAAATATACGACACTGTTAATGCATAGTGCAATAATGAAAGAATTCACATCAAACAAAATGACATCTTGTAGTTGACACAATGATGATAGTGTTTGAGATCGAGCTAAAGTCGCTAAACAGATAGCTCCATAATATGCATGATTTCATCTCAATGTCAGCATATCTAAACAGTTATTTTGAGTAGTTCAGTTCTCAGATCTGTTTTTCATTCCTCAGTCCAGCCTGATATCTGTAGAGGAGCCAAAAGGCAGGAACCTGTACGTGCCTCTCACTCTTATCCGAGAAAAGGGAACTTACGGGTCTGTAACTGTGAACTTTGAGGTGAGCAATAAGAATGTTGTTCTACTGTATACTTCCCCCATTATATGTGTAACTGATTTAAAGAAGATGCAATACTTAAGGATAGAGACATAACAATAAATCATTATTATCAGATGTTGTTTAATAATCTTGTTTTTATACTCTGTTAATGTATGTTGATGATGAGAATGATTCCCACTGACAGATCTTTGGAGGCCCGAACCCAGCCAGCGAGGATCTGAGTCCAGACAGAGGAAACCTCACTATTCCTCCTGGACAGGCAGTGGTGGTCTTTAGTATAATGATACATGATGATAAGGTAGTGTTGTCTTCATAACTTCTTCTTTTTTTCTTCATTCTGTAACATTGACATGTACAGTATAAGTTAAATTAAAGGCTACAGAAAAGGAAAAGATAGAAGGAAATTAATTAATTTTACCATATAATACAGAGGGACTGAAATGATGCAGCTACATTTATTATAAGTGTGTGCACAAGGTTTGAACAGTCGACATACACACGTGGACAAAATTGTTGGTACCCTTCGGTCAATGAAAGAAAAACTCACAATGGTCACATAAATAACTTTAATCTGACAAAAGTAATAATTTAAAAAAATTCTATGAATGTTAACCAATGAAAGTCAGACATTGCTTTTCAACCATGCTTCAACAAAATTATTTAAAAAAATAAACTCATGGAACAGGCCTGGACAAAAATGATGGTACCCCTAGAAAATACTGAAAATAATGTGACCAAAGGGACATGTTAATTCAAGGTGTGTCCACTAATTAGCATCACAGGTGTCTACAATCTTGTAATCAGTCAGTGGGCCTATATATAGGGCTCCAGGTAGTCACTGTGTTGTTTGGTGACATGGTATGTACCACACTCAACATGGACCAGAGGAAGCGAAGGAAAGAGTTGTCTCAGGAGATTCGAAAGAAAATTATAGACAAGCATGTTAAAGGTAAAGGCTATAAGACCATTTCCAAGCAGCTACATGTTCCTGTGACTACAGTTGCACATATTATTCAGAAATTTAAGATCCATGGGACTGTAGCCAACCTCCCTGGACGTGGCCGCAGGAGGAAAATTGATGACAAATCAAAGAGACGGATAATCCGAATGGTAACAAAAGAGCCCAGAAAGACTTCTAAAGAGATCCAAGGTGAACTTCATGCTCAAGGAACATCAGTGTCAGATCGCACCATCCGTCGTTGTTTGAGCCAAAGTGGACTACATGGGAGACGACCAAGGAGGACACCATTGTTGAAAGCAAATCATAAAAAAGCCAGACTGGAATATGCCAAACTAGCCACAAAGCTTCTGGGAGAATTTCCTATGGACAGATGAGACAAAAATTTAACTTTTTGCCAAGGAACATCAGCTCTATGTTCACAGAAGGAAAAATGAAGCATATCAAGAAAAGAACACTGTCCCTACTGTGAAACATGGAGGAGGCTCTGTTATGTTCTGGGGCTGCTTTGCTGCATCTGGCACAGGGTGTCTTGAATCTGTGCAGGGTACAATGAAATCTCAAGACTATCAAGGGATTCTAGAGAGAAATGTGCTGGCCAGTGTCAGAAAGCTGGATCTCAGTCGCGGGTCATGGGTCTTGCAACAGGACAATGACCCAAAGCACACAGCTAAAAACACCCAAGAATGGTTAAGAGGAAAACATTGGACTATTCTAAAGTGGCCTTCTATGAACCCTGACCTCAATCCTATTGCGCATCTTTGGAAGGAGCTGAAACATGCTGTCTGGAAAAGGCACCCTTCAAACTGGAAACAACTGGAGCAGCTTGCTCATGAGGAGTGGGCCAAAATACCTGCAGAGAGGTGCAGAAGTCTCATTGACAGTTACAGGAATCGTTTGATTGCAGTGATTGCCTCAAAAGGTTGTGCAAAAAACTATTAAGTTAGGGGTACCATCATTTTTGTCCAGGCCTGTTCCATGAGTTCATTTTTTTAAATAATTCTGTTGAAGCATGGTTGAAAAGCAATGTCTGACTTTCATTGGTTAACATTCATAGAATTCTTATTTATTATTACTTTTGTCAGATTAAAGTTATTTCTGTGACCAATGTGAGTTTTTCTTTCATTGACTGAAGGGTACCAACAATTTTGTCCACGTGTGTATTTGTAAAGCTTTGAAATTGGCATTTACTAATGACAGCTGTTGCCATGCATCAGATCTAACGAGCTGATTAAGGTCTGAAACCTTGTAAAGAGAATCTGAGACTCTGGAACTCTTAGGGTGCTCAAACTTTTTGCACAGTGCCATAATAATGATTTCATTTTTTATTTTTGTTCAATTTATGCAACTATGCATCCATGTTTGCTGAAAATATTGGGTATTTTTTCTATTTCCAAGATTTTTCAATTACATAAACACAAAAATCTGTTAATCAAGGGGTGCCTAAACTTTTGCATAAGACTGTATCTTATCTAAGACTTAATTCATGCTTTATTATGTTTTACAAACATTACCACACATTAATTCATTACTTTAGTAGATGTCAATGCTTTTTTTGTAGGCCTCAGTACCTTTGCTGATATTGCTTCTTGTTCAAACAAGGTTCCAGAAGATGATGAAATCTTCACCGTGCAGTTGACCGGAGTAGGAGGAGGTGCCTTGCTAAGCCCCAACAGTACAAGTGTGCAGATTAAAATCTCTCGTAACGATGCCCCTGTGCGCTTCTCACAACCCTCTTTTGCTGTGTCGGAAAGTGCCGGTGTCATAAATCTGACTGTTACGCGCGGAAGAACCGATGACGGTTTTCTCATCGGCTCTGATAATGGAGAAGTGTCTGTCATGTATGCTATAGTCACGGGCAATGGGGCAGCCAGTGCCACACTGGAGCAGGACTTTGTGGACCTACAGCCTAAAAGGGTGGTGCTTTTTCCGCCAAAGATTTATGAAGCAGTGCTGCGTTTTAACATAATCGATGACAGAATTCCAGAAATTGCAGAGTCCTTTCAGGTGGTTCTTCTGGAAGAGACACTAGTGGGTGATGCAGTGCTGGTGTCTCCTAGCTTTGTGCAGGTGTCTATCGAGCCTAATGACAAGCCGTATGGTGTACTGTCAATCAGCATTCCTCCTTCCACACAACCTGTTATAATTAATGAAGACACAACTATGAGGTAATGAGATTTTGTTGCATAGTATTGTACTTTTTACCAATTAAGACCATTAAATAAAAGTGGAGCTGATACAAATCTTCATGATCTTCATGATTTACTTTCTTTCTCCAAAGGTTTGAAGGCATTACCATAGTGAGAAATGGAGGAACTCACGGTCTTGTCTCTGTAAACTGGACTATAGTACGGAACTCCACAGACAAGACCCCCGTCTCTAGTGACCTGTCTCCAGTCTCTGGGACATTGTTTTTGGCACAAGGGCAAATGAGTGCCATCTTGCCATTAAACATCACTCAGGATGACCTCCCTGAAGAAGCAGAGGCTTTCCTGCTTAGACTGATCCCTCAGTCGGTGCAGGGTGGTGCTGAAGTAGATGAACCTATGGAGGTGATTTAGGTTGATGTTAATTTTTCGTCTGTGGTTTTAATGTCCAAACATGTCCATGTTGATGGTAGTTTAACAGGAAGACTGTTCTTCACATATGACTCGATAGTTCATTAAGGGTGCTATGATATGAAAGTGGGTTGTCATTTTTTTATTGCTATGATCAGACAGTAGAGTGTAATGTTAATCAGATTGCATGTCAAAAAGGCCAAGGACCAAATAACTACACAACACGAGGGGTTTTCCATGGGTTTTACTTTGAGGGGGTAAAAAGTCATAATTCTGGGAAGTTATACCACCTGGGAAGTCACCACAAATCCTTTGACCACAGGAAGTCATGTCAGGCACACGGCTCTTTCCTGAACCCCTTTGCTGAGGTCTTTGAACAGTAGACCCACGATCCATTCTGCATCAAGTTAAAGTATCAAGATGAGAACTTGAGTGGTTTGTAGATCAGTGGAAACCTTGTAATCATCTGGATCACACATACGGGCTGAAGAGGGATGTGGTCTGAGAGCCATATGCATCTCTCTGGCATAGTGACATCAATGCAGTGTCGGGTGAATTAACCGTCACCTGTCTGTTCCCTTCATGTGGTCCTAATGGCAAATAAATTTACCAGACGAGTGCAGAAGGCCTCTGCGTGCGTTCTTTTCTTAACTTTATAACTCGTGTACCGTGAGTATGTGCGAAAGCAGTGGGTAGATCAAGTCCTTGTTTACTTTTAAGCCATTAAATTGCACCAGAGCATAAATGTGGTCGAATACCCCCACTGATGCAGCGCTGTTCTGCTGTGCATATGGCTGGCAGGAATTGACTCAGCAACATGTGAGGGCTGAATGGAAAGGGGCAGATTATAGCTTGTATATGTCAAGCAGCCATAATTTTACTTTGAAAAATCCTCTCAGCGAGACGCAAAGCAAAAATATTGAGAGAATTCTCTCGCCTAGTTCTAAAGATGTCTGGATAAATGACTAAAGGGGTAATAAAGTGGTTTGTGAATGCTATTTTTGGCTGTGGGGCTTAATGAAAGAGGGAGGTTTGCTAAGAATAGCACATAGATGAACTTACATTAGATGTGTGTAGAGAAGAGGATCTGCATTTCATACTACGTAGATTTTAATATTGGTATGACTGAACTAGTTTTCAATAACTTTATTGCTACTACTGTATATGGTTTAAAAAAAAAAATTTATTTTTTTTTATCATCCCCAGATGATATTCTACATCCAGGATAGTGATGATATTTATGGACGATTTGGCTTCCATCCACGTGAGAGACAGAGTATTCAGAGCCAGCCTGAGGGCCGCTTCCTATCCCTAAGCTTCCTGCGTGAAGCAGGCACTCTAGGGGAAGTGCGCTTGGCCTTTTCAGCCCTCTACATTCCTGCCGGGACACTGGATCCGGCGAGGGCTCGGGATGGCGTACTGAATGGCACCAGTGCCAACAGTTTGCTGTTCAGTTCGGGTCAGTCGAGGGCTCAAGTCATCCTACCCATCCGTAACGATGCCTTTTTGCAAAACGGAGCCCGCTTTCTCATCCAGGTACTTTCTCAACAAACCGGCCAACCATGTGAAAACATGCTCGAGTACCTCCGTGTTCTGCATGGCACTGGCTTTTAATGTTTTTCCTTACAGCCCCTGTTTATATGTCCTGTCCTTTCTTAAGACTTGGGACCATCTTAAGTGTCTTAACAATTTATTCTTCTCTAGTACAAGAGTCTCTCGATCAGCTTGTCTGGTAATTAGCAATCTTGAGTCATGGGTATTTAAGTGGTTTGGCTGGTAGCCATAGGATTTGTATTGGTGCCCAAACAAATAACCCCTTCTTTAAGCAATGCTGAGAAATAAACACAACACAACAAAAACTGGCACAGTAGGAACTAATCAAGAGCTCATTGAAGGATTCAGACAATATACGCATACTTACAGTACACACATACAGGAGTGCTGACTGACACCAGGGAGCAGGTAATGGAAAAGTCTTACCATGTAATATAAGATCTTGCTACTCAATGTGATAAACATGAGACCATGCTAGAGGAATACCAGCTTGATATATTATAAAGCAACTCCCTTTGATGTGTTTTGATGCAGATTTGTTCAAAACGACACTAATTCCAGCATTACCTGTTCTTTCTTCCTATCTCAGCTGGACAGTTTGCAGTTGGTGAACATCACTCCTCCTATTCTTTCAGTAAGCCCTCGCTTTGGAGGAGCTATCAACATCTCCCTGGTTATTACACCTGACATTGCTAATGGAGAGATCGGGTTCACCAGCAACCAGACGGTGGTGGCAACAGAACCTGAGGAGTCAAACGGCAGCATGGTATTTCAGATTCTTTACCAAAGGACTAACTTGATACAGTATAAAGTAAATTTTTGTAACAAGCAAACTCTTATCAATTTTTCTTTTCTGTTATCGGTACATAAATAACGAGCATATTAATTTCTTGTTTAGATCGTTCTTCCCTTGAGGCGAGATGGGACAGATGGACAGGCTGTGGTTTTCTGGAGCGTCCGACCTGTTGGAGAGAACAGAGCTGACGTTACCAAAAATGACCTTTCACCTTTCGCTGGATCGGTCACATTTTTATCAGGACAAAGTGAAGCGAACATCTCCATCGCCGTCATGGCAGATAATGTTCCAGAAATCAATGAAACGGTCCTACTTACATTAGACAGGTGATCTGCACTTCTTACTTTGGCCATTTCAGATGGAAGCACCGTTAACGTTTGTTGGTGCAAAAGCATGTTTTGGGAGTTTTTTCTTTTTTCTTTCTTTAAGGAAAAGAAAGTAAAGAACGGGTTAAATTTAAACCATTAGCTTCTCAGCTATAAACTAGAGTATTATGACGTGGTAAAAACTTGACTGCCCGTGACCCTGAATAAAGGATAAAGCGGTATAGAAGATGAGTTAGTGAGTGAGTCAGTGAGAGAAACTTGACTGTTAATGCTGATACACACCAATAAACATTTTAGTAATGTTTTAGCAACCTGTTTATTATTATGTTGATTACAGTATATTTAGCAGTAAGCACCATCACCTTGCACCTCCAGGGTTGGGGTTCAAATAGTGCCTATGGTCTGTGTGCATGGAGTTAACATGTTCTCGCTGTGATTTGTGGGTTTTCTCCAAGTACTCTGGTTTCCTCTCACAGTCCAAGGACAGTGTGGGTTGATTGGCATTTCCAAATTGTGTAAGCTTGTGGCCCATGATGGACAGGCACCCATTGTGCCCTAAGTTCACTGGAATAGGCTGCTGTCACAATGCCCCTGCACAGCAGTATAGTTAATAGATGGATGGATGTTTATTATAAGTCTTCCATCCATCTGTAGGCCAACCAAGGACTGTTGGACATTCAAGGGACCATTCAATTTATGCCCATTTTGTATGACGTGGTAGGATCACCAGTCAACCTTCACGTTCCAGTCAACACAACCACTACGGGCAATTTGGGAACACCAGTTAGCCTAATCTGCATGTCTTCGAACTGCCGGAAGAAACCGGAGAACCCGAAGGAATCCCACCAAGCACGGAGAGAACATGCAAACTCCATGTACACAGACCCGACGCTGGAATTGAACCTAGAGGTGCAAGGCGATAGTGCTAACCACTAAGCCCACCGTGACACCGTTATAAGTCTTAGATTATATATAATGTCCAGCATACGAGTGCCTGTGCATTAGCTGTTCGTATAAATACAATAATTAGTTAGAATAAATGTATTCGATTGTATAAACTTGTGAAATTACTGTATAGTCAGAGCTGCTTTTACAAAAATGTATCTATTATCTTCTGACTTATCAAACCTGAGAATTAACACTGAGAAATATTAGTCTTATGATGTATGATTTATTAGCTACCACTAAATCAGTAGCCTCTGTTACAAAAAATGTTGACTATAATGCTGGTGTTTTGACTGATTTCAGTTTTCCGTGCAGAGTTTTGTCTGTTTTTTGTCTGTTGTTTATTATTTATTTATGGTTGTCTATGTGTATTGTCTGCGCCTTGGAACTTTTTGTCAGTTACTTCAGCCACATATTTAGTTCTATATACAGAAAATCGAGACAAGACGAAGGTTCCCACAAAAGGTTTTCTGTTAATAGCAGTAAGACATGAGTGTGGTGACTTCAGCTCCCCATTCCATGTTTTTCTTTAAGTGAAGACCCTCTCGTATTAATGAGTTCTGACGGGAACGCTCCTTCCCCTTGCCTCCCACTCTTCCTTTGCAGGGTAGAAACTGCACGCTTTGTAGTGTACTTCGGGTAAGTGTACACTGAAGAGATTTTGCCCTTTTGTCTGCTGTGAATCAGCACTTTGTGTGATGGACCTCTTTGGACTATGCCTTAACATTTCGATGGGTGAAGTCTCTTTCATCCGGGTGTGTGAAATGAAGAGAGTGGGTGTGTGCCTGTGTGCGTGCATGCAAATTGTGTGAATCAGTCAGGTCCAGAGCATTGCTCTCTTTTCTCATTTAGCACCTAATTTACCCGCTTCCTTTATGCCCTGCTGTAAAGCCATCAGTGTTTGTATGCATGCGGTGCATCCTGTGAATACGTTTGTTTGGAATGCTGCTCCCTGTCTAGTCTTTGTCTGCCATTTTACTAATTATCTGGAGCTTCGAGCTTCAGAGCAGCCTAAGCCAAGCTGAGTTAACACACTGGCCCCCCTGCTGGGTGGTTCTATGCTTGTAGGCTGTTCCAAAACACGGCTAGTCAAAACAGCCCCCACAAACATGTCTCAGAGATGGGCGTCTATAAAAACAAACTAATCCAAGACCCAATTTTTACGCCAATGTGTAAAGGTAAAAATCTGTGCTGTTCGATCATATAGGACGAATACGGAGAACCAGATTCTGAAACCTGGTTTCACCAGCCGGGAGATCGTTATACTAGAGAATGATGACCCTGGCGGAGTCTTTGAGTTCTCACCAGTCTCTAGAGGCCCCTGGTTTATCAACGTAAGAATAACATATCCTTGGTGCACCAGTCACATTTTGCTCCTTCAGCTGTACTTATACAAATAACACAGTTCCTCTGTATCTGTCCTCTCTACAGGAGGGACAGACGGTGGAGCTGCGTGTTATCAGGCAGCAAGGCCAGCTGTTGAACCAGCTAGTGAGATACACGGTGACACCTTCCGGAAATGAGGATTTCTATGGTGCCACGGGCATCCTAGAGTTTCAGCCTGGAGAGAGGGAGGTTGTGGTGGCTCTAGTAGCCATACCTGATGGGCTTCCAGAGGTAGGACTTGTTGCCAGGTTTAGTGTGTGTACATGATCTAAGAAGGTCACCAGTTATTCCAAGTGTTTGTCCTATGGGGCTAGGAGTAGTGAGCTGATAAGGATTGTGTCACTGATGGGGTTTCGTTTCTTTATCTTATCAGCTAGATGAGATGTTCGCAGTGGTCCTCAGCAGTCACAGCACTCCAGCTAGTCGCCTGGGTAACAACAGGCAGGTCAACATCACTGTGCGTGGAAGCGATGACCCTTTTGGGGTCATCCAGTTTATACAACCACAACTACTGTTCTCCATCAATGAAAGCAAAGGAATGGACATTCATTCAGGTATCTATGTGTGTTATGACTTTACCATAGGGGAATTTGAATTATTGAAAGTGATTTTTTCATTGGACCATCGATGTAAAAATCAAACAAAGCAATTGTGCTTTTATTGATTTCTATGTACTATATATTTGGAGAGATCTGTGATGATTTTCTATTACAGCGTCCTACCCCATTGTGAGGGAGAGGGGCCGATTTGGAAACCTGTCCGTCCTGTGGATTCTTGAGCCCACTTTCTCAGGAGACGTCTCCCCAGTCCAGGGGGCGGTGGTCTTTACTGATGGAGAGTATCTGAAAAATCTAACCCTTTTCTCCATGCCTGATGAGGTAAAACTCATGTTATTCTTTCACTACAGACGATGTAAAAACAGTTTACCTCCTACCTACTCCTAAAGGAATTTTGACCAATCCTACCCTCTTCCACACTCTTTATATTTAGAGCATAAAGAGAAAAATAGAATGAAGCACATACAAACTCCTAGCTCTATAAATGCCTGCTCTTTTGAAGTTTTTGTTGGGTCGAATAGTTCTATTGTGGTCCCAATCGTGATGCATACTTCTGCATCATATTAAAAATAAAGTCGTTTTCTTTTTTTTTGTCAGGTGCCGGAAGATGTAGAAAAATTCACCATCACCCTCATTAATGCAACTGGAGGCGCAAGACTGGGAAGTATTCTAAATGCATCTTTACAGATTAATAGGAACGATGATCCCATTTTCTTTGCAGGTATTATTTTAAAGCTTTTTTTTCTACTAGAAAGAAGTTTTTTTCACATTTTTGTCAAATTTTGATAATATTGTATGACTTATTACTTATGTTTAAATTAGATCCGGTTGTACAGAGGGTCAGAGAAGGTGGTGTGGCAAATTTTAGCATTCTCAGAGCCGGCCCGGCCGATTTCCTAGCCACAGTCATGTACCGGTTTGAATTTGGAGATTCCTCACCAGGAGACTTTATACCTTTAAGTAATGACTCAATGCTAACGTTCGACTACGGGGAACGGATGAAGAACATATTAGTCGCGCTACAGGATGACGACGTCCCAGAGACAGATGAGCAGTTTTATATTGTGCTCTTCAATGCTACAGGTGTGTTACAGTATACAGTATTTTAATGTTGCATTTTGCTTTTAGCCGACCATGGCTCATTCAGCAAGTGAAATAAACCCCCATTCACTAAGCGTATTTGAATCTTTATTGTGTTCGTCCATGGTGGTGAATTGAATGTTTTAAAATCTTCGTATTAAGAGAGGTAAATAATGCACTTCGTTTCTATCTGTTTCCTGTACAGCTAATTAATCCAGCACATTTAATGCTTGTTTCAATACACATAGAGATCTGTTGATTAAGCCTGACTGGCCTGACCCTGAACGCCTCCCTAATCCATGTATTGTGTAACACACACACACACACACACACACACGCACACACACACACACACAATAGCAGGCCAGGCCATAGTTGGATTCTTAATTATAGACACTAACCGCTTTTTCTTTCACTGTATACATCACCAAACCACCCAACTCAGGAACTTTAATCTTTCTTTGGTTTTATTCCTGCACTTTATTTTTAGAGAGTGGGTAAAGGTTACTACAACCTGCAGCTGTGACATTGTTTAAACTGATGTCTTTATTGTGTTAAAATGATACACAATACCTTTTTTTTTTTTTAATTAAAATGCTGGGAGATTTTAAGAATACTTGACCATATTGGGAATTTGTGTATAACAATAAATGTATATCAGTATCACACGAGAGGGAGTACTACTGTACTGAATATGGGCACTGTACAACAGTACAACTGTGAGTGGTGGAACTAATTAACCGTGACTGGGAGAACTGTTAGCGACTGACCGGTAATACAGTATGTCATCAAAAGGCAAGAAGAATAAACCATGCCAGTAGTGGACGGTCCTGACAAACGTGAGAGATTTACTTTATATCTCCATTTACTTACTTACGTACTTACATCAGTTAAGTTCTGGGGTTTCCAGGGTTGAATTCCAGATAGAGCACTAATTAGGGTGTACAATCCCTTGTTCCACACACCAACTAGTGCCCTTGACCAGGGATTAGAGAGTGATTTGGGATTCAGCCTAGGTTGTAGCTTCAGAGGTAATCAGGAACAATTTAGAAATAAATACTAAGAAGACAAAGTGTGGTTTACCAAGACATAATGCTACATAATGCTATCAGATGTATTTGACTCTTTACGAATCAGATTAGTATATGAGAACGAACTGACTGAATGAATATGACTGTCTTGTGTAATATCATAGCTTTTCGCCGTTTCAAATTTTCATTACTGCCTGGAGACCCGTATGTGACCCTGAGTTTGTTTCGCATGCAGGAGATGCTGTGGTCTATGGAAACGATACTGCCACAGTAGTGATTGAAGCCAATGATGATGCCAATGGGATATTCTTTCTGGATACCACCGAGAAGCCTGTGGAGGAAGGGAAGTCCAACAACTTCTAGTGAGATTTACATTTTTTTTTTTCCCATAAACTCCTGCATATGCACACAACCAACTCACTGGAGTTAATAACATACATAAAATGAGGACAATGACATAATTCTGCTGCCTTAAATCCAACCCTCTCAGTCCTGTCTGTTCTCACTGTTATTATTTTCTCCAGCGTTATTAGGACTAGAGGGCATTTTGGCAACGTCACAGTCTTCTGGCAGCTGTTTGCCAATTACACTCCTCTTGAGCTGAGTCAGGAGTTTGTCAACACATCTGGATTTATAGTCTTCACCACAGGAGAAAATACCAAGCCGATAGTACTGGAGGCCATCTCTGACAAACTCCCAGAGTTCAATGAGTTTTTTGAGCTGCGCTTAATGAACATCTCAGGTCAGCACCAGCCAGACATTTGCTATTTTTGCTAATAATCGTTTTTTAAAAATCTGTCGACTACCATCAGTAGTATCACAAAACAATGTTTCCTATATAAGTAACTAAAACTTCGTCCATGTCTTCCTTTATCATACTGTTTATGCCTGATAATATTTCGTTTTTCCTTGCGTAGGTGGTTATCCTGGGGACGGCGGCAAGCTGGCTACAAAAGACCTAAACGTTTCTGTTCTCATCCCTTTTAACGATGACCCTTTTGGAGTGTTTTCTATAGACAAGGACAACCTGGACCAAGAGGTGGCAGAAGACATCCTTTCTGTGGATGACACATCATCAATCATATCCTTCACTATCCTCCGCCAGCAGGGAACCTTCGGTGATGTCCGTGTCTCATGGGAGATCCTTTCCGAAGCCTTCCCGCAAGGGCTTCCACCGATCCAGGACTTTATCTTGATGGCTACATTCCCTGAAGCTGTCAAGCTCCAGCCTCATGCCAGGAGGCACCATTCTGCAACAGATGCCTTCTTCTTTTCTGGCGTCCCGGGAAGTTATGGAACCATTACCTTAGAAGCTCAGCCAAAGGATATTCCTGACAAACTAGCTAATTTTACATTCTCAGCCTGGCTTATGCCCAGACCCAACACGGATGGGTTTATTGTTTCAAAGGGAAACGGCAATGGAAGTATGCATTACGGATTAAAAGTCCAGACGAACGAGTCTCATGTTAGTGTGATGCTTCATTACACAACCACTGGCTCTAACAGCACTCAAGTGGCAAGAGCCACAGCAATGAAATTTGTGGAAGATAATGTATGGGTTAATGTCATCGTTGCAGTGGAAGATGGAATTATTGAGTTTTATTTGGACGGGAACCCAATGCCTGGAGGAATCAAGAGCCTCAAAGGAGAAGCCATTATAAATGGTATGTAAACTAGGTCTGTTTTAAGGTTAGGATCTAGTACCAAACAGTGTTCTATAGCATAGCGATTAGGCCTGTTGTCTTATTTCATCCGTCAAACTGTCAGATATCACCCTCAGAAGAAGACAATTATGTTTTTCCTGGAACATCTGGCATTTAAAGTCTTTCATCATACTATAGTTTTTCTAAATGTGTCCTTGGAATTTAACACCACCAATCAGGACTATTTTTCTCACCACCAGTTTATACTTTATTATTGCGAGACTTCAGTCCAGTAGTCAGTCAAAACAAGTGTTGTTTAGCTTCTTCCAGTGTCTGTGGTCCACATCTGGCATTAGTCTGTTGTGCGAATCTGGTGCTATTGTCTGAAATTTCACAGCGCACTCATGCTTGAGTGAGTATGCAAGCGCTACTGGACATTGTTAGGCCGAGATGAAAGCAGCTAGTCGTCGTGGAAAACAATGTGGCTTTTGTAATAAAGTGAAGTTTCCTAGGGAGACGTTTCTTTTATTAGTTTGAATCAAAGACATTTAAACAGTTAGCGTATTTGACGTTGTATTGGGTTGATAGTTTAATGAATAGTAGCAGGTTTTGTCAGTGCTCACTCAAGCACATTTCAACAAATCGCTCAATCGCTGTTAAGGCCAAGAGATATTGATACACTATCTGCGACTGGTGAGCCTACCCTGACCAGAATTATGCCTTATATTTGAGGTGTTTTGTGAAGTGTATCCATGATTGGATTTTATATAATAAATTGATACTATTGGCACTATTGGTACTTTTTCCTTACGCATTCCAGATGCGGCTCCCATAAGCATCGGCTCAGACCCTGACGGCCGGCAGCTCTTCACCGGTCTGCTGCAAGATGTGCGCCTCTACTCCATCCGCCTCAACCAATCAGAAATTCGAGAGCTTCACGGCCAGCCGGCGAAAAATGACTTCCGTAATGTGGCTGGATACTTGGAGTACTGGCAGGGAGAGAAACTCAAATCGTTTGTCGTGGAAACACGCGATGACCGCGAAGAGGAGAGCGAGGAGGTCTTCTACCTGCAGCTGGTGGCCGTGCACGGCGGAGCACGCCTGCCCATGCCTCGCCCCACAGCTAGGATCAGGATTATGAAGAGCGACAATGCGAACGGGTTGTTTGGGTTCACGGGCACGTGCATCCCCGACGTAAGCATATGCAGTGCTTTACTGTTTACCGTCAAACCATTTACAGTACTGTTATATGCATGTATCTGGATGTATAATTAAAAAAAAGAAAATTAGATTTTTTTAAAGCAGATAAAACATCTTCACGATGTAGAAATGTCTACCTTATTTATATTTTTGACTTTGCTTCAACTATCCTGCCCATGTATCCTCTCTACAGTATCCTTAGAGAGAATTAGTTGATTAAATAGTCATTATCAGTGTTTGCTTTGGCTCCCTAGAAAGCATGTAACGCGACCCCCTTCGGTTGTGAGTGCATGTCCTCATGTATATTTGATTTGTCTTCACGCCTGGTTGGAAGGAGTTCACGTCGGTCTCTTTAGATTGGACTCATGGCATCTCCGATGGCCGATTCGATTAACAGGACAGATGGCAGCCCCGGACAGAGCATTCCTTTACAAGGACTACTTCTCGCTTACTAACAAAAGCGACACTATGGCATGTGGCCTACTGTTGCCTTCATTAACACAGACACATAGTCACTTTCACAGCATTGCTGGAAAAATTTTTTGGTGTACTGCTTCTTTTTTGTGTGTACTGTTTTGGTCTGACAATTTCATATTTAAATGCAGTAGGTTGAATTGGTACCAGAATGCAATGTGCAGCATCGTTAGCTGAGCCACTGAGTCTCTTGATTCGTCAGTTCAGATAGAAGCGAAAATATTCCATAGACAAATTCAACAGAAATATTCAGACAGACAAGTTCAACTCAAGATGACGTCATCTCAGGGAGTTTTGATCATCCCAGGAAGTTTCCTTATCACTATGCCTGTTACCTTGCTCATTAAAGATCACGATAAGTTAACATTCAGATTATGACTAAGTCTATTAATATAATGTTTTTTTGGATTGAATTCAATGAATTTTTCAGGACTCAAGATCTTATCTGTCTTATCTTATCTTCAGATATCAGATGAGGGCTCCACTGTTTCCTGCATAGTCGAACGCACACGTGGCGCCCTGGACTCTGTCTATGTAAACTACACTGTGACACAGCTCGATTCTCCTGCTAGGGCACCCAACGTCTCAGACTTTGCCAAACCCGCAGGCTCCATCTTTTTCCTCCCAGGCCAGCGCTCTGAGGTAACATGACTGGTGTTAATTGTTCATTATTTATGAGCAGGGGATCTCCTGTAGGGGAAGCGCTGCACTGAGCGTGCTCCATGTCTGAAGAGGAGGTCAATGAGGACTTATAGGGTTGTAGGTTTAGTAGCATAGAATTTAATTTTTATGAATAATGTTGTATTTTAGCCAGGTTGCAAGCATCTAGCTCCATCTAGTGGGTAATTGACATTGGCATAAGTTTGGGGTTCATTTATAGGAGTTGTATAGATTAGGGGTGTAACACATGGGCACTGTCTGTATGTGTTTCGGGTCCGCTGGTAAAATCTGAAACTCTGCACTGTGCAAAAATTTTAACCAATGCCTACATTTTTTCGTTACCCTCACCAAGAATTAAAGACCGCACATGACCTAGTCTCGGCTCTGGGGCCATGTAAACCTTTTCATTCATAAACATAGTCTGTTCAGTACAAATAAAGTATTTAGACAGTGCCTGGGCAAAAAAAGTTACGCATTCTAGGATTTCATTCAGTCACTCTTATTTTTAATTACAACCCACAATACAGTATGTTGGCCAGTTATCATGTGTGAAAATGATTCCACCTGCTCCCAGAAGCACTCTTTCACAGTCTCACAGATATGGCTGTGACATCACGGAAGGAAATTTTTATACAGTAGATGTGATAACCTGGTCATTCGGTTCATGCAGGTCGTCTGCTGACTTTATTTTTTGCCACATAATGTTGCTGAGTTCAGACCTGACTAACTGAAACAACCCTAGATTATAACGCTGCCTCCAGGGGCTTGTCCAGTGAGCACTGTGCATGAGAGGGGAAGCACTTCATACTGTACATTTCCTTTCAAACCCCTGACATGCCCATCACTCTGAAATAAGGTCAATCTAAACTCATCAGATCACATGATCTTTTTTCATTTATGCTCTCTAGGAAATTGAAGCCTTTTTCCGACTAGTCACACTACCAAGGGGTTTGTTTGCTCGTGGCCACACAGCTGTTTTGTTCCCAAATCCTTTGAGTTCGCATCACATTTTGTGTGTGTGGGAGGAATGCTCTTTCTTTCACTCTTAAACATAGCAATGGTTTTTGCTGTTGATTTTTTTTTTTTTTACCATGCAACCTCATCAAGTGGTTAAGTGAGCTCCATTCATGCTTTTTTCCTTTCTCTTCCACAAAGTGCCAGTTCAGCATTATCCTTACAGGTTTTGATGACATGTTAAAGGCTTCTTAACCCAATTCCAGTAACTTCAAATCTCCTTAGTTGTTTTCTTTGCTTGATGCATGCCAATAATTAGACCCTTCTGAAATTGCAACCTTTTTTTTTTTTGGCCAGGCAATATATTTACAATATATATGTTTCTATAACAAAAGCTGCGAAACAGTGTATGTAATGAAATGTAGTGTGTAAAGTGATAGGATTAGATGTGAACCTCACATTACTCTTCTGGATATCACAGGTGTTGAACCTACAGGTAGTTGATGATGATCTTCCAGAGTTTGATGAGTATTTCCAAGTCAAGCTGATCTCAGCCCAATCAGGAGATGGAAAACCAGGTTCTACCCCAACCAGTGGAGCCAGCATCGATCCTGACAATGCCAGCAATAATGTCACCATCAAGGCCAGTGACCATCCCTATGGTATGCACGTTTATACCTAGATTGCTATTATTTGCTGTATTTTGATGACATTTTTTTTTAATATATGCAAAACCACCTGGTGTTTCAGGTCTGCTGCAGTTCCAGATGACTCCTATCACTCAAGCGATGATCAGTCCAGCTCTAGAGGTGGCCCAAATAACTGTGAAAGAAGAGGCTGGTGTGGTCAGACTTCCTGTGGCTAGAGCGCAGGGCCTGCTGGGAAGAGTCTTAGTGGGCTATCGCACAGTACCAGTCACTGCCATTGGCTCAGAGGACTATGAGGTATGCATGGAATAAAAAAAAAGAAGAAAAAAATACGTATATCACTCCACACGAAGCTGATGGACTTATTTTTATTTATTGAAAAGGAAAAAGGAAGCCCTAAGTTAATTTGTGTCGCTTCATTTTTTCCCCCTGGGGCAGAATGCAGAGGGGTTGCTGGATTTTTTGCCCGGTGAAAGGCTCAAATATATCAACGTGACTATAATCGATAACTCAGTGCCAGAGCTGGACAAAGTCTTTAGAGTGGAACTTTACAACCCACAGGGAGGAGGTAGGAAACTTCACAATCCGAGCTTTCAATGCACATCATCTATCACTAACATAATGGGACTGAATAATTGGTAGTCTCCTGTTCTTATCATTAGGCTCGCTATACATTCTTCTGCCTTAAAATTCTCAAAAATACCTCATACGTTGCCTGCCCTGACCGTTTTCCATGAAGTGTGATCATGGAAAATTAAACTTCTGTTCTTTGTGTGATTCCGTTTCCATCCTGTGTGAATCCTGTGTGCTTCTGGTTGCTGTGTGCTGATTAAGTGGACCTGTTCTTTGGGAGTGGGGACAGTGGAAGTGGAGAGAGTGACACTGATTTCTTCCTTCCACCCTTTCACTATCACCCTGGTAAGGTCCCTGTTTCTGTTGCATGCTCCTCTACAAATCTACCTTTGTATGAAACTAGTCCATCATGGTACGAGAACGAAAATACGGCATACGGATCTACTGTACAATTAAACAAATGAACAAATTCCGCAGTAAAGTAGGCTTGCACGGATACAAAGTAGAGCCAAAGTCATTCAAAGTCCTGAACAAAGTGAATGAACAAAACATCATGATGTTCCATTGAAATCAATCAAATGTTTACAAATGTCTCCCATGCATGCTTTCCAGTGAACCCCGGCACAAACAAAGCCATGCGTATAGAACTGTATGTGCATTTGTGTGTTTTGACAAAAGCCCAGTTCCGGTCTATGCTAATCCACCGTTTAGTGCACCCTCGGTTCATTTTCTGAGCAGTATCGAACTGCTTTCAAATCCAGGCTCTTAGTTTGTAAATTCCAGATTATGAGCTGTAAATGTTTGGAGAGCTTGTCTACATCGATGCCCAAGTAAAACAATCTTTTTTGGACTTTGGGGTTTTAGCGGCCTCCTGCAACTCCAAGACTAGTGTCTGCTGCGCTATTTACATTGCACTAAGGCCAGTGAACGCTCAGAGGAAAAATGTGGGAAAAGCAAATATCCATTATATTGAGAGGATAGCAGCAGTGGTGAGTGGTTTATTCGAAATGTCAGGAGGTTCATTTTTCCCATAGGGCCTCATTTCCAAGGCGTGTATTTTGCACTCGGTTTAACTTGTTGTCGGGGGCTGGTATTGGGCAAAATACTTACGGGTCTGATCGACTGAACTGTCAGTATTGCTCTGAATTGGTTAACGCACACATCACAATCAATGAGCGCTTTCTCCTGTAATTACATGTATCAGGTCTCAATGATACCCTTTGATGTTAAATTAGGTTGATAAGTCACATTCCGGTTTATAGAAACATTTCTCTTGAATGATAATCATATTGATATTTTTTCTTCGAAGCCAACTTGGGCCTCGCATCGCATATCACTGTGACCATTTCTGCTTCCGATGAGGCTCACGGGGTCTTCCAGTTCAGTAATGATTCTCTCTCAGTGAACGGAACTGAGCCAGAAGAAGGTCGGAGTGATGTAATGTTACAGGTGAGGTTCCTTTAAAATTGGAATATCAATCAGAGTTTGGTTCTGTATATGTTGCTCACAATGTTAATATTAGGCTTGTTTCTTTTCTATCTCAGGTTATCCGTACTTTCGGCACTCTCTCCAATGTTACTGTATACTGGCAAGCAGATGTGGACTCGGAAAGAGAGCTTATATACAATTCTGGCAACTTGACCTTCAGTGTAGGACAAACCATTGGAAACATTCTCATCCGTATTTCCGAGGACGATATTCCTGAACTGGATAAGAGTTTTAAGATCCGTCTGTTAAATGTTTCAAATGGACGGCTTGGGAGCCAGACTGTTTCCACACTGACTGTACTCGCCAGTGATGACCCTTATGGACTGTTCTTGTTCTCAGAAAGTAGCAGGCCTGTCAGAGTGGTGGAAGCAAATGCTCTGATTGTTTTGTCAATACAAAGGAGAAAAGGATTGATGGGAAGGGTTAGAGTGACCTATAGGACACTGATGGATACAGATCCAGTGCCCTACTCTACACCCGGTGTGGGCAGGGCAAGCGCTGGGAGCGATTTTGTTCCCGTTTTCGAGTCAGTAACCTTCTCGGCCAATCAGAGTGAAGCAAATGTGACTGTCAGGATTCTGGATGATAAGGATCCCGAGAGGGCAGAGTCTGTTTTTGTTGAACTTAGCAGTGTCACATTGGTGGAAGGTGCACAGACACGACCAGGTGAACAGAAACAGGCTTTTACTGCACATTATTGCTTAAAGGCTTCGCTTTTTATAAGATGAAGAAATAAGTGTAATTTCATGATTTTCCCGCAGTTGCGCTGTCACCTCAGCTTGGTCAGAGAAACGTCTCAGTGGCTCAGATCATTATTGAGGCCAGCGATGATGCCTTTGGTGTGCTCCAGCTCTCTTCTCCAGGAGTAAGTGTGCCTGAGTACTACACCGGACCCATCATAAATGTTACACGCACTGGGGGGATTTTTGCGGATGTGTCAGTAAAGTTCAGGGCTGTACCCATGACTGCACGAGTTGGTAAGTAAAAAACAAATTTCATGTTTTATAAATATTATAAATGCATAATTTTGTGTGTGCCCTACGATCGATTGCCACCCTGTCCAAGGCGTACCCCTGGGATAGACTCCAGGGCCCCTTCAACACTGTCTACAAGATTAAACGGTCTAGACGTGGATGGTAAATACATAATATTATAAATGCTGCCTTTTCCTGTAGGTGAGGATTATAGTGTGGCCTCCTCTGATGTCGTCCTTCTGGAAGGAGAGAGCAGTAAACCAGTCCCCATCCTTATCATCAACGACCTAGTTCCTGAATTGGAGGAAACCTTCCGCATCGAGCTTCTTAACCAGACCACTGGGGGAGCTTTCCTAGGCGAACTCACTCAGGCAATCATCACTATCCTGCCATCTGATGATCCATATGGGTCCTTTGGTTAGTTGAGAAGTCCAAATTCATTCTGGCTTCGATTAGATCCATTTCGCCATAGGTTTGACAACGCGATCTTGTTTATGTTGCTCAGTTTTTCAGACTGCTCAAGTTACTGCTGAGGAGCCAGCGGCGAATGCTTTTGAATTATCTTTGCCGATTGTGAGGAACGCTGGGACTATAGGTTACGTCAGTGTCAAATGGCTTGCTACCGTCAATGGCAGACCTGCAACAGGTGACCTTCAACCTTCGTCTGGAGAGGTCAGCTTTGCTCCAGGTGAAACTATGAAGACACTAAAAGTAGAGGTTCTGGCTGATGATGTGGCAGAACTTGAAGAGGTAAAGATTTTCTCAGCTGTCCTACAAACTGTCACGGATTTCACCCACCCCCTTATTAATGAGTGCATAAATCTACATTTTAGATCATCAAGGTAGAGCTTATTAGTGCAACAAATGGTGGAAGCATCGGTGCTGAAAATGTGGTGAACATCATTGTGCCCGCCAATGACAACCCTTACGGCACAGTGCATTTTGAGCAAGCGGTATATAGAGTACAGGAACCTTTGGAAGGCGTGTACCGTGCCAACATTACTGTTCGAAGAAGGTGTGCGATAATCTTATCTGATTTTAACACTTATGACATACAACTAAAAGTAGTAGTATCAGAAGTCCTAATATATCTTCTTTTTCTTTTTCAGTGGAGGTAATTTTGGTTTTCTGACATTCTGTATAGCACCTTTGAGATTGACGTGGTGACTAATGCCCAGAGAAGCGGCCATAACTTCCTCATCTATTACGATTCCCCCTTGCCCGGGGCACCCTCTAGTGCCATACGAAGGCCTGTCAACATCACCTCAGCCAGAGATCCTCTCAACTCCTGTGCAGCTTCCTGCCTTCGGGAACGTGCCTGCCAAGCTTTCTCTTTCACTAATGCCTCTACTGCGACATGCTTCTGGCTAACCACATCCGCAAACCAACTTTCCGCTGCTGCCCAAACACTCACTTATATAAAGAATGCCACTGCTTCTGCTTCCCTCTTCAGCTCACAGGCGACAGCCGGGAGTGACTATGTAACTATGGTAGGGCAGACAGCAACCATGCTGGATGGCTCGAGTATTGCCAATCTTACTGTGCCAATTCTGACAGATTCTTTGCCAGAGATGGATGAGAGTTTTATGATACAAATACTAAAGGTTACCCTGGTTAATATGACTGTGGCTGAAAAACATTTGCCCACTATTACACAACCAGACACCGCTACAGTGACCATAGGGATGAATGGTGATGCATTTGGGGTGTTTAAGCTGTACAGTATAAATCCCAGTGCTACTCAGAATGGGTTGTATCTGGAGGTGAGAGAGGAGCCCTGGACGAGAGTGACGCTGGTGATTGAAAGGACTGGAGGCAGTCTAGGCCGTGTTACAGTGGAGTGGATGTATGTTGGTGGCACTGCGAAGCCCAGTGCTGATTTTAATGGCACCAGGGGAGACTCTCGTCTTTGCAGAAGGTACGTCTGAATAGCAGTTCCTGAATTTGTTTTCTTGTTTCCTAAATCATTAATGTAAATTTAACATCTAAGGTTAAGTGGAGTTAAGAGTTTTTGAATGGAAAAATGAACGCACCTCAGGAAAGGTAAAAAAAAAAAGGTGGGTGCTAATTTGAGGGGCAAATTGGGGGACATGGGGGACAGCAGTATTTTTCACTGTGCTGCTTTTTGAAAAGATATTTTATTTTTATTTTACGTAGATGCATCGCCCCCTCCATAAAAAAGTACACTAAATTATGGGGTAACTCTTGCACAGTACAAAACTACAAAAAAGGATCTCACACTTTGTTAAACTTTCTTGTGCATACATGTACCAAATTTTTTTTAGAGATAAGCCATCTTCGGTAAGTCATCTTTGAAATTATATGGAAAGCGATGACTTCCTACATCATTCAAAATGTGAGTGACAACTCCACATGGTGAGGCAAGTCATCAGTTGAGTCAGAATAAGCCAGCAATGCAAGTTTACGTACAGTCAGGAGTGATGTTTGTTATACATATTTGTGCATACAAAACCATGGTTGATGTTTCTTTTCCCATTCAAGAAAGACAGGAATTGAAATCAAGCACAAATGAAAAATGTATTGAGCTTACCCCTAATTCACTAAAATATCTTAGAGCCTTTAACTGAAGAAAATGTAATTCAGCTATCACTGTGCCACATTGTAAAGTCAGCGTTAAAACAGGTTAGCTCTGATTATGATTTGTACGGTAAATCTGAAATGACTTCAGTGCATCACCTGCGTTACTTTCTCTCAAAGGTGATGTGAAGAAAACTATTGAGTTCTACATCACAGACGACACTGAGCCGGAGGACAACGAGACTATGCAGATCGGTTTAGTAAGGACCGATGGTGGCAGTCGTATCCTGCCCAGCTCGGATACCGTCACCGTCCTCATTCTTGCCAATGACCATGCCGCTGGCTTGGTGGGCTTCCACCCAGCCTCACGATCTGTCATAGTTAAAGAGGGTGAGTAACATTGATTTCAATTGACTTTAACATCTGAAACAGTCTACAGTGGAACCTCGGATTGCGAGTAACATGGTTTACGAGTGTTCTGCAAACCGGGCAAAGATTTTTTATAAATTTTTAATTGGAAACCGAAAAGCAAGTATTAGTTTACGAGCACCGAGCATCATGTATCACGCATGCGACTCTTATTTTGACACCGAGCGTCACTCTCTAACCTTCCCCCTCATCCCCCCCCCCCCCCCCCCCCCCCCCACGGCTTTGCAAACACACAGAAACTCTGAGGAGGAGTGTTACTGTGTAAAAAAAAGAGGGAAGGGGCTAATTCCACACACACACACACACACGGCGCCTGCGCGCACAAACTGAAACACTTATCTGTCAGGATTTATTTGTACTTTTTTTTAAGGTAAAGTGCAGATTAATTAGTTTTATTTTCATTTTATAGATTGTATTAATTATTTGTATGTATTTATTTTTTGGGGCTGTGGAACGAATAATTTGAGTTTTCATTATTTCTTACGGGAACTGATGAATTGGTTTACGAGTGTTTTGGAACACGAGCCCACTTCCGGAAAAAATTATGCTCGTAATTCAAGGTTCCACTGTACAGGTATACAGTGCATAAACTGGTCCAAGGATACACTCGATTTACATTAATTGGGCATTGATTAATTATTTATTTTGCCTAGCCTGGGGGTATATGCATAGGTATTTGAAACGCACTTATACATGATTAGGTATCAGTTCAGCACTTCATAGTGACCAGTGACGGTTATAGTGAGAGGAGAAGAGAGAGTCTTGTAACAGCTGGCACACTGACAGAAAGACATGTTAAACATGCATGATAGAGCATGGTCACATTCCCCTATGGATCTCAGTCCCGCAGCCTATAGCTCAGTTCTTTGCAGTAGCATTGTAACAGTAGTTCGAAGGCAAATCATAGGTTTATTTTAATGCAGTATTACGGTAAGACCTGTTTACAAGGAATTGCGTATAAAATTAGACATGCATAATTTAAAGGTATCAGTAAATAGATTAAAAATAGTGTTATTTTGTTTAACGAAAAATGAGCAATGCCTGATATCGTGGTTTCTGAAAGGAGAGTACAAGATTTACAGTCTTGTGCAAAGGTTTGGGCCCCCCATAATGTCTTTTAGATAAATAGCTTTGAAATTGGCGTTTACTAATGACAGCTGTTGCTATGCATCAGATCTAACGAGCTGATGAAGGTCTGAAAAGTCAGAAAGACTCTGGAACTTTTAAGGTGCCCAAACTTTTGCACAGTGCCATAATAATGATTTTATTTTTTTATTTTTGTTCAATTTATGGCATAAGAAGTAACTATGCACCAATGTTTGCTGAAAATATTGTGCACTTTTCCGTTTCCCAAGATAGCCTGTGTTAACATCTTTTCAATTTAAAAAAAAGCACCAAAAGCTGTTATTTATTGTATTTACTGTTTTTTTTATTTTATTAAAAAAAATGTTTTTTTGCCTAGTCTCCACTATCAGTGTTCTATAAAGCAGCTCCTTAGAATCTTGTGAATGTCAAAGTCTTTGAAATGGAAACAACAAAGAATAAAAAACAGGGAGATGAAAGAACAAATGTTTATAGTTGCTGTAAAGTGATCTAACAAAATCCAAAATTTTGAGCCTAATGCTATTCATCGTGTAATGGAAATTGAGACGGACTTATGTTTTATTGTATATCAGGTGAGAGAGTGCCATTACTTGTGCAAAGGACACCTCCTGCAATAGGGAATGTGACTGTGGACTGGAGGATCGAAGGCCCTCAAGCCTTACTTACATTCGTGGAAACGTCTGGTGTTCTGTTCTTCACTGAGGTACGAAGGATATAAAACGTATGAGATATACAGTAGGAATGCTTTGGTGCTTTATTCACAGCGGGTTTTGTTGTACACCGTAGCGTGCGCTGAATGACACTGTAGTGCTGCAGCTGCTGGACGATGGCACTCCTGAGGAGAGAGAGGAGTACAGAGTTATTCTCTCAAACATTCAGACCAAGGGTAGGATAATAAATGAAAACTACACAGCAAACTAAATTTTAAAAATCTTTTTTATTTGTTCTTAATATGAAATATTCCTTATTTTCTTTTTTTGTATAATACTAATTCCTTATTAATATTTTTTTTAAGGTATGTTCAGCATATAGTAGATGATCAACTTCTTTTTCCTCTTCCAGGTGTAACAGCGACAGGTGCAGCTGCTTTGGACGCTGCAGGTCGCGAGGCAGTGGTGAGCGTAGCGGCTAGCGATGAGCCGTTTGGCGTGTTGAGTATTGCTCCATCCTCTCTCAGCATATCGACTGAAGAGAAAGACACAAAGCTTAGGATTTACATTAACAGAGAGTTTGGCGCCTCAGGTGAGTCCCTATAGAGCAAAAAAAATATTTTAAAATGCTTGCTTCCTGTGCAAAAAATACAAAGCCTGTTCAAGTCAAACCTGGACTTCAAATCTTGCGTAGAACAACAGAACACAGTTATTTTCTCTTTATAATTTCCTGATACCCTAATGCACTTTCCCAGCGTTTCACTAGTGCTTGAATACCATCAAGGGAGAAAAGTTTTCTCTGTACGCCAGAGCCACGATCGGACTGCCTGATTCATGTCTGAGACATTGGCCTCCCAGGAAATCCTTTAATTGTCCAAATATGATGAAATGGCTTAAAGCGAGGTCAGGACTGTATGGAGGATGTGGCAATAACTCAGAATGTGCAAGTGGTGTTGGCGAATGATTATGTGTACACGGGATCAGGTGATCCACTCACTGAATGTTCATGAGAACAAAGGCAGTGTGCTCTGAGCCACTTCGGCCAGGATTGTCTTTCACTGATGCACGGCCTTCTTTGAAACATTTGCACCAATTAAAAGTTTTGCTGCAGCTTAGAGTCTCATCATTGTACTTGTGCTTGATGTCAATCTGTTTTACAGCTTAATTCATAAGAAATTTCATCACAAGTCCTGGTTTGACTTGAACATAGAAACCATGACCGTTATATGTTACCTTTTTTTTTTTTTTTTTTTTACAAATATTGAATTCCACTTCATTTGAAGTTAATTAAAGTTTATATGAACACTACAGGATCAGTAAACATCAGCTATGAGACAGTGAAAGGTTCCCTGCAGGACCTGAGGCTGATTGAAGGGTCTTTGGCAGAACCTGGTCAGGATTTTCAGCATGTCTCCAGCTTTGTGGTCATGCAGGACGGTCAGACCTCTGTGTCCATCCCGATCACGATTATGGATGTAAGTGTTAATCAGAACGAGGAGTGAGTTTGCGCTCTTGTGTCTGAGTTTCCGTTTAGTTTTTCCATTTATAGTTAAAGTTAACATTGGGAAGCATCTATGAGGCATAACCAGTATAACCAGTCTTTCCTCCAGTGCTGGAAACTGGACTTTTTGCTGCTTAGACAAAGCAAAAATTTTCACAACTTTTTTCGGTTAATAAAAGCCCTTATTATAATCCGTTTTACATAATTTGGAGAATCTATCAGGCACGGTCAATTCAATTCATCTCACTCACTCACTCATCGTCTATACCACTTAATCCGGTATGAAGAGTCGCAACCTGGACACGGTGCCAATCCATCGCAGGGCATACACACACTACAGGCAATTTGGGAACAACAAATAGCCTAATCCGCATGTCATTGGACTGTGGGAGGAAACCGGAGTACCAGGAGGAAACCCAGCAAGCACGGGGAGAACATGCAAACTCCATGCACACAGAGACGGGAATCGAACCCAGACCCTGGAGGTGCAAGGCGACAGTGCTAACCACTAAGCCACAATTCATTACAAGTCAACTTTATTTTTATAAGGCATTTAACATTGTGCATTGTCACAGTGCAAAATTATCTAAACCACTAAACTACCTCAAAACATAGTTCATAGTCTCCATCACAAAAGAACCCAACTTGAACCCAACTTTTGAATCCTCTTGGTCTTCAGTGCTGTTTCTCTTCTGTAAACTTCCTCCATTTGTGCACAGCGCTTTTATTCGATTGTTACAGTTATGTAGCGCAATGAGAAACCGCCGGGACTATGTTGAATTGTACTCTACAAACATGTGCATTTTGGATAACCTATGTCAGTTAATATAAAGTTATAACTATATATATAAAAGTGCATAACTTTCAGCACAGCCCTCGTATCTACTGTATGTGCTATATGGTCAAAAGAGCACTTGTGTAACAGGAAATGTGTTTTAGTTAACATGATGTCCACTTTGTTCGTGAATCATGAATCGATCATGAGTTTTAAAATGTTACCTATCAATCTATGTTTTAAAACAGGACGACATCCCTGAATTGACGGAATTCTTCCTGGTCAACATAACGTCAGCTGTTCTCATAACGACTCTCCCAACCACCCCTACGTTAGGTACACCCTTAACGCCATATCTCAGTTTTTTACGATCCTTAATACTTCAACGTGTCATGCATTTTTTTTATTCATTCCTCATCAATCACATTTCTTCTCAACCGTTCCTTCTTTCATTTCTTTTCCTTCGTCATCTTGTCTTCATCTGTTACTAGAGGTACACTATAAATTAAAAGGTAATGCTGGATATATCTGCTTTCCTTTATCTCATGTCTCATGTTCTTACTCTATAACTGTAATCCTAACGTTTCTTCTTTATTCAAAATGCTACTGAAGTATAATAAAAATAAATATATATTTTTAAAAAGCTTATGTTTTGTTATTGGACTGAATATTTAAACAGATACCCAGGGTCTGGTAGCAGAAATCAGCATTAATGCTAATGATGGAATCCAGGGTATCATCAGTTGGCAAAACATCAAGTAAGAGCAAGAAGCATAATCTATTTCATGTCATATTTAGAAAAGACGTGTTGATTAATACAAGTGTGGTGGTGGTGTTTTTTTTTCCACATAAAGCTACGAGGTGAACGAGACAATCGGAGTGTTAGCTTTAGTGGCTTATCGGGACGCTGGGACTTACGGCAACGTCTCCGTCTTCTTCTATGCTCAAAATCTAGAGGCACAGTTGGGTCTGGACTTCAACGCTACAGCTTCGGTAAGTCATAAATATACCTTTATCTCTTGTGGTTATAATTGTTCAAAATATAATCGAACATGATGACTTTACAGGTTCTCCATTTTGTTAACGGAGAAAGGTACAAGTTCGTCGAGGTGCTGATCTTGGATGATCCGATTCCAGAAGGAGATGAGAAGTTCCAGCTCATTTTAACAAACCCATCTCCAGGGCTTGAGCTTGGAAAGAATGTCACTGGTTAGCACAATAAAAAAAAAATTAAAAAACGTAAAAATAATCTTATGTGTATGTTTTGAGCATCAACCCCAAGTCTAACATTTTCCTTTTATGTTCATGTTTTATAGCAACGGTGACCATCTTAGCCAACGATGATGGCCATGGGATAATTTCCTTTAACAGTAGCGAGCACTTCCTGTTGCGCGAGCCCACCTCAGTGTCAGGGCTGAGCCAGAGTGTGGCTACGCTGATTGTCGTACGAAATCCGCCAGAGGGGACCTTTGGGACCGTGACTGTGCAGTTCTCTATTAGTGATGCTAACGGAACCCTGTACACTGAGGACCTCACACCGTCTGAGGGCTTTGTGGTTCTGGAAGATGGGGTCAGATTTAAGGTGAGTAGGACAGATTAAAATATAAATCTGATGACTATACTACGGTGGCCGAGAAGTGCAAAACAAAATAAAAATTCAAAAATCTGAATAACCAATTAAAAAAACAAAATAACAAAACCTAAAACAAAATAACAAATTCAAAAACAAAATAGCAAAACCTAAAACAAAATAACAAATTAGAAAACAAAATAACAAAACCAAAAACAATACAACAAATCAGAAAACACAACAACATATCCAGAAACAAAACACCAAATGAGAAAAAACAACGACAATTCAGTCAAACCGGAAAAGGTAGGTATAGTTTGCAAATGAAATTCTTATCGCTGATTGGAAGAGACATCTGTCACTCAAAACATACAAGAAGTACTGTCAAGTGAAGTCAAATTTATTTTTAAAGCACATTTAACACAACTTAGTTTGACCAAAGTTCTGTACAATCCTAAAATACTAAAAATAATCCTTAAATGAAAATACACCTAAATGTCCGTGAGACTGCAGTACTTCCTGTATATTTTGATGTTTTGTTATTTTGTTTTAGGTTTTGTAATTTTGTTTGGGGTTTTGTTATTTTGTTTTTGAATTTGTTATTGTGTTTTTGAATTTGTTATTTTGTTTTGGGTTTTGTTATTTTGTTTTTGAATTTGTTATTTTGTTTGGGGTTTTATTATTTTGTTTTTGAATTTTTATTTTGTTTTGGGTTTTATTATTTTGTTTTTGAATTTTTATTTTGTTTTGGGTTTTGTTATTTAGTTTTTTTGTAATTTGTTATTGTGTTTTTGAATTTGTTATTTTGTTTTGGGTTTTGTTATTTTGTTTTCTGTTTTTTTTTATTTTGTTTTGCACTTCTCGGGCCACCGTACTATACAACATGATTTTGTAGGACGACAAGATGTGAATATATGACGTCAGATTATCCAAGAATAAAATCCATTTTTGACATGTAATAAGATTTTAGTTTATTAAATGCTATTCCTTGGGTAATGTTTAAATAATCTGTCCTTGTTTTAAGACTCTGGAGATCTGGGCAGTTCTGGACGCAGAACCGGAAATGAATGAAACTTTCAGAGTGTCTCTGTTCAACCCTACTGGTGGAGCACGACTGGGAGAAGCTGTAGAAAACTTCATCACTGTGCTACAGAACCAGGCTCCATTGGGGCTTTTCAGAATATCTCCATCCAGCAACAGGTATATGCACACACACACACACACACACACACACACACACATGCACATACACAATCTGCTTTATTTAACTATTTTTGTCTGTACATTTATTTATCTTGTTCCAATGTGTGTGTGTGTGTGTGTGTGTGTGTGTGTGTGTGTGTGTGTGTGTGTGCATACATTTAGGACTCTGAGCTCTTTAACAGTTGAAGAGACTGTCGGTACTGTGTATTTGACAGTGGCGCGCAGTAACGGTCTGGATTCCGCAGTCAGTGTGGAATTCGAGACCAACTCAGACACAGCCTTTGGCCTGAGTAAGATCAATATTTCAATATCTACTCGCTTTCTTAAAGCATACAGTATATATATATATATATATATAAAGCACCACAGTTCAAATATTGGCCACAAGGCTACCGTAATGACTCTAACCTTGCATTGCTTTGACAGGGGGAGATTATTCACAGCTAGCTGTGTATCAGCGCTTCAGAGACACCTCGCCATTAGGATGGTGTTCTGTGTTTAACGGAGACAGCGCTCCGTTGGTCCTGATGCTCACGCGCGACCAGGTCACCCTCTACAGGTGGCAAGGCGTATTTGTGTCCATTCAGGTGCGTGGATTGTAACCCGCTACATGATAATCAATAAGAGAGGATTTAAAACGGACATGATTTCTTTTTTTTTCTTTTTTGAAATGGGACTGGGTTGCTACAGTAGCCTGATGCCCAACCCTCCTCCTTTCTCACCTGGGACTGGCAATGGTGGAGTAATATTTCTCTCTTAAAATCTAAATTCTCCCAAATCTATTTCATTATTTCAATATATTTCATTCCACGTATATATTTTGCACATTTATGGATTTGAATGCACATTAATGTACTTTATTACATTTTCACATTCATGCATATTTGCACACTCCCCAGACATTTCTATTTAAATTCTATATCAATTTACATACCAGTTTCCAAACATATTTTCCATATTTGTACAGCCAAAATGATTGTCTATATTTTGTACAGCTAATTTAAAAAAATATTTTTTTTATATTTAACATTTAATATTTTGTTCTTCTATTTATTTGCTTTTTTATTTTCTTCTTATTCTATTCCATCATTTATTTCCTATTGATAATCTTGATTTTAAGGTCACGAGAGGTCCTATAAGCATTTCACTGCATATCGCACCGTGTATGACTGTGTACAGTATGTGACGAATAAAATGTAAAATTTTATTTATATATTTAAAATCTGTTCTTTTACTTTACTTGCTTTTTGACTGACAGTAAATGTAGACAACGGGAAGATGAACCAGTATAAATGTTTGAAAGAGACACGAGAAAAGCACGTTCCTATGTATCGCCTTTGTTGTCGTTACAGAATGTGAGTGTGCAGAAGCCGGGCTCTTGTGTGGGTTTTACAGTAAATGGCACCACCTATGTGGCAGTGGCCCATGAAGACACCACGAAGCTGCCTGCTGCCAATGTCAGCATATTCCGCCTCCAGTCCGACCTCAACCTTACTCTAGTGAGTCCGCTGGCGTGGCTGTTCGCGTTTTCACTTGCCACCATGCACCAACAATAGCTCTCCGTCCACTTTGACATATTAAGACACTTCGGTTTTTAAACTCCTTCGGGATTTGTATACTGTATGTATGTATGTGGCTTACTATTTTTCCTGGTTCTCCTTGTGTTCCAGGAGCATACCAGCGCTGTGGGAAGCCGCGATATTAAACGCTTCTCTGTCCAGACTCTGGAATATTTTGTTGCACTGAATCAGGTTAGGGAACATTCTGCCTTTCCTTGTGTTATTACTGTCAGATTCATCAGTGGGATGCTTAGAAGAAATGAGAGTAATTAGGAATTAATAAAGGGGATGTTCATCAGGTATTCATATTTCATCTTAAAACTTACAGAATGTGCAGCAGCGTGTTTTGCTATTAAGGTAATATACAGTATATTTTAAATAGTGCTGTCAATTAATTACAAATTTTAATCTAATTAATCACAGTCATAGTCTGTGATTAATCGTGATTAATCACAATTTTAAAATACTTGCCCTATAAATGTGCGTTTTTTATAATTAATTAAAGAATTGCATGACAAGCTGGTTAAAGTAAACCAATTTTGCAGTTTTATTATACTGTATTTCAAACATTAACATTTAAAAAATGTTAAGTTAAAACCTCTCGAACGGGACTGGCACTGCATGCAGTAGCTGGGTAGTATGGGGTGTGGCAACCTACCGACGCCAGTCCCACGACTAATATTTAATGTATTCTTGTAAAAATATTTCCCTTGATGGTAGCTTGGTTTTATCCAGGCTTCCATCTGGAAACTTTTTTTTATAAAGAAACACCTGGAGATGTTTCCTCTAAATGTGCTGTTATCACAGACAGCCAGGTAACCACACGGCAATTATGGCAAGCCATTAGGGTTAAAATTTCTATATTAATCACATGCATTAGCTGGTTAATATTGAAAGCCTGAATTTTGCACAATATATAATATAGGTTATTTTACTCAAATTTTAATTGCTTGTTTAATGACGAAGTGCTGATCTTTTCTTTGGTAGGTGTTCATGTGGACTGGAAATTCTCTCTCTCTTCATCACACGCTGGAAATCCAGGACGTCACTGCACTCTCCGCTTTTACCCGAGCAGACAGGAACATCCAGCACTTGGCTGCGTGCGGAGGCAGGAATTCGTCCGGCTGCTTCGTCTACCAGTGGATGAACGGCAGCTTTCAGAACCCCCAGCCGCTATCCATCAGTGCCAAAGTCAAACAAGTGGAGAGCATGCAAACGGGAGGGCAGACGTTCCTGCTGGTTGTTACGGAAGGTAATTTTGTTTTGAAACGTCGGGAGAAGAAACTGCTGTGTAATTTCATGGACGATCGAACTCCGTACTAACAAGGTTAAATGTAGGCTACGCATTGTTTAGCGGCTGAGCTCCCTCTGTTTGAAGTTTGAGTGATGGTGTTCAAGCCAAACATGCACTGCGTTCTCAGGAAACGCCAGACACGTAGGCTCCGATGCATATTTAGATTTGAGTTACACAGAACTATAGTGAGACAGCAGAACAGATCTTAAGCGTAGTAAATGGCTGATTCTCAGCCAGGCTTTATTTTCTACGACCGCAGCCAATCAAGAGGTTTATAATTTTACCCGGGGGTAGCGGTGTCAGTACAGCCCTAGTCTGAACCACAGAAACACTCCAGGCAAATGGGAGTGCATTTGTGTGTTACGCTTGTATTAAACCTCTACTTTCATTTTTAGGCTGACTCTGTCTGACTTTAAATGTGTTTCCTTTCTTCTTTCCATTTTTTTTTTTTTTGCCAAAGGTCCAATTCCCACATGTGAGGTGTTTTTATGGAGTTCTCAGCGAACCTTCTTTCAGCCAACACAGTCCATTCCGTTCCCAGGACTCTCTTCAGTCCATGCTTTCACTCCTCCTTCTGGCATAGGTATATTATTATATTTCAGCACTTTTACATCTTCCTCGGTTACGCAGAATACTAACAGTGTATATATTTCTCAGCGCATATCCTTCTTGCTGGAACAAACGACTCTGCACTGTACATGTGGAAGCCTGAAGTGATCCTGTTCGCTCAAGTCCTAAAGTCCTCACCTGCTCAGCAGTTCCTCTATCTTCCTGTCCTGTCCCTTAATGCCACGAAGAGTCTGATCATAGCTACAGAAGGATCGGACTCTGTCACATATGAGTTGATCTCATTGTCCAACCAGTCTGACTTCATCCTTCGGTAAAGTACATTAAGTAACTGCTTCACCTTAGATATTGTGTCATAACAGCTATACAATGCATACATTGTTATGAAATATGAAATAAACCATGTACGATGGATGATATTTTTACTGCTGTGTCTAGGAAGAAAACGTCCAATGTGACTAGTTGACGAGTCGTCCAATCTATGCAAACTTTAGTCCTTAGTTTCTATGCATTATTAACTGTGCAATAAGAAAAACGCTTCTGTTCCCATCCAGTTCTGCTGAGCTCTTCTTCATGCCTGGAGTGAGTGAACTGGAGATAGCTGTGAACATAATCAATGACAATACCCCCGAGGTGGAGGAACGTTTCAGTGTCAGCCTCAAGAACCCTAAAGGAGGTGCTGAGATTGGTTTCCGTGGCCAGGTCACTTTGATTATTCCAGCTAATGATGACGCTTATGGCATTATCGGCTTTGCTCAGGTATTACATGTTGTGTACAAACAATACATACTAATACATGAAAGCTAATTTTTACAGTATGAAATCATTTGTATACATATAAATAGGTTATATGCTAGCATGTTTTAGACAGCTGTTTATGTGTGAGAAGGCTAAGGCTATCAAATACACATTTTTACACCATAAAGTATTAAAGTCTAAATCCTACAGAAATATACTCTTCATTGAAAAGCTTAAATATTGAATCCTACTGTATGTTGAGGATCATTCAAGACAAACAGAGATTTGTGAAATTTCTTGGTAATGAAGGCGTTAAACCGATTAACATTTACAGAAGACTCCAAGCACAGTATGGATATGAGACAGTTAGCTCCAGTAAAAGATTTAAATGGGGCAAACCTTTTAAAGAAGGGCATAGGTCTGTGAATGATGATCCTGACCGAGGTGCCCCAGAGCCCACGTCAATGAACATTCGGCCAGTGGAACACCTGATTCCTTAAAACCCGACAGACAACTCGTCGCTAACTTATGGAAGAGACACAGCTGTCTGTGGAAACTGTACATACAGTTATTCACAGACACCACTTGCAAATTACAGGAAACTCGCTGACCGTGCCATTTCCACATATTTGGACCATTAAAGGAGTTCCTGGGGGGGGCCAGTGTTTCAGACATGTCCGATCATGGCTCTGGTGTACTGAGAAAACTTTACTTGATGGTGGAAATACTTGGATAAGTGCATAACTTTCACAGGGGATTATAGAGATTAATATATAGGTATAATATATAGAAAGTCCTGGTTTGACTTGAACGCCCCTCGTATGATGGAGAAACTGGTTTTGGAGAGAATAGAGTTTTCAGAACCACATATTGTACAATATGTCAAAATTTCACTTTTGTCATGCTATCATACACATTTTTCATGCAAAAACCTTAAACCTTTCTTAGTCTTTAACTTAAAAAAGTTTCAAACAGCATCTATTGAAAAACAAAACCCATTGCCACCTTTGATGACGACAACTGCAATCATGCGCTTTCGATAACTGGCGGAATTTTGGCCCACTCTTCTGTCCAGAATTGTTCAAATTCAGCCACAATAACTTTTTTACAATGGGCCAGGTAGTATTGGACAGGATTTTTTACCTTAATAATTTTTTCCTTAATAAATGAAATCCTCATTTAAAAACTGCATTTTGTTTTTACTTGGGTTCTTTGAAATCATCAAACTAATTTTAATATTAAACAATCATTTGATTAAGTGTGACAAAAATGTGGGGAAAAAAAGACAGGGGCAAATACTTTTGCACAGTACTGTACATACATAAGTTATAATATGATGGCAAATCTACTTTAGTTGTTTTTTTTTCATATATGTCCTTTAAATTCATATTTTAAAAATATGCTATATGAATATGGAACAAGACCCTGAGTATCAGACTTTTGTAGCCTGCTGTTTCGAAACTCTGTTGAAATTTTCACCTGTCTTGTGTTTGTGGCCAGAACTCTCTGTCTCTGGAGGTGGACGAGTTGGAAATTGATAACTCGTTCTCTCTGAGTTTGGAGAGGAGAAGAGGCACTTTTGGGAGGCTCACGGTGCGCTGGGCAGCCAATGGAAGCCTGGAGGACATTTTCCCAACAGTTGGAGTGGTGAGACTTCATAAAGCAGCAGTTGAAAACAAATGATAGCTGTCATTCTGGTATGAAAATAATCAGTTGGCCAGTATCAAGAGCAATAAATCCTGATATGATTTGTGCGAACCGTGGGCTGTTATAAAAGGCGTTGTAATGGTGCCAAGCTCTTATTCCAGTAACAGGCAATAGATTTTAACCTTAATAATTCTTTTCACAGGCTAATGGCTGTTGATTCTTTTCATTTTTGCTTTTCCTAGGTGACATTTTCAGAAAGTCAGACTATAGCCACCATCTCACTGACTGTATTAGCTGATAATGTTCCAGAACTAGCAGAGAAAGTGGCTATTGTGCTAACAGATGTCACAACGGTTGGAGTTGTGGCTCCATCCGTGAGGGCTGTGATTGACCCACAACGTGCCAGAGCTGAGGTCACCATCAAGGCTAATGGCTCTCCATATGGAGTGATCGGATGGCACCTAGACTCCCAGTACTTCATCACGAGCGAACCTCCAAGTAAATCAACTCTTAGCATATTTTGCCTGAAGTAATATAATTAAGGGTACTTTACGCATATATTAGCCTAAACCCACATTATTGCGGTGGACCACAAAGATCTGAGTGTCTCATTTTTATAGTAATTACCATCCTAAGATTGCTATGAAATATGTAAATAGCTTCCGCAGATCTTTGCATATACAGTATGGCATTCAGAGCTGTGCACGACCTCATCGTTTATTACTCTTCGATCATTTTTCTTTGTCTTTTCACTCATAGAAAGTCCAAGCAATATCACACTGAGCATCGTGAGAGATCAGGGAGCATCTGGGAACGTTGCGGTTTACTATACAACCAGACCTGCACTCTCATTGCCACTGGTCAGTCAAGCTAGTGAGGGTCAGGACTACATTCCCAAACAGGCTACAGTCATCATGATGGAGAATGCAACCGTCGTCCTTGTAACTGTCACCATCTTACCGGTAATTATTTCATCGTCTTTTATTATTCTTTATTTATTTAAGCCTCTTTTATGAGGGTAAATACAGAGGTTATTGTACAGTAGGTAATTTTTTATTAACTATATTTATTAACCATTTCAAATATTGTAGACAATTTATTATTTAAGTAGCGAATTGAACATTATGGTGCATGCTGTAATTACGTTAACAGTATTGGTGGTGTGATGGTATATGTTATTACTTAACAAATTAAAAGAAGTGTATTAATTTAAAAGACGACGCAGACAGAACTCATATCATGTGTTATTAAGAGTTAAGTTAAGCCTTTATTAGTCACATATACAGTATAGTGATAGTTTCGAATACATTCGATAGTTAGTGCCCTCTCTTTTGATTCTATATTGTTTTGTGTAAAAATTATTTTTTCATAGTGGGTCGCAGTATTACTAATATCAGTATTAATAAATAAAACCTTAAGCAAAAAACAACATATAACTTGCCATTAAAGTGCCATTATTTATTATATATTTAACAAAAATGAATCCTAATAGTAAAAAAAAAAAATGGGCACTACTAAGTACCCCCCCCCCTCCCCCCATGATTCAACAGCTGGTAGAACCACCTTTAGCTACAATAAGAGGGGGTACTAACTTTTGAACATAATTGTACATTACTGTCAATTATTCTTCACATATCCTAGCTTTTTGTTAGAAGGCGCAGGTTCATCTATTGTACGACAGCATTAAGGGCGTTACTCAAGGGCACGGCAGCATCACTTTGGTGAAGCTGAGTCTTGACGATCTTTCAGTGACCTTTCAGCTCAGAGCCTTAACACACTGAGCCTTCAACCAATTAAAATTGAGCATTCAACAGGATTGTGAACTGGCTTAAATGACTCGTATAGACATACCTTTATAAGAAAAGTCATTTTGTAAATAAAATTAGTAGTAAAAATGATCATTTTCATTACCGGTATAGGTTATATAATATTTTTGTAATAAGGTTCTTTACTTTCGTTATCACAGTTTTCAGGAGGCTCAGGCCATCTATGCAAAGCTATCGGTTTAAAGCAGGAGTTCTAAACCCTTCTCCTGTACATTTACTGTTTTCAGCACCTGATTTGGCTCATCAGCTAATGAACAGTTATGATGAGTATTTTGCTCTCGTTCATTTCAAGCTTCATGAGTTTTGTTTGGACTGAGAGGACTTGACTGTGTCTCCTGGCAGATTGTGATATACTTTGGTAGAGGGATTGCTGCTTTAATTCTGAGGTGTTGATGCCTCACAGTTTGGAGTCCGATATTTCTCCTGCTTGATGGAAGTGTGTGCTTGTGTATCATCACAGGATGATATTCCAGAACTTGCTGAGACAGTTTTGGTGAACATCACTGGTGTGGAGCTGTTGGGAAATCAGAGCGGGGCAGGCCAGCCAAGAATCAGGAGGCCAGGAATGGAGATTGCTGAGATTACAATTCAAGAAAACGACGACCCCAGAGGAGTCCTTCAGTTTAATGTGTCTAAGGTGTGATCTTTATTCATTATGGGCCTCTATTTACTAAAAGAAGAGGTGGGTTGGCTACTTGGGAGCTTTGTTATTCAACGTCGAGAACATCTGTATTTTCAGGATGCTTCTGGATTAGTGTTTGCCTATGAGGTTCCTCCACCTGGTAATGTGCTTTATCTACCAGTGGTGAGGCTAGCTGGTAGGACCGGTCGGCTCATGTTGTATTGGGAAGCCCAAGCAATCATCGCCACTAATGACGACTTCACCCCATCTTCAGGCAACCTCACATTTCAAGATGGACAGGTGTATATTTGAAATTTACATATGATCATTGTTGGATATATGCAACCCAGATTATGCATTAATGAGTGTTTATATGTACAGTACGCATCATTTAAGCTGTACTTTCTTTGTAGGCGAGTGCCATGATCGCGATCACCATTATTGACGACACTATTGTGGAGTCTATGGAAACCTTTCTGGTTCGACTCACAAATGTGATAGGAGGAGCCAGACTGGGAACCGACACTTCCGTTCTGGTCAACATCCCCGCCAATGATTCACCTCTGGGTCGTTTTGGATTCCATGAACTAACAGTACATATAACATATTGACACCGGTCTATATCAACATGCTTCCTGTACATGCCTTATATGCCTTAAAATGATCTTCTTATTCTGCAGATTACTGTCTCTGAGCCGCAGTTTCCTGGTGACCCCGCATCCATGGCGAATCTGACAGTGGTGCGAAGTTCAGGTGGAGAGGGAACGGTCTACCTTATCTGGCTCTTGGAGCAGCAAGGGAGAAATGATCTCCAACCTCATAATGGGACGCTTGTGTTTAACGGGGTGTGTTTTGGGACGCTTTATTATCTTATGTAAGGTTAATTCATTATTGAATAATATTAATAATAACAATCAATCATCATCATGTTTTTTTTTACTATCCAGAGTGAGTCGAGGCAGTCTGTGGTGATCCAGGCTTTGGCTGATGCAGAGCTGGAGGGTGAAGAGAGGTTCACAGTTCAGCTCCTTTCTGCCAGAAATGAGGCTGTCATTGACCCTACAAGAAGTGAGAGTGTAGAAATGTTTCTGCCATTTCCAGTACAGTAGTTGTACTTAATCAGCATAACTGCATTAACTTATGGACCTTGAAAATTCATGTTAACTTTCATGTTTATGTTCATTAGACCTGGTGACAATTGTGATCAGGGCTGACCGTGGAGCTCTGGGCATCATTGGCATTGCCGACTCTTCAAGGAACGTACTTATTGGAGAACCTCAGGGCATGTACAATGGCACAGCTCTCATCAGGTACCATTTTTTGTTGTTGTCGTTGTTCTCATTGTTCTCACATTCCAGCTAACTGTTTAATAATGTTATGTTTGCTCGTGATTGGTGTTTCAGTCTTGTCAGGGGGCCAGGCATTTTTGGTGAAATTGAGATATACTGGAACATCACACCAGCCATGACTAGTGAATTTGTGGAGATCTCGGGAAAAGTTATCATGAGAGATCGCCAGTCTGCAGCAACCATTCAGCTGATGGTAAGAGAACCAAAAGACACTTTATAAATGCAAGCACATGTTAATATAGACTTTCATTCTTATATGGTATATCATTTTTATACGGTATCTGCACCTACTGCAAACCACAGAGGCCTTGTGGAGACATGCCACGCCCCAGTGGCACAAGGAGATCCCCCACAATAGTGGGCTTAATGTGTCGGCTTTTTTAAAGTTATGTCTGATCAATATATGATATGTCTGCCCTTCTCATTTTTTGTTTTGTTTTGTCTCCTTTTCTCTTCCAGGCAGTGGATGACGATATCCCAGAGGAAAAACGTCCGTACGAGCTGAGTCTCACCTCGCTAACTCCCGGTGCAGACATCAGTCTCAGTCGACAGCGTGCCACCATCACCATGGCAGCCAGTGATGTGCCTTATGGCGTCTTCTCCTTCTCCCAGTCCTCGCAGAGTGTGTCAGAAGATGACAGATCAGTGAGTTGAGTTTTGGATCCAGTGAATGTACAATATCTAACCACTATACAGAGCAATGAGCTGGAACAAGCAAGTTCCAAGCGACATTTTATACCACAATTATGTGGTATTGTTTCATTCTTGGTAAAACAGCTGAATACTAGTGAATAAAATGTGAGTAACGCCCCCAAAAAATACATCCTTATCCTCTGAGATCTGTTCTAGCATCAGGAGACATTCAATGCAATGAAGCTGGCTTGTCTACAGGACTCTCCCTAAAGCTCATGCAATCATCTCGTGCAATAAATACAAGCAGATACAGAAAATAACATTCTCCAAGATATCATCCAAACCATTTCTATTAAAATATAAAGTGTGCATTAAAACCCCTAATACCCTACAATTGTGCCACCGTACACCAAAATCAATCAATATCAATACAAAATGATGCCCTACATGTATTTTAGGCCTAACGTTACATCTGATCCAGGTGTCTGATGTCTGAGATCTTGTACCTCCAGGTGAATATCACAGTGGTACGCTCCATGGGGCTGCTGGGGAGTGTGTGGGTGAGTTACCACACAGAGGGCCACACTGCAGTGAGCGGGCTGGACTTTGAGCAGTCATCAGGCAGGCTACTGTTTGTTCCAGGCCAAAGCTCCAGAGTCATTACACTGAAGATTGTGGATGATTTGCAAGCAGAGGTACCTGAAGACTTCTACCTTAACCTCACTCAGGTGCAACTCCTCAACGAAAGGTACAGTAGAGTAAGAAAAACCTTTGCATCACTTCGATACATCAAAGCATGTGTGAAAGGAAATGATGAAACGCTGCATTCAAGCATAATTGTTTATGTAAACACTCCAAGTGTCTATTGTGTATGATCATTGTGTTGATGCTTTTTTATTCTATTTCCTGTCCTTAGTGCACTCAACGTCACCATAGGTGAACACGGTATCCAAATAGATCAGCCTCCTGCTATAGGTAATATCTCCTCGATTCTGATTGTCATCCAGAAGAATGACAACGTTGAGGGCATCCTGGAGTTTGACTCTTCATACATTAACATTACTGGTATGCATTGCGTCACTTTAATGGTTTAAAGCAGTTTAAAATTCAGAAATAGATAGATAGATACAGTACTGTGTAAAAGTCTTAGATGCCATATTATCTGTAGTACAAATTTTGTTATATAAGTTATATTATGTCTGCATTATTATGTACACGACCATTCTCCAGCATGCTCAGTAAAACCTAGCAGCTGTTTTATTTACAGTACTGTGCATAAGTCTTGGGAACATCCAAACAAAAGCCATATGCAATGATTCTTTTGAAAACATTTCTACATTAAAAGTAACTTCTATAAAAGGCACTAAGTAATAACATAAACAATAAACGGTCAATATCTGGTGTGGAAACGTTTGCTTGAATATAAGTGGTAGTGTTCGATACAGATTTGTGCAGTATTGCAAATAAAACAGCTGTTAGGTTTTACTGAGCATGCTGGAGAATGGTCTTGTACATAATAATGCAGATATAATAAACTTATATAACAAAATTTGTACTACAGATAATACGGCGCCTAAGACTTTAGCACTATATATATATATATATATATATATATATATATATATATATATACACACACACACACAGTACATAGATAGATAGATAGATAGATAGATAGATAGATAGATAGATAGATAGATAGATTAAGATTTCTAGTTTTACATTGTGAGTCTGGTGGTTTAAAGAGTTGAAAAATGCATCTGTTAAAATAACTGATTTGAAGTAAATGAAAATGGAAATTGGATTCTCTTTCCAAAGTATCTCAGGCACAAGTTCTACATAAAAAGTAATGCATCCACTGATTCCACCTCTACTACATAGCGCTAAAGCCTAAATTGATTTGATTTATGTATATCCATTTAACTTTGCCACATTCGCTTTCCAAGATCTTGATCATAGCCTGACATGCACTGTGTGTGGAAAGTCACACACATCACAATTACGCAACATGGTTTTAGGGACCCATACGCATATTAACTGCATTCAGTGCTACATTTCTGAAACCAACTCGTTACCCAGAGTGTTCTGTACAGGACCGAAGCCATCGCTTTGCTGTTTGCCAGAATTCCCAGCAACATCAGACAGTCTTTTTTATTTATTTTTTTTTCTCTCTAGACCACCACATGTTCATTTGTTCAGTTCACACCTCTGAGGTTGCCAGGTTTTTGTTGAGTTAAGCTCTCAGGGAACGATTTTCTCAGTTCCCCCTCTTTAAAACGAGCACTTAAATTTAAGCCACAAGAAACAGCAAATGGAAATTGCACACTTAAATTGCAATGCAATGTTGTAAAAAAAAATCCAAATATATATGATTGATTGATATGATATGATATGATATGATATGATATGATATGATAGTTTTCTTCATTCTTGATTTCAGTGGAAGAGGATGTCGGCACATTCTCGATCCCCGTCCTTAGGAGAGTAGGCATGTATGGCCAGGTCAGTGTTGACTACATAACGAGAGGCTTGACTGCACAGTCTGGCTTAGATTACGTCCTATCTAACGGCACTATAACCTTCAGCCATGGCCAGAATGTCAGCCACATTAATGTCTCCATAGTGGATGATCTGGACAGGTGAGTGAGGTTTGGACTCTTCACATGTCACTCGATTTATTATCGTGAAATGTTTTGATATATTGTGTGAGATTTGAAACCCGAATATCCTGTTGCTTTAAAATAGTCGTGATATCCTCATAATTTATTTTGAAAAATAATACAAATAAGATCAGACGGAATAAAAGTATTCTTATACATTTTCACAGGGAATATAACGAGGTGTTTGAAATCCGGCTTACCGCAGCATCAGGAGGAGCAATACTGGGCACCCGGCTCGTCGCTCAGATTACCATCGCTAAAAGTGACTCACCCAGCGGGATTGTCCGATTCGTCAATCAGAGTGTGATCTCCATCCCAAACCCTGACAGCAAGCTGAGGCTCGTCCTCGTTCTGGAGCGCTTCAGTGGGGTGGTGGGTGATGCCACGGTGAGCAGAACTTAGATAATGACATGACATCATAATGTACAGTACTCTGTACATTAACTTGTCATGTTAATTGAGGAGGGGGAGGGGGATGGAGTGTTGGACACCACAGTGTTATAAAGCACTAATTGCTCGACTAGGCAGTATTCTCAATAGTGTAACTACAGATGTGTTTAAATATCAATTATTCCTCCATGGTAGTGTATTATATGCATATTCTACACTAGAAGAATACCAGGTCTATGAAAAATATACCTTCATAGTACCTGGTATTCTATGAAAAATAGACCTGGTATTGATTCAAAATAAAATCAATAGAAGCAACTTTACAGTTCCTGATTGTTGCTCGTCTTCTTCCCTAATTGACCTCACGGTGAAATATTCTTGTTCTCTCTCAGATAATGTGGAACATCCTAGGACCCAACACAAACGAAGTATTGCCGCCTGTAAACACAGATTTTGGCGAACCGGTAAACGGATCGTTCCAGTTTCGAGACGGAGAAGGAGGAACACGTAGCATCGAGCTCCAGATTCTACCCCATGGTGAGGTGGAAGTGGCGGAAACATTCGTAATCAGCCTCAGCCATGTGTCCGGGGACATGGATGTTGACCCCAGAGCAGGCTCTGTAACACTACAGGTATGTACTGTACAGGTTGTTACACTACTAACACCGCACAGTATACTGTATTTTACATTATATACTGAGAGTTAAAAGTTAGTATCCCCCTTTTAAGCATGGGTCATAAACCTTTGCAATGCATCATGGCTGACCCCTATGCAAAAAAAAATATATATATATATATATATATATATATATATATATATATATATATCACTCTGCTATAGTGAGTGTCACTGTGCTGTCACAGTCACATTGTGTGTGTGTGTGTGTGTGTGTGTGTGTGTGTGTGTGTGTGTGTGTGTGTGTGTGTGTGTGTGTATTTGTGTGTCAGATTGCAAAGTACGGTGACCCGAACGGCATAGTGCAGTTCACCGAACAGGATCTGAGAGAGCATGTTTACAACGAACCTGCAGATCATGAAGGTCCCCTTAACATCCCTCTTCTTATAACACGCAGAGAAGGAGTCATGGGAAACATCACTGTAAGGACAACACGCACTCACACAACGCTTTTTTTAAAAAAAAATTTATAATCCCTTCTCACAACCTAATCTCATTTGTATCTCATCTTACATGGACATTTTTATGGTGATACAGTAGGTATTTTATGGATATTACAGTAGTATTGACTTGTTTAAAAGATTATATGAGCATATAAAAGATTATATGAGCATATTTTTAATAGCAGAAGGATTTTTGCCTAGGTGTCCTGGGAGATCCTCAGTGATTCAGACAGAACAGGTGACTTTCTCACCCTCCGTGGTTCAGCTACCATTCTGGCCGGTCAGCGGCTTGCAGAGATCGTCGTCACCCTGCTGCCTGACACCGTGCCCGAGCTGGACGAGGTCTACACAGTTCTCCTGGGCTCAGTGGAGGGCGGTGCCGAACTCGATACGAATCGCAGCAGCGTCCGCCTCCGAGTCCGTGCCAACGACGAGCCGCATGGAGTGTTTACCATTTTCAGCGAGCATCAGAGTCTCCTCGTGAATGCCACTGACCGCGGCAGGTACTTGGCACTTAACATTAGCAGGCTGGCGGGAACGTTCGGAAGTGTCAGTGTCGGATACCAGATCAGTTACACCACGCCGGGCCAGAGCTTCACTGAGGACAGATCAACCGGGAGCGTTGTTGTAAAGGACGGAGAGAAGTCTGCTAGTATCGCTGTGCCAATCAGCACACAGGTTTGTCATGCATATATTTGGATGATATATATTAATGTATATCTGCATAATATCTTTAGAGAAAATCTTATTTCATTGTACAGTGAAACAAAAGCAAGGGGGTTTAACTATACAGTGGAACCTCAGATTGCGAGTAACGTGGTTTACGAGTGTTCCGCAAACCGAGCAAGGATTTTTAATACATTTTTAATCAGAAACCGAGCAAGTATTAGTTTACGAGCGCCGAGTATCATGTATCACGCATGCGACTCTTATTTTGACACCGAGCGTCACTCTCTATGATGATTTGGTTTACGAGTGTTTTGGAACACAAGCCCACTTCCGGAACGAATTATGCTGGTAATCCAAGGTTCCCCTGTAGTAGAATGCAACTAGCATGTGTGTGTCTCTTAAAAAAGAGTGGAAAAGAACCAAGCGGTCTTTAGCTGTTCAGTCTTGGTAAGAATGTATTACTGTAGCCTCTGGGACACGGTCTTCTGCTATTGTGGCCAGTCCACCTCAAGGTTCAATTTGCAGTATTGTGCTTTTTAGGATGCGTAGATACTCTAAACAGCCCATCAAGCATCATCAAATGCATCATCGGTGGTTACAGTCTGATTTTGATCTGAAACTCTTGACTTGTCCACATGATGTACTGCTGCCACATGATTGGCTTGATTAGATAACTGCATGAATAAACAAGTATACACGTGTCCTTAATAAAATGCTAAAAAAAAACAGGAAGTTACTATTGTGTTGTTGGGTTGGACTTGGACACAAGTCTTGAAATGTACTCATAAATAACTTACCATATACAATATGAGAATCGATTTAAAATCTTTGTAAACATTCTATCCTTCTTTGCAGGTTTTCCTTGTAACAGGTTTTAACATCACAGTGCAGCTGATGAATGCGAGTCTGATCGGACCTTTGCTCAGCTCTCCTCCTCGGGTGCAGCTGGATGCGAAGGTTGCCGTTGTGTCTGTGCCTGAAGAGGCCGCCAATGCTGAAGTCAGTTTCACTATTTTATATTTTTTATGTTTATTATTCAAATACAAGGCAAACAAATACACTGTAAGGAGGAGTCTGGGCAGCACTGGGCTTTAGTCGCCTAGAGCCTCAGAGGTTGGCGGTTTTAATCTCACCTGGAGTTTGAATGTACATGGTTGATTGCCATTTCCAAAGTGCTCATACAGTATAGTGTCGTCCAAAACATGGTGTCTCACCTACAGTAGGTGAAGAAGTGAATATTCAGATTGGATCATATAACACCGTTTTTCATATTACCTAATGCTTATTATGTCCCGGTCCATGCTTGTCCTTTTGTAAATAAGCATAAACATTTATATTTTTGTCAGATAAAAAGAAACACATTTGGTCAGTTTTATTTCATGCACTTTTATGTACAGTAGTGTCCATAACCTTTTTGAATTCAAATTTGAATTTCAATGATCTTTATTGTCATTTAGATGAAACTTGGCCAATTTAGATTTCACATGAAAAGACATAAATTTGAAAAAGCGTATTATTGTGAAATGCAAAAATGTTAAGAAATTGCAATATGAATTTGACATGGTTACGGACACTACGGATTTTTATATTTTAAAAGCAACGATTTGTACAAGGTCATAGGCTTCTGCAAGCTTACATGAATTTTAGTATTAATAATTTTAAGAAATATTAATAATTTTCAGTTTAAATTCTTATTGTTTGAAGCGAGAATGCTGAAAAATGGACGCAGAAGTTAGCACCTTGAAATGTTTAGGAAAGCAAGATTGGTCACTTCCGTGTTGCATAAACTTCAGAAGTAGCTTCTTTGGCACACACGTTTACTGTATAACATAAAATAAAATAAAAATTCAGTACCAATACGCGTGTATGTTTGTACCCTGCAATGGGTTGGCAATAAATGAATGAATGTAAGAAGTGTTTGTTTTTTATATAATTTTTTTTTTTAAAGACTTAAATATTTCCTCAAACATCATGTAGAAAGCACATTATACGTAACAGTTCTTTGCACTAAATAAATCACCCTTTTTTCCAGGTCGGCTTCGCCTCCTTGGACCTGCAGGTGTCTGATGTCGGGAACGGCCGATGCGACGCGTTAATCAGCAGGACGGGTCTCTATGGAGACGTGACCGTGCAGTGGAGAGCTGGATTCCCTCCTGGACAGACTCCATCAGGATACCAGGCCGGAGTCATCACTCCCAGCTCAGGTTAGTTCTCATCACACTCAGGTGCAGAGGACATACAAATACTCACACTGTGGAACTTAACTCACTGATCAAATGATCTAATAAATTGAACTAAATAAATACATTTATTTACAGGGACTGTGATCCTGTCACACGGCCAGAGGAGCAAAAGCATCTCTTTCATAGCTGAGTATAATACATCTGTGCCTGTTTCACATGCAGTTCACCTGACTGCTATACAGACCATGTCACCAGGTGGAGCCAGATTCAGGTAATACCTTCTCATGAAGTTTTTGAAAGAAATGATTCTAATGTCTTTCCTACAGTATGATTAAGTCTTGCTAATGTGCTCTATATTATAATTATATTATGTAATACATATCATTAGCTGCATGCCATGGTATATGACAACAGTGTTTACATATCTCGTTCCTGTGATTGTTCAGACCCGGCTACACAGTGGCAGAGGTGGAGTCACTGGGACTTTATCGATTCCATCCTGACTCTCAGAAGCTGGCTATTACTGAGGACGTGCACACCATCACTATCTATGTCCAACGCCTCTATGGCTTTCGCACCAACCGGACCCAGCTCTATTATAAGACCTGGCCAGGTAGTGCCCTTCCTGGTGACGATTTTACCCAAGTGCGCGATGGACAGCTGCTCTTTGAAGGCCGCCAAACGTCTGCCACCATCAACATCTCCATCATAGACGACTCGCTGATGGAACCTAATGAGACATTTTATGTGAACTTAACCGACGTCCGCATTATCAGTGCAGGCTACACTTCTCTTAGCGCTCGCCCGCGTATTATAGCTGAGAACAGCTTTTCTGCCATTACCATCCTCGCCAATGACGCCATCGTCGGATTTGGATTTTTAAACATCGGTCCAGCAATAAGCCGCACTTCTGAAGACAAGCTGGAGGGGGCGCCAGCTCAAAAAGTTGTCCTAAGGGTACGCAGGACGGCAGGGCAGACAGGGGTGGTAAGTGCTCGTGTTCGAGTTTATGACGGTGGCGCTGTTTCTCCGGAGCTGCTCGGGGCTCCATTCGTTCAGAAACACAATGGGACATGGGCGAGGGACGGGGACGACTTTACACTCGAGTCACAGATGGTCACTCTGTTGGAGGGACAAACAGAGGCTGAGGTCAGCCTCTTTATTCTAGATGACCAGGAGCCGGAGGGGCAGGAGGTCTTTTATGTCTACCTCAGCGAACCAGAAGGGGGCGCACAGCTTGCCAGCTCGCCGGATGAGAGTGGCATCACTTTCTTCGCCAAAATCATTATTCTAGGTGAATACATTGTTTAGCTCCTGCTTTCACTCTATAGAGGGATTTGTTTGACCATGATCAGACATCTCTCTAAACGTCATAACATGCTTTCTAGTACTTTCTTTAATGCACACATATTGACTTGTCCATTTGGTGCCATTATCACGTCATACAAAGGAGCAAAGCGTTTATATATTTAATGTGGTAAAAAAAAAAAAAAAAACACACGAATTTGTAAAGTCTAATGTAAGGCTTCCGTTTCCATTTTCTGGGGTTTTGGCTCCACCTACAGGTCAAGCAAAGCTGTTCAAGACACTTTTCCTAAAATCAACCCACATGACTGTATATATTTTTATTAGAAGGCATAGCCTATGTGAATTAAATGTGAATGCTAGTCATAGACATTTACAGACTGCTTGATCAGTGACAGTTTGATCAGTTTAATGTGAAGTCTGCTTTCTGTAATGGATTCCTCTCAGGGAGCGATCTTCACAATGGAATTGTGGGCTTCACACTGAGTTCTCAGTCGGGCCAGGTTCTGGATGAAGACTCGGACAACAGGACGGCTATACTTATCCTCCAGAGACAGGAAAACAGGTTAATGTCTTCCTTTGCTTAGTCTATTTGTAGAATCCCTAACATGAATGTTATTGGCAATGCTGGACAGGATAAACTGGTGTATTTAACAGAGCGTTTGAGGATGTGTTCGTGTTCTGGAGAGCCACGTTCAACCTCACAGCTCCAGCATTGCTCAGTCAGGGGGTGAATCTGACACAGGAGCTGCAGCAGACCTCGGGCAGGGTGCTGTGCAGGAGAGGAGAGGTTCTCTGCGTCCTCCATCTGGAGGTCCGACCAGATCAGGTACAAAGGCTGGAGTGTCATAGGAGTGTATTTAACCATTTTGAGACCTAAAGTCTAACAAAAGGATCAGACTTGTAGAATGGAATAATAGTGGCGTGAATCCTTTGTTAGATTTAACAACCGACAGCCATTTCTCCTTACGGGATCTTTGAAACTCCTCCTGTATTTTTTGCTGTTTTGCAGGAGCCCGAGTTCCAAGTGTGGTTCCTGGTGGAGATCTACGGAGTTGGAGATGGTGCTGCTATTAATCAGAGCGCCCGCTTCGCTAACATCACCATGCTGGAAAGCGATGATCCGCGGGGACTGGTGTTTTTCGCTGTGGGTTCCCGGCTGCCTGTGGCCACCCTCCGAACAAACAGAGTCACTCTGCAGGTTTACAGGGAGGGCAGCGTGGCATCAGCGATATCTGTGAAGTACCAACTGCAGGTAAGGTGCAGTGACACATACAACATGCAATGTCAATCGAATGTCAATCAAGATAATAAAAAAAAAACATGTCTTTTATTCTATTATTCAGGCTGACTATATCAATACATGGCATACTGTATGTTGTTTAATACTTCATAAAACAAATGCACACTGAGATGTTATAGTCATATTAAAGCAGACAGTGATGAAGAGGTGGTAATGACCCACATTACTCACATCTACTGTGTTACCATGTTAAAGAATAGGATCGTACATACCTTATGAATAGGTTTAAGCCCATGAAACAAACTCTGATCCTACAGTACTGTAAGTCTTAACGTCTCACTTCAAAGCCAATCAGATGGTCTTACAGAACCCTGAATTCAACACGCTGGAGACTGTCAGCATAAGGATTACTTCGCATGCTTTCTCATGTCTCTCTCTCATTTTTTCGTCCTTTTTTTTTTTGTTCTTCACTCTGCATAAGTAATCTCAGCTTTCCTCGGTCACGTCTCCTTAAAATCTCCTTAGATCTCGGATGCTGAGATCAATCTCCATCATTTGGCTCTGCTTTCAGTGAGATTTTTGCTGCCTGAATGATACAACAGCTTCTCAGACCACACGCTGTTCAATGTCTGAAAATTCACGTCCCTGTTGCCTAGATTTTACCAGTTTCTCGTAAAGGAAAACACATTTCAGTATGTGCATACACATTTTATGGCACATGCTTTACTTAAACAGATTTATGTATAATTGAAATCCAAGAGCACTAACTGAATGTTTTTTTAATTCATCTATTGCGTCTCGGTTTCTTATCTTCATCCTTCACAGGAGCTGCCGAAGGCTGAGTCCATTGGTCCTACTCTGATCTGGCCCGCCGTGGCTGATGTAGATTTCGTCATGGCCAGTGGTGAGCTCACATTCGATATTGGCCAACAAAGTGCCGGTCTGGACATCACCCTCACACCCAGCGTCGGCTCGTCAAACCCCACACCCAAACGCTTTCGCGTCATTCTCTCCGATGCCACCGGAGGCGCTCGGGTTCACCCGGTGTACGGGATGGCAAATGTGACTTTAGTTTCGGATACGGAAACTCAGGCCGTGTGGGCACTCCTGGAACAGCTCCATCAGCCTCTGGATGAGACACTGATCAACCGTGTACTGCAGGGGCTGATCAATAAAGTCAGCACCGACATAACGCACGAACAGATGACTGCTGTGCTGGATGCAGCAGGGAAGGTGAGGACGAGTGTGCGGGTTTGCCATTGTTCTACCTCCAGAACTTGCTCATCAATTAAGACGCTAAAGAGCTCTAGTCAATCAATTAGACCTGAGATCCAAACTACATTTCAATTCCTCAGAGAGAATTGAACTACCTGCAGTTCATAGTATTGTGGTTCGAGTTTCATGTAAAGACAGAGACAGATTAAAAATAAATGTGTAACAGTCGCTCAGCACAGAACATGTGGGAGAAAATAATATTTTGGGAAGTGTTCTCATACAGAATACACGATGTTCATGTCTCATGCTACGTTCCAGATCTTGAGTGAAGCCGAGCAGACTCCTCTGAAAGACAGCAGCCGTGCGTTGACCTATGACTTCCTCTGCGCCCTTGCCAAGCCAAGCCGCAAAGACACACGCGGCCTAAGCCATTTGGCTGCAGTAGCTGAACGCTTTGCCTTCTCGCTGGTTAGTGGCACACCATGCAGCACCAGTGGCAACAGGTAAGAGTCCCAATGAGGCCCATCATTGCATGATTTAACTTGGTAAGCCAAATGGCAAATTTTGCATATACTGTAATAATGCGCTTAAATTAAGAAACCAGCCTTAATGTGGCTGTTACTGTATGGTGAGGATACGTTATTAACACATAATTGTTATCTAATTGTGACTAGTCCTACTGTGTAATTAATACAAAGGGTGTTCAAGTCAAACCGGGACTTTTAATTGTACAGTAGACCAGGGCATTATGAGCGTAAAACCTTCCTTTATATCTCTATATAGTCCTCTGCTACGCTAATGTGCTCATCCCAGCGTTTCACTAATGCTCAGATACCCTTAAGGTTTCCTTGGGTACCCTAAATTTTTCTCAGTACACCAGAGCCATGATCAGACTCTCTGCTTCACGTCTGAAACGCTGGCCTCCCAGCAACACTCCCTCAATGTTTTAAAAGTGTGGAAAATTGTGCACTCTATTAGTAATGTGATAAGAGTTTCCAGCCGAGTGTGCAAGTGATTCGTATTACAACTACAGTGGGCTCCGAGCGACTTCAGCCAGGATCATTAAAAAAAAAAAAAAATGTTTGCTTTATTCAAATGTTTTGCTCCATTTATTTTGTTCCATTCAAATGTTTTACTGCAGCTAAGAGTCTTATCTGCGAACTGTGTTTAAAGTCTTAAAGTAAATCTTTTAATGGTTTTACACTATTATCCATGAGAAATGTCCCGGTTTGACTCGAACGCCCCTCGTGCATATATTAAAATATGTTTATCCTTCATAATCTGTTCATGAATTAGAAGTTTATTCATCAGTATTGTTTGTAGGTCCTGTTTTTTTTTTTTCTTTTAAATACAATATAATGATTCCAATTATTTGCAATGCAAATAAAACCATGGAAATAGGTTAACCCACCCATGCACATCGTAATCCTCCAAATAGCTGCTGTTTTCCATTTTGGATTTTCAAATGATGCTTCATGCTCATTTCTGATATCGAGCCAAGCACGTGCAGGGCAAAAATCCCTGCTCTGTTATGCAAATTAAGTTTTCCCCATCATTCGGATAACCATTGAGGGAATAGGTTCAGGCGCAGGTTAAATGCATGTGTTAATTTTATTATGCTATTCAATTACGTAACTGAATTATCTCTTAGACTCTGGTTTCTAAGGTCTCGTATAAATCTCTAAGTCTGTAATACTGATTGCCTTTGTTTGTACCACTGGGAAAACTCCTAGGATCAACATGCAAGCCTGTATAGGTGCGTTCAAACATCCATTAAACTGTAAAAAAAGAACGAGGGAGGATGGTTTATCTAGTACGCTATGTGAAAGATAGGTGAATTCTTTCCCAACTTAAAGTTCATTCATGGCTATAAAAGTTTAAAACTCTAAAGTGCTACAGTATATTGTCTTTGATCAAATGTCACTGACCAAATGTGATCATCAGGGTGATCAAAGGAATCCACAGATCACCCTAATGTGTCTGGGTATATCTCACCTCTCATATCTCATATCTCATCTCACCATATCATATCTCACAACATATGGCCATACTGTGTAGACGCTATTTCCTGATGTTTTCACCATTAAATGTATTAAAAATGACACCAAACATGACAGAACTACACAGCTATGATGTAAATACGTTTGATCTGCTTAAATCCTTTGATGTTCCACTTTGAAAAATCAGCCCTTTCTTACTCGCAAAGAATTTCAAGGTTAACTTTGAATCCTCTGTGCAATCCCTACAGAGGAAAGACCCTGGACACGTGCCCTTACTTCACGATCACAGCGTATCACTGGTATCCCACGGAGATCAACGCCTACACCTTTACAGGCACAAACGGCGATACCTTCACCCTGCCAGATGCCCTGCTAGAGGTGCCAGTACTGCCTGGGGGTGGCTGGTCTCCTTTCGCCTGTCAGAAAATACACTTCATTGAGTACCAGACTGAGCACTGGTTCCTCACTAACACAAAAGCCAGCGCTCTCAACGACAAGGTGGGCAACCAAAACGTGTTTCATTTTCAAATCAGCAGGAAAATCGTCCAATTTTTTTTTTTTTTTTTTTTTTTTTGAGATTTCATACAGTCAGATGGGTTTTGGTACGTTTTAAATTTCCAGATGTTTGCTCCTAGGAAATGATTGTTCCCAGGAAATTAATTGAGTGATTCAAGACCTGTTGCGTATACTTCCTGGAGTAGGTTATGTTTGCTAAGGAAGGTTTTGTCAGATCCTATTAAAAAAAAAAAAGAAAAAGGAAATAAAAGGTGATTTTTTAAATTAAATACAGCATTATTAAAAAAAACTGCAGAAAATATAAAAAATTTTAAAGTTTACAAAGATTTGTCATTAATTTTGCAGAATACCATACACACCCACTCACTGTCTATACCACTGTATCTTGTATACAGTGGGCATGGGGGCAGGGGGAGCATATTCCAGGACATTCCTGGACATGGTGCGAATCCATTGGAGGGCACACACACTTATCCTAATCTGCTTGTCTTTGGACTGTGGGAGGAAAGCAACCTAGCATGGCGAAACACACAGACAGAGGAGGGAATCGAACCCATGCCCTCGAGGTGCAAGTTGACAGTACTAACCACTAAGCCATCATGCCACCTGAGTACAATTGCTAAAATAATAACTGAGGTCAGAAGATGAAAAATTATTTGTAAAAATTTCTGATACTTAAAACAGTGTTTAAAAACATACCTTTTTTCAAATTCTTTCAAAAACAGTGTCATGCACTTGTATTATTACAACATAATGGACACTTATTCTTTAACCATAAACATGAATTTGCAATGGGGAAAAATCACAACTGGAATCGTGATACATGTAGTTTATAAAAGGAATCAATCACAACCTTCTTGTAGTGAGGAGGCCCATTCGATTAGCAGTTTAAGTCCAGATGGTGGCAGTGTTGGTCCAGTCAGTCTGTAAGCAGCCAGTCCTCCCGGGTCATGGCCCTTCCCTTTCGTTCTCTCCACATGCCATAACTGTAATTTACACATGTTATATATTAAAGGACAATTCCAGACTGTCAACAGTGCAGTTTCCCAGAAGACACTGTTTGTATATTCCTGTTATTCTGCCCTAGATATAAACTTAGATCATTATTTATGAATGGTGTGAACATTCTTCGTGTGTGTGTGTGTGTGTGTGTGTGTGTGTGTGTGTGTGTGTGTGTGTGTGTGTGTGTGCACAGGTATTCTCGGTTAGTCTGCAAGGCCAAAGTTCCAGACCTTTAGCAGATGGTAAAGAGGTGGTGTACCGCATACACACAGCAGACCGCAGGGTGAAACCTCGGCAGTCTCTGTGCCTTCTGTGGAACCAGGCAGCAGAGAGGTGATTTCCTCTAGAAATCTCTAGACCCACAGCACACACACAAACACACATGCATACGCATACATTTTTCTGTATCCTTATGAGGACCTTCTACTGATATAAATGTTTTTTTCTTGGGCTTTTTCCGTTTTCTCGGGGTCGCCACATTGGATCATTTGATCTGCAAGTTATTGGCACAGTTTGTACACCAGATGCCCGCACAAACCACCAATTTCTCCAGGCTTGGGATTGGTACTGAGGATGCCCTGCATTTTAGTGACTGGTATATATACTGGGCCCAACAGCGACCTGGCAGTGGTTTAATCCCCGACACTCTGATCAGCAACCTAGAGGATTTGTTGAAACAAAAATGTATACCATATACTATTATATGGTATAAATATGTGGGGCGGGCCTGGAGCCTATCCCAGCAGACTTGGGGCACAAGGCGGGTACATTCCTCTAAATACTCATTCACACACTAAGCCAATTAGCTTAACCTGCATGTCTTTGGACTCTGGGAGGAAACCAGAGTACCCAGAGGAAACCCACCAAGAACAGGAAGACCATGCAAACTCCATGCACACAGAAATGGGAATCGAACCCAGACCTTGGATTTATTTCTTTTTTTTTTTTTTTTATGAAAATACAATTTTTCTTGTAGTCTAACAGTCAAACAAGTCCAATCTGTCAGGTATTTCTATTCATATGACAGGAAAAAAAACATTATTTGGTCATAAGATTGTGCTTACTCCATTTGAATCTGCATAACATTCATTTTACCTGGTTCCTCCTTTTTCAGCTGGCTGTCTGATGGTCAGTTCTGCCGAGTCCTAGAAGACAGCGAAAACTTTGTAGAGTGTGCCTGCTCACATCTGTCCATCTACACAGCATCTGCAGAGGTCGCCGCTCTGTCGACATACAACGAGGCTTTCTACACCGCCGGCTTCATCTGCATCTCAGGTTCGAGCCTGATCCGTTCGTTAGTGGCACTAAAAAATAATACGCTTTGCATTCTTTACAGTCTTTGCAGTCTTTCATTAAACTTAAACTCAAATTAGAAATCTGCTCAGTTTGAAATGTGTTGTTTCTTTTTTCTCAGGTTTTGCCTTGGCTATCATATCTCATGTGCTGTGCTCCAGATTCCCCATGTTTGCAGCCAAATTACTCACGCACATGATGGTGGCCTGCTTAGGGACACAGGTAGGACACGTTGTAAATGAGCAAGAAAGTCACTTCGAAAAAGTCTGCACTGTAACAGTGGCTATGTTTGTAGGAGGAAGCATTAACTTAGACTGTTTCCCACCCTATTTTCCCCAGTTTCAATCCGGGGGGCCAAAAATGACCCCACCTACAGTAGTGTGTGTGATGCTACAGAGAAATCTGCTGACACGGTGGCATTTTTAAACCCACTTTCGCGCAAAATTGTGCAAAAGTTGCTGTGTTTCTGAGCTCCGTTTAGCTCAGACATGACAAATTTCCATTTTTTTAGGACACATTCTTGTAGACATTCTGTAACATACTGTATATCAGTGTACAGGTTTCCTTATTCCCTGAATCCTGCTATTTATAGTAAATAAGAACAAACAGCTCATAGTGTTACGTGATGCGGATTAAAGAGCCGCACCACGGGATGGGATAATATTAATAAGAGCCCTTACGCAGGGGTCAGTGAAATAGGAGATTGTGAGAGTGCTTATGAGACACGCACGGTAAGACCTTCACTTTTGGAGATAGCGTGGGATTACAGTATTAATTAGGAACTAAAAAGAAAACGAAAGACTCACTCATCATCATTACCGCTTAATCCTGTATTCAGGGTCACGGGGGGCCAGGAGCCTATCCCAGGAGACTTAGGGCACAAAGGCAGGATATACCCTGGACTGGGTACCAATCCATCGCAGGGCACACAGACATACACACACTCACACACTACGGGCAATTTGGGAACGCCAATTAACCTAATCTGCAGGTCTTTGGAATGTGGGAGGAAACCCACCGAGCACGGGAAAGAACATGCAAACTCCATGCACGCAGAGACAGGAATCGAGCCTGGCCGGGGATCGAACCCGGACCCTGGAGGTGCAAGGCGACAGTGCTAACCACTACCGTGCCGCCAACGAAAGAAAACTGAAAAACGCAAAATTAACAGTAAGCTTTGCCATCTCCTCGAGACCTGACGGAAACTAAAAATAAATCTTCCTCTATCCTGTCGTGGCGAGCTCATCATTCCAGAGGATTTCTGTGTTTTTAAACTTTAACTCGTCAGCTGCTTTTGGAGACTTCTGGCTGGGTCTTTGATCTTCAAAGCGCACTTGTCTCTGTCTTTGATCCTAATATCCTTACCGGTGCTACCTAATGATCTCACGAAGTGAGCAGGTATCAGGGTCCTTAAATAGCCACCCAGCCTGGCAACCACACGTCTGGTTGACCGCGCCTCTTCCTGTTCAGAACAATGCCCCTCGTTACACCCGTGTCGTTGCACATTTCCATGCTAAATCCTAAATGACATTCAGATAACAGGCATATGACATCAGAAAATGCCCAACAAAGCAAATTACACAGATCATGATGAACAAGTAGAGAGACATCCCAAAGGCTTAACAATTATAAGTTAAACTCCCACATACAGTAAGCACCAGGCAAGTTATGTAGTGGAGTCTATAAATGAAATGTACTCAAATAATTAGGAACATCTATTGCCGTCCTATACAGGGCTGTCAACCACACAACTAAATGTGATGTCATGATGCTCAAAATGCACCACACACCAAAACTTTTTAAAGGCGCATCAGGAACAGGCGTCCGAGTCGACAACGGGCACAGACTCATCCAACCTAGACAGCAAAAAACAGAAGCAAAAAGAATCAAGCATATTCAGCAACATACAGTATATTAAATATCTAATGCTTTCTTATGGATGGGCCTCATGACTGTTCATGTTCTTTGTTTTTAGAACTTTCTACATAGTTTTATCCTCAAACGGCTGTAATATAACGTGACATTCACGCCCAGACATTGTGACTACTGTACACTTTAATTCTAAAGTCCATTATTTGACAGCTGAAATAAACCAGATTATTCAGAAAGCTAAAAGAAGACGGCGCAAACCATGTCCTCTGCTTTGCACAGCCATGAAGACCAGGTGATCCTTCAAGTCTCTCTTTTCTCCATATCTCTAATGCACATTCATAGAAAGATATTTCTAGGAATTACATGAGACAACAGCTTGGACGAACACATCTAAATAAGACCGTATGGGCTACCAGGGTGACAACCTAGCAATCTCCAGTCTCCCTTCCCCATAAAACCTGAGGATAAGGAGGAGGGGGCAAGTGGCTAGTGGTCTAAAGCCTGCGAACAGGTGACCTTAACCAGAGTGGGAATTTTCCACCGGTCCCGAATTAATATTGTAAAGCCGAATAACATGAGGATGCTCACAGCCTTAGGAGGTCTCAAAAACCTTTATGCATTCTGTCGTTCATTACGTGTTAGCTTTTCTCTCTCTTGTCACGAACTCCTTCGAACGGAAAATTCCATGCTGGCCGTTCCGAGCGGCTGTGGCTCTTACAGCGACGCAACTCAAACTTGTCCATCTTGTCTGCTTGTGCTGTGTGTTCCAGTGCTTTCTAGTTGGAGAAGGATGCATGGTTACTGTTGACTATGAAGCTTGGATTTATAAATATCTATACCCTGGGCTTATCGTTCCGTAAACTGGAAATTATTATCTTTTTTTTTTTTTTCCGTAAGCATTTATAAACTTCAATAATGGCTCACATCTTTTAAAGAATTGCATTTCTAAATATTGTTGCGCAGTGCACCGCATGCCATTTTAATGATTGTTAAATCAAAAACTTAGCTGCATATCGTTAGAGCATGTGGGGCTTCTTTTAGTGTTTATACAGTAAAAGTGCATATAAGGAAATGTAGGACGTGTCGTCTTCAGTTTAACATGAAATCCTGTTCACAGGGCAACTTAACAGTGAGGAAACCATTTCTGGTGTTTCGGCTTTGCACTTTGCGCTGATGTACATCGGCTACAAAGGTTTCGTCTACGTATAGTCCTGCATTTTATTGGTTTTCCTGTAAATCAGCAGTCATGCAGTATTTAGCTGCTCAGTTGTGTTTTTTGTTAGCTTTGTCATTGCTTGATTGTATGATTAGCTCGTGCATAGGCAAGCAAACCAAAGGTTCAAGTTTGTCTGTGTAACTTATGTAATGCGCTGTTTGATTTGAGAAAAACCTAAATACTGGTGAGGTCATATTTATATACAGTATAAAACACCCTGAATGAGTCTGATGGGAGACCACTTAAACACTCATACAGTGTTCATAATAAATCGTCTCTACCACGTAATCCTGTAGACAGGGTCACAGAGGGCCCAGAACCCCGAAACTTAGGGCACAGGGCAGGGTACAGTACACCCTCGATGGGGTCACACACTACAGGCTATTTGGGAACTGCAATTAGCCTAATCTACATGTCTTTGGACTGTGGGAGGAAACCAGAGTACCCTAAGGAAACCCACCAAGCACAGGGAGGAAATAAAAAAACTCCATGCACACAGAGACGGGACTCGAACCCGGACCCTGGAGGTACAAGGCGACGGTGCTAACCCTAAGCCAATTCAAATCAACAAAAACAATTGTAGAGATTTATTTTTGGCCAGGCACTGTACAGAATATACAGTCTATGTACTTTACTAACATTGCTATTGCAAAACAGTCCATGCCGATGTGTCACTTCTGTAGGTAAAATTAAATACTTCCTCACTTTCTGATTATTCTTTGCTTTAAATAAAACAAAAAAATGTATTAACCTTTTGCCGGTATAATATTAGCAGCCAAAAAAAAAAAAAAAACTACTCTCAGCACTCACCATTCACACTGGATGATCTTTAAGACTTTTATGCATGACTGTAATCTTTATAATAAGGTCACAGTAATAGGAAAATGCTGGACTTTTTTTTCCCCAGACTGTTGTGCTATGACTTGGTGCTGCGACACTGTTGACCCTGTTGCTTAGGTTCGAGCATCTTTTTTTTCAGGTTGGCTGTGTTTGCGATTAAAGTTCATCAGCATTCAGATTTATCTGTTGCTGTTATCCACTGACCTCAGATTCAACTCCAGAGGTTCATGCATGCCTTTCTGTCAGCTGGGAACTCATTGCATTGATTCCATTCATATTTGCATTTCGGAGCACGCAGCATGCACACTCAATCATAACTATGCAGTTTGGGTGCAGGCCGAGCATCAATGTAAATCAGGCACGGAGCTGATAAATTGGGGCAAACAGTTGGTTACTACCTTAAAAAAATGTGATAAGTAAATAAGATCGATATCAGCTGGGGAGGTCAAGCCACCTGTCTCTCCTTCTGTCGCTCCACTCACAACTGAAGACTGTAGGGAGTGGAAAGTTACCCAGCGAAGCTCACCTGGCTTTGTGTGTCATGACTGCTAGGGCTCTTCATATGAGCGGCAATAACACATTTAACCAGGGCAATTAGCCAGCAAGCCTGGGCAATAAAAAGGGCTTTAGCTTCAGACATATGCAGGCTACCCTCAGGCACGGTGCAATGTACAGTATAGAGCCTAATGAACACACAGAGACTTAAACATGTACAGGAAGTGTCAGAAACATAAACAGGTTTATTCAAATTGCAATCTAAGCCTGTCGTCTAAAAAGCTTGGGTCCTCAGCTCCTTGGAGATTTCAGGTCCAGGACTGTGTTAAGTTCGCAACATAAACCTCTTCATTTCTACGTGACAGAATTTTGTATACAGTTTCCCGGAGTCTTATAAACACTGCAATGACTTGCAAGTGCACAAAGTCAAATATTTACATAAGGATACCTATCTTAAATCGCATACAGTACAACATGTGTGTATACAGTGCAACCAGTAGGTGCAGTGCTTATGGGTAATTATGGGACGTTACCAACTAAACCATAAATGCCTAGAAGGCTTCATGTAATAAGACTTTCTAACTTTAATGATCTGATAAACTTTAAGACTCATTCAAAAGCCTGCTGCATGTTCATCCATCCTCAGGTTGCTACCCAGGCATTGCATTCCACCCAGGCGCTAACTCTGAATAGACTAGCAGTATGCAAACTACACACTAATTAATACGTAAATTATTAATAAATGTGGTAATTGCAGGTAATGTCCGACAAACACGTTTCATGTTGGATATTCAAGTACACAGAAGCGTAGAATAAAAACCGCACATGATAACATAATTACAGAGAGTTACTTAAATGCTCTGTAAAACAAAGAAATAATGAGTAATTAAAAACAACGATGAGTGTTTATGAGTGCTGTGCAACCACAAACCACTGGAGAAGTCTCAATGCACACCGGCACAGATTCTACAAGTCTTTGGACCAGTCATTGAGAATTAACCCCCCCCCCCCCCCCCATTCATATATAAACAAACAAACAAATTAATAATAATAATAATAATAATCACAATATATTTTTAGAAATCCGTCAAGATGGTGGTTGAGTGCAGTGTCGCCCATAAAGCATTCAGCTTTGGTGACTGTGAAGGTCATATCTTATGGTTTACTTCATTTTCATACTGAACCATTCCGTGATCTTTCGTGTCCTACAATTGGAGATGCTGTCATCCTGGAAGAGATCTCTCTCAGGAAATATTTCATCATAGGACAAAGATGATTTAAACCTTTATTTACAGTGACGGTTCTGTATAAGTCGACCCAAAACATGCCATCAAAATGCCCAAACGGACTCACAGGGTTTTTAATTAATTTGCCACCAATGTACATTATAGGGTTTTTTAAAAATAATACAGCAGGTGTATCATCTGTGCAAGTTGAAAATTGAAAATGTAAGTGGATACGTAATCATCAAAGCAGTGCATTATAATTAAGACATGATTATATACAATTTCCCTTTAGGATTAATGAAGTACTCTATACTGTATATATCTATCTATGACATCTATAAGAAATATTTCAGGTCAAATATTAAACAATTACATATTGCTAAATATTTAAATTATGTATTTTCAAAGACAGCGTGGTTGTGGTTAGCAGTGTGTATACTTATTTTTAGATTACTTACAACTTTTTACTTTGTACAGTCGTGGCCAAAAGTTTTGAGAATGACACAAATATCTGTTTGACACAAATATTAGTTTTTTAAGTTTTATACGTTTGCTGCTAAACTGCTTTTACATCTTTGTTTCAGTTGTTTCTGTGATGTACTGAAATATAATTACAAGGACTTCATACGTTTCAAAGACTTTTATCGACAATTACATGACATTTATGCAAAGAGTCAGTATTTGCAGTGTTGGCCCTTCTTTTTCAGGACCTCTGCAATTCGACTGGGCTGCTCTCAATCAACTTTTGGGCCAAATCCGGACTGATAGCAACCCATTCTTTCATAATCACTTCTTGGAGTTTGTCGGAATTAGTGGGTTTTTGTTTGTCCACCCGCCTCTTGAGGATTGACCACAAGTTCTCAATGGGATTAAGATCTGGGGAGTTTCCAGCCCATGGACCCAAAATTTCAACGTTTTGGTCCCCGAGCCACTTAGTTATCACTTTTGCCTTATGGCACGGTGCTCCATCGTGCTGGAAAATGCATTGTTCTTCACCAAACTGTTGTTGGATTGTTGGAAGAAGTCGTTGTTGCAGGGTGTTTTGGTACCATTATTTATTCATGACTGTGTTTTGGGTAAAATTGTGAGTGAGCCCACTCCCTTGGATGAGAAGCAACCCCACGCGTGAATGGTCTCAGGATGCTTTACTGTTGGCATGACACAGGACTGATGGTAGCGCTCACCTTTTCTTCTTCGGACAAGCCTTTTTCCAGATGCCCCAAACAATCGGAAAGAGGCTTCATCCGAGAATATGACTTTACCCCAGTCCTCAGCAGTCCATTCGAAATACTTTCTGCAGAAGATCAATCTGTCCCTGGTGGCTTCTTTGCTGCCCTTCTTGACACCAGGCCATTTTCCAAATGTCTTCGCCTCACTGTGCGTGTAGATGCACTCACACCTGCCTGCTGCCATTCCTGAGCAAGCTCTGCACTGGTGGCACTCCGATCCCGCAGCTGAACCCTCTTTAGGAGACGCTCCTGGCACTTGCTGGACTTTCTTGGACGCCCTGAAGCCTTCTTAACAAGATTTGAATCTCTTTCCTTGAAGTTCCTGATGATCCTATAAATTGTTGATTTAGGTGCAATCTTAGTAGCCACAATATCCTTGCCTGTGAAGCCATTTTTATGCAACGCAATGATGGCTGCACGTGTTTCTTTGCAGGTCACCATGGTTAACAATGAAAGAACAATGATTTCAAGCATCACCCTCCCTTTTAACATGTCAAGTCTGCCATTCTAACCCAATCAGCCTGACATAATGATCTCCAGCCTTGTGCTCGTCAACATTCTCACCTGAGTTAACGAGACGATTACTGAAATGATCTCAGCAGGTCCTTTAATGACAGCAATGAAATGCAGTGGAAAGTTTTTTGGGGGATTAAGTTAATTTTCATGGCAAAGAAGGACTATGCAATTCATCTGATCACTCTTCATAACATTCTGGACGATATGTAAATTGCTATTATAAAAACTTAAGCAGCAACTTTTCAAATTTCCAATATTTATGTAATTCGCAAAAAAACGTTTGGCCATGACTGTACATATTCACATAAACAGTCTGCATTGCATGTAAGTACAATCAAGGTAGAGTCATTATTGTGTAATTTAGTACTTAGTTTAAATCTAATATGCAATATACTGTACTGAATACGGCATATTCGATTTTTCTCCAGATTACCAGACATTTTGCAATATATTCATGTCATGCATTACTGTAAATACATGACGCTAACAAAAATAGTATAAATAAGTATACTAATTAAAAAAAATGTATTTGTTTGTTTGTTTGCTTCCTTACATTTCTTCTTGCACAGGGATTTTTTTTCCCTGTCTTCTTCTGTCTTCTGTTTAGACACAACACATGGCTATGCAGGTAAAACTTTAACTCCAGGCAACAAAGGCATTTTTTTTTTCTCTGAAAAATATATATTACAGTACAATATATTGAGAGAAGGTCATGAGTTCTGAGACATGCGGGTTAGACATACTCGACTGTGGTTGTATATTAGTACAGAATGCTTCACGCTCGACAGTGTCAGTGAGTCGTTTATTTATGTGCAGGATTGTAAATTAGCCAAGTTCACACACAAGCAACGTTACCACATCCGTTTTTTTTTTTTTTTTGTAATCCAGCTTCCTCTTTGCTTGTCATGTTATCATGAGAGTTATGATTTTGTCCAGCATGGCCGTCGTAGACATTGATTGCTTGGATCAAAAGCACATTATGTTGCGCATCATTTCCAGATGTTTTGACACTGATGTTCTCAGTAGTATCGTTTCTTGGCATTTTTCTCTCTTAGAAATAGAAAAAAATAGCCAAGGTGTCATAAGACCAAGGTCACACCCTTTAGACTCGATTCTAAACCATACAGTATCAACACTTTTATCTACAGGAACAACATTATTCAGGGATAATATTAATAATTAATCATTTGAATATCCCATTTACACAGCACCCTTGTCTAAAAGTACACTCAAAGCTTGTGCCGTAAAGGTATGTGAAAGCATTGTACTGTAGTCACGGACTATACACTTTTTGTTTATAACCAGTAAAAGTGCTGTTCAGCCACCAGAGGCAGCCTGGAATGGCCGAATTCTGTGTGACGCACATGAGCGGGTTCCTTCTAACCGCTCGTTTACCGTAATGAGCCAGCCCCAGATGACGTCAATTTTGGAGAGAGAGAGAGAGAGAGAGAGAGAGCAGGAGGGAGGATGTATGAGAAAGCCAAGACAAGGAATGATCCATATCCCAGCCTCTCTCTCTTCCTGTGCTTTTTCTGAGTGTGAGCATGGGTATGTGTGTCACTACACTCCCACACTCGCACAAAAAACCGGCCAAGTGAATCCAAACAGCACTTCGGTCCCACGACTCAATCAGATTAGGGAACAAAGGCGATGGGTTGCCAAATCAAACATGTAACAGGACCCATGCTCGTTCATTTGCCCTAAATCATTCGGCTTGTCCTGCTCATTTAGCGACGTCTAGTTCAAACTGGTCAGAGCCCCGCCCCTTTTTTTAATTCCCCCCTCCTGTTGTGGAAATTGGATGCATACTGCTCAGGTCAAGACCTTGTTGCTCCAGATCATGGCGAACTCCAAGCTCATTACTAACCCCAATGCAGTACTAACATGATATTCCCTAATGGGGGGAAAGAGCCAGCAAAGTAGAGCTAAAGTTACCACCTTGTGTCTCCTGGCTGAGCTCGGGGCCTGACGTAAACCTGGCAGAGCTCTTCCTGATATCATCTTGCATGAGATGACCAAGGACGAGCGCAGGATATACTAATAGAGCACTGTGTCAAAACACACGGAAGAGTCGGATCACAAGGTGCTGAGCTTTTAAGGTTTTCCTACTAGGATTAAGCTAGTTGTTGCGTAACAGCGGGTGTGTGAGTGCATAACACAATAACACGTCATCTAGTGCAGTATGTGCATCTGTTTATGCTTCATGCTTTGCCACACGGTAAAATGTCCACGTTATCCTTATATCAATCTGTCACTTTGAAACATCATGGTGCATTGTAACTTGGCGAGCGCTTTCTTGTAACTTCTTTGGTATAATCAGAATGGGGACTCGTAATCCCTTTAATATTTCATGGTTCTTTGCCAGAGATCATTAGACACAACTCATAGACAGGTGCCACCATGTAAATTCAGTTCCAGAATGGTTCCATCCAGCTCCACAAAGCATTCTTCAGGAGTCCTTCAGCATTCGAAGAGTCCTTAAGATTGAGTTCGTATTCATTTTCCTGTGTCTGTAAGCCTTGTGCATTAGGTCTAGCGTCTGTGTGGTCCGATATCATAACCTTTACCCTGCAGACCTGCAGTATTTCCTGTGTTTTTCAAAAAGGAAAAAAGTGTATGTTTGAGAGCAAACACTGATATGACATTTATGTACAGTATGTCAATGTGTATAGAGTCTAGAAGCCGTCTCTGCCTGCAAGGAATTTGACCAACAGGCAACAAACCCAAAATTGTACCACGTGGAACCTTGAACTTATGTAAAGAGGTTTGCAAATAAAAGCAAAAAAAAAAAAAAAACTGATCTGACCTTTTGCACAATTCCCTTTGCTCCAAAACAAGGTTTAGTTCATATTCTTGAGTTTGTTTTAACTTGGTTGAAACCTAATTTCTGACAAAGATTCTCATTTGGATCACTCATTGTTTTCTCCCTGGCACTTGATCCTGTTGTGCAATGTACTGTACTGTACAATGTGTTTTACCGTGAATCATTTTAAACTTTGCACTATTGCAACCCCTCTATTGTGCATCTAATGCTTTTTTTGCACTCCAGAACTGCAGGACAGATTTGGGAAAGGTTCTTGATCAAGTTCTCGATCTCCTGCAGTCTTGCATTTATTAATCAGATTGAATTTATTCGTCAGATACATAGCCTCCATATTCGATCCCTAAAAACAATTTTTTTAAGGCCCACTTACGACTTATGCAGCTCATCACTAACCCCTCAGACCGCACTGGCTGAATTATTTTTGGAAATCCCTATACATGTGGGTGATTCACTTAGCCTGCACTTTGGCTGCGAAAAATGGGACAAAAGTCCAGCTTCACCTCACGGGCAGCTCTCTCAGTGTCTCTTGATTACACATGGCCTAATGCCAGCACAACTCAGCTGAGCGAATGTGAATCATTCATGCATACCACACATCTGCTGGTGTAAAGATGTAACACATTTACCTTGATCTGGTTAACCATCACAGGTGGTAACATACTGTACAGTATGTATGCAGTTCGATTCATCCAGACCTATGGAAAGTACAGACTGGACGAAGGAAAATATGAGTCCACTTTCGCAGCCTGGTATAGTGTGAAGTGTGCGCATCACGGAATGGCCGTCTGGATATGCAACCGTCTGAAAAGCAGATTAGAATAGGAATGAAGGTATAAAGATGAAGCCAGAGTATACAGGAAGTGCACAAGTATGTACAGGATGTGCATGAAGACATGGGAAAGGAAAGCATCCATGATTAATTTTATAAAAGTCTACGGCTATTTTGGGATTCTTTTGTCTCTGTTCCTTGACTACGTGGCGGTTTGGTCGATGCTACAGGCAGCCGATGCCCTGATACTGTTTGTCATGTTTCTAGTCAACAAGCTGTCTGCGTTTTCTGTATGAGCCTTTTCTTTCTGAGTGCACCTGTAGGGGTCGCTCTATAGCCACACTGATGACTTGTATAAGCGTGCGCTTACTGATCTGTCTCAGCGCGAACAAAATCGCTCGGAATACGTTAGTCTGAGCCGAGTAATCCTTGAATCATGTCTGTCATCAAGCCATTAATCAACTTTTACCAAATTTCCCCAGTAACAAGCAGTGATTAACACATAGCAGGGTTCGGCTGGGTTACGGTGGCTTTGAGGTTGCATGTACTGTAAGGTAGCACCAAAACAAGTTATAAGGAATTATTATGCAGTCTTCCTGAGAATAATGCGAGATAACAGCATGTGTGTGCATGTGTGAGTGAATGAGTGACATCTTAGACTAATCAAACGTCTCCAAAGCGGTGAGATCAAAAGTCGTTATGAACTTTTACATATTTATGTCACTGTTCTTAAAAAAGTTTAAAAACATCATGGAGCCTTGTAACTTGGCAAGTGCTTTGCTGTCACGTCTTTGGTATAATCAGAATGGGAACTTTAATATTTGACGCTTCTTTGCCAGAAATCTGAAGGTACCTTTAAAATGAAGCTGAATTTGTTTCATGCAAAAATGAATGTTCTACCATGTTTTATACTGTAGATTTGGCAAATTATTTCCGCTTCCCTGCATGCAATCTCCCCTAGTAAGTATTCTAATACTTAGAATTTAGTAGATGTGTTGCATAATCAAAAGTGAACCAAAACATAGGGGTTATTGGGGGGAAAAGTCAAATACTTATGATGCTTTTGCATGATTTTGTAGATGGATTTCAGGAGTTGAATCACCAAGCAAAAACAGGTCCGTTCCCATGGTCACCTCTATTTCCATTCTGAATCGTCTCTCATTGAGACAGTAAATAGCCATTGACTTGATGTCGGTGATAAAAACATGCAATGGAAGAGAGCATGATCAGGTATCTAGGAGCATCGCAGTAATGATTTCAGGAAGGCAAAGTGCCTGTTTGATTGTTGTTGGTCTTTTCAAGGGTTAGTCCCATCGTCTTTGTTTTGCATTTTCTCCTGGTTAAATGGCAAACCTATTAAAAACACACAGGCAGAAAATTAGCAGGAAGTTACAGGTGTTGTTCGGGCTAATGTGTAACTTTGTTTGAGTGAAGCTCTCTCTTAGAAGATGTTTATTTAATATTTATAGAAGAAGTCTCCAGTGCCAGCACTTTGGAACAGTCAAAGGTGACCGTATACGTTTTCTGATACAAGTTAGATTTCAAGATTTGGGGTTTTTCCAATAACATGACACTATATAATAGACAGGTATTGTGCAGTACAGTATGTGTCACGCAGGCGAAAAAGCTTGTCGTACAGCTACGTACTTCCGAGCGCTGTTTACTCCTGGGAACAGTACAGTGTAAACAAGGACATTTGGCAGTCAACTACCCAAGAATTACTGGACCAGCACAGAAATATAGTATATGTATATGCCTGAATATATCATTTACACAGTCCCATGTTTTTAACGCATACTAAGTCACATGATTGCAAAAGCTCGGGTTCTGGAATCATTTCACAAATTTGGTTTTGTTTGAAATGCTGGGATTTTGTTTGGGAATTTGTTAATCAGTGTTGTTTTCACACTCTTAGGCAAACTTGTCATGTTATAGAAGCTGCCATTAGAATAGACTAATTAAACAGCAAACGCAGCATTAAGTGTGTTGGTACAGTGTGAGAATGACCAGGAAGATTCCCTCTGATTCCCAGGTCACAGTTGTTTTTAAAAAAAAATTTGTTAATTTGGTTAAGTTGATCCGAAGTCCATCATTTTTTATCCTCAACGTACCATTGAATGAGCCCTTCTGCCTGAGGATAAGGGGCGGGGTCATCAGGAAAAGCCCACTCCCACCGGGACAGAAATGTTTCATTATAGGATAGAGGTCTTAGAATAACTTTGTCTTGAATGAGACACCGTAAATGAGGCCAAACTAGGACATCGAAATATTTTTTTTGTCATTAACGTCGCTACTTTTTTAGGAAATGACATGATTTGAATGCCCTGGTTAACCTGAAACCACCTTAACAACTCTGATTTTAATACGTTTTAATTCTTTTTGGCGGAAAACCAGTTTCTCAGGAACTCGTTACCGTGTTGCCTGTACTCACAAATATCCACACAAGTGTGTGTGTGTGTGTGTGTGTGTCACTATATTCCCATCAGACCTGAAATATAGCGAGTCTATCAGAAATGGCATGAGCAGTAATTCGACCTAGGGCAGAATGAGTAGAGAGGCATGAAGAAATGAGAGAGAAAGAGACATGCATCGGTAGGTGACAGAATAGTGATGAATGCAAAAGCCTTAGGCCTAGGTCTGTGAGCTACGTGCAGCTCACTCGGCTTCTCTCGCAGAACAAAAGCAGCCGAGGAAACACCCACGATGCTGCCGAGGCTGGAACCAGCTAGTTCAGACCGGTATCTGTTAGGGGAGGAGGAGGAAAGGGGGTAGAGAGAGCGAGAGAGTGAGTGAGCGAGAGAAAGTCTGGCAGCGTGCTATACTCTCTCTGATGTCATCTTTTTGGCCGATACTATTAATAGTTCAGCATTAAAGCTGCATCAGCAGTGGGCCAGTCATTTTGTTATGATAATGTACTGAACAGATATCTCAGAATTACTGAAACAGTACGTGTGTGATGTGGTCAGGAAACAGCTGTGGTCTGTACTAGTGTGTTGCACTTTGTTGTCTCGTATAACGACATATATTTGGGTCGTGTTTTTCATTAAAAGCTTGATTTTTCTAGATTTGTCCTTCTAGATTCAGTACAAGCAGTTTCTGGTAAGTCAGACTTTTAAATGTCATTGGTTGTTTTGCATTTCCTGTCTCTTTGTTGAGCCGAGAACTCCAGACATAATTCAGGGTGAAAAAAAAATAAAAATAATTCATAACACATTTTGTCTCGAGCACAATTTCTACGAAAATACAATTAAGATCTCCGATTGCTCTGTGCCTTCACCATCAGCGAGGCTTGAATCGAACACTGCGGCCTCAGTGCTTGATGACAAACACACATGCCGGCCTGTCTTCTACACAGAAAACCACCAGGACATCTCCTCTTCCTGAATGGAGAAAAGAGCCTAAGTTTGACTATTGTGCTATTATTATCAGTGGGTGTGTGTTGTGTGTGCGGAGGATGGGCACAATGCGCAGCTCAACAACCACTAGAGCTAGATGTTTTTCCAAAGTATGGATGCATTTAACTCATAGGGGGAAAAAAAAACACATCACATGGAACATGGAAAATAATTAATGATTAAGGTCATTGTGATTGAAATGACATAACAGTAGAACTGCCGTGTGTTTGGAACTGCAGTTTCAGCTCAGTTCAGGAGTGCACGTGCAGTCTTTCATTCCTACTTGTCGATGTATAACTACAGATGTTAATGTTTTTACCTTCAGATCTCATTTCAATGGCAACCGCCAACGGTAGCTTTTTAGCGACCGAGTTCTCGAGCATCATACGCGGGGCACTACGTTTTTAAATCATCACAGACTACGTTCACATGCAGTATTTCTTCAATCCGATTTGAGATTCCAATGTAACTGTTTACATAGGCTCTTATCTGACATGGTTGTTTGTTTACATCCTCAAAGTTTAATCAGGATGGTGTTTCCATTCCCACCACCACCACATTGCTACTGTTGGGCCCTTGAGCAAGGCCCCTCAGCCCTCAACTGTTTAGATCTATAATGAGATCAAATATAAATAGCTCTGGATCAGGGGCATCAACCAAATGCAAAAGTGAAAATAAGGTCAGGTCAGGCTTCCAACAAATCCTTCCTTCTGATTATGATTGGTTACAAGAATTCCGTCTCATCTGTGATTGTTTAGGTACTTTGCTACATCACCAGTTTCCCTTCTTCTCTTTCTCTTTCGCTCTCGTCTCTTGTCCTGTATGCTTTCTGTTCCCTCACTATTAGACTGAATGTTTTATAACCACAATATGTCATGTTTAGCCTACCTACTGGGAGCTTCCACATTTGCTCATGAATGAACCAAGGAAAGATGTTTCACCTCGTAACATAGTTTGAATTGGGTGTTGTGCCGTACTTACTGTACATTAATTCTATCATTATGCTTGTTTTAAACAGCAAATGCATAGGGCTGTGGTTCTGATTACATGCCCTGAATATGTCAAATTGGTGAGTATCAGTTGAAATAAGGCATGGCAAATGGAACAATATGAACAATATGTTATGCAATATACAGTATGTAATTCCAGTCCTTTAGGAACTTCATGTTTAGGGAAACATGAATCATATAACACTTTTGTTCATATGATAAAAAGCATTTCGAAGTAGTAGAAATTATTTTGGAGTTTGGGGTCCGATTTTGAGTTTTAGAATGGTTTATTAATTAATAAAGGTCTCGTATAAATGACTACAAACTCAATTTTCTATAAGAAAGTTGTGGTTGGCCACTAGGAGGATTTTTCCTTTTTCACCTGGCAACCCTCACATTCTATAACTCTTGTCTCAAACTGGTTTGACGGTTGTAAAATAAAATGATCACGAATCACAACTCAGGTTGTGTTTGTACTATGACTCGGAACGAGTATGATGTTTTGTGCATAGTTAAATTTCTCAGGTAACATAGTCACGCACAAACTGCTCGACACCCCAGGAGGATTGGCAGCTTACCTGTCTGAGTGATCAGAATGGAAACTGGCCTGAGGGTGCGAACTCTTTTCACAGCTGTACATGCTGAAGTGCTGTATGTGCAAACACAAAGAAGACAAGAGGAGTAAACTAGTTCTAAACTCAGCCGTGCCTGAACAGCTTTGTGATTCATTTAGAGAGTTACGCCAATTTAACCAGTTAAAGGTTATACAGAATTCATCAATGGGTTTCATGGATCATGGGACTGATGGAAATGAAATCTCACAAGCGGAACGTGCCAAAGTTCCAAAGAATTCCCGTTCGTGTCAGTGATAAAGGCTGCCTCATTTATCTAACGTTTCAGTGTTGCAGGATAAACACATATCCGCACGCCAGCCGTAATCTGGCTCAAACCTGCGATATCTTGCTTTTAGCCGTGCAGTTATCCTGTCTCGTCCCCGTCGTCTATAAGTCAGTCACAGAGAAGGGTCTGTAATGCATGAACTTTGCTATTTTAAGCCTGCTCGGCTTCTGTCCTTTTCACTCAGCTTGTATCTGAGGACACGGCTCCTTGGCTCGATTAATGCGCATGAGAAAGCCTTGAAACGTAAATTTGCTTTCGAAACTTTCATAAAAAGTGATCTGTTGTGTTTGAACATCGAGTAATTTTGAAAGAGAAGAGAAAAATGTCACGACTTTAAAGAAAAAGCAGTGACCTTAATTGCATCTCCTCAGCTTTCATCAAGGTCCTTACTTCTACTTAGTTCTTCAATCTGTGTGTCTGGCTTGTCTTTTGGAGACTGATAATAGTGATAATCGTGACTGTGCATGAGTCATCTTTCAGTGCCTGCTACTAATCATATTGTCCAATCATCCAGCTTGCTAATGGCAGGACTCAGCGTGGGACTGAAATCCGCCATCTTCGAACCTCTTCATGAGTTTTGTTTGAGAAGACACTGTCTGAAAAAGACCCAAATTCTTCAGTCTAGTTTAGAAGGTTAATTAAAAAAAAGATCTCATAGAGTTGAGAGAATGAATGCGGATTTGTATTGCTGCATGAAGGCTTGTCGTATATTGAGAATGAAGCATATCTCCATTCTCCATCGTCTTTATCAGTCTGTCCATGCAATGAATTCCTGAGATATCTGATCTCCTATCCATGGTCTGCTGTCACCCAGGATTATCTGCTATCGGTTTTGGATATTGATAAAACGTTGTTCTGTATTATGGATTGCTCCACCGTGGTGATATAGCTAGTTCTTTGTTTACCTGCTGCACGCATGTTCACACACAAGAGCGAGAGCTAAAAGAGATGAAGCGGAAGAGTTATCTGAGTATGAATACGCCACCTCCTCTCCCATTTCCAGAAATGATATTTGGCGTTTGTCTTTTTTATGTCACTTAATGTTCATGTACAGTGTACAAATGAATGAGTACAGGACCTGCGGCTGTACAGGGAGGCAAAACGTGATAACATGGTCGTTCGAATATGTCTGCAGCTAACATTATAAAGTGATGCGAAAAAGTATTTGCCTCTTTCCTGAATTTTTTTTGGCATCTTTGTTACACTTAAATGACTCTAATCATGTAACAAATGTTAATATTACACAAAGGTAACCAAGGCAAAATGCAGTTTTTAAATGATGATTTCATTTATCAAAAACTGCCCCCCCCGCCCCCCCCCTAAACTTCACTTCACACACTCAGGCTTGGTTACTTCCAGGCGTGTTGAATCAAGAAATCACTTAAATAGAACCAGTGTGACAAATTTAAAGATACGAAAAACAACAACAACAAAATCAGATAGGGAGCAAATACTTTAATATAGTTACAGACCGTGACATGAAAAAGATGAAGGGAAAGTGTTAGAGAGGCTAATGCCATAGAGTGGAGAGCGCATTTAGATTTGGATAATTCGTCATTTGTGTCAGTTTATAGGCGGCATAGTGGTATAGTGATTAGCACTATCGCCTTGCACCCTCAGGGTCCGGGATCGATTCCCACCCGGGTTCGATTCCTGCCTCTCTAAAAAAAAAAAAAGTTCCCAGTAAAGAATTGGCACCTCGTCCAGGGTGTACCCCGCCTCGTGCTCTAAGTCTCCTGGGATAGACTCCAGGCCCTGCCCACCCGAGATACGAGATAAATATACAGTATATGTACAGAAAGTGTGTGAGTGTCAGTCTATAACCATTTTAAACAGAGAACACAACAGAGTATTAGATCAGATATAGAAATAATATTACAATTTAAATTCACTTACCGATGTGCTAGTTACAAAGAAATGCAGTGTTTGAAGTGCTAACATCACGTTCTGAAGAATTTCCACTTTTCAATGGATATTTCAAAAATATTTGATTCCATACATGTATACAGTGTGCAGGATGAAATGATTGGGTTGGGCTTGCTAAACTCTAATAATAAAGAGAGTCGGCCTTTGTAGTTTTTATTGTCCAGTTTGTTTGAAAATTCATCGGCTACCTAAGCCGGCTAGAAAACTGACCGCTTATGCCAAATTAAACACTAGACACAAATACGACACTATATCATAACATCACTTTCCCAAGCCTTACACCCTCCAAGTGTCAAGCTTACATCATCATCGTGTTGTATGTCATCTGTGTAGGACGGTCTAGAGGAACTGGGTATCCAGTAGCTTAATTAACTACTGTATGGTAAAGCTCTGTTAGCACTTATACACTAGTGTTTAAACTGGTTAGGGTCCATCAGCAGAGTTCCGACTTTCCAGCAGTTCCTTTGGCCAGGTATTGCGTAAGCTATTTTATACTTCCATCTCCATTGTCTTGCATCTGTTTTTTTTTTTTCTTTTCTTGTTATCCTGTTCATTACATGAAGTGTTTGGATCAATCCTTGGCTGGAGAATGAGCCAGAAAGGTCATTAGGTGAATGAGGAGCTTCCCCACAAAGCTGAATCTAATGTTACTGATGTAATCAATTTAGCAAGCCTGGAGAAAAAGTCCGTATCACGACTGGAGGAACTGAGCTCCATTCCCCTGTTTTAGCTCCCAGGGGAACAGAGTTGGCACAAACATGTTTTCTGTGTCACAGAAATTGTCACACACAGGCTGTGTAAGTAATACATGACGCTCAGTTTCTTTTCGTCTCCTTTGCTAAAGTATAAGAATAGAATTTTGCAAATGACTACATTGAATATTCACTTCTGTTTTTGTGGTCAGCGATGCTTACACAATGCAAAAAAATGCAAAAAAAAACAATGCAAAAAAAAATATATATATATATATATATATATATATATATTACATTGCAGAATAACCTTGTACAAATGTGGGATGTTGTCTTTTGAAGTGTAGTAGTTAAAAGTCAAAAGAACTTAAAACTCTATTTATATACAGTGACAACTTTGCGGATCCTTACCACCTCTACCTCTACTGTATATCCCATGTGAATTAAAATATAGGCTGGCAAACCTCAATGTGACACACAAACTGTGAAGTCATACGCAGTACCTGGATACCAGTCAGCACTTGGGCCCTTGCTGGTGTGTTATTATTGCTTTATTACTATTTATTCCAGCTTAAGCCACTTAAACATAATCACACACCCCAGCATACCCTATGATCTGATCAGGATTTGGTCCTTGGGACTTTCTGCCTTGGTTTCCTGCCTTCGAGCCTTCCACATGCAACTCTGTTACTCACCCCTGTCGGTAATACAAGCAGGAAGTTGGCAAACCCAGCACAGCATTTCCAGTTCATGCAGGGTTTTTTTTTTAAACAGTAATCAACTGAAACATTTTTGCAATGTTAACAGGATGACATTATACTGTAACTTAGTTTCATTTCAGATCGCAGATTTGTCCTTTTCCAGCACTGCTGACTGTTCAGGCATATCGTACTCCTTGGGTATTAAGAAAAAATAAAAAGTTATTATAATGTCAAAAAAGCACCAGATTGTTGTAATTCAGGCTTGTTTTGTGATTTGGTAAGGTCTTCAGTAATTTCCTGTTATCATGTTTCCCAACCACAAATCAGATGCATTATATAATAAACCAGAGTGTGAAGTACTGTAAGTGTGCACTGTTATTCAGCTGTGAAGTATTATTAGTATAATGTGGTGACAATGTGATTGCATAACACTACGACTGTTATGATCGCTAATTAGAGTGGCCTTGTACTTTTTACAATCTGTATCACAGATCAGTTTTATTATGTGATTATTATTTACAGTACACTGCAGCATTTCTACTTATTATTTGTATTTGGAATCATTTCATTTTTGGGGTGGGGTGGGGTTTGCTTAAAATATGAACCTTTAGGAAATTAATTTACCTTGTTTTCCCGAAGAATAAACAACTGCCAGTAGTTGCCTAATTTAAACCATGTTCACCCTGACCAAGTAGTTAAATCACCAAGGATTAATACACACATTATATTCATCATGCAGCAACTCACATCCACATTAATGAACAAGAATTTTCAACAAACATGAAAGTTAATCACACAAGATTTGCATGATTTGGGTCGCTGCACCTGTTGCTGATCTCATCAGTCCATCACAAAACCAAATAAGTCTGATATTAATGCCGTGCTGCTCCATTCGACCTGACGTTGCTGTGATGGACCAACCAATAAAGCTAGAATCTTATGTACCTCTGGTACACTGTCATGTTGGCTAAAGTACCTCCATATAAGCCCAGATTAAACCTCCCTAGAGAGCAAGTGTATGAGTCATCTGATTTATTCTACAATATTCCAGATGCTCAGCATGCAGGAGAAGAAACTCTGCGCCTTTACACAAAAGTTCAGGCAACTTCTCTGTCTGAGTCAGCTAAACAGCTGCATAATACTGTAGAGTGAATGGGATATTAGAAAGAAAAAAAAAAAAACGATTAGAAGACACACACATTACAGTATACTGTATGAATCATGCGTCAACTCACATTGACGTTAATGAAGGAGATTTTCCTTATTTCATGAACTTCATATTTAACTGCCTGAGCCGCATATCTGATCCCCCAGCAACATGAAAGTTCAACATGACACTTTGCTGATCTCATCAGTCTAACAAAAATGGAAGCCATTAGTGTCACGTTGTATCAATTTGTCTGTGTGTTGTGATGTCCAGCCAGGACTTATTTTAATTTAATAAAGAAGTTTTAATTTCCGGGCCGCATGGCGCCATAGTGGTTAACGCTCGCACCTTCTGGGTCCATGTTTGATTCCCGTCTCAGGTCAGTGTTTTGTGGAGTTTGCATGTTCTGCCTGCGCTTGGATGGTTCCCCCCGAGAACTTTGGTTTCCTCCCACAGTCCAAATACGTGCAGATTAGGTTTATTGGCGTTGCCAGATTGTCCATAGTGTGTGTCTTACAATGGATTCGCACCAATCAAAACCTGTTCTCATTCAAAACTAAACGGATGCCTGAATGGATGAAGATAAATTTGCTTGACGATTAAAGTATTGAAGAAATTAGCTATTCTATTTAAAAACAAATTATTCCCAATCGTTCCTCTGCTTTCCCTTTCGTTCTTTCTTTCGTTCTTTGCTAGCTGGATTCTAGTTTCTTATTTGTTTGTTATGTGTCCAGAGACTTTCCTGGCTCTGCATGATGCAGGAGGATGCCCTGTAGAATACTGGATAAAATATGGCCTTGGCCTCGGCCTCATGGTCTCCCTTTCCAAAAATGCATAAAACACATAGCTATCAATCATTTAGCCCTGTTCTGAGGGTTATGAGAAACTACGCTGTTTCTTTGTCAGGGTGAAAAGGGTGTCACTGAACTGATCCATGGATCTGTATTTGTATGTGCTGCTGAATGAAACCACAAATGATCTCCCAGCTCAGGCCGAAACATGGTTCTGGTTATTTTGTTTAACGTCTCAGTAAAACTGCTTCCTGATTGCTAATGGTTTTGTTTATAGGTAATATTCATAATGTAGTCACCAGCTGTTCCCATTCCACCCCACCCCACCCAAACAAAGTGTGTTCTGAATAACTATTTAGCTGAAATTCTGTTTTATTTCTTATTTACTTATTCTATGCTATTTATTTATTTTTTCGGTCACAGATTTGCTTCCTGGTATCAGCATTCAGAGGTCGAATGTTCTCGGATGACAGCTGTGCTACCCTAGGGCTTTTTTTCCACTACTTCCACCTCAGTCAGTTCAGCTGGATGATTATACAGGTAAGAGCACATCATGTGGATGGAGCTAACTTTTTTAATAATTGAAAAAAGAAATTAACATATTAATAATTACTGTAGTACTTGGCTTAGTGGTTAGCATTGTCGCCTTGTACCTCTAGGGTCTGGGTTCGATTCCAACACGTTTGGGGTTTGATCCCACCCTCTATGTGCATGGAGTTTCCATGTTCTCCCCGGGTTCTCCATGGGTTCCTCTGGGCAGTCCGGTTTCCTCCCATAGTCCTAAAACATGCAGATTAGGCTAACTGGCATTCCAAATTGCCCGTAGTGTGTGACTGTGTGTGACTTCCAGGGTGTACCCCGCCAACGTGAACCTGTTTACAGGATAAAGCGGTATAGACGAGTGAGTGGGTGAGTGCTATTAGTAATGTTCTCTGGATATTCATAAGAGAAAAGAGAAATGAAAGAAAAAATTTTACAGGTCGCCACATGCACTTTGGGTATGAGGCTCATTTTTTGTCCTTTTCATTTAAGCTTTTGTGTATCTTGGGAAATTTCGCAATCAAATATCAATAGTGACTTTGAGTACTTTATGCAGTCTCCTTGCCCTGACTAATTCCTTTCAGTTTAAATGTCTTGAACATTGAAACAGGAGCGGCCCATTCTTTCCCTGCCCTACTTCTCGAACACATGTTTTCACACAGTCTCGAGCTACGTGTGTTCCTGCTTGCACTGCATTTCTGCGAGAGTTGTTCAGACGTGCCTGCGGCCACCTCTAACGAATCCTCTGCCAACTCCAGGCATACTACACACCTACTATTCTTCAGCTCATCTTTTCCCGTGAACTAATATTAGTATTAATGGCAGCCTTAGGCTATTTTTTTAAGCAATCATTAACGTCTGTATTATTCATGTCATGTTCTATTAGGTAGCATCACCCTGCATCACTATATTTCCTAGTAGAGTTGTCATTCACTTTTCTGCCCTCTCTTTCTCTCTCTCTCTCTCTCTCTCTCTGACTCTTGTGCTTGCTTTTTATTTGCCGTATGTGTGAACTGTTTGCCTTCCTTTATCCTTATCTTTCTGTAGGCCAGCGCAGTTTCCATCTCTACCTTTAAAACACAGTCAGTGTAGGCCATCGATTTGAAAGCTCCCTGTTTATGAATCAGATATCAGTTTCTAGCCAATGTAAGTCATAGTTACTGTAGGTGGCAGATAAGAGATGACATGGCATGATAACAGATATACAGTATAACATAAATGCATTAGGCATCGTCTAGCTTTCTTTGAGTTGATTTAGAGATTCACAGTATTGAATAACACAGCAGTATTAATTTTATCCTTTTAACTAGATTCATTCAAAGGCCAGTGCAGCAAAAAAAAAGGTTTTAATGAATCAGGTTATGTCATACTGTAATTTATACTTTGATAATGTCAGGTCTTGACTCTAGCAGTGCTCCATTTCTAGACTTCTGAATTCAAAATGTCTGCTTTCCTGAAGTCACAATGTACAAATCTACTATCCTAATAACCCTAGTTACCTTGGACAACAGTTTCAATATTTGTTTTCCGGTATAAGATAACACCTCTTTTACAGCAGACTTGGAAGTACCATAATCAGTATGGTCTTTTCTTTTAAGCTCATGTCTCGCCAGAAATGACGATGCACACTCAGGTGCGGTACGAAGTTTGAAATTCAGTTGACACGCGGGTGCACACTGCTACGCCAAGGTTATAGTTCCTAAATGGCCCTAGAAAGCTTATAGATTATCTTTTATCATTTTCAATAATTTTCCAGCTAAGAAAAGGTCCGCTATAGATTAGCTAGTAGTAATCAGTTGTTGTTGTTGGTGGTGGTGGTGGTGGAGGTCTTTTGGCTGTTCCCATCAGGGGGTCGCCACAGCGGACCATCTGCTCCGCACACAACCTGGCACAGATTTTAAACCGAGTGCCCTTCTTGACGCAACCCTGCATTTTATGCAGCTTGGGACCGGCACTGCATCCACTGGCATCGGGTGGAAATTGAACCCGGGCCTTCCGCATGGCAGACGAGAAACCTGCCACTGGCCCACCAATACCCACCTAGCAGTAATCAGTATAACAGTTAACAATAAGCAACATCAAAGTGTGATTGTTTTAACATGAAGCATTTAGTACATGGGAGAAAAATAATGTATTGTATGGTCATGCTCACTTCGACATATTAGCCAGCATGATATCTTTTACAGATCTTTAGTGTATGTGAATATTAAAAGGGACAAAAATGAAATCATAAAAATAATTATACACAGAATTATAACTTTTTTCCTTTCTGTATATTCGACCTTAAATTACACATGCATTAGCAAGGTCTTTAGAATTATTTCATTTAACCTGATGGCACAAACTAATACAGTATATGTTGGAAATGCTGTGGACCTTGTACTTTTTCCTGAAACCCAAAAGTAAACCTCGTACAGAAAGAAATCAAGCGTAAGTTGAGATGGACTTGCCATCGCAAGTTACTTTGCTTTCTTTTAATAGTGAAATGAGGGTACTTTAGACACTTTTCCATGTTTAAAAGTCATCTCTCATGTTGCTTTTCCCCAGGCCGTGAACTTCTGGCAGACCCTGGTGATGAATGACGAGCACACAGAGAGACGCTATCTGCTCTACTTCCTGCTGAGCTGGGGACTTCCTGCTCTGGTCATCATTATTCTAGTCACGGTGCTGCTCGGTGGTTATAGTTGGAGCATTCACGATGTCTACGGACTGGTACAGGGAGAGCTGTGAGTGCACTGGCACACACAACAGAAACCAAGAACGGGTTGTTTTTATTTGCTCTCTTATTCAAGAATTCATAACTATAATTGATTAATCAGTATTGGGCATATTTTAGGATAACGATAATTACTGCAGCAAATAGTAATATAGTAAATGGTGTATAAACAGTATATAGAAATATTTAGATATAGTTGTTATTTATTAGTCCTGAAACATTAATGAATTTCCTTCATAAACCAAAGTGGTGAAATAAAAGCACTTTTTGGCAGCGGACTCTACAAACACTATATCACACCTGTCACATATCACACATACACAATACATGCTGTAGGCACACATTGATCTTTGTTAACTTGTACATGGGATGATTAAGCTCATTTGTCCTGACCCGCGGAATAAGTACTTCCTTTGTAGTTTGTGCTACAAGTTCCCTACCCAGAATGAGTGGAGGTGGTTACTGCCGTTTGTAAGTAGGGGTATTGGGGTTATTTTTAGTTGCTTTGGTTATGAGGTCACAAGCAGTGAGTGTGTATACAGTGAATTTCGTACCCTCCCAGGCGCAGGTAATAGCTTCTTTCTCCTCCCTCTTCCTGAGCAACACTGCTGCGGTCTCCAGGGTGGTTGCACTCCCTGCCTTTGCCGGAAAGGTAAATAACCCTCTCTCGCAGAGACAAACAAGTGATGTCATCTCACCTCATCTCACACGGCTTTCCAGTTCCCGCCTCTTCATAAGGAAGTAAGTTTCAAGGTTGTGTTTTCAGACAGGGAGTTACAGAATGTACACCGTCTCGAAGGAAGCTAATCAGAGCACCATGTTTTTAAGCATTCTTGTTTAAAAGAAAAACAGGCAACTACTGTGTATATTTCTGTTCATATTAAGTTTTTTGACCGAAGTAAAGACCCAAAAGCCTGGCCCACAGCCATTTTTCCTTATATGATATTTCAGATATTTTAGTTTTTTCTTCAAAACTAACAATAGGAGACGAAAAACCAGACTTAACACCACTTAACTTAACGTGAACTCTTTGGGGTCATCTGGGGTCAGTAGTTCATTGGAATTGGCCCAGAAGTCAGAAGCTGTAAGTTTTGAGCATTTGCTGTAATCTGTGTTTAAATACATTTTTGTATTTAAAAAGTATGGATTGGCAACCCATATGAAGACATGTAGAGTTCCGTACACTGGGCATTCAATCAATCAATCAATCAATCAATAAATCTTGTACTGATTACAAAAGAGTTGCATCACTCCATAAAGTCATATCCAGCACATCCGAACTTCTTCCTATGGGATCAGGACATTTTAAAATCATATGGTCCTATGCGTTTGCATGGTGGCTTTGTACAGTAGTTAGTACTTTCGCCTTGCACCTCCAGAGACAGGTTTCGATTCCGTCATCGAGGTGTGTGTACGTGGAGTTTGCATGTTCTCCCTGTGCTTGGTAGGTTTCTTCTAGTTTCCTCTTTCATAGTCTAAAGGCATGCAGGTTAGGCTAATTGCCGCTCTTAAATTGGGCATCACCCGCACCTTAAGTAACTTCCATAGAAAAGACAGATATATCTCCAGGGTAGGGAGTATCCGTGGCTGATGGCATGTGGATATATATATAAAAAAGACAATGAGTTTGTTGTTCAGATAGCATGACTAATTGTTACAGTTTGTTTTATGTATTAAATGGTGGACACGATTCCCCAAATTAGTGTTTTGATATAACAATGGAGGCGAGCACCGTCTCACACATCACTGTGACGTGACTGTGAAGCGACTTTTTCATTCCCATCAAAAAATAAATAAAAATCCAGTGGCTCTTTGGATGGGAGTTGATTATCCTGGAAGTGACCACTCCCATCATGCTAAAGGTGATCATTCCGAATTTAACTTTGTATTGATTGGTTATGATGCGTCCCTTGAAGACGACAGTAGCTTCAGCCCACACCAGCACAAGTCCAACAGTAAAACAAAGCCTCTGCTTGTTCTTAATTTATCACCTGTCTGTATACTCTTCTCCCTTTTAACTTTGCAAAGAAAATGAGGGTTGCACGTTTTTCCACTACTGTATATGTTTAATCTTTTTTTTTTTTTTTTTGCGCCTTTACTGGCTGGAAAAACCACAAGGAACGGGATGTCCACTTTACTTTATTGAGTTGATTGAACGGTCCCACGTTGCCGCTGCCAAAACCTCTTTGCTAATATTAAGCCATAAATCATTTTCCTAGCTTCCTGTGTTTGGATTAGGCAAAGTGAATTTGCAGCTGATAAAAGTTAAAGCAATCAGTGGGTATGCTAAAATCTTTTAGCGTTAATATTAAATGTAGTTGAAAGGTTACAAAACAACATTGACCTTTTTTTTTTTTTTTTTTTAACCTGCTTGAGTTAAACTAGTGATCATGTAGTAGTGATGGCTATTTTAGCCAAATGCTGTTGGGTTTTCCTTACTTTGCTAGGTTTATTAGCTAGCTAGTTAGCTCTTTTTAGTTTATACACATTTTAACTCTGTTTATAGTACCTGTCTACCAAAAGGGAGCTTATATATTATCCTGAGTGCTAAATTTAGGCTATAGCAACACTTACAAAAAATATGTTAAACACAACAGGAAAATAAGTATTAGTGGTACATCTTGATTTTAATACAAAGCAGCCATGCAGTAAAAACAAATCTGGCTAGTCAAGCATACTTAGCTAGCAAATAGCTTACCTACAGTATATGTTACCACATGCTACTTTAGCCCTTTGGGGCATGACTCCACCTGACCTTACAGTGTACTGTGGTGTTTGATCCTTTGGGTCCTGTGGGCTGCTTCTTGAGCCTTCATTATTCTGACAGGTTTGTCTGGTGCATCCCATGGGTGCTTGATTGCATTGGGATCCTGGGAATTTGGACGCCAGGACTCATGCACAGTGGGCTTTGGTGCACTGGGTGTTTTGGTACGTTTCCGTAATTGGTCTGTATTTACTTTTTTTTTCACCGATTTGTGATGCATTGTTTGTTTTTTTTGTTTTTTTGTTTTTTTTGTGGGATCGGACCGGACAAACTGCAGACTGACGGTCCCTGCAGACATGGGTGAGCCATAGGTGCCCATGATCCTATCACCAGTTTACTGGTATATAATTGATCAGTGTTAATACAGTATATTGATGTTGCTTCTGATGGCAGACATAATTATACAATATAAAAAGAAACGTACACATCATCAATTCTGCGATGGATTGGCACTCTGTCCAGGGTGTACCCCGCCCTGTGCCCTAAGTCTCCTGGGATAGGCTCCAGGCCCCCGTGACCCTGAATACAGGATTAAGCGGTATAGATGGTGAGTGAGTGAGTGAGTGAGTGAGTGAGTTCATTAATTTCCACGCCTTAACACATCATAGAAAAAAATGTCAGGATGTCAGGAGCTCCTGAAGGGTATTTTATTTATTTAAAAAACAAATTTTGTTTTATTTTGTTTCCACATTATTTAGGAGATCAGGATTTATTAAAAGTCAGTCAAAACGGTTTTACTACAGAGTCAAATATAGATTCCCAGTAAATCACACTGATATGACTGACACATCAATGTATTGTAGGGAGAAATCAAAGTGCTGTGTAAAGTAAATCCCAGAGCATCTTCACAAATTAAAGGTACTTTTCAATGCAACTATGCCTCTACCTTTGTCATGCACGTACGTCCTGTACATATGAGTGGAAAGTATTTTGTTTGCACATACAGTGATTAAGAGTTTGCTTTCCTTCTTTCACCACTCCCTGGGGTGGTTTATCGGGCAGTGTACGTCAGCTAACTTTGCGTGACCTCTCCGTTTTTTTTTTTCACTCTGTCCTCACGCTTTCCCCTCTCCACCCTGTATTGTTAGGCAGCGGGCCTTAGTTATAGTTCAGCATCATTCCATCCTCCCTGAGTGAAGCTAATATTACAGCAAAGCTGTGGGAAGCCACAGTTGTCACTGTGGGATATTTTACACCTCCCAGTGTAAAAAAGATCTTCAAGGGTAAAACTTGTTTACTTGTACGATTTAAATAGTGAAATATGAAAGATTAATGCCAACCTGGGTTGACGTATAGTATTGTGGAAGACTTTACTACTTGGGTGTGGATGTGAAATAACATTCTGTGTTTGGAAAGTCTGAGTTCTCCTAGTCAAGTAGAAACAGAGTTACAAATAATTAAGGGTTTTCACCCTCGCATAGCACCTTTCGCATGCTTCGAATTCCGTTAGTGACATAAAGTGCCATTCATCTCTCTCCGAGTAAAATTACCCAGGGTTTATTTTTTAAGCTTGTTTGGCTCTGTGAACGAGGGGCTGGTCCTTTCTGTTTGGACAACCATCACGTCAAAACAAAAATCTGCCTCCATTGCACTCCCCAAGCTTTCCCATGGCGAATGCCAGTTTGGGACTTGCTAATTGCACAGTGGCGAAAAACAAGTGCAGATGGAAAGAAATTCCTGAGATAAAATGGGAGGATGGGAAAGTGTCAACCAGACAGGGAGAGACGGAAAACGAAAATCAAAGACCATAAAGCCCAGCCTTGACATTACAGCAAGCGGCCCGGTGGCCCGGTGTTTTGAACCACCAGGGTCCGGGTTCAATTCCCGGGCGTGTTCCATTCCCGCCATGGGTCTGTGTTCATGCAGTTTGCATGTTCTCCGGGTGCTCAGGTTTCCTCCCACAGTCCTGAGGCATGCAGATTATGCTCATTGACTAAGACGATGAGATGCGGCATGCATACAGTACATAGAGCACAAAATCTTCCACAGTACATGCACATACATAAACCATGCAGATATGCTCAGAAAGTACATACTGGAACTTTGCATTGTGTCTGTTTTTCAGACACAAACAGCAGCCATGACTGGGCTGTCTGGCAATCAAATTTACACACCACAGACATACAAAGCAAATGCATTCATGTACCACAGGATATGCACAACGTAGACATATACTCATAATCTATATGTGCATGCTGACATATACAGGACCTACATAAACGTCACATACTGTACACCACACAGTAAAGGAAAATGCACCACACGTACACAACACAATTATCTATTGCACACATACATGTACATTGATATACACAGACAAATATACTGTACAGGGCACAGATGTACTGTACAGCTAATTGCACAATTATACTTTAACATTCCACTTAACAGGAACTAAACATTTCTATATATTATTGCTGTATAATAACCACTTAGACCAGTTTAGCACTTTGTTTAAACTTTGTTAAAATTATGTCTCACTGTATGCTCCGGCCTCTCTCTCCCTCTCTCTCTCTTTCTGTGTGTAGGTGCTTCATCCCGAACGTGTACACCGCTCTCTGCACTGCTGCTTTCATTCCTCTTAGCTGTGTGGTGGGAGTGTTGGTGGTCTTCATCCATGCTTACCATGTTACTCAACAGTGGAAAGCTTATGACGATGTCTACAGGGGTCGAACCAACAGCTCAGGTGTGTGTACACTAAGGCTTAACGATGTATACGGTACACTTACCAGCCACTTTAATAGGAACATCTGCTTTCCCAACATCTATATAAATAAAAGAAAGGATTTATCTGTACGTTGGTCAAAACTCGCTCTTTCAATGATATCCGTACATTTCAAACCAGTGTGAGAAAATTTCCTGTCTGTATATCTGAATGTCTGTCCAGCCAGATGTCACAACATCATGCAAAACTGTCTCGACAGAATTTAATGAAACTTTTCCAAGCTATTAATAATCTATTTTCTCAATGCAAACAAACACCTGCACCTATAGATATTAATTAGAAGAGCTGAACTGAATACTTTTACTGGCATTACTTACCGATGGACCGATTACCTGTCTGATTACCGAACATGGAGTGTATTTGGTTGACTACGAAAGAAGTACAACTTAGTGTAAACAAGGCGTAAGATACTAATTAAATTTTATTTCTTTGTACTATTAAGTAGGTGGGACAGTGGCGTAATGGTTAGCACTGTCGCCTCGGACCACCAGGGGTTGAGGGTTCGATTCCTGCCTCGGGTCTGTGTGCATGGTGGTGTAGTGGTTAGCACCTCCAGAGTCCGGGTTCGATTCCTGGCCAGGTTCGATTCCCGTCTCTGTGCGCATGGGGTTTGCATGTTCTCCCCGTGCTTGGTGGGTTTCCTCCGGGTACTCTTTCCTCCCACAGTCCAACAACTGTAGATTAGGTTAACTGGCATTTCCAAATTGACCGTAGTATGTGTGTGTGCCCTGCGATGGATTGGCACCCAGTCCAGGGTGTACCCCGCTTTGTGCCCTAAGTCTCCTTGGATAGGCTCCAGGCCCCCCGTGACACTCAATACAGGATTAAGCGGTATAGATGATGAGTGCGTGAGTGAGGGTGCACTAATAAGTTAGGCGGAGAGTTCTGTCATCCAGAAAGACAAGCAGACGTGCGTGGGCTTCAACCTGAAATATTCCTAATTACATTAAAGCTCATCAGCTTATTTTTAGCTTTAATCTTTTAATGATGTTAAATTAAAAACATTAAATCCCGTACCTCATCATTCAACACTATAATCTTCTCTAATCATGTGGGTCACCATTATAAGTAGCTGTTAATATCTTCTCTGTTACAGTTTCTCTTGTATTGGCTTATATTATTATACAGTACACCCTTGGTGTAAGAGCTTTTCTTATTCCATGAAACAATGCCTGCCCTTCAGTAAGTATTAATCCATGTTCATACTTGTCAGTGGGGCTGCTGTGCTTTTAGCCTTCTCAATAATGATTACACTGCACAAGGCTAATCCATAACCACACAACTATTTTCACAGTGGACTACAGACCTGTCACTGTGACTGCTTTGCACATAGCATGCTGCCACAAACAAGCGCGCACACACACACACTCACATTCGCTTCAACTCATGAAGCAGGACTTCAAAGCCTCTAAAAAGCTGGCGAGACCTCAAAAGCCTCGGATGCTTCATACAGACAGTTGTGTCTGATTATTCTTCAAACTAGAACAGATTTAGTCGCTCTTTGTAATAGCTGTTAGAATTTTTTTTTTTATATTCCGGAATATAAATATAGTTGAAAGATTCAGTGCTATGCTCAGTATTGACCTAGGCCATTTATTTTCAGTACATTTCGAGCAAGAAAATGGCAGATGATACAGTATGTTCTATCCTCATAAAAATATTAGCAAAATAAAGACAGTATTTAAAAATAGCAAGAAAAATGCATATGCTCACATGTGTATGTGTTCACTTCTATTTATGTCACATGTTCAGAATGTGGCATTGCACTTTGTACTGAATAAGGCATATTGTTCATGTCTGTTCATACAACTAAAGTTTAATGTCTGGAAAACGTAATTTAGACCAAAATCAGCTTGAGAAAAACAAACGGGGTACATTTTTAGTACACAGATGCTTACAGACGCCCTTCTGTCTGTAGTGACGAGGTCAGTATTTGACTCAGCCTCCTCCTCTGTGGCAGCGCTGCTGACTCAGCACTCCACAGCACTCAGCATACTGCCATCTTATATGCACAGTCGGGACAACCTGTGTGCCTCTCTCTTCTTCCTAATCATCACTCTCTAAAAAGGGCCAGAGAGCTTGAGCCAAGGCTGCTCAATGTACCCCGTGCTATTGAAAACTGTTGAAAGCGCAGCTCTACCCTTGAGATGTGCTTGTATATCAGTACCATCAAGCCAAACCTTCCTTACAATTAAAACAACTTTCTCCTAACTTAGCCATGTTTTAGCCTTTGGAAAGGGATGTTATTTTTGATCTCTCTGTGGAAAGAATTCCTACTATATAATAAAATGCTTATTTAAAGATAAACATTTTTTTGTTTAGAATTTGTAGGCATAGTGGTTAGCACTGTGGCCTCGCACCTCCAGGCTTGAGGGTTCGATTCCTGCCTCCAGTCTGTGTTTGGAGTTTGCATGCTCTCCCCGTGCTTGGTGGGCTTCCTCTGGGTACTCCGGTTTCCTCCCACAATCCAAAAACATGCAGATTAGGTTAACTGGTGTTCCCAAATTACCCATACTGTATGATGTGTGTCCTGGGATGGACTGCACCCTGTCGAGGGTGTACTCTGCCTTGTGTCCGAAGTTTCCTGAGAGAGACTCCAGGATTGACCCTTTATGTATGATAAGATGAATATGAAGATGATTCAATTGTTTAGAGAAAGATAGAGCTTACAAAACATACTGTAGTATCCATCTTCCCTGGATGCATCCTGGACTAGCAGCTTTTCCTCAGCTGTTTGTATATGTCTAGCCTTCTGTAATGATCGGTGGCTTGCAGTAGCCTGATAGTTATCGCTGTGTCGGTTTGCTCCTAAAGTAAGGAATGAAGAAGCAGGTAGCTTGGATTGTATGGATATACAATAAACTAGAAGCTTGTGTTGACGTTTACTGCAAGAATTGATTTTCTGCGGCGTTGATGTTACTCAGAAGCTCTCTGGCTTGTAATGGCTGAAGAGCATCGCCCAGAATGGATAACAAGTAGCTCTTTGATTTGGGCTAAAAAGGGTTATGTGTCATTAGCTCTAGTTTACAGAATGAACATGTGCATCCATTGCCGTTGACTGCCGCCAGTGCTCTGTTATCTAATGGGACTTTTAGTCATTACGTCACTATTGGGCATCCTTCCAGTGTGTGGGTTAGTCTTCAAAATAAAGATTTGAACACTGACATTGGCTGCAGTGCTATGAGGAAGCAGTAAAAACAAATTGAACATGAATCATAAAGTCATGAACAACAAACAAATTCTGCCACATACTTATATGCAGATATCAGAAGCTTATTAAAAAGTCCAGTTGAATTCCCAAATCTATCCCCTGAATGCAGGGCATCCTCAGTACCAGTCACAAACCTGGAGAGAAAGGGAGGGTCGCGACAGGAACGGCATCTGGCGTGAAACCTGTGCCGAGTTGTTTACGGATCGGAGGGTCCACTATATAAACCCCCCAGTGGAGCGGCCAAAAGAACGATGGCAACATAGACGGACGTCTAAAATCAGTAAAAATCCAAACAGATAAATACATAAATGTGTAGCTCCTTTGTAAATGTTCTGCCAAGTATGTAATGGAACTGTGCATTGCCTTCAAAAATAGAATTTGTGTCTGGATCGCGGGTGGCACTTTGGCGTAAGTGGTTGGTTTTGTCACCTTATAGCTCTAGTGTGCCTAGTTTAATCTTGAGAGGAGGTTTACTGTTGTAGGGCATGTTCTCAGTGTGTTTGTGTGTGTGTGTGGATTTATTCAGATCATGCTGATAGGCCGATGAACTATGCAAAATTCCCACTTATGTATAAGTGAGCAATAGACTGGGCGCATTCCTCCTAATGATGACTGTCATTTATTCTGGAGCCTTTGTCACATGGTGTCAGCACCAATTTTTCCATTCTTTCATACGATGATTTACTACTGGTAATGTACTTATCTGCAGATTCTTCATGCTTGCAGGCTGGAATGTTCGTGATAATTCATGTACAACAGCTGATGAAATCTGTCGCGGCTCTTGCATCTTGAAACAGCAAGCCTTCAGCTGATAACGAGGAACCTACTGAAAGTCTCTTTCAGCCGTACCTGCTTTGAATGCAAATAATCTGCGGACTGACCTTACTTCTGACGTCAGATCAGATCAGATTGCTGGATGTAGTTTCAGGTGCTAACAAGCCAGGAGGCCACCCCAGCCAGAGTTACCCTACATAAACCCCAACCTTACCTGCTGTGTTTGAAAATTCAAGTAAAGCTTTTAAAAGAGTTATGTAAGAAGAATAAAATAACAAAAGATGGTGTTTATGGCTAGATATCTACCTAAATAAAAGGGCTTGTGGATAGAGCAGACAGTTTTTCATAGTAATCAACGAACATGTCTGGTTTTTATGACTGTAATTGTACTTTGCACTGAAATTGCTCTTATCTGGAGTTACAGTAAGGACTAACATTTGCAGACATATGAGCAAGGAAAGGAGGTAAAGTGCTTAGGCAGAGCCAAATGGTGCATGATGTTTCACTTAAATATACGTTTTTATATATACAGTAGTTTAATATAGTTTTAAATTCATTTTCGATGTACAGTAATATAAAAAGTCTCGAGCCACCTATAACTTTTTCATATTAAATGAAATTTAGTTATGTAATTGGAACAATGACGGCCTGCAAAGTGCCTATAGATCCAGTTTAAAAATTGGTGGTTTATGTAACAACCTCAGCAGCAACCTCATTTCCCCTCTCGTCTGTTCCAACCACTCAGCATTCAGCATCATCAGTATACTAATCACCAGCCTGATCATCTGTCCTCTTCTCACCGATTCCTGCCTTAAGGTAGATGTTATTTTATGCCTGAATGATTCACTGTGTGGCTTAACCTACAAAAAACATTCCTCGGAAACTGATCGGGTGATGGGGACTGGACTGAAAATGAAAGCAGAGCAAATCCTTCAGGAAGGCCAGAGAACCATTCCTCTAGACAGCGTTAAAAAATAAAGTCTGACTATGGGGTTCAAAATATGAAGACATGAGAGGTGGCTCGATTGAAGATATATAGCAATGATGTGAGAAAATCTTATACTAAGTTTCCTTAGTATACAGTAAGATCAATCAGGGATTTTTGCTTAAGTCACGTGTTGCTATATTCTACCTAGTCTGTTTGTCTTCTAGTGCTCAGAACACCATCTGTCTGAAATTACTCAACCATTATGCCTTTACGAGCCCATTTATGTCTTTATATCACACACCGAATGCAGTTATTATGCTGTTTCAGTATCATTCTGTCATTATTGATTCCCTTCTATACTAGCAGCAGAATGAAAAAAAAGGAAAGCCAACAAGTCAGAGAAATCATTGACTGCTTTAGTGGAGAACGTTCACGTAATCCACTGCATCTTTATCATGTTCAGCCATTAGCCTTTACCCGAAAAGCAATAAACAGGACAAGTGCAATAAGAGCTCAGAGTGGATGGAGATATACTGTACATACTAAGGGAAGCAAAAATGGAAAGACAAACGCTCACCGTTCAGTTGCCAGGACAAGTTATCATCATTACATGTCCTTGATAGCATCTTTTTGTCGGGTTTGAAAACACTTGCACTTTTTTTTCTTGAACGCGAGCTCGGAGGACTCTGCACTGAAGACAATCTTTCAGGTTTATTGCGGGCACACGATGCATTGCTGATCATGGATTTTGCTCGAGAACCTGACTTTTGCATGACCCTGCATTTTTTTTTTCGTTTTGTTTTTAATACAAATTTTAGCAGCATGTGATTGATTCACCCCAGAGAGAACATGGTGTGTCGAACACCTGCTCAGAAACATGTTTCATCCAAGAATACCCCCTTATACCCAGGTCAGGAGGACGAGCAGGATATCCAGAAGACATATCCATTCAGCTCACATTACTAAAAAGACCATTTAGAGTGACTGTTCATAGCCAGGAGAGAATCTTTGTGATCTTTGTCTTGTCTTCTACCCTTGATAAACCCCTACTTTCTTTGTGCATCACTTACTAGCACGTCTTGTTAGTTAGTGTTAGTGTTTAATATCATGGGAGATTATATAAGCCAGCCTTCTTTCATCTTAAATCTAAATAAACCCTTTCAGTATATTCTATTAGTTTGTTCTTCTGCAGATGTTAGTCTATAATGACTAAATGTTTTTGTATAATAAAAACCTAAAATCATGCATTAGTTAACTTTAAATTCTTTTCGAAAGCATCATGATTTAATCTAGGAAAGCCTTTTTATTACGCTTGCCTGATCATACATTTCTTCCTCCGCTCCCTCCTACAGAAGTCCCTTTCCGTACTAAAGAAAATAAAAATCTGTAACAGTGTTCTTGAGAGGAAATTTATAGATGACTTATAGGGCTCATGATGAGAGCATGGAGTCTCATGGGTAAATATTTTCCTTTAAAGCTGCAGCCATCAGGTCTGTTCTGTCTGTATGGAGAGATTACTCCCCAGGGTTTTGGGAACATGCTGCTTCTGTAGAGGCCGGTTCCTGACCAAAAGGAAGGAATGTTCTTATAGGGATGGAAAGATAGTGTAGGCGATCAGGAAGGGAAGAAGAGACATTATGGCTGAAGCAGATGAAAAAAGAAGGGAGATGAAGGCAAGAAAAAGAAGGACGGTAGAAAGAGAAGTGTTTGATATAGGCAAAGTTTGCTGGAAGAAAACATTTTGAAGAATGATTGACAGGAATACAGGAAGAGAGAAGCAACAGAGCAGTGGAAGTAACGCTTCTGTACTATCCCAGCTGGTAAACGCTGACTTTTGCAGCCTGTGTTCCTCTGTCAGATGAGGAATGTGTGACCTGCGGGGCACATCTAGGTCTAGCCGGTACAGTATATCACCCAGTCAGATGGCTCAAAAGCCTGCCTTTGGAAATCAACTCACTAGTTGTATTTCATTCTGAAGCCAGGAAACTATCCTTCAAAAGGTATTTACATTGCTGGGCAACATTTTAACCATTGATGTAACACACCAGAATGCTGTAGGCTACCTAAAGCAAGCTTTAAGATATACTGTAAACATCCATCTAGGAACCAACTAGGGACTGTCGAGGCTAATGGTTACCATTGTATTTATTCCCATTTTTACAATCGTGGTAGGACCTCCGGTCAACATTCACACGCCATGAGCAATTTGGGAACGCCAATTAGCATGTGTGTAGAAAACTCTCCAAGTACAGGAAGAACATTCAAACTCCATGCACACAGAATCGAACCCGGACCCTGGACCATTAAGCCACCATGCCACTTTGTTACTGTTATAATACCTTGGTCCTCATTCCTTATAGCATTGGGTCTGGTCATAACTATTACATAAACGCATTCATTAAAAGAGCACAATAAAGCAAAATGATGTAAACAGAATGATAGGATGACATAAATCAAGATGAATAAATGATTGGTTCTTCTTTCAGATTAGGCAGTGGGTAGCTGCCTTTAAATTAGAACTGAATCTCTTGAGTACGAAAATACAGCCAAAATGTTCCCTACCTAAAGAGCCAGTTGGAAAGCATTGTATGAGTCATTCTATCATTAGAGTAAACATGTACCTCCATTGCGATCAACCCGTTGACCCAACGAAACTTAATGCTGGTGAATTAGCTTAGAAACAGTGCTATTATCAAAGCATAGGGCACTATGTTCTAGGGAAAAAAGCATACGTTGTTAATGTCAGGTTCCTCTCAGATTCATTTGCTCCAGACGAAAGTCATTCATAACAGTTGCTGTTTTTGGATCCATGTAATATAATGTATGTACAAAAGTGATAGAATAGATTAAATCATTTTCATGTTGATTTAAAAGTTGACACTGGATTTTGACTATGGTTAGAATATTAGGCCAGTGCACTAAGTATGCATTGGTGTTACTAATTTCAGATGCAAGTGAAGGGAACCAGGGAACCTCTGTTTTAAATTATTTTCTTCATTAAAGATGATTTTTTTTTTTTTTTTTTTAGATTTTTTTCCCCACTAGATTTCAAAGCTTTAAGCTTTTCAGCTTCATGGATGTTGAAATTTTTTTGGACGGTGACTTTGAACCGATGTACTATGAACAGTTAAATAATGCATTTTCACTCAAGCAGCTTTGGACTTTGAATACTGATGCCTCCTCATTCATGAAAGAAGGGCATTGATGTGCAAACAAAGCCTATTTTGAGTTTTCAGAAGGTCTTAAATGTAATACAGCCCAGCCGAATGCAGGTAACGGAGGTGTTCCAATTCAAATAAGGGTCAAAGTGGTTTTTGTGGATATTGTTCAGGGGGGTATTGACAAGCAGGTATTGTTTGGTTTTAAGTGCTGTTGTGGTGTTGTGTTGTATACATCATGGTTTAATAATGGGGAAAATGCAATTAGTAGCTCAGTAATATGAAAAAAAATGACATTTAAAAATGTTTAAGGGGTAGGTGACGAAGGTGAGGGAGGGCAGATCTCATATAAAACTCTAGATCAATTAACATTATCACAATATTATCACAGATGTACATTCTCCCAGTGCACATTAGGTTCGAAGTAACATGGATATCTAAAAATTCATGGATATTCATTCAATATAAATTGAATGCAGATTTCAGCAAGAGGTTACTATATGTAAGGTCATGGGACTTGCATGATGCTAGGCAAAGTTCAAACACACTAATTCACTTACAACTCTAAGATGCAAATGTTCACAAAGTACACCGATCAACCACAACACTACTACTATGACTACTGTCAGGTGAATTAAATAACACTGATTGTCAATTATATTCTAGTAAACTGGTGACAGCATCATGGGCACCCAAGGCTCATCCCAAGGCAATCCCAAAGGCTAGCCCATCCAGCCTGATCTCACAGAAAGAAATTAATGTGGCCACATTAGAAAAGTATCAAAACGCCAGTGTATCTGCCTGCTGCGGATGGGGCTTCATGGTTCAACTTTGTGATCCGGCCTCTAAATTCCCCAGATCTCAAGCTGAATGACCATCCATAGAATACACTGAACAAGCAAGTCCAATCAACAGAGGCCTTACCCACCCCGCATCCCACAGAGGTTATGCCCCAAGGGGCCAGAGCTACACAGGGAAGTTACACTAGATTGGGCTTTGCTTTTAATGTTATGGCTGTATAACATGTACAGTATAAGTGCTGAAGTTGCGTTGTATGTTTTTTTTTTTTACCTATTTAAACAAATGTGTTTCTAATAAACTATACATACAAAGGATGGCATCATTTACAAGCTTACCTCCACTAAAAACAATTGTGGAGGTAACAATTGGATATGTATTGCAAATGATCGATACTCCACATTGGGCTAAGCCTCACAGCTCTTGAGTAAAGCCTCCTAAAAAGGACTTTGTAAATAAATTCACTTGCCTTGCCAGTCATTTTGGGCAACAGTCCCAGGGCCATAAAAATTCCCACTCATCTACTTTACCAAAGCAGAAGATGTTGGATACTATGGAAAAATAAAATATCAGGGTATGCCAGGCCAGTTTGCTGCACAACGTCGTTGACCTGTGCCCGTGTCTGCCAAGCTGTCTTCCTGTAGCGCATGCTGACTTCTTGCACAGATTAGAAAGAAATGTTGATATAGATGTAATATCGTGTCAAGTGTCTTGTGAGTATTTGTTTACAAGCGTGTCTTGGTTTTTGTTCTCCAGAGGTTCCCATGGTGTTGTATTTGTATGCCTTGGTCTCACTGGTGTGTCTGTGGGCTGGCCTGCACATGGCGTACCGATATCTCTGGATGCTGATTCTCCTCGTTATCTTCAACATCTTGTTGGTAAGTATTATCCATTATCCATCATGAGCAAAGGAACAAGCTGTTCTCAGCCATCTGTTGCCCTTTGACTTTGTCGGTTTGTCATTCACTCACCTGTAATCGTGCTAATCCACGATAATCCATCACTGGTCATTTCAATGCTTATTTTTAATTTCTCACATTAAGAGTGCGTGTGAAATGTAACATCTAGCTTTCATCTAGCTAATTACTTTCTTTTTCAGATGAAAGTAGTCTTTTAAGGTTTTATTGGATGAGATGGGAAATGATTTTTGTTACGTAGCTCACAGAATGACAGATCTATGATATCTTTATGTCTGTAAAGTTCATCCCATCTTATCAGTCTGCCTTATCTATGTGTTCCCTCTGTATTAATTTTTAGCACTGGTACCAAGGAGCAACTGATAAAGCATTGTGCCAAATGTACAGTCATATAGTTCTTACAGTGTAAGAACTATTACTGTACAGTACTATAGGTAGACTGATAAGGCATGGTACTGTATGTGTCAGCACCTCATTGACCTGCAAGAATTCACTAAGGACTTTTACATAATATCGATTCCTTAAGCTGCTGCATACTGAGATTGAGTTGCACACTAATCCTCATGTAAGGAGAAAGTTGTTGTCAGCAGAATCTACAGGTGAGTTTCAAAAGATAAATAAGCTGTTGCATGTCCGTATATCAGTATGTTAACAATTTAAATTTACAATCAATTTAAATTGTTCCAACATGGTAAAAATGATGTCATGCAATCACATGCAAGACTGCAACACTCACTCACTTACCATCTATAGCGCTTAATCCTGTATTCAGGGTCACGGGGGGCCTGGAGCCTATCCCAGGAGACTTAGGGCACATGGCAGGGTACACTCTGGACAGGGTGCCAATTTATCGCAGGGCACAGACACAGACACTTACTCATTCACACACTACGAGCAATTTGGGAACACTAATTAGCCTAACCTACATGTCTGAATATTTACACAGATTAGGCCAGCCACAGAATAATAGAGGTAAAACAAACTAGACTCAGGATAATCAGCGCCATCAGTAACAGAATTCCAACTGTCACCCTTCTACCATTCCTAATTGTTCATGCATTCTTTTCTCTGAGTTATGTCTCATTCAGACACAGTGCGTCTGTGACCGAGCATGTCTAATGAGACGCCGCAAGCGAGATGTATCCATCACTAATTACATAAAAAGCAAAGTATTTGACCCAGATCTACTTTAAAGCACTGCACTTTATTAATGAAAAACAGTATACTATAGTATGCACTAATAAAAGGCATTGAAAAGAACAATGCATCAAATATTAATTAGTGGAGTGGTTAATTAATACCGTGAACACTGTGTGGTACAGTACTGTACATATTATTACAATTATTGTGATGTATGTTTATTATTTGGTAACATTTGGTTTATTATTTGGTAACATTGTAGGAGCTGGGGGTGTTCAAGTCAAAACAGGACGTTTGATAAAGAGTTTCTACGTACTAATTCCTTAAGTTGGTGACAAGTTATTCTTTTATTTTTAAAGGATCAGGTGTTTCACTTGTTGAACAGGAACGACTGCATTTACTGCGGCTGTGTCTCATCATCGTACTGCACTCGAAGTATTCTGTAAATGTCAATCATTTTTACTTTTTATAAGAAACTCCTGGATTGACTTGAACACTTTCAAATAATCACCTGATTATTATTTTATCACAAAGATATATATATATATATATTATTACTTTCAACTGCCTTGTAATGCTTCCCAGATGACTATTTTTTTAAGTGAATCAACCAGACGAGCAGATTTAAACACATTGTGCCTTTATTAGCATCATGGTATTATGATCATGAATACAATGTGATATTGCGAATGTGAATCTTATTCATTATTAGTTCTTTCATCAATAAGGTTCACATGCACAATATATATATGATTATAATTCACGATGTCATGAATAAACTGTTGTTATACAAAAAGCAAGAATTGTTTTGACACCAAACTGTTATATGGACACACGTACACACACACACACACACACACACACAGACATAACAGATGGTGACAGATGGTATCCATCAATAAAGGCAGGTTTGTCAGGTTTTGGAATAAGTCCGGGCATTACTCAACGATTGCTGTGGGACAAAGGGCGAAAGATGATGCATAGCAGGTTATCAAGTACACTTTACTTTTTAAAGCAGACTTTACATCCAACTTTACATAAAAACACTTTTCACTTCAAGATCAAAAGCATTGAGACATTTGAATGCGCTTATGAATGCGTTGTTATTTTCCCCATGCTATATTGTATTCGTGACTCCAGAATTTTAAATAATAACAGCTTGTTATACTGCTCTACCAAAAAGCATATGCTCGTGCAGGAAGATGCAGCAACGATGCCAAAAACTATAACAGCACATTTGGTTTGTCTTGTCTGGCTGTTTCGTAAAACGACACTCGAAAAATGTCTGCACTGATGACTAAACATACACTGTGCGGACTGAAATGTGAAGAATGCAGCGTTCCAGTACAGTTCAGGCTGCAGTAAAAACACTCCAAAACATGCGAAATGTTCAAGTATTTCTGGAATACAGCAAAAGATTTTGGACACGTTTCAAACGTTCAGCAGCTTTGCTCCAATATATTACTTCATATACTTTTTCTTGCTGTTCTTGTAGTTTGAGTCTTTGAGTCTGTTTTCAATAATCACTTCAGTTCCTCTCTCTTTTCATGGAAGTTTTTTTTTTTTCCGTGACGCGATTTTTCCATGTCGATCTCGTTGTCTTGTGTCCCTGTTGCGTTAACTTTAGTATGTTGTTTAGTGTTGCCGTTTGGTCTATTAGTGTTTAAGCCTGTAAGAAAGAGCACCTATGATATTGTGCCAAGTGTCATGTTGATGTGGAAGATGCATTTGGGTGTGCAGAGGCAAATCTACGCACAGCTACCTATACAGTGTGTTCTTCTTTTTTTTTTTTTCTTTTTTTTTTTTCACCCACAATTGCTTGAACGTATCCCTTTGCTTGAAATAATAGTTTTGGTTACGTATGTATTGTGTTTTTTTTAATACTTTTGCCATTAAAGTGTCTGCATAGGGTGCGTCTTTTAGCAATAACGCAATGTAAATGTGTTCAGGTCGAAGCGGTCATTCGAACCAATAAAAGGCGATGTGCTGCATTCCTAAGCTTTAAATGAAACCAAGTGGTAGTAAAAGGCACAGATGCAGGTTTGCAATCCATCTGGTTTTCCATCGCCGTGTCTCATTAGCAACCACGGCCCTGATCAAAAAAAAAAAAAAAAACTGCGTGTCCACATCATATGTCCATGTCTGTCCAACATTTAGGACAAGATCCAGGATGGAAAATGTCATGTGATAAATATGTAGATAATTGAATTGCCATGACACTATTTACGCTGCCAGATTCTGTCTTTGCTTCGTCAGTAAACAACTCGGTACCTTTTCATTACCAGCATAAAACAGGCTTTTGAATGATGGAGCAAGGGGGCACAATTAGATTTCCTTTCATATTCTTGGACTCAGAATCTATAAATAAGTCCATCTTCATTCAGTTGCCTGTTCTGTTTTTCCAGACGTAAGCGCTGTGTTTGTTCTGTTTGTTAATCTACAAAGTGAATTTGTTCATTTATGCATATGCCTTTTTTGTATACGACCTCTCTGTAATGTATCTTTCTTTCCCTATAAGACTTTCTTTTGTGTTACGTTTCTTCACTTATTGACCCATCCTCTGGACCTAAAGACTCGGTTAGATGACATACAAGTGTAATTAATCATGCAGTCATAGCCTCTAGTTATTTGTGTGTTAATTTAATTGCATTAATAATAGTCATTTAGTGTGCAAAAAAAAAGATAATGCAAGCCTAGGTGTATTCGCTGTTACACCTTACACCTTGCCCGCAAGGACATACACACCTGTGTGTTTGAACTGAAAAGAAGAACAAAGCACACACTGTACTGGATATTGGTAAATAATAATAATAATAATAATAATAATAATAATAATAATAATAATAATAATACTGGTTTAATGGTTGTTGAACAAATTAGAAATTATCAGACAATTTTTAGCCAAAACATGCCTAATATAATTATCAAACCAATGTTTCCATCAAAAGAAATTCAATTTAGTGATATTAATCATTAGCTGATTAGGAAAACAGGGTGAGAGAGATATCATACACTCTTCGAAATTGTTTCTCTTATGATATTTTCAGTTCTGGCAGTATGAGTGTGACTCACCTAGAAGCCGCACTATTTTATAGGGTCCTATGTGAAACCAGTAACAGTTTCATTTGAACATATGAAATGCAATCATTATGTCTCCTTTCCCAAGATGAAAACTAAAGTACAGTGTTTATTTAGATTTACTTTAAACTTAAATTCTTTACAGAATCCTGTACACATTTCCAACAGAGTGCTTCTCAATCAAAGAGGGTTCCAGCTCAGAGTTATTAGCTTAAATATTGGGCAAAATCCTGGCCAAAAGAAGTTGCACACTCATATTTTGTTCCACTTTTTTACAGCACACAATATGGTGGCTAATTCATGTGTGAAAATGATTCCTCATGCTTCCATGAGGAATCCATGCCATGCTTTATTGTCATTGTACATTGATGAGCCTTGGTCTGACCGACTGAAGCAACTCCAGAGCATAACACTGACCTCAGTGTCTTGTATAGCCGGCACTATGAATGATAGGTGCATTGCTTCAAGTAACTCGAATATTAGAATAATTTCTTGATGCAGGCCAATAATTTGACACTTCTGAAATGACTGTCTTTCTTCTTCTTCTTTTTTTTTTGTTTGCCTTTGCGTCTGCCTTTCTACCCAATATGCACTGTAGGTTGAACAATCCAACATAGGGTTTTGACTATAAGAAGGTTTACATAGAGCGTTTTAATGAAGCTAAGAAACTTTAAGTATCCAAAGATCCACCAATGAACCTTAAGAACATAGGCCATACCAGACTCTCTGTGCCAAGACTAAAATCAATTTGTCCATGGAGTGAGTGAATATTTCAAATTCATCCATATACACTATAGAACCTCAGAATGAAGGTTCTTCCATCTCCCATTATACTTTGTAAAATAAAAAAAAAACTTTTCAACCCTTCTCTGTCAGAGAGGGTTCCCAGTAGAACCTAAGCTGATCAGGCGGCTGTAAGTCCTGACAACATTGGTGTGAACGTGCAAATCAAAACCACTAAAACTAAGGGAAAATGCTGGAACAGCTTCATGCTCATGTTACATCTTATATATTCATCATACACCATACACGTAAGCCCATAGCACCTTTTATAACATCGCTTGCATTGTCTATATTTCATGAACTGGGTCGATGCTGCGATGTATAGCACCTACTGTACATGAACTGAGTAGGTACCAGTTCTGTGCTAATGGCTGAAATGATGCGTAAACCATGACCTTATAAACTAACAATTATGTCATGCTGATGGGAATGACGTCATGCAGTTGCAAAATCTTGTTTGAGGAATTTCCCCCTCGTGTGATTTGTAATATTTGCTCTCTAGCTGCAAGGCAAATATACAGATGACTGCACAGCTGGTCTTTAAAGGAAGATTTCCAGTGTCGTTGCAATGTTAGGTGAGGTCGTTTTTTTTTTTTTTTTTTAACATTTGATTATGTTACTTTTGTCTACAGGGTCTGTACGTCTTTGCTGTCTACTTCCTCATGCATAACCAGCTGTGCTGGCCTGCCAAGGCAACCTACACAGTGGAGATGAACGGCCATGATGGTGCTGACGGAGTGTTTCAGAGCAGCGGGGCAGCCACAGTGGGGGGAGGAGAGATCAGCAAGTCTACACAAAACCTCATCAGTGCCATGGAGGAGGTGTGAAATTTCACAGAATATTCAATTTACTGGATATAATGAAATATATTTCAATCAATATCGATTCAAATGCAAAAAAAAAAAAATCGGTGTAACTCACCAGTAATAACACTGATTAGCCATGGCAATTTTTTCGATTTTCCCATCGCTCACAACAATTCATTGTCCATTTTCAGCTGGGCTCCAGTTCCCTGGTTTGTTTAGATGGTTGACCACATATCTGTGTCTAATATCTCACACATTTAGTTGGCAGTACAAAAAAAATAAATAAATCAAATCTATGATTGTATTGCTAAAGGCCATTGGTCAGTAACAAACCTTAGCCACCCAGAAAGCCTTGATTGATATCTGATTTGTTGATTCTAGCATAATGTCCTAAATATGTTGCTGGTAAATACACACAGGTGCTAATCAGCACTTGGCATCTATACAGTCAGTACTGAGAAACAAAAAAAATCCTGATTAGGTCATTTTCACTTAAGGGTCTTGATTTTATCCCTTTGTTTTAAACCAGACTTAACCATACAGAGAATATTGTCAGTGCAATATTTGCGCATATCAAAGGGCCATAATTACAATCTGTAAAGAACAGCTTGGGAATTTCCCAAAACTTTCATTTTCAGTTTAGTCTGATTTCAGTTTCATATTTACAATACACACACACACACACACACACACACACACACACACACACACACACAAAGAGTGCCTTACTGTAACTCTTAAGGCAATTCAAGCTGCAGCATTGATAAGATTGACTTATGAAACAAGAGTAAAGCAATGTTCCCTCAGTGAATTATTTAATATCGACTCACTGAATCGTGAATGATAAACCAGAATAATTAAACAAACACATTATACTATTACTGTATATGTCAAAGACAAGCATTCATACGGGTATAAAAGAGCCATGTGAATGATTTCTTTGGTTTAGTCTAATAATGCAATTATCCAGTTATTGTAAAAGGCTAGATTAGACTGGGACAACCTGACTTATCCTGTACCATTCATAAGGATTACAAACTCAAGGTTATCACATCCACCCTGAGGAGAAGGACAAATGGTGGATAAATGGTGGGTGGTGGCGTGGAAGGCTTGGCAGTCTGATTAGCCTTTATTAAAGAATATAATAAATGTGTCAGCCCCTAATTTGCTTAGCTTTGGACAATCTGATTAGGCTCTACTCTAATGGACCTTTCGATGCACTTTCTGGTGCTGTGCACGTGGAAAAAAGTGAAGTGGCTTATGCTTCGTTTACTGCCAATACTGCCACTCTGACAAAAAAAAAAAGTGAAGTCATCAATATACAGAAAAAGACAGAGAACTCGTTTTAAAGTCACTTCACAAGATTGTGATTGTTCACATAACCGTCAGAACTAATGTGTACATATACGTAGTAGTTCCTCAGACTGCTTATAAGTAGCGATAATATTGTTTTTACTTTGGATCAGGCATGGATCATTTACAGTACCTCCAGCTCTGAGCAACTCTTAAAGCTTGACCTTCCATTTTCATCTAAATTAATGAGTGTGTAGGCACCCTGTGAACTGGTACCACCATCTATCTACTATATCTGATCAATTTATATAAAGATATATAAACGCCATTCAGCTAAAGGTTTAATCCTCCAGTCCGGCTTCTGATGCTGTACCTGGAGCCAGAACATAACAGGAGGGTTAATGGATGGTATGTTCTTCCCTTCTACTCCAGATCTCGGCAGACTGGGAAAGAGCTTCCCTAAGACCCGGCAGTGAAGCCGGCAGTGTGTTTAAAGAGACCCCTCAGAGCGACATTTATCCTCCTGAAGGTGGCTTCGTTAACGCAAATCTCGTCCAAGATGAGGAGTCCCAGGAATTTGATGACCTTATATTTGCCTTAAAGACTGGTATGATTTCTTCCCAAAGCACCACATACTACAGTACATACAGTACTACATCAGGACTGTTCTCTGTTATGCCTCTCAGTAAATAAATGTGTTGACATTCAGTGAAAACCAGTTTGGTTCTGTAGTTTATGAGATAAAACAGCTTAACAGCAGACTGTGGATATATTATTGTTCAGCTTCACTGTTTTCCCATAATAGAGTAATTACACTTTGCCCAGCAGCATTTTTAATGTACAAATGTAGCAACATTGCAAATGCTAAATGTTTCTTAAGGCCAGTTAGCAGCTCGCCCTTTCGTCAGATCAGGTCAAAGATCCATGAAACTCCATCTGCAAGGACAAAAACAAATGCAAGGACACATTTGATGAAAATAGGCTTTAGCATTTCAAAGGTTAATCCAGCAATCGCATCCAAATTACTTCTCCAAGTCGGCAAACGGATACACGTTGAAAGCAGGACAGTGCTTAGACCTAAAATGAATGTCAAATATCATAAAGCTTCTAAAACTGCACATCTTCTATGTTAAAATTCAAAGAAAGTTGCATCTCTGTCTCTGAACCCTCAAGCAGGGGCAGAGGCTAGCTTAACTTCTAAGCTAATTTAGCTGGCGTTGAAAGCTCAGCCTTCTTTGCAGGGTTTAGCCCCTTCTGTTACAATATTCTTACTTTTGTCTTATATTAAATCTGCTCCATTAGTCATGTAACAACTTCAGCGAGTCACCAGCAAAGGCAACAAAATATTAAAACATAAGTTCGGGGTAGTTTGTTGTTACAGTCTTTGATTACACAATATGGTTTTCACTTATTTTATTCCTTGTATTTGATAAATACAGTATGTTCACTCTTTGTAACTGTCAGAAAAGTGGTTTCTGGTCAAGGAGCGTTGCATTTTCTGAGTAAAACAAAAAGCAGAAAAATTTTGTTGCATTATTAACTTTAACTGAAAGAAAGGGAAAAGCTGGTGAGGGAACACGTATTTCTAGCTGTATTAATGCAAGTGATAAGAGGAACAAGCTTGTTTTGCAGACGTTTTTTACAATATTAAACATATAAGGGGTGTTTAAATCAAACCAGGACGTTTTATGGTGCAGAATAAAAGAACAGTTCAGAATTAGTTTTATTTCTCTATATAATCCCCTACTACACTAATGTACTTATCCCTGCGTTTCATTAGTGCTTCTATTAAGGTAGAACGTTTTCATGATCTGTTGGGGGCATGATCATTATCAATGCTGGCCTCCCAGGAACTCCTTTAATAGCCCTTTTCTTTGACAGAATTTATTTATATCAAGTTTGATTACCAAAGGCTGGTTTGCAGGATTATGCATGACCTCATACTGCTCATTCGTACCACTTACACTGCACATTACAGGAAGTCAGGTGGGAGTTACCGCCACATCCCCGTACAGTCCTGACCTTACTCCAAGCTATTTCCACATGGCAGTTCATACAAGAAATTCTAGAATGCAATGGTCTATGATCTTTGGTTCATACTATCATAAAGCAAAGCCACTTCTTGGCCGTGATTCAGCGAAGGATCGGGTGTCTGTTTTTGCTTTTTGGTAGTCCAGAGGTGGATGAAATGAATAAGAATAAGACCACAAGCCCTTCAATATTGCCTATCAGTAAACTAGCTTGCAAATTAGATGTAGGAGTAGCTGCATAATTTTTTCTCAGCCCTCAAATGATGAGTCACATAATTTTACAAAGTTGAGAAAAGTTTTGTTTCTAAACCTCTTTAGTCTGGAAAAATATTTACTAACGAGCATTTTATTAAAAAGGCCAGATCAAATGTGCATGTCATTTGCCTATTTTAGTTATTTATAAAAAGTGATACACTCCCTCATTTGCATTCTTTTAAATAATTGTGTAATACGAAAAAAAAAATCATATATACTGTACAGTATGTAGTCATTCTATAAATGAAAACAAAAATGTTTTGTATTACATATTTTTAATAAATTACAACAAATGCTAATTTTTATCTACAGTACCAATCAAAAGTTTGGACTCACCTGTACATTCAAGAGTTTTTCTTTTTATATAGTTTTTTTTTTTTTTATAGATTTGGGCCTTGTGTAGCTTCATACCAAAAATTCTAGATAGCTATGGTCTATGATTATTGATCCATACTATCGTAAAGCAAAATGTGAAATTAACATTTTACGTTTTACATGCTGGTTGCAGCTTGGGTTTCCTTAAGGCTCATATAATCGAAATACGTACGATTACTTTCAAAACTGTGGGTGCATCTATGACCCTAAACTCACAGGAGAAAAAAGTCTGAATTATTTTGGGGGAGTCGTTTTCCCTGCTGCACCACTACTTTGGGTTCCCCCACCATCCAAATCCCATTAGACCCCGTGAGTGATATCAATCATACTGTAAACTACCAGTCAAAAGTCAGCACACAGCTTCAAATTTCATGTCTTTCCTGATTTTCATTTTTTTCTACAATGTAAAATAATGCTGAAGGAATCAAAAATATGCAATAATCCCCTTTGAACACTTGATATTGAGATGTGTCTGCTATTAACTGCACTAATCTGCTGGTTCCTCGGACTTACCAGCAATAGTAAGTTTTGATCTTGCTGTCCTGGGACTGGGTCTTCATAAGAGCCAGTTTCATCATGGTGCTTGATGAGCTTAGCGCATGCTCTTGACAATACTGTTCTTCCAAGAACTTTCCCAGACCAGATGACCTTCATGTCGGAAAATAACAACTGACTGTTGGGGTCATTGTTACTTAATTGCATAACATAACCAATGTGTAATTTCATTGTTTTGAAAAAATCCAGTAGTTATGTAATGTGGGAAAAAAAAGTCTGTAAACAGACAAAAACACTGAATTGGAAGGTGCTTCCACACTGTTGACTGGTGCTATGTGGAGAACTTTCCTACCTTCAAGAGTAATAGCTATTAGCATTCATTTGGTGTGTTGTTACTATACAGTACAGTAATTATTTATAATAATTAACATAGGTTGGTATGATGACTATTTTCCTTTGCCTGCATTTTATTCCTCTTATTCAACATCAAATTTGTTTTATTAATTATTGAATAGACATCATCATATCAATGTTTAGTTCGATTTAATGTTATGGGATGGCTATTAGAAGTTAATTCCTCTTATTTCCCAGTTTTTCGCCTTGAAATTTAATGACAGAAATATTGTTTTTACAGAGAAAGAAAATGTATAAAGCTCTAACATCCATATTCAAACACATACTTACTCGGTACATATACAAATACACATTCATATATTGTACACACAGACACACATAAATAAACATAATAATTCACCATATGGATGTGTGTTTATCACTGGTGTCTTTGTCATTAAAGGACGGGTTAACTGCAGACCATCAACGTGCAGCTGTACTTGATAACATGGCTATGGGTCTAGTTGCTATAAAGAGGCCATTGAGCTCTGAACAGTATTTCATTGTCAATCCCCACAGGTTCTGGTCTTAACCTGAGTGACAGCGAGTCGATCCACGGCAGTCACGATGGTGCGAGCGTGGCCAACTCCCAGATTGTTGAGCTCCGGCGCATTCCCATCGCAGACACACACCTGTAACCTCGCTGCCTTTATACTGAATCCATATAAACCAGCCAGCAGTATTTTTGTACTGGTACCACCTTTGCACTAAAATGTACCACAGTTTAAATTTCTCACAGAACTGTTTTTTTATACCTGGAGTTTTGTCAATACTTCTGATCTTTTTATAAATATATATAATTATATATGTATATGTGAATTGTTACTTCAGACATTTTGTGAAGTTTGTAACAGATGTAAATATCAAGTATTGTAGGTTGAGAAGCACATGGGAATTCTGGCCCTGGAGTACAGCTGCTTGTTTTGTGTAACATATAATAATAATAATAATAATAATAATAATAATAATAATGAAAATTAAAAATGAATTTTAGTCAGGTTGTCCGTGTCATCTGTTTGCTGTTACTTTGTGTTATAATGTATAGTAGAAAATGTATTGCAGGTAGTTCTATGGAGTAGCTTCATCGACTAATATTGGGAAGGATTAATTCCTCAAAACATCCAGCACAATACTTTACAGAAGAGTTTGTCACCTGGGAGGGATCCGCTGCTAGGCGATTCTGTTTACACAAACGGCACAGCAGATTAGGCGACGGCACGCGATTACATATGTATTCTGATTTTCTATGAAACAGTAGCTTCATTTTTAAATATGCTAAATCTCTGCATGTGCCAACACAATTCTGTGGGCATTTGGATCATCCTCACATAAAACGCTCCACATGTGTTGTGTAACCTAGGCGTTTAACAGACTTCTACTGTATAGGCTTGTCTTCATCCTGTGCGCCGCACCACGTTCCTGTGCGCCGCACCACGATACCACGTACCTGTTGACCTCAAATGTCCCAGGCAAAGATGATGAATAGATTATGTTTAGTCATAAGGGTTGGCAAACTGGTTCTGCGACTGAAGCAAAACATGCAAACGTATGATCTGTGAGCAAACAACCTAAGTAGCTTTCTACCACTAGAAAACAAAAGCCTTCATAAACAGGCTTGCAACAGAATGCGATGATGAGTACTGATAGTACCAAACAGGACCATAGGCTATAATTGCGATGCCATAGGCAGTCTCTATAATCTGACTATGTCAAGTTACACATTGTTTATTAATGAATAGACTGCAGATCTCTGTTCAGAACAGGCATATTTAATAATAGATCACTAAAAACAGAAATAACATGTAGTACCAGCTTACTGACTAAATGCTGAGTCATTTAAAGGTTCTACACTATATGACTGTGGGCGATTTCTAAGTGATATTGAACGATAGTTCCGCACTGCACATTACACATCCCTTTGAAACAGCTGGCTGTGAGTGTGTGTGTGTTTTTTTGTTGCCTCGAGAACAGCCTCTGACCTTGGATTGACTTTAGATTTCAGCATCAACAACTCCTAAATGCGAGCTCTCCTTATGTTTAGAAGCCAAAGCCACTTCTTGGCCGCGATTCAGCGAAGGATCGGGTGTCTGTGTTTGCTTTTTGGTAGTCCAGAGGTGTATGAAAGACAATATTTTCTTTCTCTCTCTCTCTCCCCACACACATACACGTAATAAGCAGACACCCTCTCTATGAATAAGAATAAGACCACAAGCCCTTCAGTAAACTAGATGCTAGTTCATCTACTAGATCATCATGTTGAACATCTGCTGCATAACTTATTATTCGTTCTCAAACTTCTGCTTTTGAAATAATGACATCAAATAGCCTCTGGATCTCTCCACCCCCAAATCAGCATTTTTTGCATCACACATTGGCTACCATTTTCCCACATTATTATTTAAAGACTGTAAGGAAGCTGATGCAGCATTTTCTCTTTTTAGAAAGGAAAATGTGTCAGTGAAGAGTACAGGATGTGTTATTACCCAGGACTCATCCACCACATAATGCTAAAGGCTGATCAGCATGAGTAACCTGTTCCAATGTCAAGAGAAGACACCACAGGCTGTTATTTTACTCCAACTCCATGTAAAGCTTCTTTTTTTTTTTCAGACACAACTAGTGTTCATAAATCCCTCTCTATTAAATAATATGTCACTGCAAAACTTATAAATAAAAGCAGCATGTTATCAGATCGATATGTTAATGTAATAATGTCTCCTTAAGTAAAAATTTTGTTGGTTGAAGTTGTGTTTTTACACATTTTCTCAAACTAGTCATCATTTTTCTCAGCCCTCAAATGATGAGCCACATAATTTTACAGAGTTGAGAAAAAATAAATCTAAATCCCTTTACTCTGGAAAAATATTTACTAATGAACATTTTAATAAAGGCCAGATAAAACGTGCATGTCATTTGCCTATTTATATAAATATGAAATAACCTTTATTTATATAAGTGATACACTTCCTCATTCGCATTCTTTTAAATAATTTTTGTAATACAAAAACAAAAATTCATATACAGTATACTGTATATAGTCATTCTATAAATGAAAATACAATCTTCTGTATTACAGATTGATAATAAATTACAACAAAAATACTATTTTTATCTTCAGTTCCAGTCAAAAGTTTGGACTCACCTACTGTACACATTCAAGAGTTTTTTTGTTTTATACTTTAGTTTCTTTAAAATGGTCACCTTTATTCAAAAAAGATTTGAGCTTTGTGTAGCTTTAACATATTGATATAATGTCTGTATCTATTGTACAATAAATGTACTTTGAAAATTATGTAATATGCAATTCAATTTAATGTGTCAACCATAAACATACCATTGTTTACCATTATTTATTTTTGTTTAACTTACATATTTTGAGTGGAAATTCCGCTCTTAATTTAAATACAGTACAGTGGAAAAGGACATTTATGGCTCTTCTGTTCAGTCCAGTCCCTGTAGCAGACCAATTTCAGAGGAATATTTTGTTTGTTAAGCCTCGCAGTGGTCTTTGAATCATTCAAGCATAAAATCCATCCAATTTATTGCATGCACCAGCAACATGTTCAGATGATGACAGATGATCAAGCTAGTGATTAGTATACTAGTGATTCTGAATGCTGAGCGGTTGGAACAGACGAGAGGGGAAATGAGGTTGCTGCTGAGGTTGGTACATAAACATCCACAGTATCACAACCACAGTAAAAAACATTTATTCCCTTGTTTGTTTTTTTACAGAATTTAATATGAAGAAATGAGTAGTAGCTCAAGACTTTTCCACAGTACAGTAGGTTGATACATGAATAATATTTGTGACAATGTCAGGAGTGTGCAATGCTTACATCAAAGCAATGTTATGGCTATTTTGAGAAATCTAACGTACATAACATTATGCTTTTTTTTGCTTATTACATAATTCCACTAATTATTTAATAGTTTTGATGGCTTGGTTTGTTGAGCAGGTGTATCCAAACTTTTGTCCAAACTGGTACTGTATATCGGATGTGTCTCTCATCTGTTTTGTTTAAACATTTTGGACCCTCTTTTATTATTACTTTATAGAAATTGTGTCATTGTAAATTCCAAAAACTGTGATCGAATCCACAAGACCAAGTCTCCAGGTCATCTCTCTCTCTCTCTCTATGTATCATGCATGTATCCAGGCAGTTATTTGCGGCTGTGACGAAATCTATTTGTTTATAATATCTGTCTGTGATGGACATCTAGGTCCAACCCAAGTCAAAAAAACCCTTAAATGTAAGGTGTGTGCTATTCAAATCTCTGTATTTTTCGTATCCACCCTTTCTCATTCAATTAAATGGCACGACCTGAGTTTAGATCTCGTTTGATCCCGCTGAACCCGTTAGTCCAACATTTAACAGTTTTGTTTTGTATCCTGCTCTTTCTTCATTAGCCTCATGACTGTTATGTCTGTCCTGACAGTATATGTCAGAAAATCATTCTTCATCTTTAAAATACACCATAACCCTGTAAGGATGATATCTTCATGCGGTTACTGCAGATTCCTGTTTGATTTTAAAACTCTACCATCCAAGTAGACTACCTTCTGAATTGCACAAATGGTATTTTCAGTACATCCGGACAGTCAGGGCCAAATGGCGGTTTATCGTGGGCTGTAGATATTTTAGGCTGCGTTTGTATTTTATGCCTTATGGAATAGTGCTGTGTTTAAGTGCGTTTGACTTCACTGTCACTGCTATTCTAAACCTTACAGAATTGCATGGAATTCACATGTGATCAGTCTGTATTTGTGTGAGTAACGTGTCGGCTCATGTGGAAGAACGTGGGACAATGTTTCGCAAAAGGTTGATGCCCTGAAATCAAGTTAAAATGTGTCATGATGTGAATATAATGTTAATGATATGTAATCGTGTAACCTTACTCCTAAGAAATAAAATAGGATAACAGTAAATGACGTTGGAAAAATGCTATAATATTGAAATAAAATCAATATTCAAAAATCGCATGTAAAAAAGCATGTGACAAAAATGACATTTAAAAGTAAACTAATAATATATAGCCAGGCAACATACCGTGCAAGTGTCCAAAAACCTACATGTGTACCCATGTGACTATTCAAAGCTAAATATCATGTGAGGCTTCTTATGTGTTTGAGCAATCACTTACCAAAATCCTCCAGACCACAAACCTGCTGTTCCACAGTTCATTAGCTTCATATTAAGAGGCTTATAATCATGTCTGCTCTGACCTTGATAATATGATGAGTGTGTGTGTGTGTGTGTGTGTGTGCGTGTGTCTATGTCTATCTAGAAAGACTATAAGTATTTGTGCATGGTGCCAAAAGATCCACGCCCCTGAAACAATCTGTAGTATGGAGCAGGTTCGAGTGTATCAGAAGCAGCACGTTTTAATGTCATGATAATGCCACTGCTAGGTTGAAAGTAATCTGCCAACTAAAAATACCCAGCAAATAGCAGTCCTATAATCAGACACTGACACTGAGAAAGGGCTAGAAGACTGTGCTTCAAACAGGTGCATCAAGGTAATTGTTTAATTTTTTGTAATTCTAAATTCTGCTGTGACATCACCACAGCTATTACTAACCCACTACTTTTTTATTATTATTATTATTATTATTATGATTATACCTAATAGTGTAATATTACACCTTATTAATAATATATTATAATGCAGTGGTTGTTCATCCATAGGAGCTTGTTTTGCAGAGGCATTAATATCAATTAATTATATTAATATATTCATTATATTAAATATATTAATATATATATATATATTTTTTTTTTACCACAAAAGGGATAGTTTAAAAATCCTTCTGTACAAAATAATCAAAACTAGATCTAATAATAATAAATAAAAAATAAAAAATAAAAGAAATGAGAGCAGACAGTCTGACTTTGATGTACAAAAACTCTTATGTAAGCTGCATTGGAAAGGATTGTTGAGGGAAAGGTAGGATTATGAAGTAGATAATGTTGGTACCTGAGAAATATGTGTGCAAGATGGTGACCTTGTTCCCACACAATGGCTAAACAAAACAAGATAAATCTGTCTCTCTTTTCCAATTCCCAATACATTTTGGGGGGGCTAGTTTCAGTTGTTGTGTGCATTTTGAGATCTAGACAGGCTGTAAAAATCCAAATGCCGTTCAGGTCAAAATGGGACTTTTGATTGTGCGGAATAACAATGAGAACACAGCTCTGAGAGTAAAAAAAACATGTTCATACTGCAAAAATGTACTAGACCATAGCCTGGTCAGCGTTATATCCTCCTCACTTAAATTCCATTGAGGATGTCATTGCTAATGTTATATTGTCACAGCATAATCTATGTTCACAAAGCTGCTGCTGTGCCCGTCCATAGATCCTTTAAAAGTATCATTATCTATCCTACTTTATTCCTATAGCTGATGATTCTATGCTGCCCTAAGCAAACAGATTGCATCGGGGTCAGAAGATCACGACCTGTAAAGCTGCACACACTCTCACGCTCAGAACAGTTCCAAATGATAATACACAAATCAGCAGGCAGTAAGTAAGCTGCACAATGAAGACTCCTGAGCTTAGCAGGCTGCTGCTGATGATACTACAGCTGAGACAACATGCTGGTTAGATATACACACATGCCTGCACATAATATACTCCATTTTACTGCCTACAAGTCTGCTAAATTTACTACGGCTACAAAAATAAATGTACATATACTGTTAAGTATAGTAATTTACTTAAATAACTGTTAAGCCATCATTAGCTATACAATACTACTAAAGAATTCTTGGAACCGAAAAGATCAATATATGGTAGATAAGCGCTGATTCAGGTTTGGAAAGGGGTTATCTAGAAGCAAATCTACTATATTCTTATATATCATACCTACGTGTGATGCACCATTTCTAAATCTAGAAATCAATTCATCAACCTGTAATCAATAATGTCAACAATATTGTGCTGAGTCAAATTGTTTCCTTAGGAATCACAGGTTTCTGACTTTGGCTTTACGATGGAGCATAGCTTATTACTCAAAGAGACGGGTCTGTCTGCAGTATAGCTGGCCAAAATGTGCAGATGATTATGAGAGGCTTGATAGTTCACAGACAGCAGGTCGCCAAAGGTCATAAGAAGGTATCATCTATACAAATAACCAGCCTACAGTGTCTGGCAAAACTGTTCCTAGCTAGTGCACAGGGAGAAAGGCATAAATGTTCATATCATTTATAAGAAGAGTTGAAAAGACCACCTCAGTATAGTTTTATCTATTACTTATAAAACTATTCTGATAGCAGACTCCTGCTTTAAATTTGTGCAACAATAGTCTTGCTATTTACTGTATTGGAGCTGTAGAGCTTACCAAAATGTGTACAAAGTACAAAATTTAAGTAAAAAGTATACGGTAAGTAGTAATCAAAGAAAATTGTTTGAATTAAATGCAAATTGCTCACTTACATTTAGATTCATGGAATTTGGGAGAAACCCTTATCCAGCGTGACTCACAGAAATGATCTGAGTATCAGAAAGGAGGGAATTTGTAATCTGATGGAAAATATAAGCATAATTTATAAAAAAATAATATATATTTTTTAAGTTGGAAAAAAAAACATTTTGAACAATAATCCTAAACACTCAAGCAAGTTGAAGTATGCAGAAGTGAAAACCACCTTTATTATCAACAGGATATGAAGAAAGGTAACATTAGCTGGGCTAGCTAACTTGAGCTACATTCACATTACAAGCCACATCATTCAGTTCCAATTTCTTGTCAGATTGGCTTTGCATGTCGTGACAGTTCACAATACTAATTACAAGCGACTTTTATCTGTCTCTAATGTGATGCATATATGCTAACATTATATGTTGTAACACATATAATGCATTCATTTTAAACAGTGGATGTAATTTTAGCAAAAATATGCTTGGGATTTTGTTTTGGAGGGTGGCAGGGAGTTAGTCATCTCACTTTAGCTGGTTTAGCAGCTATTGCTGCACTGCTATGAAATTCCCTTGCTGCTGGTGCTGACTGATGACATCAACATCCTACACATCGCATGTGCAGAGACAAAAAGAAAAAAGAAGAAGAAGAAAAAATCCGATTTCTGTGTTCAGACAGCCCTAAAAGAAATTTGATTTAAGTTTTTAAAAATAATAAATCTGATTTGAGTAATTTCAGGTTAGTAATGTGAACATAGTCTTAGCTAAATGCTGTAAAAGTTTCAGTAGCTTGCTAGGTCATGTTAATTAGTGCTATGTGTTTTTAGATCCATAGCGCATTACTGTACCAATAGGCTATTGTAGCACAAAATGATTTAGAAGCAATCAACATAACATCATAATCACAAGCGAACATCAGTGTGAAAAAAAGGGATTTCATACTATGAAACACGCAAGATTAGGCTAGCTAGTCTCACTCAGTTAGCTCGTTAATTTTCTATCCTCATCAAGAGTAGGCCGCAATGCGAATCAACTGCTATTCTGTCATCCCCATCTCAATCTACCCTAGATGACCCTTTTTCATTGGTGGGTCCTGCTTCCCTTTGTGAGGTTGGATGTGCATTGGGTTAAGGGTCTTACCCAAGGTTGCAACAGTGGCAACCCGGCGGTGGCTAAAAACATTTCTGTACTACAACATCGCTACAGGTTTTGGTTTGCACAGTTGAAAATCATTATGACATTGTTTCTACATTGTTAAGCATTAAAAAGTGAAGGTAACTGATCATCTGTCTCCACTCTCTCAGACACTGCTGCTAATTGAGCATTTGAAACTGCTTTATAATGTCTCAAACCTAAATAATTTACAATATTAAAATTTTATTTGTCTTCTGTGGTTAATGAGATTTTCCCCTCTGAAACCCATAATCAAGAATAAATGTAATGAATTTATAAAACTGTGATTTCATTATATTGGGGGAAAAAATACAGTCACTGTCAGTAAACCATATGCTCTAGTTAAACCACAAAACTGCATGGTGTTTGTTTCTTTTCACTCTGCAGAACATATTAGGTCCAAGTAGACATTATTTATAAGTGCCCCTGTTTTTTTTTTTTGTTTTTTTTTTTACTTAACCATGCGAATAATTTAATAACCATAAAAACTTAATGATAAACATACTGTAACAGCTTTGATAATAGTGGATTGTGATTTCCACCACTGCATGCTTCCCTGCATGCACTGTAAACAATACTTTGAGAAGCATTGTACGTGATAAAAAATAAAACTTGGGTTTGGTATGTATAGTTATTGCCCAGACAGAGAAGTCTTCGATATCAGCATCAGTAACGTGTATGATTAATGATGGAAGGAACCTGGGAAGAACCCATGTCTCCTCTCACTCTGTAAATACCTTACACAATAATCTCAGTTTTTGGTAGCAATGCAGACACGGCAGAAGACATGCACTGGGTGTGATATGACATTCCTACCAGCATGGCACCGAGCCAGCAGGCCATGCGCAGTGGAAACAGAGTAGCCTCTATCTCTCCATTACACACTCGCTCTCTGTATGTCACACTCTCTATCTTCAACCTTCTCCTCTCACTTTGAAAGCCAGCCAGTCTGAACCAGTTTTGTGTAGTGTTTTCCAGTTTTGCAGAACTTGAGTGAGTCATGTACTGTATCGCTCACATGCTTATGAGGGAAAACAATTTAGCCATGAAGTTTTTGTCCAACTTCATGAGAGGCCCAAGGATTAAATGAGGCGTGACGGATTCTATAAAAGAAACAAGTCCGCTGTACTAAAATTGAAAGAGGAGAAAGTGTCAGGAAACAATTCCATAAGAAAATGTGAAAGGTCACAGGTCGAATATCTAGAAAAACTATAACAAATCTTCGGTCTCAGATTTAGAACCAGACATACTAAATGCAATGCTGTTTATTAGAAAGAATATTGTCCCAAAACTATGTTGCTGAGAAACACCAGGCACAATGTAAGAAACACGGAGCTACTGTTCACTTCAAAGAGCAAATGACTGCATGAAAAACAAAATCTTTTGCTGATAGAAAGCTCAAGATTTTTTGAGTATGATTATTGCTTATATTTAAGTACATAAAATATTAATAGTTGTCAGCTCAAGGAGGTTTACCTAACCACCACCACCACCCTCGCTTGCATACTGTATCAGGGATGCATTTGAAGAAATGCCAGTGAAACTGAATTAAGTTGAATTGTACAGACAAATTTTTATCTAGTAACTTAATCAAGCATTAATTTAACTTCAATCAAGCCACAAACCTGAGGACACCTGTTGTACAAGTCCCTACTCTCTATCACTGTCTCAAGTCCATATGCACACTGTTTCTGACTTAACATGTTGAATTTGTCGTTCTTTTGACAACCTTCAAAAAACGTTGCAATATGTACAGTAGTACCGTGCACAAGTCTTGAGCCAACCCTCATTTCTTCATATTTTGCTTTCAAAGAGTCAGACTTTCTTGGATACTTTAATGTAATCTTGAGGAATAGTTATCCAGACTTCCTGAAGGCCTTTTTTTTAAAAAGTCTTTTATTTAATATGAATAAATGAGGGGTGTCTCAAAGCTTTTCCACAATACTGTAGATGGTGAAATACTAGGCTTTTTGATCCATATCTTTTACATTACTGTGGCCTAAAACACTTGGAACAGGACAGGAAGTGAATTGAAGCTTTTGTTTTTGATCATTGATTCTTTCTCAGAAGTAAATGTCCAAAAAAAACACTTTTTATAAGTTTATAAGTTTAGCTTACTCCACCATCGCCTCTTGACGTTAAGAGCATGAATCTTCTGTTTATTGGCGTCACCGCGTGGGGTTTGATCTCCTTGGAACCTGTCACCACAGCCATCCACTTCAAATAACACCATCCTTTTTGTGAAGGCTGGAGACAAGACCAAACCTTCTTATCACAGCTTCAGCCTGGTAACTAAAAGTGAATCTGGCAAAACATAAATTTATTCATTTATTCTTTATCTATACCGCTGGACCCTGCACATGGTTGCAGGAGGCCTGGGGGTTTATCTCAGAGGCCTTGGGGCACTAGGTGGAGTACTGTACACCCTGGACCAGGTGTACACTCACTCACACACTACGGGCAATTTGGTCTGTAGACTTTGGGAGGAAATACGGTGCCTGAGCACCATCATACCACTTTCTCTAGCACTCCACCTAGTCATGGTCATCTTTTCCATATTATTACCACGCAAATAACCATGTGGGATCTAATACGAAAGAGTGCATGGATAAATAGATGAATGGAAGCACACCAAGTACAAGAAGCTGGTGAAAGTGTATAAAGCAAGGCTGGCACGCTGACTGCCTGTGGGCTGCAGGGAATTTAAAAATGTAAAAAATGTATTCAACCTGAAACCCACGAGAACATCACAATGATTCATTCGAACACATCCAAAGGATTTATTGTGATCAGGAAAACAAATCCAACATTAAGAAGGCATTTTATCACATTGTGTTCCATAAACTTTTATTATACCTTGATTTCATTCTAAATTCTCAATTTGCAAATAATAAAGGAAATAACTGAATACCAATAATATGTTTTCAGTACACAATCCAGTTATGTATGTTGCAGTTATAAGTCACTTGGGACGCCTTGTTTTCTGGAAAGTTGGTACTAATGTGTTGGCAAAAAAAAAAAAAAAAAAGCCATATGAGATTTCAGTCCTGTCAACCAGAACAAGAAACTAAGGCTGCAATGGGCGTAGTTTCACCTAAAAACTGGCTAATGTAAGATTAAAAAAAGACAGGTGACGATGTTAAATAATATTATATACAGTACCTAAATGTTCTGCAATCAGGTAAAAAAATCTTCCCTTAGCCCACTTTCTACATTAGGATTGAAGCTTGTGTGACTGTAACAAGTTTATGATCATTTTTCTTCTGACATAGTGAAACATACATATGTACAGTACCAAGACAACGACGATTTTAAATCCACACTGGGTGCAGTTCAATATGCTCACTGAGTTCAATGTACATATTATTGTGGACGCACAGATTCCAAAAACATCCAAATCAAGTTTATTCAATTTGAAAGTTTTTCTTTTTAGTGAAAAAAATTTTGGTATGCACTAAGTGTGAACACACATTACATGAACGCCTAAGTGCCTGTTTCCCACCCAGCCCTCATGTAGTCTGTCAAAATCTAATGAGGTAGAATTAATAGAACGAGTGACTGACAGTGAAACATTACCCATCTGTCCTCTCTGGTAGAAAGAAATAGCTCCGATTCCTCGGCATTCGCATATATAGTGTACTAGCCTTTTGGCAGGATGTGCTTGTTGGCATGTAGATTGGGGAAGTCCATTGCGTGAGCCATGGTAGCATTACGACCATACTTGTAACACATTCCTGCTGTGCCGCTTACCATGCTGACTCAAGCTGGTGTGACGTTGGCCTTCTTCTTGAGTGTACAGTAGGTTAGACAGAGACACTCCGTGATTTACAGTGGTTTGGGATTAGGGAACTGAGTCAGGGAAGTGCTCTTGTCCCTAAATCACCCTGTTGGAATGGGACAGTGCACAGCTGAGCTGGACAGATACTTGGAAAAACGCAAATGAGGAGGTGGGGAATTTGGTAAGAATGAGAGGATTGGAAGCATAAGAGAACAAAGGGATATATATCCACTAATGATGAACAAAACAAAAGAACAACAAATGGAGAAATGAAGTCAAAAATAAGCGAAATGGTTGTTCCACAAAATACACATAACGCGTAAAAACTCATTATAAGGAAAATACTACAGACTTAAATCACTGGTGTGTCACAAATCTGCTGTGCATAGTTCACTTAGAGAGAGGCTGGGGTTAGTATGTGCTGTGTCGCCTGAAATGACAGTCTATTGGCTGGAGTTTGGAATTTGTGCAGGTAGTATTACATGGACTTCAGAAACTGAATCTATTTGGTTGTGCATGCAGAGAAGAAAGAGATGAAGAGATGAACACAATAAACTGACTGGGGTCAAGGTCAGGTTTCTTGATTAGCGGTTTAATAACGGCTAATTTAAAGGATTTGGGGACATACCCACTACTGAGTGAACAGTTAATTACTTTCAACCTGGGTTCTATTATTGCTGGTACTATCTGTTTGAGAAAATGTGTCGGTATAGGATCTAATATACAGGTTGACGATTTTGAAGAAGAGATGAGTGAAATTAGTTCCCTCGCTTCAAGGGGAGTAAAGTGTTCTAAGTTCTGATGTGATGTGGTTAGATCATCTGAATTATTTAAATTGTCTGTTTTCAAAGCCTGAATTTTTTGCCTAATATTTATGATTTTATTATTGAAAAAGTTCATGAAATCCTCACTACTGCATGATGTTGTTGTGGAGATTTCTGCAGTGGTCTTGTTTTTAGTTAAGTTAGCTACGGTATTAAATAAAGATCTCGGGTTGTTTTTGTTATTTTCTATAAGAGTGGAGAGATACGTTGATCTAGCATCACTGAGAGCTTTTTTTATAGTTCAGGATGCTCTCCTTCCAAGCTATTTTGAATACTAACAATTTAGTTTGGCGACATTTACGTTCAAATTTTCGAGCGGTTTGTTTTAAGGCACGTGTGTGGTCATTATACCAAGGAGCGAGTTTCTTATCTCTAATCATTTTCCTTTTAACTGGAGCTACATTATCTAAGCTATAACGAAGTGCTGACTCTAGATATTCATTCGCCTGTTCGAGTTCTGTGAAGTCAGATGGCGATCCAATCAAAGTTGATAATTCTGGAAAATTATTGATAAAGCTCTGTGCGGTATTTGATGTAAATGTACGTTTAAGGTGGAAGCGCGGTGCTGTGCATACATTATTACTATGAAACGCTTTAATTGAGACAAGGTAGTGATCTGAGATAACTTCAGACTGTGGAATTGTGGTTATATTTCCTATACTTAATCCGAAGGATAATATTAAATCTAAAGTGTGACCTGCTTTATGAGTGGGTCCTACTACACACTGATTTACTCCTACTGAGTCCAGTATGGACAAGAATGCTGTTCTCAGAGGGTCTTCTGGATTCTCAAAATGAATATTAAAGTCTCCAGCAATTAACGCTTTGTCTACAGAAACAACAAGGTTTGAGAGGAAATCTGCAAATTCGCAGAGAAACTCCGAGTACGGCCCTGGGGGTCTGTAAATGATGATTAGCGGGATCGACTGAGCTGACTTTATGTTACTATAGAGAACTTCAAATGCATTCAATTTAAAACTGTGTTTTTGTACGAGAGACAGATTATCGTTATAAATAACTGCGACTCCTCCTCCTCTACCAGTTAGCCGAGGCTGGTGTATGTAGCTGTATCCAGGAGGACTAGCTTCATTTAGAGCTACATACTCGTCCTGTTTAATCCAGGTTTCTGTTAAACATAATAAATCAAACTCCTGATCTGTGATAATTTCATTAACATTAACTGCTTTAGATGCGAGAGATCTAATATTTAACAGTCCTAGCTTCAGATCAGAGGTGCTGGCTGCGAATTCAGTGTACTCTGAGTTTGTGGTATCTATGTTAATTAAATTACTAAAACAGACTTTATGAGTCTTTCTAAATGTATGTTTATGTTTAGCTGTGAACAGACACAGTCTCAATATGATGAACCCTGAGTGACGACTCTCTGCAGCTAGCAGACGGTTGGTTTAGCCTGTCTGTCTGCTCCCTGGCCTGGGCTCTGGATTTTCACCGATTAACTAGGCCTCTTCTGAGACTATGTGCTATACTGCAAGAAATGAGAGCAGCACCTTCCCGAGTGGGATGGACACCGTCCCGCCCTAACAGGCCAGTTTTGCCCTCAAAGGTCTTCCAATTGTCTATGAAGCCCACGTTGTTTTCGGAGCACCACCTGGACATCCAGCGGTTCAGCGACCATAACCTGCTGTGAGCTATGTCGCCACGTCTCATTGGGATGGGACCAGGGCAAACTACTTCTTCGGACATCGCCTTCGCTATTTTAAACACCTCTGTAAAGTTATGCTTGCTAACCTCTGACTGACGAAGGCGTATATCGTCAGCTCCAGCATGTACCACTATCTTAGAGAACCTATGCTGACCTAGAGCCCTAAGATTACCTGCTATGTCCGGTGCTCTGGCTCCCGGGATACACCTGACCACTGCCGCTGGCGCCCCTAAAGGCCTAGCTAATTTCACATGTCTCAGTATAGAGTCTCCTATAACCAGAGCTCTTTCAGGTTTCTCAGCGGGTGCATCACTGAGGAGAGCGAACCTGTTGGACATGTGAAGCGCGGAAGAGGTGTGCTCCGGTGGGCTAGCCGTAGCGTTAGCTTTGGCTAAACGAGTATGCCGCAGAGTCGTCACCCACTCGCCCCGCTGTGAGGGCTCTATTGCCGGAGTCGGGGGATGATTATCTCCACCTGTGGCACCCAGACTTTACGCTACAGGAATAACGCTGCTCTCGCGCTCTCTAACCCTCTCTAAAGTCTGGATGCGCTCCTCTAATGCTGATATCTTCTCCGTCAGGGTGCTAACTAACACACACCTATCACAAATAAAATTATCACTAATGACGGAGGAAGAATGTCTAAACATCCTGCACTCCACACACTGAGCGAGCTGAATGGTAGACATAATAACGTACCTTTGTGCCGGAGTTGTGATTATTTGCTGATGGATTCGCTTGTTGTTGGTCAGAAGATACGCGCGTTCTCTCAAAAAGCGCAAAAAAACGGATAAAGTCCAGTAGTGTTAAAGCGTAAAAACTAGTTTGTTATTTAGTATAAACGGGAAAAATATATAATTATAAAAAACAAAAAATAATCTAAAACGCTGTTACAAACAGACGAGGAACTTTCGCGGGAACAATACAAAAAACAGGAAGCTACGTCACCAACAGCCAATCTAAAGTGAAGCCAAGAAGGTCCATCGACCAACTTTTAAACCTCACAGTGAACTATTGAATCCTAGATCCTATTGAATCTGGTTGGAGATCTCGTCGCATGGATGCCCCGTGTGGTCTGCCTGGATTCGTATGGTGGCTGGGGATGGTTTCCATTAAGACTGTCCTATTATCGATTGATGCTCTGGGGACCCTGTGACTTCAGTTGTTCGATAGCTCAGGACTGGAATCTCCTACAGTCTACCTGAGCCTCGAGGAACAAACTGGACTCATTGTAATTTTTATTTTAATCTCCTGTTACACTGAACTTCCAGTACACATTATTATGCTGATCAATCCCTGCTTTCCGTTATCACCCAGATGAGGATGGGTTCCCTGTTGAGTCTGGTTCCTCTCAAGGTTTCTTCCTATTACCATCTCAGGGAGTTTTTCCTTGCCACCGTCGCCCTCGGCTTGCTCATCAGGGACAATCTTATCATTTTGATTCATACACATTGCATACAAACCTACTTCTTTTTATTGTGTAAAGCTGCTTTGCGACAATGTCAATTGTTAAAAGCGCTATATAAATAAAATTGACTTGACTTGAATAAACTGAAATGTTTATCCTACGAGCAATTGCAAATCAAAGAAAAATTAAATGCATACACAATTTTGTGCACACGGCACCTAGTGTTTGATCCTTGTGTTTTTGCAGTTATATAATGCAGAAATGCGCTCAAATGAACTGAAGTTATCCCCAGTTTCAGATCTCTCTCTCTCTCTCCCAACATACATATATACACATAAGCATACATGCACACACATATATACATGCAAACAAGCAAACATACATACACAAATACATACATACATACATACATACATACATACATACATACATACATACATACACAAATACATACATACATACATACATACATACATACATACATACATACATACGTGCATGCACATGCTGTTCTCATAGTTTTCCTCTTTGAACAAAAATAGAAATAGCATCTCTGTTACTCTTTCTTGGAAGAGAGCTGTGTGGAATCATAAAGTATCTTCCACTGAAACTGGAGCTAGGTGAAAAGGGTGAAAACAATTGCAATCCCCAAAGCACAAAAACTTTGTTCCCATTACATAACCACACATTGTTATGACAGACAGCCTCAGCGTAACTCTTGACCTTGCTCCTGTTCCAGACCACACAGCCAGCCTGAGATACTCAAAGATAAAGAGTATGATTGTGTTCCAATCCACACAGTCAATATGTAAAATGCTATCCACTGGAAAACGGTGGTGTTTACTGGTTTTGCAGCCTTTGAAAAAAACCAGGTCAAATTAGGTTACAAGCTGTTTACAGTGATCACCACGTCTGTCACCTCCTTGTGTGACTTGTGGGGCACAAATTCATTTTCCAATGAGGCAAGGGGTTTCTAAAAGTATCGAATGTTATGGAAAAAACGAGCTTGGCTCCACTGCACCTAACCCAGGGTTATGGCTATGGTTATGGGCTGTTATAGCAAAGGGTTTAAAATAGGTGAGGAACGTTTTCGTGAATTATTATAAAACAGAGAAGTAGGATTTTATATTACTTAATTAACTTCTCTGGGTATTTTCAGAACCAGTTCTGTTTTTATTCATAGACGTCAACGAAGACGTTTTCCTGTTTTGATTAGAACCTCCGCTTTTGCTTGTTTTTATGTAAGATCAAACGGGACTTCTTCAATTCTGGCCACTACATGGTTCCTCTTTCACTCTCTGCATTGCGTTATGAGTGTACTATATGTCTACAGCCTCCCATTTACTTGACCCAGCCTTAAAAGAGGCCTGATGCTGAGAAGAGCTTTTGTTGATGTTTACCAATAAGTAAAAATTTTAAATATTCATGGATTCATTGGATTTGGTCTACTTTTTCCTGTTTCAAAGAGTAATGCATGCAGAATTTCACTAACACTTATTAGCAAAAAGGTGACTTATTATTCATCACCATTTAAACACAGATGTCTTGCCAGGTTTTACCCTACATATACTTTAGAGATGAACATTGCAAGATGTTGCACACAACTCATCGTACATTTCCCAGCAGTAAAAATACTGAGCCCCAGGCCATCTTACTGATAGTGTTGCACAATAAACAGAACGAGATGCTTATATGGTTTGGAGAGCAAAGGCTGACCAAATTTGGGTTTGGAGAAATTTTGAATGCAACATAATCTCAGTCCTATTGAGCTGCTATTTTTGAATTACTTACAGAAACAGGTGATATGCACACAAGCCACTTTATCATTTAAAATGTCACTTTACTGTATATCTGCATATTCAATATTTTTATTTCCACTTGTGCAATTTCAATTTTTTACTTACTTACATTTTATATTTTTATATTCTTACATTTTACATTTTATATTCTATATTTTATATTTTATTTAATTTTATTCTCTTAGGTCAGGGCAGTTGCCTAAGCATTTCACTGCATATCGTACTGTGTAGGATTGTGTATGTGACAAATAAAATTTGAATTTGAATTTGAAATTTGATTTGATAAGATGAAATGCCTGTCAGAATCCTAAAAAATCGCCAGAAAGGGCTGGGTTAGTGATGGCATGTCACGACTAACATCTGCTTCATTCTCATGAGCATTGTTTGCGTTGGGGGTGAGGAGAGGGGGACAAATTTGCATGTAGGGGTGCACTCTGAGTCCATACTTCACCCTCTGATATCATGTCAGGGGTTGTGGAGATCAAGGTTTAACAACCAAGATACTGACGGCAACATGGGTCAACATTTAAAAAAGGAAGTGGTCTGGCTGTACTCAGAAAATATCACCCTCTCTCGTCCCTAGAATGGGTTGCACAGAGAGAGAGAAAGAGAGAGAGAGACCCAGATAAAAGACCTATGCCCTATTTGGACCAATGTGCACATTATTCGTTTGTTTTCCATTAAAAGAAAGGACAAGGTACTAAAATATCAGGGTTATAGGGTGTAAGGCTCTGTGAACAACACTGTTTGTGGTTTCAGGCTTATTGAACTTGCTATTTGCGTGTTTGCCATCAGCAACTCTTTATTCTGAGCTAAGCTGTTTTGTTTTTGTTGTTTTCAAATGAGTATTTAACTCGCTCATACCATTCCCTTTTTAGCGTTGGAATATAACACAAGCCATGGTTACACCGTGTGACATGGTAGCCATGTCACAAATGAAACATGATGTTATTGTGTCCATATCATGCATTAATATCAGAGGGTACCGCTATATTCTAAACGGCATTTTGACCAGATCAGAAAGCTGATACTGCTGAAGGCGAGTGCATGCAAAGCCGAAAATAAATGTGACTGCGCACAATCCATATATGTCACATGTGAACTTCTAGTGACTTGTAATCATCTCCTCTTGAACAGAATGCAACAGGGATTAAGTGGTCCCACCAAAGACTTTTGTTTACCAGCTGTAGGCGGAATTGGATAGCTGGGCTGCTATCCCTGCTCGAGCTTAATCTATAAACATGAACATCAAACAAAACCATCTTGTGCATGCATGCATTTGACCAAGACTTTGCACTGTCACTGTCATTTGCCAAGAACTATGTTAGTCTATCAAAAAAAAAAAAAAAAAAAACTAACACACACACATAACCAAATATCTCTTAAAAACCTTTTTGGTGGAAGGAAAGAAACTTTAAATACGGTGCCAAAAGACAAGTTATCACACTGTCCTCTCAACACTTCCAGTTATGAGGGCTTACAAACAATCCTGGCGTGGCTAATCATGACTTTGCATTCTCTAACTTGGTAAGAACTTGAACTCCTTCTTTTCATAGTTGGGAAGAGATCATGCCACCTCCGTGCCCTTTCGTACATGCGAGCTATGCAGACTGTCCTGGGACATGCAGTAAGCCCTGGAACCTGAGCCTGGGAGCAATAAGGGCTGGGTTACTGGATTTCTTGTTTCATTCAAGTGCCTATAGAAGTAAATAGACTGTGGGGGCAGCATGGCAACCGGCTTTACATGTCAATAGCCATAAATGTCTGCAGCTGGCCTCTTCACTGAATGTCTACCCTCATGGTTACACAAAAGATCTGTTTGTTTGGGGTCTGATTATTTTCTTCTTCTTTTTTTTTTTTTTTTTTTGCAGTGCTCAGATTCCACGATGAAGGTGTCAGTTTGTGATTTGTGTCCCAATTACATTTCATTTAAAAAAATATGTGTAATATAAAATGCATAAATAAACAAACTTACAACTTACAGCATCATAGATAATATTATTATTATTATTATTATATTTTTATTATAGAATCTAATTATAATTAACAATGTAACTTATTAAACATAATAAACTATTTCTGTTTACATATAATCATTAAAATATTAAATGTGTGACTTCAGCATCATGTGCTTTTACATAGTCATTTGTTATACGTAGATTGTGACAAACTTTCATTCACTTACTCAATCCTGTTACCTGAACTCATCACTTCTAAGAATTATTTGGAATATTCCACAAGTAACATCTTTTGATATTTTGGCTGATTTACTTTAGAGACTTTGCAAAGATTATTTTGTAAAACTAGTTAATTAAATTATATAATGTCTTTAATGTCTTCTTTCCATTAGAATGTTAATATATATGTTAATATGTTCATATAATTCTACACTTAAAAACCTGCTACTCTCTAATGCTACTGCTACAGTGGCTGGTGTAATATCTCAAAAAAATCAAGTTACAATGTAGGTGTGTTTCTAAAGGTACTTTTAAAGCTACTGTACAGAGGTGGTCTTTTCTAGACAAGCTGTGATAGACATTGTAAGGTGACTGTGTTACTGACACGGCAAAAGAATTACTTTTAAAATGGGTAAAAATCCCATCTTCAAATTTTTAAAACTTAAAAAGAATGAAAATTAACAAAGATTTACTTTGATCCAGTTCATGTCTTAAGTAGCATATTTTATGACAATGCTATCTACCAAAATGCAATTTTTAGAAATATCTGGTTATAACTATAACTCTATTGTGAACATTTAAATAGCAAGCGAGGTTGTGTGCCTCTTGGCACCCATCGATACTTTTTAATATGACATCATCAATTTCCCCTCACAACATGACTTCCCTTCTGTGCATAGCACATACAGTATGTTACACAGGTGGCCACTTGCCAACAAAAGGAAGAGGGCATGAGAAGAAGCAGAGTTTGAAATAGTCAAATTGCATTTGCCCTCTGAAATTGCTATGTAATTATCTTAATTATTATTATTATTATTATTATTATTATTATTATTATTATTATTATTATTATTATTTAAACTAGTTTTTCTAATTAGCACAATACATTTATTTCAAATAGTTTTAACTGTTTTAATATTTCTGTGCTCATTTGACTTCTAAAAAATTATAACTTGGTAAGTCTAATAACGAATTCACAATGTAAACAGTTCTATAAACAATCTAACTAAACAGGAGTGGTTTGAGGCATAAAGGACAAAAAAAAAATTTTTTTAAGTATATGTAAAAGGTCACACACTCCTTTATTTTGTTGGACTGCTTTCTGCCCTTTATTATGGCCGTGGCATCATTTCAATAAGCTCATGAAATGTCACAACATTTATTTTACTCCAGAGTCTCATTATTTTCTCTCCAAGACCTTATACTGATGATGCGAGAGTTGGACGCTGCATAAAGTCTCCTCCAGCACATCCCAAAGATTCTCAGTAGGGTAAAGATCTCGACTCTGTGGTGGCCAATCCATGTGTGAAAATGTCTCATGCTCCCTGAACCATTCTTTCGCAATAGGGGGAGGGGGCGGGGGGGGGGGGGGGGGCGGTACATAACGTTACATAACGTTTCTCGACCTGACCTTGTTTCCTGATTAGCCTCAGTGATAAGCGATTTTCTTAACTCGACACAGCTATTTAGTCCCAATCCCTTAAGTTCTCTCCAATGCATGTGGAAATGGTCTTACATTCACTATCAAACAGAGCTGTGAGTTCTATAGTTCTTGTTGCTCAGGTTGTTTTTCTTGTTTATTGATTTGATTTTCCATCCTGCTCATTCAGGATGTTTTTTGACTACTTTTCGTACATATTAATCACTGCATTAATTATTCAGTGAAAGACTCTTAACGATTTGCTTAGTTAAATCCACGTTGTGACTTTTTATTAGCTCGGCAGTGTGTTTTTCTTTTTTGTGTGTGTGTGTGTATGTGTGTGTGTGTGTGTTTCACTCTTACTATATAAACAGCACGCACTGCTTTTTTTACAGAAAAGAAAATGAAATTGTGTCAAAGCACACTGATTCCTGCCGATGACGTTCTGTTTCTGTAGTCTGTGTTGACGATATTTCTTCACCCCTCTAAGGGATAATCTAAACTTCATTTGAGCTAATAGTGTAATGGCCTTAAGAGAGCAGCTGGGATTCCCTCAGGAAAATGAGGAGGGCAAGTTGACAAGATTCGACCAGATTTACTCCTTAAGTCTATAAATAAAACCATTAAGAGAGGGTATAAATGAATCTCAAGATGATAATAAAAAGGAAGCGGATTTACACAACGTTTGCAAATAACACTATTTACCTCCAACCTTCCCTATGTAGACACAATATATCTACAACATGTACATATAAAAAAGTAATATAAAATAAGTAATATTTAAGCATTATATTGTGATACAGTGCTATATTTTTAGATAAATGTTATATTATTAATAAACATATGGCAAATACATACAATTAAAAAAACATTTGTAAAAAAAAAACATTTAGATAATACACACTTAATTTACTTAAATTAATTCTATTAATCAAATATAAATCTCGAAGTATCTAATGTAATTAATTTAAAAAAATCTTTTTTTAAATCCTCACATTGGCTTATCTTAAATCTTAGTGGTTAAATCTTATCCACTATTTGCTTACCATGTTACAAAATCCTTTGCATTAAATTAACTTTTTTTTTAAACAGATTAGTTGTTCATTTAATCAGATTTCTGTAATTATTTTATCTTAAATCTCTCGTCAGAAAATGAAGTCAAATATGATCAATAGGAAGTCTTTAAGATCACACCACCATGCCACATGTTTACTCATTATTATCGCTTTTACTGTTTTTGGGTCGACTCCTATTTATTCAAATTCTGCCATGAAGTAATTTATCAGAACTGGTCTGTATATTTCATGTCCCCATTTTAAAAAAAATGCTGATTATTCTTTTTTTGTTTGTGGTTTTGTTGTGTTTTTATGGCTTTTTATCTGTTCTGGCTTTTAGGGAAAAATATTATCTATTACCTAACCCTAGTTCTGTATTCCACAAGCACAGGAAAAGAAACAGAACATTTAGAATACTTTAGCGATATCTGTGCATAGCGTAGCTTTTAAGATTAGCCAGGAAATGTTTGAAAGTTGTGTGGCATAAGCAGGGGCTAATAAGCAGCCAGCACTACTGGCTAATCCCACCTTCCTTTCTGCTACTTCCACAAGGTCAGATTACCACAAAGGCCCTGACCTGAGCGATTCAATGGCAGATGGAGCCACAAGGAGAGTGAACAGCGCTAGGACAAAGCTGACTCATGAGAGCCGAACTGGGCCTTATAAACCTCCCCCCCTGGCAGAATGTAGATTTAACAATATAATTGTATCTTTGGAGAGTTCCTTTGTTTAGTCGCTGACCAGCCCATGTTCCGAATACGTTTTTGAACAGGATGTCCTAGGAACAGACGCTCCACACTTTTGTGTCAATTCTAAAGATAAACATGTTAAAATAAGCAAGGTCCTGTCTCACCAATGACCAACGATGATGCCTTTTAATATGTATGAAGATGAAGTTTTTCTAACTAACAACGTTGCCAGGACACACATATTCCCCCAGTATCCAGTAAAGGATTCCTTTATCCCAAACTGGGAAGAGTCTAAATTCAAGCTGCCTTTCTGTCTTTTTCAATTACTTTCCAGGCTGTTTGTGTACTTGCTTTGGAGATACAACCATGGACCATGCTTAAGCTCAACACTGATCTGTTGTATAGCTGTCTCTCAGGCTTTAAATGAACCTCTCAGGACCTCTTTCAGCCCTTTGCGTGTTACTTCATGCTTCCCTCAGTCCAATCAGTAATTGCCATCCATGATGTTTTCTAAATATTAATTAATGTGCCATTCAACAATTAGTCATTAACTACATTACCAAAACTATATGAAATTTTTATTTTCTCAAGACATTTGTTAATTCATATAAGAGCTAGAGCTCTGTTGTTATATGATATGCTTTTTATAATGCTTTATTTTCTCATTTTGTACCAGCTTATTTCTCCATGAGTAGAATATAAATTACATCTGTTCTACAGGTGTAGAGGGTGGGCCATTTATATGGATACACCTTAATAAAATGGTTGGTGATATTAACGTCCTGTTTGTGGCACATTAGTATATGTGAGGGGGCAAACGTTTCAAGATGGGTGGTGACCATGGTGGCCATTTGGAAGTCGGCCATCTTGGATCCAACTTTTGTTTTTTTCAATAGGAAGAGGGTTATGTGACACATCAAACCTATTGGGAATTTCACAAGAAAAACAATGGTGTGCTTGGGTTTAATGTAACTTTATTCTTTCATGAGTTATTTACAGGTTTCTGACCACTTATAAAATGTGTTCAATATGCTGCCCATTGTGATGGATTGTCAATGCAACCCTCTTCTCCCACTTTTCACACACTGATAGCAACACCGCAGGAGAAATGCCAGCACAGGCTTCCAGTATCCGTAGTTTCAGGTGCTGCACATCTCGTATCTTCACACCATAGACAACTGCCTTCAGATGACCCCAAAGATAAAAGTCTAAGGGGGTCAGATCGGGAGACCTTGGGGGCCATTCAACTGGCCCACGACGACCAATCCACTTTTCAGGAAACTGTTCATCTAGGAATGCTCGGACCTGACACCCATAATGTGGTGGTGCACCATCTTGCTGGAAAAACTCAGGGAACGTGCCAGCTTCAGTGCATAAAGAGGGAAACGCATCATCATGTAGCAATTTCAAATATCCAGTGGCCTTGAGGTTTCCATTGATGAAGAATGGCCCCACTATCTTTGTACCCCATATACCACACCATACCATCATTTTTTTTGTTCCAACAGTCTTGGAAGGATCTATCCAATGTGGGTTAGTGTCACCAATAGCGGTGGTTTTGTTTGTTAACTTCACCATTCACATAAAAGTTCGCCTCATCACTGAACAAAATCTTCTGCGTGAACTGAGGGTCCTGTTCCAATTTTTGTTTTGCCCATTCTGCAAATTGTGTGCGCCGATCTGGGTCATCCTCGTTGAGATGCTGCAGTAGCTGGAGTTTGTAAGGGTGCCATTTGTGAGTAGCTAATATCCGCAGAAGGGATGTTCAACTAATGCCACTCTCCAGTGATATGCGGCGAGTGCTACGCTGTGGGCTCTTGCTGAATGAAGCTAGGACAGCCACGGATGTTTGTTCATTAGTGACAGTTTTCATGCGTCCACATTTTGGCAAATCCAACACTGAACCAGTTTCACGAAACTTAGCAAGCAGTTTGCTAACTGTAGCATGGGAGATGGGTGGTCTCGTAGGGTGTCTTGCATTGAAATCTGCTGCAATGACCCGGTTACTGCGTTCACCAGATATCAACACAATTTCGATCCGCTCATCACGTGTTAACCTCTTTGACATGTCAATGGCTGTGAACAAAGAGAAACTTGTAAATAACTGATGAAAGAATAAAGTTACATTACACCCAAGCATACCATTGTTTTTCTTGTGAAATTCCCAATAAGTTTGATGTGTCACATGACCCTCTTCCTATTGAAAAAACAAAAGTTGGATCCAAGAAGGCCAACTTCCAAATGGCCACCATGGTCACCACCCATCTTGAAAAGTTTGCCCCCTCACATATACTAATGTGCCACAAACAGGACGTTAATATCACCAACCATTCCCATTTTATTAAGGTGTATCCATATAAATGGCCCACCCTGTATATTAGACAGGACAAAAGTGTCTACTAGGTTGTATATCAAGTTTGTCAGGCCCTTGCGGCCTGACATTTATAACCTATCCTAAGGCTAGTCTCGACCTGTGACCAGAGTGTCCCTGATGAGATGAGGTCATGGGGTGACATCTATAAACAGGCCTGGCATCTTTATGTCCTATAGTTGCATACATAAATGTGGACCACTGCACAAAGCCAAATTTAGCAAAAGCATGCATTTTATATTTTCTTTCTGCCTGACTAAAGTAACTTGGAAAATGTGTAAATAAATACATACTGTACATATTTTGTAGAACTTTTCCAAGTGATGACTGGAAATGATTCAATTCTTTTGGTTACCTCTAGGGGCGCTGCTGCACTAGTTTTAAGCAAAAACAAGGAGCCTAGTGAGCTAAAATTTTTTTAGCTATTAGATATATTTTTTACACATCATCACTTGACTTGTGGTGTTAATGCTAACATCACAGGACATTACCTAGTAAAACTAATTAAACTAAACTATTCTTCACTACATTCTGGCACTACATGAAAATCAAAGGAGAGGAAGAGTTTGTTTAGAGGAAGAGTTTGTTTACCGGCAGTTAACACTCCTATATGTAAATTCCTGAAATAATAGATGAGATGTTAAATAGTGTGGGGAAATATATATGCCTCATTGGTCAGGAAAGGAAGTTAAAGACAACATAAACAATTAATAAAAAGTACAAATGAAACATCAGTAATTTTTTAATGCTTGGAAAAGTTTTATTTAGCTCCAAGGAAGAACAAAGACAAGTTCAAAACCATTCCAAATAGAAATTTGTCAGTTATGTAGTGTTGATGATCACTGAATGAAACACAAGGTTATACAGAAAACAATAGAAAAAAGAAAATATTGCACTTTGGTTCTTAAAAAAAAAAAATCCACCATGTTTCTACTTCATTCATTCCTCAGAGAGAGTAAAAGAGAGTGGGGGGTTTAGCTTTAACACTGGACTACATGGAAGGCCAAGCACAGGAAGTGACTGACCATGAAAGGAAAAAAAAAAATTACTTTTTCAAGCTTATTGTTTTTGCTTAAGGCCTAAATCACTTGCCAGTTGTGATTTTGTAAGATATGGATTGCCAAAAACAAACAAAACCAACATAAACAATAAATGAGTTGTGTATCAGAATAACAATGTTTATTCTGTCCACTTCCATCCAAGCTCTCTGAAGGTGTGCTAGACCACAACTATTGTTCCCAAAATAAAGCCAGGTGAGAGACAGAGACCTGCTCCAGGTTGTTCAACCAGGAAGCAAGCCTTAAATGCCCGTAATGGTAATCAAAGCTAGTCATCACAAAGCATAAGCCATAGCAAATTAGAGTGGTGTGTCTGGGGATCGGTGCTCGCTTCGAAGGACTATTTGGTTTTCCCTTTTTGTCCTTTTAGACATAAACATGCTTCAGACACCACAGAGACAGTCATAAGGTTTTGAGTTGTAATGAAAGTGAGTGATGAACCAGATCAGTTCTACAAGGCCACTATGATAAGACCACTTTAATGAATCTGTGTACATTTGAAGCAGTAGTCCTTGAATTCTTGCTGAATTCTACACACCCCTTAGAAAAACCACAATTGACACATACACACATCAACTACTTGACTATGATCAACCGTATCATCCTTTCAAAGGTTGGTGAGATTTAAGCGATGTATCAAACATTGCTTACATTGTTTTCACTGGGAGATGGATGAATACCAAACATCCTCCAGACCTCTGTGAGATATGATCAATGTTAACTTTAAAAAATTGTTTAAAAAAAAACAACAACAACAAAAAAAACAGGTGCTACATTACTGCACGAAAGAGGAGTATTAATGTAGTTGTTGAATGAGTTCTAAAAACTAATGTATGCCTCATTTCAACATAGTTCAACCCACTGTTTGGCCAAATTTCTTCATGGGTCCTTTCAGTCTCCATCATTGTTCTCTCTCACATTTTGCTCTGAATCATATCTGCCATCACTGGCCTGGAGGAATGCTAGGACAAAAAACATCATGAAGTAAAACAGGACAAAAAGGGAATGTCGTCTACCTTAGAAATCTGCCTTGTGCATGTTCCTCTGTTAATCTAATCTACTTTTTAACTAGTCTTCTCACCTACATCTTTTTTTTTTTTTTGCTTTCAAAACAGTGCAATTGAAACAACTTTTTCATATATAATTTCTTGCTTCCAACCTTTTGGCAAGTGAGAAGTTCTCCTGAGACTGAGTGCTTTTTAGGCAGTACTGTATAGAAGCCTGCACTGCGTTACATTACAAATAGAAAGGCAACAAACTGTTCAGACCGTTTGCAGGCGAACTGCTGGGTTCCACCCTGTTTCATCTCTCCATCTTGTCTACACATGCAAGTGGCAAATGCCTTCTGTTCTCTACCACAAAACATGCGCTAGAGCATTTTCCCCAAACAAATGGAGATCGGCTTGAAGGCATTCTATGTTTAAAACTTATAGATGGTGTCTATGAGGACAGGAGGAAAACAAAACAAAAAGAAAAGTCACGCTGTTATTACAACTCACACAGGCAACAATACCATCCAAGCCTGAAGAGCCAGGTGGTGTATGCCACTGGGCGCAGTTTGTCATCTGCACATCCTTAGGAGGGAACGCAAGTTAAAAAAATAAAAATAAAAAAAACTAACAACTGCTGAAACTAGATCAGAGCAAGATTTGTGTTTCAGTCATATTTTTGTCTCTGAATCTATTCTCTGCAAGTTGTGCGGATAAAGCGTAACAAGCCTGCAAATCATTTAAGTCGTATTAGACCAAGACAGTGGAAAATGAAACAATTAGTGATTTTCAAACTGAGCCTTAGAACTCGAGCTAAAAACAAGATGTGCAAAAATCCACAACAGAAGCAAAGAGATTCTAGTCTTCTCTCCTTTTTAACTGCAGGTGGTGGCTATAGTGTATCCTCTGCATATTTTGTCTGTATCCAGGTAGCTCTGTGCTACAGAACCTTACTTTGTGCCATGGTTACAGAAAAGAAGCATGAGGACAACAGAAACTAGGCTGATTAAATCCTGGCGTCTCAGTCCAACCAGGTGCGTCTGTCCACGGGGATGGACACGGATGAGCAATGTGATCACACTTCCCTGTGGCAGGAATGAAGTGACACGGCAGAAAGCTCCTGCACTTCACCGTCCTTCCTCCTGCATGTTCATTTTCTCTCGGCATCGACAGCAGAGCAAGTGCACTCGCCGTCTACGGGAAAAAACTGAAAGTCGAAAGTTTTGTAGGGCACGACTGCTCTGAGCTGGTGCTATGAGCTTTTCAGCGTGATGGGCATGTGTCGGGCCTCTGCTCCTCGGGCTGTCTGGGTTGATCTGGATTTGGATCAATCTAGAGGGAAAGGATAGGAGAAACACAGCTAAAGTTAAGACATAAAAGATAGATAGGCAAATATGAAGCAGATCCCTTGAGGTTACACCAAAATCTACTGACCTAGTATTACAGTAGCTTTACATCATGTTGTGATTACAACAAATTATGAGATAATGGTCTAGTCAAAAGCTGTGTACTTGAGGAATTAGTTGTTTCAGTGTAAACACACTACACTTCAGTTTTAAGTATCCGATACCAGGAACTGAGACGTATCGGAGGACATATTCTGAGACATTACAGTCCACACTGTCTTAAACTCTGGAAGTCATTGCCATTTTGTGCATTGCTTTGGTGTATAAACACTTCACACACTGTTAATTCAGATCTGTCAGGACATCCCGAGGACATTCAACTTCTAAGCTCATAAATACTGTAATTCCAAAAAATACTGTCAACATATCTCCATGTTTTACATTAATCTGTTCAGTTTATAGTCTTCAATGCCACATATAGATCTTAAGAATAAGTTCTCAAGTCCATCATCATTTGCAAATCAAGGCACATGTAAATCTTTGGTAAAATGTACCTCAGAATATGGAGGAGGAGGCTGGAAGCGGAACTCTTGGATGTAGGCAAACAGTGGGCCCTCGAAATCTTCACGGCCTGAGGAAACTACCATGCAGCTTTGTCTCTGTTCCTCCGTGACCACCTCTGCATAAGCTGGGGGAGCTGCAAAAGGGAGAACAGAAACCATGCTCTACTTGAGTGCTATTTCTGTTAACTGTTAACCTCCCACATCCTTGTCTGGTAGTGTTAATCGAGGGAGGATAAGCACAGTAAATCTCTGAATATTTTAATGTCCTGTATGGAAACGACAACAAATAACACGCAGTGTGCCTGAAGTACAAATACAAAAACTGTATAATATGTTATCTGAACTCACCTTCAGGTCTTTCTGGGAGACTCATGCCTAGCCAGTTCATGGTCATGCTACACTGGCTGCTTACAGAGGATGTGCGACTGCCAAATGGGTGCAGGGGGATGGTGCCGATCACCAGAGGCAGGTTAAGGGACAAGTTCATAGCTCCTGGAATGTCCACGTAGACCTAGAGATAACAAGCGGTACCAACAGGTCAGTTGCATGTACCTTTAGATGTCTAATGTAATGAGCCAGATAGAAATGTCAGTTTTATGACCCCTTAGCCTTTTAGAAATTTTAAACAAATGTAAAATGTCTTCACATTCTTTAAAGCACAGGTAGCAGTCCTAGGCTAAGTCAAGTTCAGTGTGTTATGGAATGTTTTGGAAAAGTTATGACATTCATCAATATAAAAATTACATGGGTCTACATAAAAAAATATTAAAGCATTTCATGAAGTGATAACGGCTCCTAACTCACCATGAGGGAATACTCTACTCGAATTATGCTGCAGTCCAGGATGGATGGTGACACGGGTGGGATCTTCAGCATCTTCCCGTTCCATGTTTCTGTCTTGCCAGAAGACAGGGACTCGCCACGGATGTTAGCCACCAGCTGCTTGATCTCCTTCATCTTCCCTTTGGCATAAAAGGTCTGCGTTTGGTAGATGGCAGCCTTTGGCACGACCATGCGCGAGGAACAGTTCTCGATCTCTGCGAAGATCTGAATCAGTTCTCCTGCAAAATGGAACACAGGACTGAGCTAAGGTGACTATTCCAACAGTAAATTACATCACCATGGATTACATGGAAAAACCTCATGCTCAGAAATTATATGTTACCTGGGGTGTAACCCTTCCTTTCAATTTTGGCACTTAGGGAGATTGGACCTGAGGTGCAGAACCAGCAGCATAGTGTCTTGTCTTTCGTTCCTGCTTGTGGAGACTGCAGAAAGCAGAGGAATGACAAGAAAAAGACGATGTTAGTGTCCTGAGACTTGTTAGCTTTAGGATGTCTCAAATACACCATGATGACCAGTGGTCAGTACAGTGGTCCTCAGGGACTCAGAGTCAGTGCACAATCTCCCTTTCTTGCAACCTCAAAGCCCTAAAAACATCCAGCACTATCTAGAGCATCAGGTATTTGATACAGAAGTTTTTGAAGCTTGAAAATAACAACTATGCGACCAGGAGGACCTGAGGACCAATTTAACAAATGCTTATACTGCAGGAAGGAACCCAAATCATCTAAAAAGTTGATAATGTAAAAACAGAGATGCACTAACAGAATGGTGTTGTGACATAAAGCAGACATACAACTTACCAGCAGGAGGGGAGTGTTAATGTCAATGTGTTCAAAAACAGTGAACTCTTTCTTGGTCTTCATGGGCAGAAGCCATGCCCTGTGCAGCTCTGCTTTCACCCAGTAGCGCACACTGCCATGCTTCCCTTCGAAAGAGGTAGCCAAAGGTCTGCACATAAGGAACAACAACAACAAAAAAAACATGAACAAACTATTACATGACAGGACATCTTATTAGTCTCTTGTTAAGGGCTTTAAGATGAAAATCTTGTTCATAGTAAATTGTTTCACTTTCAAGTTAAGCAGGGGAATTTTAAGAAAGCACTCACGTTTGTGGAAGCTCAAAGCTAAATGCATACTCGTGTCTTCCTGAATGAATTGTGGTGAGACCTTCCTCAGAGTTATCATCATCTGAAACAAAAGAGGACAATATTCCAAATACATGTATACCTTACCTGAGACAGCACTATACACTAAGTAACAACACAAGAGTGTATAATGAAAACAATAGGATTTGAGATTATAAAATTATAATACATTTTAATACTTTGTAAATTGATTAAATATCACATAGTTTGATTTTGGGTTGTGATTATATTGTGTGTGTGTTTTATTTGGTTTAAAATGAGAGACATTCGTAAAGGACAGGGCACATCACGTAAAATACAGAATTGGATTTTTTTATATATAAAAAAAACAATACATTCGCTCTAATATAAACCTTAAATTAAAATCAAACAGTTTTTTTTTCTTTAAAGCTAAACGCAGACTTCCGCTTAGCGCTCTGTTTCAGCCGAGGCCGCGTGCACGCGCACTGCTGTCACTCAAAAGCAGAGCCGAACAAGAGAAGACCGGCCTAAACCGGAGCTGGCTGCCTCTGCGCGCGCCGCCTCGCGCATTACGCATTTACAGCCGTGCAGCGTTCACTCACCAAGGGCTGCAGCTTAGACTGTTTATTCACTGTGCCCTGCACTCACTAATGTTTCACTCATTTTAATTTATGCTGAACAATAAACAAACAATCGACGCCAAATGACGGGACAGAATGCCAACTATATTTCTACAACTTCACTTTTATTATAAGTATTTCAACGTTACAAACGATACACTTGATAGACTGATTGCAATACACAATACAAATAGATTACAGAAGAAATTTTCATGACATAAAAAAACAATTACAGTATATGAAAATGTAAAATTTTATATACAGAAATTAAACATGCAATCTAACATTTATTCGCCCAGCAAACCCAAAGACACCTGTGCATGCAGTAACTTAACCTACATGCATAGTGTAAGAATAATACGAAGGCACATATCGTTTCTCTGATCATAGTTTTAGCCTACAATATCCATTGCGTGAGACTGTCCAAGAGCTTGTATGTTTGTTTGCAAAACACTCCCAGGGCTGCAGCAGAGTACACAGTGTGCTTGAACTTGTAAAGCATTTCGTTTTATATAAATATAATATAACAATACTAAGAAAATACACGTAAATGACAAAACGGTAGTATGCGAAATATTTGCATATGTTTCATGCATCTGGACCATGACGGGTATTAAAAGTTGCAGCTATTTAACACTTTCTGCAGAAGCGTGAGGTCATCGAAAACACGTTTCAGCGAGAACCAATCAGAAGCGAGCGCGAGCAGGTACTGCATCAGAACAGGATTGAACCGCTTTTAACAATGGGTGGAAACTAAAGGCGAAATTGTGATAAAACACCAAATAAACATCTTGTTTTTGTGGATATTCGAATAAAAATAGCAAATTATCCGTGTGATGTAACAGATCTGTAATATGATTTCGGTAACTTTTCTTTAATAGAATAAAACACCCCGACTTAACCAAGAAGAAGCCTTGTGCTGGTTGCTCGCCCATTCATTCTTAGCCTACTTCTTTCTGACAGTTGCGTTAAAAAGCTGAATATAAATATGAATACAAAATCACATTCGAACTGAAAATGAATTTAGCTTTACATTATAACCAACTCTTTTGACCGACGAAGTGATGCAAAATTAAACAGTTGACCTGGTCTGCACCAACTATACTTGTAAACAAGTCTGAGCATCCATTGCAGAACAGAGAAAGCAGCACAATACGCAGAACTACATAACACATTCTTCCTTACCTCTTCCATGGCCAATAAGGATGTCTTTGTGATGTAGATACTCCACTTCTTCCGTGTAGTTTTGCGTGTAGGCAGTGTTGGAGCCAGCGTTTCGAGATTCAGTCCAGCGCACTTTCGCTAACCCCTTGGCGTGAATTTTCAACGACTTGACGCGAATTTCTCCCGTCACTTCGATGATGACTCTTCCTGAGATGCTGTCCCCGCTGGAGAAAACGGGGACGTTGCTGTCATTGTGACAGTCATAGCTTACAACGAAGCTCTTCACTTTTCCTAGCACCATGGCGACAAGAAAAGAAAAAAAACGGATGTACAAAAAATTCTATAGAAAAAAAAAGAAGAAAATAAATCTATGAAAATAATCTCGTATGAAAAAAGCACGTTTCAACACTGTTTAGTGTCATTGATGTGTGAGAGCTGAATAACAGCAAAAGATGCTGTTATCGCGACTCGACACACAGACTCGGTGGTGGTCCGCTATGAAAGACAACCCGAGTTCCTTCGCCCTGCTCACTTTAAGCGACGGTTTGGTGGAAAAACAACTTACTGCGCATGCGCGAAACTTTTCTCTCCCTCCCTCGACTCGAGGAAGGAGGAGGAGGGGGGCATTCCCCTGTCTAACTCTACAGTACATTAACACGGTGCAACAAACAGCTGAGCAATGTGCAAGACACATCATTCATTCACATTATAAATCATATTGTTGCTTTAGCAGGGAAATTACCAACTAAATGAAACGATATTTCTTAATAGAAATGAAGTCTCTGAACTACTAATGCTACATTGCACACAAGTTATAGGTTATTTTAAAAATGAGGATAATTTCAAACATGCATTTGGTCAATTTGTTCAGTAATAAGCTACTTAGAAAATAACTCACAAGATCAGCTAGGAATATAAGAACTAACAGGTTGACTTGAGCAACGTATGGAGGGTCAGATTTTTTTCAGCATGCAAACTAACGCAATTAAGTTTCACGCATGCATTGTGTGCAATGAATTTCAAAAACATGACCCAAATGCCTCCTCGTGATGATGATGATGATGATGATGATGGCGGTGGTATAACTGAGGGCGGGAAAAGGCCATGCGTCAGTAATATGCAACAGGTGTTCGCGCAAAATTCTGCGATTATTACAGTATTACTGATGTTGCTCATTAACCATGTCATACAGTACAGTACAGCAGTCTGGAACGTTACAGATCATACGGCAGTGTATAATTAGTTTTTAATACGCCACCCTGTGGTTATACTACAGTATTACTTGACAATCTTTTTTTTTTTTTTTAGTTTTGAGAATAGTAATAAAAAAACCTGTTGCATGTAACTTTTACACTATAACTCTAAGCATTCAAGAAATGTAAATAACAACGGGCATTTTTTGTAGTGTTGAAATACCACGGTATAATTGACACAACATAAGTCCATCTGTTAACTCTGTTATTAATTAGTCAAAACATTTCTGAGCATAATATTTTGTAGCCCACACAGTTTCATACATATATACGTATAAACACGCATTTTATGTGTATTTCGCTTAGTACGCCGTTTAGAGCATTTTAATGAAGCGAAAGGTTATATATATCGAAAAATATATCCTTAAGCGCTTGGGGGTGATAAAACTCCGTGCAGCTATCGCCCTCTAGTGGACTGTCAAAACCGACAATTGAAAACTGATTTAAAGATGCATTCGGCGTATATTTTACCTCAAAATATCACGAAAAAGAAATGCTAATTCTAATGGCTAATTAAGTTTGAATTAGTTTAAATAATTTCATAGCATGAAAGTTCCACAAAAAATGTAAGTGGTAAATAAAAATTGAAAGTGTCCCCAAGTGCAGTCACAAAAACCATCAAGCGCTACAAAGAAACTGGCTCACATGCGGACCGCCCCAGGAAAGGAAGACCAAGAGTCACCTCTGCTGCGGAGGATAAGTTCATCCGAGTCACCAGCCTCAGAAATGGCAGGTTAACAGCAGCTAAGATCAGAGAGCAGGTCAATGCCACACAGAGTTCTAGCAGCAGACACGTCTCTAGAACAACTGTTAAGAGTCGAGACTGTGTGAATCAGGCCTTCATGGTAGAATATCTGCTAGGAAACCACTGCTAACGACAGGCAACAAGCAGAAGAGACTTGTTTGGGCTAAAGAACACAATAAAGAAAACTTTGAATGAGAAGGTGTGTCCAAACTTTTGGTCTGTACTTTATATATATATATATATATATATATATATATATATATATATATATATATATATATATATATATATATAATATGAGTTGGTAGAATGTGCAGAAAGTCATAACTCAAAATTCAATCTGGGATTAGATCATGTCAGCCACATTAACTGGACATAAGGGACATATGATGCAGCATAAACTCATTTAATACCAAATTAAACAAAACCATGTTTTATATATGGATAAATTCTGTCACTTAAACATTAATGCAGCTGTTCAAGCTCGACCGTGTGGCTTTCATGCTTGTTTTTTTTTTTTTTTTTTTAATTCGAAATGCTATTTTCTAAAAATCTTCCATACTGCTTATCCTATCCCAGCAGACTTCGGGTACAAGACTGTGATGTCAATCCATCACAGAGCACACATGCAAATAGGGTACACACATATTTTAAAAAAAATTGTGGGCAATTTGGGAACACCAGTTAATCTGCATGTCTTTGGACTGCTAGAGAAAACCATGGAAAACCCACCAAGCACAGGGAGAACATGCCAACTTTACACATACCCGAGGAGGCAATCAAACTCTAATCTGAGGTGCTGTTAATTGATTTTTAAGGCTGGTAATTCTAAATAAACTTCTCTTCTGCTCATGTCTTAAAATTCGTGTTACTTAATTATTTAATGTTTTGCAGACTATTTCATAGTTTTGAAAAAAATCCAGTATTGTTCTAGAATGTAGAAAATAAATCCAGACTCTGTCCAAACTCTTGACTGGTACTGTACATCAAATTTCCATGAGACCTCCATCTTACTTTTGTGCGCATTACAATTTTTCATCAGTTTCTCTTTATTAGCATCTGATAACTATACACTTAATGTGTTAAAACATGCACATGGCCATACAAGGATATATGGACAACATAGTAAATTTTATGTCCTCATATAAGTTCATTGAGGTCTCAAGAGGATAAAGTGGATTAGTTTGTACTTTTGTGCAATTAAGGCAACATCATCACCAATGCCCATAGGAAAAATCCATGGGATGCTATAAAGAAGCGATGCAGGTGTAGTGTTTGAATGAAAATTGTCAAATTGTCCCCCCCTCTTTTGGCTATTTGTCTCCCCACTTCTCTGATTTATTCCTAACACATCAACATTGACTAATAGGGTGCATGTGAAATACAGTATCAAGTGTAATTAACAAAAAGCGGCACGGTGGCATAGTGGTTAGCATTGTGGCCTGGTACCTCCAAGGTCCTACCTTTGGGTCTTTGCACATTATGCAGTGCTAATCCTTGGTGGATTTGCTCCAGGACTTATGGTTTCCTCCCAGCCGAAAGACATGCAGAGAAAGCTAATTCACATTTTCTAATTGTGCATAGTGTTATTTGTTATAGGTTACTTTGCATGAACCTTATAAAAGAGGCACGGTGGCTTAGTGGGTACCAGTGTAGCCTTGCAGCTCAAAGGTCGGGGTTTGATTTCCGCCTCTGTGTGCATGGAGTTTGCATGTTTTTCCTGTGCTTGATGTTTTTTTCCGGGTGCTCTGGTTTCCTCCCACAGTCCAAAAACGTGCAGCTTAGGTAAATTGGAGTCCCCCAAATTTCCCATAGTGTGTGTGCACCACGCCACGTCCAGGGTGTTCCCCCACCTCATGCCCCTAGTCTCCTGGGATAAGCTCCAGGGCTCCGCGATGTAGACGATGAGTAAATCTTATTATGCAATAGATAAGACAGAGATATAATGCCAGTTAAACCTAATAGTTTATTATCTTGCTCTAGCTCAACAGCTACCCATGTATCCCTCTCATCTAATTTCACAACCAAACCTCACTCTTACTGTATATCCTCTTGAGTGTGGAGTGTTGGAAATGCAGACCAAGACTGAAATATTTCCCCTTAAGGATAATGAATTAAATTCAATTTCCCAGGTTAGATGATCATTTAAAGTACATAATCACTTGACTAAGACGCATTATGAATGCAGTGGAACAAATAAGAGCTATCCAGTCCTCTATTTGTTCATCTTCAGTTATGTTTACACAGGGAGTGGTGTATTGTAGAATAAGCATTAATCATCTTCTGGTGATACCACATATCAATCTTTTATTTGCATTTGCAAAACTTGTTAGTTATGTCACAGCCTACCAACCTTATGTTGTTCAAAGCATATTGGTATTGAATGTGTAACTGTATTATACAATGTATCAGCTATCTGATACAGCTATCTTTTTTAAATTACATTTCTGTATTTATTTAGTTATATTGCATTTTTATACTTGACAAGGTATTATTATGGCATCATTATAATTGCTATATCTAAGTTTTCTTTTTTTGCTTGCTGTGATAGTACTAGTCATGAACAAGCCAGCCCATGAAAGCAAAAAAGCCATTATTTGCATAATGGTTTAGGTTTATACAATCATTTGGAAATATGTAAAAATGTTGTTCGTACTGTAATAGTATTATCAGTAGTGTTGGCCATTACATCATTTACTCTGGAGGTGGACGTGCCTTTCTGCTACCACTCTAGAAATGTTTAAGTAATACGGGAAAGTTGTATATTAAACTTAGATCTATGGTGAAGTTTAACATAAAGGTGTGTTTTTTGGAAACCACATCACTTCTCCATTTGAAGTAGCTTCCGTTATATTACAAAACACTACAAAACAGGATTTCTGGTTTATAGGTCTGACTCCATGTTCCGTGAGTGTTACATTGCACAGAAGCTGTGCACTTATTACAACATAGAACATAATCATTGCTCGGTTTCCTCACAATAGACACCTCAGCATGTTGTGGGAATGCAAGTAACAAAGTAAAAAGAGAACAAAGTAAATTGAATATTGGATGCATATTTATTGAAATATAAATACACACGTGGACAAAATTGTTGGGACCCTTCGATCAATGAAAGAAAAACTCACAATGGTCACAGAAATAACTTTAATCTGACAAAAGTAGTAATAAATAAGAATTCTATGAATGTTAACCAATGAAAGTCAGACATTGCTTTTCAACCATGCTTCAACAGAATTATATTTAAAAAATGAACTCATGGAACAGGCCTGGACAAAAATGATGGTACCCCTAGAAAATACTGAAAATAATGTGACCAAAGGGACATGTTAATTCAAGGTGTGTCCACTAATTAGCATCACAGGTGTCTACAATCTTGTAATCAGTCAGTGGGCCTATATATAGGGCTCCAGGTAGTCACTGTGTTGTTTGGTGACATGGTATGTACCACACTCAACATGGACCAGAGGAAGCGAAGGAAAGAGTTGTCTTAGGAGATTCGAAAGAAAATTATAGACAAGCATGTTAAAGGTAAAGGCTATAAGACCATTTCTAAGCAGCTAGATGTTCCTGTGACTACAGTTGCACATATTATTCAGAAATTTAAGATCCATGGGACTGTAGCCAACCTCCCTGGACGTGGCCGCAGGAGGAAAATTGATGACAAATCAAAGAGACGGATAATCCGAATGGTAACAAAAGAGCCCTGAAAGACTTCTCAAGAGATCCAAGGTGAACTTCATGCTCAAGGAACATCAGTGTCAGATGGCACCATCCGTCGTTGTTTGAGCCAAAGTGGACTACATGGGAGACGACCAAGGAGGACACCATTGTTGATAACAAATCATAAAAAAGCCAGACTGGAATATGCTAAACTACATGTTGACAAGCCACAAAGCTTCTGGGAGAATGTCCTATGGACAGATGAGACAAAAATGAAACTTTTTGCCAAGGCACATCAGCTCTATGTTCACAGATGGAAAAATGAAGCATATCAAGAAAAGAACACTGTCCTTACTGTGAAACATGGAGGAGGCTCTGTTATGTTCTAGGGCTGCTTTGCTGCATCTGGCACAGGGTGTCTTGAATCTGTGCAGGGTACAATGAAATCTCAAGACTATCAAGGGATTCTAGAGAGAAATGTGTTGGCCAGTGTCAGAAAGCTGGGTCTCAGTTGCAGGTCATGGGTCTTGCAACAGGACAATGACCCAAAACACACAGCTAAAAACACCCAAGAATGGCTAAGAGGAAAACATTGGACTATTCTAAAGTGGCCTTCTATGAGTCCTGACTTCAATCCTATTGAGCATCTTTGGAAAGAGCTGAAACATGCCGTCTGGAAAAGGCACCCTTCAAACTGGAAACAACTGGAGCAACTTGCTCATGAGGAGTGGGCCAAAATACCTGCAGAGAGGTGCAGAAGTCTCATTGACAGTTACAGGAATCGTTTGATTGCAGTGATTGCCTCAAAAGGTTGTGCAACAAACTGTTAAGTTAGGGGTACCATCATTTTTGTCCAGGCCTGTTCCATGAGTTCATTTTTTTTTTTTGTAATTCAGTTGAAGCATGGTTGAAAAGCAATGTCTGACTTCCATTGGTTAACATTCATTGAATTCTTATTTATTATTACTTTTGTCAGATTAAAGTTATTTCTGTGACCAATGTGAGTTTTTCTTTCATTGACCGAAGGGTACCAACAATTTTGTCCATGTGTGTACATATTAGTCCTATGAAGGACATGAAGCTGAGTTTTTTTTTTTTTTTTGCTGTTCAATTACTAAAAAACTTTTATCACAGCAATTTATTAGATTGGAATTAAACCAATAAACTGCTGCAATTCACATTACACTGCTTTCCATACAGAAACTCAATTACTGTACCACACAGTTGTCATGAATTTAGCACAATCAAGCCTAAATCTTAAAATCACATTTTAAAAGATTTGAGTTTAAATAGACTCATGCAAGCATTTTCGTGTGTTTGGGGAAATGAAAATCAAGCAAAGGGCCCACAAGGAGAAGTGGTAGACAACAAATAGTAGACAGAAATGTAGCATAACACTGAGCATAATTCCTAAACAATTTATTTGCATATTTGAAAAGAATTATTTCAGGCTTTTCATATTTTAACTGTATATTTGATCATGCAAATTCTTTTTTTTTTTTTTTAATGGTTTGCTTTTCCTGATAGGGTTGGATTTGTGTGGACAAGGATAAAGTTATTTTTGAATTTGAGCTTGAATATAAAGATGATAATTTTTATAAGAAAAATTTTAAAAGAAAAATTTCGTTCTATAAACTGGTAATGCAAATCAGTTCATGGGGTCAGCTTTGCAAGGCCATGCATCCACACGCATGTAACCATTTAGGCTAATGTAATACCCACACACTATTAAATGCACCTTGAGATTATTTTAACATATCATAAAAAAGTGAATAAAGAATATATTTTTATACAGCTTACAATTTTTTTTAGATGCGAGTACAGATTTGTTAACAAGAACACAGAATGTAGTCAAAACACTAATTATTATGTTGCTAGAATATTATATGCATCTATATATGAATAATTGTTACACATGAACGTGCCACCTCACTGTGCAACATAATAAAAGCTAAAGGTGGTCAATGAAAATTTGGACCGTGCAGCTTCATTTTGGCGAGGTAGCTCACATTTATAATATATTGTATGATGCAATATGCAACTGGCTGCAGACAGTGGGGGCGCTAAGGGTGCTGCTATGGCTACATCAATATAGAAATAATATGGGTCCACAATATAATAGGCACAGGTTTGCAGGTTTTTGGGGGGATTTGAGTTAAAATAAAAATATTGGCACCTTAAAAGGATTGTTTTAACAGTTCTATAAATTGTTAATGCAAATCAGTTCATGGGATCAGCTTTGCAAGGCCATGCATCCATGGATGAAATTCACATGCATGTAACCATTTAAGCTACTGTAAGACCCACCCACTTTTAAATGCACCTTGAGATGATTTTAACATATAATAAAAAAGTATATAAAGAACATATTTTTATACAGCTTACTATTTAAAAAAAAAAAAAAAAAAAAAAAAAGAGTATGGATTTGTTAACAAGAACATAGTAGTCAAAACACTAATTAATATGTTGCTAGAATATTATATGCATCTACAGTATATATGAATAATGTTTACACATGAACTTGCCACCTTACTGTGCAACATAATAAAAAATAAAGGTGGTCAATGAAAATTTGGACCGTGCAGCGTTATGGCGAGGTAGTGGGTATGAGTATGAGTATATATATATATATATATATATATATATATATATATATATACACACATACACACACACACACACACACACACACACACACATATACAGGGTGGGCCATTTATATGGATACACCTTAAAAAACTTAGCAAGCAGTTTGCTAACTGTAGCATGGGAGATGGGTGGTCTCGTAGGGTGTCTTGCATTGAAATCTGCTGCAATGACCCGGTTACTGCGTTCACCAGATATCAACACAATTTCGATCCGCTCATCACGTGTTAACCTCTTCGACATGTCAATGGCTGTGAACAAAGAGAAACTTGTAAATAACTCATGAAAGAATGAACTTACCTTAACACCAAGCACACCATTGTTTTTCTTGTGAAATTCCCAATAAGTTTGATGTGTCACATGACCCTCTTCCTATTGAAAAAACAAAAGTTGGATCCAAGATGGCTGACTTCCAAATGGCCACCATGGTCACCACCCATCTTGAATAGTTTGCCCCCTCACATATACTAATGTGCCACAAACAGGATGTTAATATCACCAACCATTCCCATTTTTATTAAGGTGTATCCATATAAATGGCCCACCCTGTGTATGTGTGTGTATATATATATATATATATATACACACATACATACATGCATACACACACACACAGACATACATACATACACATACAGATATACGTATACACACACACCAATATAGGCATAATATAGGTGCACAATATAATAGGCACAGGTTTGCAGGTTTTTTTTTGGGGATTTGAGCTTAAATAAAAATATTGACAATTCTATAAACTGTTAATGCAAATCAGTTCATTGGATCAGCAGGCATGCATGGATGAAATTAACACGCACGTAAGCATTTAGGCTAATGTAAGACCCATCCACTTTTAAATGCACCTTGGGGTATTATTATTATTTCATACATCTTACTAATTTGTTAAATGTGATCATGTTAAGTGCGAGTACAAACGTGTTAACAAGAACCGATTGTAGTCAAAAAATGCTAATTAATATGTTGCTAGAAGATTATATGCATCAAGCTGAAGGTGGTCAATGAAATTTTGGAGTGTACAGCTTCATTTCGGCCAGGTCGTGTGACATTTATTTAATGGATCAGCTGTATGATGCAATATGCAACTGGCACCATCACAAATATACAGCCAGTGCGGGCGCTGAGGGTGCTGCTGCAACTACAACAATAATGAAATAATAAAGGTACACACAATTTCAGCAACTTCAGCATCCTTCCATGTTCTTGCACCATAATCATCAATATCATATTTTTTTGTTATTACTCTTTCAGATTATTCATGTTTCTCAGGTGATTTAGTTGGATAAGCCTCTGGTGCCGGGGCTGGATTTGGCCAGTACCCTAAGGGGGCTCCTGGTGGAACGTTACCCGGGCCAGCAATCCCTGGATTGAACTGTGGGGCGCTTGGTCCTGGATGTTGCTGAGGGAAAGGTGGATTTGGATGATTCATAGGAGGGTACTGAGAATTATAGGGTGAAGCTGATGCAGCGGCATTGAATTGTGGGGCTGATGAGTTTGGGTTTGGATAGAGGACTTCATAGGAAGGAGGAGGATTTTGTGAACTTGGACACACTGGTGAAGGATATGGACTGGGGTAAATTGCTGGAGCTGGTCCAAAGGGAGCAGCTGGAGCATTGGGCCAGGGTACAGGCTGGGGTGGAATTTGGTTCCATCCTGGTCCTCCTGGGTTCCCACCGGGTTGAAAAACTGGCTGGTTTGGGCCTGGAGCAAAAATCTGGCCTGTAGGTAGAATAATCACTGGGAATTTGATCTCTGGGTCACTAGCATAGGGCACATCCAAATAGACCTGTGAAAAGAAGAAAAAAGAAAAAAAAGGCTATAGAGTTTATATGGAGGAAAGTGAGTGACTATTTACTAAAGAATTCTATGGCTTTTTTGACTGGACAAATAAATCTCAAATTAAGACGTAATTTTAAAATTAGATTAAAATGAAAGTACAGCAAGTACATGTTTTTAAAAAAAACAAAAGCTGAAGATACTAGCAGAAGGAAAAACTAAGAACAGGACATTTATACCTTAAATACATAGTCCACTTTCAAAATGTTACAGTTTGTAACACTTATCGCCACATCTGTTGGAAGCGTCAGGTCTGAGGCGACTATTTGCTTTGATCCTGCTGAGACGGGATCCCCGACAACTTTGAAAATAGTCTGCTGCGAAAGCTTCGAGCGACCCTGTGCATAGCAAGCCTGTATTTGTTCGAGTTTGTACTTCAGCTTGAGATCACGGGATGAAGAATTATCGATTTCACTGGAAACCTTAATGATGTCACCTTTGAAAAAGGTAAGAATAAAGACATTTGGGTCAAAAAACAAAAAAAAACTACAGAGAGAGGTAAAGAAAGAGCTTAAAGGTGATTTCTTTTTTAAAAAAAAAAGAAAAAAAGAATTACATTAACTGACCTCTCATATAACCCAGTTGGTTAATTGTTGATTTCACTGAGATGTTTCCAGAGGTGAAAAGTTTCATCTTTTTGCCAATACATCCAGTCTGTGGGTTCTGTGTGTTAAATGACAATATAATATATTGAAATATAACTAAATGAACATATTTTATATATGTACGAATTAGACAAAGTTTAAGCAGTCTACATAACAGTGTACATGTCTGGGTCAAATTTAAATAGTTATAGTAAATCTATTGTCCATAGATATTAATAAATATAAATTGTCAGTCATATTGCTGTGTTTCATTTTATGTGTCATTTTCTTTTAACCAAATCACCATTACATTAAATATCCATTTAATATAAACAACATAAGAAGAACCAGATCATATTTTTCCTCCACATGAATTTATGTTGAAAATGCAGTTTATGCACATACCATTAAATTAACACCACACATCCTTGGAATAAAGGTGATTTCTTTTTTGTCGTTTTTGTCCATTCTCCAGGAACGGTCCAGTGTGACTTCAAGGGTGTACTTTACCCAGCCATGATATGCCTGAAATGATGCTGGAAAATTCCTACAATGGAGAAAACAGTATAAAGTATTTGAAAGCAACATTAACAGTTCTTAAACATATTTAAAGCTGAACTCATATTCAGTTTTATTATATGAATTCTGCACGCCAAGCATATACATGTGCCAATATTTACACATAGCTGATCTTTTAGTTATAATATGTGCACTAGGTCAAACAATGTCAAACACTTGAGCTTCTTTGAAACTTTTCAGATTATGCAATATGTATACAGTATTGTATATACTTTATTCTCCTGTGACCGATTAATCTCTGTGCTGCTGTATCTCATGTTGGACTGCTGCAAGCCATGTGTGTGTGTTTTAGGCATAGGTCAAGCCTGAGTTCCTTAACTTTATGCTGCCCAGGCAAGCAAATGTATAGTAAGTAATCATACTGAAAATTGTTTGTCACTATATATCATGTAGGGCTAAGATTAAAAAAGGTGTGGGACCAGGAAAAAAGCACTGTAAAAATATTTACATCCTCCCTAGCAAAACAAAGGTTTCATTCAGTGGTCTGTGCATTATGTAATTACCACACCTTATCATTATTTAAGGAGGTCACTGTAACTGCTTTATCTCAGTCAGATTTGCAATGGGTAGGACAACATTCATATCTTTCTCCTATTCCTGAATGTGTGTGAGTTTATGCATAAAAAGACTAAATAATGTAAACCTCCACATGACTGATTTCAAATCCTATAATTTCCATGAAGTATGCGCTGTACTCACAGCACTTAGCAGATGCTCTTATTCAGAGCAACATACAGAAGTGTTTTGGACTTGAAAAACACATCCTCATGCTAGTTCGCTAGAACAGAGTACCATTGAGAAAATGTTGCCGCAAAGGAGTGATTTTATATTGGCATTAATGATATAAAATAATAAATAAAACAAACAAACCAATGACTCACTCATTCATTCTCTATACCGCTTATCCTGTATAGGGTCGCAGAATGCCTGGTGCCTAAGGAAGAGTAAACCCTGACCAGGGTACCAATCCATCGCAGGGCACACAAGCACATGAACACACACACAAACACACAAATATCTATACATACACATACACACACACACATCTATACATATACACACACACGCGCACACACACGCACGCATACGCACACGCATACACACGCGCACACGCATACACACGCGCACACGCATACACACGCGCACACGCATACACACATGCGCGCGCACACATACACACACGCATACACATACACACACACACACATATATACATATAAAGACATACACATGCACACGCAAAGTATGGCCAATTTTGAAAAGCCAATTAGTTTACTCTGTCTGTATTTGCACTGTGAGAGGATTCCGGACTGCAAGGAGGAAATCCACCAAACGAGGGGAGAACAAGCAAACTCCACGCGCACAGACCCGAGGCAGGAATTGAGCCCTCGACCCTGGAGGCGCGAGGCCACAGTGCTAACCACTACGCCACCGTGCCGCCACGAATCATTCAACGATGGCAAAAGAAATGCAGCTGTGTAAATAGGCAACAGTCTTTTTTTTCTGCACAAAGCCATGAGCTGCATAGTAGGCATGCACGTACATGCAAGTCAGCCTTTCTGGAATTTTTGCTAAACCCAGTCAAAAATTTTTGTTCACTTTGGCTTACACAAATATTTACACACAACATTACTAAAATACAGTTGAACCTCGGATTGCGCGTAGCTTGGTCTGCGAGTGTTTCACAAGGCGAGCAAAAATTTTAAATAAATTTAACAAGCAAGGTCTTGAAATACGAGCATTATTGTTGGTAACCGTCTCCCATGATCGGTCTCAATGCATGTGCGTCCCTCGCACAGTCCACATCCGTGTGCTCATATACTGTTTACTATAACACTGTGACCATGTGTGTGTGCATAAAGCATTTTTTATTTCGTTTGTGTGTGTGTGTGTGTGTGTGTGTGTGTGTGTGTGTGTGTGTGTGTGTGTGTGTGTGTGTGTGTGTGTGTGTGAGAGAAAGTGTATAGCCCCCTTCCTCCTCTTCTCCTCTCTCTGGCTCTGTCGAAAAGCTGGAGTGTGGTTAATTCATTATTTATTTATCTTAACATTATATTTTGTATTAATTATTTTTAGATTAATATTTTTGGGTTGTGGAATGAATCGTCAGAGTTTCCATTATTTCTTACGAGGAAATTCACTTTGATATACGAGCATGCTTCCAGAACGAATTATGCTCGCAATCCAAGGTTTAACTGTATTGATAAATCAGGCTTGATAACCCAATCTTGCTGTAGCTCCATGATATCTCTTTCAAAATCAGCTTGAAAGATTAGAAATTTTGGAAGGTTCTCAGATTTTTGGGGGTTTCTTTGGCATTGTGTCTATAATAAGTACTGTCTAAACAACTACTGACCCACCTAAAATTGCAATTATGATTTTACTATTACAATAATCTAAATGTCAACTATTGTTTCAGTGCATTATTTTTCACACTGCTGTACTGGGCATTAAGCTTCTTTATAGTCCTAAAACACACAAAATGCCTCTAAAAAGCAAGAAATGCTGTTAAAAGCTAATTGAGAATCACCATACTCACCCATGGGGCAGCTGAAAGCTGAATGGATAAACATGGCGTCCAGGCTTAACCACATTGTTGTCTGGAAGTGAAAAATAAACAAATGTAAAAATCTAAAGATTTATTGAATATATTGAAATATAGTTTAAAATAAATGTCACACACAATGCTACAAATAATCCATTCAAACTAGAGGAGGAAAGTAATGGTTAAGAACATATAAATCACTGTTGTTGTTTTTTCCCTGTTGTGTATAAAAAGTGGCAATATTTTGGGAGTTTCGGGGACTAATTTGAAAAATGTGAGAAATAATAAGAAAGCACTTACAGATCTCTCCACATGTTAATATAACCCCAGGCTCGTCAGTTCCTGTTTAGAAAAAAATATTAAAACATTTCAAAAACATGTTTCTTTATGCATTGTATGAAGGGTGTTAATGACAAACTAGGACTTGTGATACAAGATCTCATGAGTAAAGCTGTAAACCTAGGACTCTAGAGGCAGTAAAACTTCCGAATGCTGTAAAAGATTTGAAAGAAGGCTGTGCGTCCGTGAATGATGAAGTGGCTCGGACCCCAATGCAGTCATTTCCTTGAACATTAAGCGAGTATAACGTCTGATCCTCTCATAATTGACAAATAGCTTGTCACTAACATGCAGAGGAGACGCATCTGTCTGTGGGACCTGTGCACACGATCATTTACAAACAGAAGTTGAACATTACAAGAACTCGGCTGAGAGTTATTGCCACACCCCCCATACAGTTCTGACCTCGCAAGCCATTTGCACGTGTTAGGGCCATTAAAGGAGTACCTGGGAGATGAGTGGCAGTCTGATCAAACTTTCTACCTTGATGGTATCCAAGGACTAGTGAAACGCTGGGATAAGTGTGTTTGTGTAGTAGGAGATTATATAGAGAAATAAAGTTAGTTTTCACTCATAACAGTTTCCTGTTGTTCTGAGCAATCAAAAGTCCTGGATTGACCTGAACACCACTTGTTAAAACGGAGCATAAAACTTACAAACCAAAATACAGCCAGTGATCATGTCAGACTAAAATGTATTAAAAGCTTTAATGGGCATGGTAGAATGAAATCACATCCTGATAAAAAATTTACAGCTTACCTCATTTGGCTAATGGTTTCATCAGTGGAGGCTTTTAAGACAATATACACTGATCAGCCACAACAATACAAAACATTATGTCCAGGATGTGTAAGTTCCCTGTGGGTGTGCTATGGTCCGCCTGGGTACCTGGATGTTGACAAAGGATCATTTGGGTGCTGTGTGTTGTGGCCTCCATTAGGCAGACTAGTTTGTCCAGCACACAAACAAAACCTCTGGGGATGTGCTGTGGTGTCTGGCACCAGCATGTTGACAAAGGATCCTTCTCGTGCTGTGGGTTAAGGGGCGTGGCCTCCATGGATCAAACTTGCTTGTCCAGGATATCCCAAGTGTTTTCCTGTTCAAATCCTTCAGCTTTATATAGTTTAGTATAGGTAATATACTATAGAAAAGTATAAAAGGAAATTTTAGAATAATTTATCATTACCCTCGACTGCTCAATTTTACAGTGATCACCCATACTATTAACACCATATAACATTAACACATTACCATTGATTATCCCCTATATATCAGTAAACTGGGGACGGGATGGTGGGCACCCAAGGTTCATTTATGCATTTTTAGAGCCAGGCTGCCCCTCCAAACCCACAAAAAAAAAAAAAAAAAAATGGCCAGAAAAAAGGCAATTCGTTTCAGGATAGAAAAGCACCAAAACACCCAGTGCACCACAGCCCACTCTGCATGGGTCTCAGCAGGCAAAGAGCCCAAGGTCACAGACCCAGGCTCCAGTTTCCCCACATCCGAATCCAATCAAGCATCCATGGGCAAACAAGTGTGAAAAACGAAGGCCACACCTCAACAACCCAAAGCCTCAATGGCACCCAAAGAATCCGCTGTAAACGTCCCTGTGTCAGACACCACTGCTCCATCCCAGAGGTCTTGTCGTGCAAGCCAGACTACCTCAATATCGAGCATAATATTTTGGGTTCAAACTTTATGGCTAATTAGTGCACTCAACAGGAAGTCAGTTATTTTGCGTCATTTCGGTACTCCTACTACGGGATTTATAAGAGCGGCAACAAACCGTGCCGATGTGATCTCAGTACATTGAGACTGCAAAATGTGGAGGAATTTTTGGTGATCTCAAATGGGTCAGCCGTGACAACGCCTTAAACTTGTGCTGAAACGTGGTTAACAACTTTGTGTGTGAAATCCTGTAGAGTGACACCACACTGAGTGTGATGCTTTTTTTCTAGCATCAGGGATCTTTTTGGAGGTCTTAAAATGCTCAAAACAGCCATTTTTTGTGCACAATTGTGTGTGCATTTTGGTGTTCTTAACATGCTCAAAAAGCACACAGGTTGTGTGTCGCGCAGGTGCTTGGGCCCGCTTAAGCCTGTTTATATTTAATTTGCATTCAATTTTATATTTAAATAGGACATACAAATAATAAGAATAAGAATATACACCTATCAGCCACAAGACCAACCCGATCACCAGTTGAAATGAACAACAGTGACTATCAATTATATACCAGTAAACTGGTGGCAAGATCATGGGGACCCAAGGCACCTCTATGCCTGTGGGGACCAAAGGCTAGCCAGTCTAGTCTGGTTCCACAGAAAAGCCAATAAAGCACATGCTGCTGAAAAAGTCAATGATGGCCCTGAAAGAAGAGTATCAAATCATCACTGCCTGCCATGTATGGGGTTTAGCAGGCAAGAAGTTAAAAGTTGTTGATCTGCCTCCGAATTCCCATGAATTCTCAATCCAAGTAAGCATTCATAGCGAACAACCTTAATCGACCCATCCCACAGTTCCCAAAGTATCTCACACCACAGCACACCCCAAGTCTTGTGGAGGCATGACAGGAGGGGACAGACCTGCGGCATCACAAACTACAGGAGGAAGACCACCCCTCCTCCGAACAACAAGGTACTCTGTCTCACCACAGTTGATGTGAGGAAAACTCTACGCAGAGTCAACCCACGAAAAGCTGCTGGACCAGATAATATCCCTGGCAGAGTGCTCAGAGAATGTGCTGTACAGCTGGCAGATGTTCTCACCGATATCTTCAACATCTCTTTGAGCAGTGCCGTCGTTCCCACATGCTTCAAGGCCACCACCATCGTCCCCGTGCCCTGTCTCAATGACTACTGTCCTGTTGCACTTACAACCATCATCATGAAGTGCTTTGAGAGGCTTGTCATGAGACACAAAGACCCTACTGTAATGAGACACGTTACCCACTGCAGTTTGCGCATCATCCTAACCATTCAACGGACGACTCCATCTCCACCACACTCCAACTTGCCCTCACACACTTGAATAATAAGTAACTACCACACTGCACATAGCTGCTGCACATAGATTTCAGCACAACATTCAACACTATCATCCCCCAACACCTGATCAGGAAGCTGGGCCTGAACATCTCCCTCTCTAACTGGATCCTGGACCAAGGCATCTGCCCTATGCACCTGCTAACTCATCTCTGTACTAAACTGGACTTCATGTTAATTTAAATATGGAGTTTTTCCTTGCCACTGTCGCCGTCACCCTTGGCTTGCTCATCAGGGACAATCTCATTATCTAGACACATTTTTCTTACACATACACACTCCCTTAAATGCTCTTTTAATTTTCTTTTCATTTCTGTGAAGCTGCTTTAAGACAATGATCACTGTTAAAAGCGCTATAGAAATAAAATTGAATTAAATTGTATTGAACTTTCTGACCGGAAGGCCACTGTCAGTACGGATTGGGAACTGCACATCCAGCACCACCACACTGAGTACTGGAGCCTCCCAAGGCTGTGTGCTCAGTCCCCTGGCGTTCACACTGCTGACTCACGACTGTGTAGCGACACATAATTCGAATCACATCATCAAGTTTGCTGATGACACGACCGTGGTGGGTCTCATTAGCAAGAACGACGAGTCAGCGTACAGAGAGGAATTGCAGAGGCTAACTGACTGGTGTAAAGACAACAACCTGTCTCCTAATGTCGACAAGATAAAGGAGATGGTTGTTGACTTTGGGAGGACACGAAGCAACCACTCTCCGCTGAGCATCAACAGCTCCCCTGTAAAGATCATCGACAGAACCAAACTCCTGGGTGTCCACCTAGAGAAGAACCTCACCTGGTCCCTCAACACCAGATCGCTGCACAAGAAAACCCAACAGCGTCTCTTCTTCCTGAGAAGGCTGAGGAAGGCCCAGCTTCCATCACCAATCCTGACCACCTTCCATAGAGGGACTATCGAGAGTATCCTGAGCGGCTGCATCACTCTCAGGTTTGGAAATTGTGCCATATCGGACCGCAAGACCCTAAAGTGGATAGTGAGGACAACAGAGAAGATTAACGGGGTCTCTCTCCCCTCTATTGAAGACATCTACACCATACGCTGCATCCGCAAAGCCACCAGCATTGTGACTGATCGGACACACCCCTATACACACACACTATCACTCACATTAACTCTACTACCTCAAAACTGATTAATCAACACACACGCAAACACAGTAATATACACTACCAAACTATTGTACACACTAACCCGTGAATGCTTTTTTGCACATTACTTGATTATTTTAATCGTTGCTGCTACTTATGGAACGTTTACTGTAAACTGTTTCTCCTCCCACTACCTCAACACCACAGAGTATTGAAATGTCATGTTTGTGGCACGGTCATTTTGTCACTCTTGTTTGCACATCTGCATGTGCACTTTGTGCATAATCTATAGATTATTTAAAAAAAAAATTATATTATACACACATTATATACACACTATATAAATAAAACAAACAATTCCTGTAATACCCAAGATGGAATTATCTTTTCTTATCACATTATACAGTAAATGTATATTTCTTTAATACTACCACTTATCACAGCATCAGCTACACCAGCCTCTATCTCAGCTGACTTCATTGTGCAGAATTCAACCTCAAATTTTATTTATCACATACACAGTCATACACAGTACGATATGCAGTGAAATGCTTATACGAACGCCTGTGACCTTACACTAAAGAGAACAAAGAGAATAAACAGTCAGTAGAAAAATAAGTTATGAAATATGGAAATATAGCTATAGAATAAAATAAAAAAATAATAAATATAGGGGGAAAAAAACAAAGCAAACAGGTATGAGCCTTCCATTGCACAATTACTGCAGTTCATTTCAGCTGCCAACAAGTTATTTAACGCTAACTGATGCAGTAAGTAGTTTTTCATTTTCTAAACAGTCAGAAGACATATGCTGTGGTATACAGTATGCTGATTTTACGCAGCAGTTCGAAGTAAATGCTGACATTGCATAAACTTATCAGATCAATGCCATGGCAATAAACCAAAAGGAAGTCCAAAAAATATTCGCGTGCACAACTTTTCTGTTTTTCCATCAGCAGCAGCAAAAGTATATCAAAATTCTGACCTATATCTATAATGTTAAAAAAAAAAATACATTTATCATCACTTTTTTTTTTTATCACTTTGACAAACAATAGCTATGTATGCAATGAAAATATGTTTTATCTCAATATTATCTAAACAGCATAGGTCATCTTAACTTTATCAGCCATCTATAGGTAGGTACCGAGTTGTCTAAATAAATCGCTAACTTATTCATTTAGACATGGTGAATGTTGAATTAAATAGTGAATTTTTGCTATTATAAATCAGAATTTTTAGTTTAACTTTTTATATTTTATGTCAAGATTTATTTTACGATTATAAATCAAAATAAATCACAATTTAAAGTAATCAGCACCTTGAGATAACTCAATTTTTTTTTTTTTTCAAATAAGTACTGTATTTTGAGATTAGTCTGTACCTGTACTGCAGTTTTCCTTTTCATCACGTTATAAAAAAACTTGGCCGAATCATGGTCAACCACCAATTTTGACTGGAGAAGGTCTTCCGTAAAATAAAATAAAAAATACAAGAACGGAGCCAAAAGTATATGCAATTATGGACAGAAAAATATGTTAAGGTATAAGGTTGCAGAAGGTTGCAGAAACAATACCTGGCGTTGCAACCAAAACTAAAAGTCCGGCAAAAAACAATAAAATAAAACCTGTTTCATTTCACTCACTCAAAATATGTGTCACCACCGCCGATGTGCGATAGCCGCTGGGAACTCAATTTAAATAGATATAGATATTTGATCGTTTCAAATAGATAAGGTATTTCATTTGAAAGTAACGTTCAACGGAGTTCAAAGTGTTTTTGTTGCATGCAGAAATAAAATTCCGTTTTCTCTGTAGCAGTTCATTAATTTTATAAAAGCCACGCACTACAGTGTATATACACACACAGTGTGTGCTAACTACTACGCCACCTGTGCCACCTGTTTACTTGTTGACAGACTGTTCACGCCTCCACACAGTTCACTACACAGTTTATTATCTTCACACGTACTTTACTGTACAGGAAACTGCAGGGTCTTACCTTTCTTTGAGGCATCCTGCATGAAGTACTGTTTGAGTTTGAAGTATCTCTCATAAGCACTGTAACTGCTTCTATCATCGCTGTCCCCCTCGCTCCAGCTGACATGCGCCTCCCCTTTACACTTTATATAAAGGCTCTCAATCTTAACTTCTTTAGAGACTTCGAAAAAGACTCGCCCATTAAGAACATCGCCATTTGTGAACGTGTTACGCTCATTAACGGGATCGTAAACCAAAGACAGCTCTTTGATCGGTGACATGTTAGTGTGTGAGCCAACGAGCTGTCTGCACCCTCCGCGAATAGTGAAAATGAAATGCGAACTGCGGGGCAGAAGAAAACTCCCTTAAGTGTACGGAAAGCCAAAAGGGACAAATGCTTCCAACGCTTTCTAGAGAAACGCGATAACGAAATTATACTGAGGGACACTGAGGAATGAATGTGTCGTCAGTGTGATATTCATTCATTCCTCTTCTACACCGTTTATCCTCTAGAGAATAAAAAAATGAAGGTTCGATCAAGAAAAGGTTCTTCAAGCCGAGGTCCAAACTTCATGTTTGTGATTCAGCTCTTTCTATACATTAATAGACATTTAAAATTTCCAGAGAATTTCAATAATATATATTGTCAATTTTCAATAACTACTTTAAACAGGTGGACAATTTGAACCTTGGATATGGCAGCATGGTGGTGTAGTGGTTAGCGCTAATGATGAGAAGTTTGAATCATTTTAGTGACTCGGTTCTTTGAATCTTGTTGATCAAAAATGAATCACTCTTTTTGATTAATTTAGTTCTTTTGTTTAGAAATAAAATAAAATAAATATATAATTTCAATAAACAGACCCGGCATGTCTACATACAAAAATTTTGGCTATAGTTCCATTAAGGAAAACAATGCAATGCAGCTAAGGACATATAGTATGTCACAAAAGTGAGTACACCCCTCACATCTCTGCAAATATTTAGTTATATCTTTTCATAGGACAACACTGCATAAATGACTCTTTAGATGAAAAGTAGTCAGTGTAAAGTTTGTATAGCAGTGTAAATGCATTGTCCCCTCAAAATAACTAAAAATACAGCCAATAATAGCTGATGGAAACTACAAAGCACGTTTGTAAGTCGCTCTGGATAAGAGCGTCTGCCAAATGCCTAAATGTAAATGTAGATTAGGCTGGTCCTGCCAAGGTTGTGAAAATGGGAATAAATACAGTGGTCACCATTGGCCTCCACAGACCCAAATTGTACATGTACTACATAGACCAACCAGATTTCTAAAAGAAGTGATACATACGGCTGGAGAGCCGCTTCTAAACATTTTGAATTCTTCATTAACTGCAGAGAGAAGATGGAAGAAATCGCAGCTTGATGCCGATCTTGTCTCTTACCAGACTATTCTCTCCAAATTCTCATGTGACGTGACTTCTGCCAAAACTGCATTCTACAGAGAAAAGCTGGAAGCCTCTGCACATGATCCTGGCAAACTCCATAACATCTTCTCCTCACTACTCAACCCACCGACTCCTCCTGCCCCTTCCTCTCTGACTGCTAACAATTTTGCCACATTCTATGATGGGAAAATTGCAGCAATCCGCCAGTCCTTCGCTCCCAACCAAACTCCAACAGCAGAACCTCAGGAACTTCCCTTCCCTCCCTTAGCAGAATTCTCCAACCTGTCATCTGATGAGATTCAGCAGATCATCTCGTCATCTAACCCCACTACCTGTTCTTTAGACCCAATCCCTTCCACAATGCTCCAGGCCATCTCACAAGACCTCCTTCCCTTCACCACAACCATCATCAACCATTCTATATCATCTGGTCATGTTCCTGCTGCTTTTAAGAAAGCAAGGGTTATTCCCATCCTCAAGAAACCCTGCCTGGACCCATCAGAAGTTTACAACTATCGTCCGGTATCACTTCTCTCTTTTATTTCCAAAATTCTTGAAAGGACTGTTTATAACCAAATGTCTCTTTATCTCTCACAGAACAACCTTAATGATCCCAACCAATCTGGATTCAAGGTGGCACATTCCACAGAGACTGCCCTTCTGTCAGTCACTGAGAAGCTCCATGCTGCTAGATCTGCTAAACTGTCATCTGTCCTGATCCTCCTGGACCTGTCAGCTGCATTTGACACAGTGAACCACAAGATCCTGTTATCTATTCTCACAAGCCTTGGTATTTGTGGAACAGCGTGGCAATGGTTTGCTTCTTACCTAGAAGATAGGTCATATGAGGTGACATGAAGGGGATCTACATCTGCCCCATGTAGACTCTCTACTGGTGTTCCGCAGGGCTCAGTACTTGGTCCTCTTCTGTTTTCCCTCTATACCCGGTCTCTTGGTAAGGTCATATTATCGCATGGATTTTCATACCATTGTTATGCAGATGACACTCAACTTGTTTTCTCCTTTTCTCCCTCTGACACTCGGGTTTCCACGCGGATCTCAGCATGTCTGGCATCCTGGATGGCAGCTCATCAGCTGAAACTCAATCCGAGTAAAACCGAACTGTTGTTCATTCCTGGTGACGCATCCCCAGGTCAAGATCTTGTGATATCCCTGGACAACAATCAAATCACTCCTTCAGCCACTGCCCGCAATCTTGGGGTAACCATGGACAATCATCTGTCATTTTCCCCTCACATCGCTAACCTTACTCGCTCTTGTAGATTTCTTCTTTACAATATCAGAAGAATCCGCCCATTTCTTTCTTCACAGGCTACTCAGGTGCTTGTTCAGTCCCTTGTTATTTCAAGACTGGACTACTGCAACTCACTCCTGGCTGGCCTGCCTCTGTCCACAACTCGTCCTCTGCAACTGATCCAGAATGCAGCAGCACGTCTCGTTTTCAACCTTCCCAAGTTCTCCCACACCACCCCACTCCTCCGCTCCTTGCACTGGCTTCCTGTAGCTGCCCGCATCAAATTCAAAACACTGATGTTTGCCTACAAAGCTAAAAATGGCCCAGCACCCACTTACCTCTCTGCTCTAATCACACCACGCACTGCGCCGCGTTCCCTCCGGTCCTCCAGCACTGCTCGCCTCGTCCCACCATCTCTCAGGGATCGAGGGCGGCATTCATCCAAACTCTTTTCTGTTCTGGCACCTAGGTGGTGGAACGAACTTCCTCTAGATGTTCGCACAGCAGAGACTTTGACTATCTTTAAACGGCGACTCAAAACTTATCTATTTCTCCAGTACTTACAGGACTAACCCCCCCCCCCCCCCCCCCCCCCCAAAAAAAAAAACTCTTCCCAGTTGTGTTAGACTAATCGCACTTAGTTATTGACCTAGTTAACCCAGTGTAAGTATCTATCCAGTAATGTAAACTTTAAAGCACTTTTTGTAAGTCGCTCTGGATAAGAGCGTCTGCCAAATGCCTAAATGTAAATGTAAATTAAGTCAAGGTCACGTCCCTACTTCTTTCAAGTTGGCAGTTATTCAGCCTCTTCTTAAAAAATCAAATTTAGACTTGAATGAAATAAATTATAGACAGATTTTGCATCAAAAACATTAGAAAAGGTAGTATTAGCTCAAATATGCATCTTTGGCCAGGAAAACAATATACTCTAAGAATTTCAATCAGGCTGCATCTCAATACTCGTCTTACTTGATCTTAGTGTTGCATTCGACACTATGGATCATAATATTCTTAAAGATTGCTTACAAAATCACATAGGTATTCAGGGACAGGCCGATACCATTTCGTAGATCTAAATGGAGAACTGTCCGGTATAATGCCAGTAAAATATGGGGTCCCAAAAGGGTCAGTTTTAGGACCTCTGCTGTTCTCCATATACAGGGTGGGCCATTTATATGGATACACCTTAATAAAATGTTTGTGGCACATTAATATATGTGAGGGGGCAAACTTTTCAAGATGGGTGGTGACCATGGTGGCCATTTGGAAGTCGGCCATCTTGGATCCAACTTTTGTTTTTTCAATAGGAAGAGGGTCATGTGACACATCAAACTTATTGGGAATTTCACAAGAAAAACAATGGTTTTAACGTAACTTTATTCTTTCATGAGTTATTTACAAGTTTCTGACCACTTATAAAATGTGTTCAATTTGCTGCCCATTGTGATGGATTGTCAATGCAACCCTCTTCTCCCACTCTTCACACACTGATAGCAACACCGCAGGAGAAATGCCAGCACAGGCTTCCACTATCCGTAGTTTCAGGTGCTGCACATCTCGTATCTTCACACCATAGACAATTGCCTTCAGATGACCTCAAAGATAAAAGTCTAAGGGGGTCAGATCGGGAGACCTTGGCAATAGATGAGACGGGGGGTTTTCCTTGACCCCATAGCCCTCGGCTTGCTCATCAGGCTTGCTCACTATTTTGCTTCATACACATTCACATTTCATACAAATTTTCATAATTCCTTTTGATTGTGTAAAGCTGCTTTGCAACAATGATAATTGTTAAAAGCGCAATACAAATAAAATTGAATTGAATAGAAACAACACCAGACTCGAAAGGAAACAACAGACTCAACAGGGAGCCCATCCTCATTTGCATGATATCAGAGAGCAGGGATTGATCTGCAGTATATATCTCAATCAGTGTAGGGGGACGTTACTTTTTAACTCAGTACATTACAAAATTGCTGTCATTAAAAAGTAATCAGTTGCATTACAGCGTTACTTTCTGATAAAAGTAACTAGGTTGAGTACTTGCACTTTCCACTGCAGAAAATGAAAACTCCTTTGTGATTCCTCATGCATGTTGTTTTGGTCAAGACCTTTATAATTATAAATATACCATTATCACTCAGTGAAGTTTGGCCCATAATCTGTTAACTACTAATATGGTTTCGCACGGTGGCCGTAAGTACGGTTCATCATGATTCACCGCGGGTTTGGCGCTGTGATAACATTTGCATCTTTCCGGAATGTCGGGCGGTGACTCGTGGTGGCTCACGGTGCTTAACACCACTTCTCACCGCGAGCCAAACCGTATAGGTAAGATAGGGGTATGACAGCAGGAATGCCCCTGAGAGGCGTGGCTTGTGTGTGTAAAGGCGTCGACTTTATACACACACACACACACACACACACACACACACACACACACACTAACGAAATGACTGCTGCCTGGCTCACGGATTACATAAATTGTCTGAATAAAAGATTTTTTTTTTAAATATAACCAAATAACCGAATGGCAGACCTAACTCGGTAGATTATTCATTACATCAAAAAAGTAATCCAAGTACTCTAACGTTACTTTGTACACGCAACACTGGTCTCAATACAGTATATGGTATGAGGCTGGGAGTTCAGTATAACAGAAGAGGTGTTTAAGTTAATATAAATAAAGTTACTGGAGACAAAAACTATTTGTAGGAATGAATGTGAAAGTAATCTGGTGCCCTGTCAGACCAGGCTCTGAGTTTGGGTATTTTACATGACCTCATTTCGGACCGCTGAGGATATGTTAAAATGAACTATGTTTTATCTCATAGTGGTGCTTTACATTTTTCTTCACATGCTTTTTATTAGCGCCATGATTTCAAAACGTACAAGATAAACTTGTCTTAAACATCCCGCAGGAAGTTTACTGAATAAGGAAGTCAGCTTTAAAGTTTTGCTAATTAAAGTTTTGTTTCTTTTTTGGAGTAAGCCATGCTGTTTGGGCATACACCCTGAACAGAGAGCCAATTCATTGCAAGGAATCAAACTTTCGACCCTGGAGGTGCAAGGCAAATTGGTAAAACATGAAAATTTTAAATACAGTTTTATGTTTGACCAAATAAGTGGTGTTTTGTACACTGTTTTAATATGTCCTGGTGATCCGGGAGAACAAAAAGTGGAAATTGTATAGTTGTCTGTCCGAAGACGAAGCAGGAAGAGTTAGCTCAGAGGAGTGGGGGGGTTGGGGGCGAGGTGGGTTAGAAAAAGAAAGTGGTGGGAGGGTTCGCATGTTAATATCACATTCAAGAGGAGACACCAAGGTAGTAACAAGAAAGGTTTAACATGTTAATATCAGATCCAAGATAAGGAGAGGAAGAAAGTAGAGTCAACACATTTTCTATATATAAAAAAATATATATTATTATTATTTATTTAATTATTTATCAATGGATTTGTTAGAAATAACAATCTCTATTTAGTATGTGGTCCTTTACTCTTCAAAACCTGCTGGATTTGACTAGACGCATAGTCAAAAAGATGAACTCTGGTGTTATTTGCTGAATCCATGCTGGGGTTTTTTTGTGTTTTTTTGCCTCACAGTAATGATCTTGTACAGAAGATGAGTTTATTGACTGCTACTGTTTTCTTCACCACTGAACAACAGTTTTCTATTTCGTTTTTGATCTTTCGAATGGGCCTGGGCATGTCTCCAGAAGCTAAATACAATTGTCACATAGCAGGTTTGACTACTTCTTCAATTAAATAGCACAACCCTTCAAGCAGATAAGCAGGAATTCGTGAGTTCTCATAACTCATATTGTTGTCTAGACCTGACCAGGAAACACCAAAGGATTGTAAAGAGGGGGCTATGCATGATCGGTGCATTGCTTTGTGTGTGTGTGTGTGTGTGTGTGTGTGTATATATATATAAATATATATACATATATATAAAAATAAATAAATGTATATATATAAATTAACTTATTATCTAAACACTTTGAAAAATGACTATAAAACTTTGAGTTATGTATGCAATGAAAATATTTATTGCTTTTATCTCAATATTATCTAAACTATACAGCATAGGTCGTATAAACAGCATAGGTCGTATCAGCTATCTTCATAGATAGGTGCCTAGTTGTCTAAATGAATAGATAACTTGGGCGAAAAATCTAGTCTAATTTTCACAATTAAAAATCAAAATCAAAATAAATCATAATTTTAAATAATCAGCATCTTGAGATAACGCAAAAATGAGAGTTATCAGGAATCAGGGACAGACTGTTCACGCCTCCACACAGTTCATTCAGAGGCGGCGTTACCATTAGGCAAAAGTAGGCAAGCGCCTAGAGCCCTGTACTGCAAGGGCCTCATGTCTTAAGCCTAACTAATTAGATTTAGCCAGCATTTACGTCTAACATTTAAAAATAATTAGAATCCATTTGCTGAAATAGCATTAGAATGCCATTACGTCACAAAAGTTGCATTGAAGCGTTTTAGTCTCCCCCCAAACACACTACAATGGTACATTCTGTGTGACGAATTCGAAAGTTATTCACTGCAGTTTGATTGTGAAGCGCAAGACCTCTATCTACAGCCATGAAACAAAGTTACCCAAGTGGTTCAGAAAAAATGGAAATAACGGAAACAACGGGAGTTGAACAGACAATTAATAGGATCTTTGGCAAAGGTAACACAATTTTTCATGTCACCTCAGATCAACAATGTCACAAGAGAGGCTATTCTCTCCATTGAACACAAAGTCAGAAAATCATTGGATATGGAGTCAGTAATAACAAAGTTTATTGAAGCCAAAGCTTGCAAGGCCAGATTAGTGTAGGCCAAGACACTAAATTCACCCCAGCCATGCACACAATAAGACTAATGATTTAAAATATTTTTAATTAACATTATTTTCATATTATTCTTAATCCAACTCCCCAATATTCATGTTTTCCCCACCCACTAAAGCTCATTTGATGGAAGACTAAGCTATTAAAAAAGGGGGAGAAAGAATAAAACCTAGAGAAATACACTGCCAATAGGGAAAAAGAGAAGGAAAGACATGAAAATAACATCTGAGGAGGAGAAAGCAAAAAGAAGAGAGAGAGAGAGAGAGAGATCCAAATCAAATAAAATCTATGAAGGAGAAGGAGAGCGATGCAAAGACAAAATACAAAAAAAGAGGAAAGTAAAATAGTGATGATGAAGAGAAACAGTAAAATGCATTAAAAGGATTGGAAGGAGAAAAAGAAAGCAGTCAAGGAGCAGGAGAAATACAGTACATAAAAATAAAAGCATTAAAGGGACAGAAAAAGAAGACAGACAGACAGACAGACAGACAGAGTGAAGAAGAGTAAGACACAGACAAAGATGGGACGGCAAGAATAAAGATAAGAGGTAATCATTTTAATAAGTATTCTTTGTCACTCCATTGACCTGCCATAGGTTTTCTTACTTTAGTGAAACAGTATAGAAGACAGAGGCCAATCATCGACTATTATTCTGCTGATCATGATGAAAAACAAAAGGTATCTGTATCAGATATGTAAACTGACAATGAGTTACATTCTAATTGTAGAAAATTGTTTGTGCATTAGATAACCTGTTAATGCTTTGTTGTTGTTTTTCTACAGTACAGGGCTGTTCTAGACATCTGGATAAGATTGCTGTGGGATGACGAGTGAAGGGAAGTTTAAGGTAAGATAAAAAAATAAAAAAAAACACTGAATGCAGAGGGCCCCATATCCATGTTCGCCTTGAGCCCTCAAATTGCTAAATCCGCCACTGAGTTCACTACACAGTTTATTATCTTCATATGTACTTTACTGTACAGGAAACTGCAGGGTCTTACCTTTCTTTGAGGGATCCTGCATGAAGTACTGTTTGAGTTTGAAGTATCTCTCATAAGCACAGTAAGTGTGATTCCTATCATTGTGCCTCTCGCTCCAGCTGACATGCGCCTCCCCTTTACACTTTATATAAAGGCTCTCAATGTTAACTTCTTTGGCTACTTCGAAAAAGACTCGTCCGTTAATAACATCGCCATTTGTGAACGTGTTTCTCTCATTAACAGGATCGTAAACCAAAGACAGCTCTTTGATCGAAGACATGTTAGTATGTGACCTAAAGAGATTTTTTCACCCTCCGTGAGAAGCGATAATTAAATCTGAACTGTGGAACAGACGAAACCTCCCTTAAGTGTACGGAAAGCCAAAAGGGACAAATGCTTCCAACGCTTTCTAGAGAAACGCAAGAACGAAATTACACTGAGGGACACTGAGGAAATAATCTGTAGTCAGTGTGATATTCATTCATTCCTCTTCTACACCGTTTATCCTCTACAGCAGGGGTACTGAAGAAGGCTCTCTCTCTCTCTCGGGAGAGGGTCTGGGTTTGAGTCCTGCCTCGAAAGTCCGTGTGCACAGTGTTTTGTGTTCTTCCTGTGTTTGGTGATTTCCCTCCCACAGTCCAAAGACATACAGACTGAAACCGCAAAGCACCTTTGTAAGTCACTCTGGAGAAGAGGAACACCAGACGCAACAGGGAGCCCATCCTCATTGGGGTGAAATCAGACAGGAAGTTTATTGAATACGGAAGTTTATTCAGCTTTAAAGTTTTGTTAATTAAATTTTTTTTTTGTTCCTTTTTTGGAGTAGCCCATGCTGTACACCCTGAACAAAGAGCCAATCCATTGAGTGAATCAAACTTTCGACCCTGGAGGTGCAAGGCCACAGTGCTAACCACTACACCACCTTATCAAAATAATGTCGATTATCCACTACATCCATTAACAATTTCTTAATATCTACTAGTATCTAGTATGTTGTTCGAGCTACACCTTATCTTACCATATCCTATAAATATGGAATTAGATTTGTGTCAAGAATAAAAGTAAACAAAAATAAACTGAAAGTGAATAAAAATATTCAAACACACACACATACACACAAAACTATAACAAATCCAAAAATAAAACTTTTTTAAGTTTTACTACTGAGTTTTTTGTTTCTTTGCAGGGGGTGGGTGTTACAGGGTTGCTTCATGATCGGCTAGTTGCTATTGGTTGGGTCTTACAGTACTGCATTTTTATCTGCCAGCTGATTTTAAATGGCCAAAAGTAAAATTCAATGTTTTAATGACATTCTCATTTTTATTTAAATAATAATGTTAAGGTTTCAAGTTTCGTAGTTGAATGAACGAGTTGCTTGGCGTTCCAGAGTTCTACCCTCTACGCTCCAATAAGCTTTTTGACACCAATAACAAACATGCGAGTTTTGACAGTTTTAAAGACAGTTTTATCTGTTTGGCCAAGTAGGTTTTTTACACATTTTGTAAACAATTTTAACATGTCCTCGTGAGAACAAAGAGGGGAAGTTGGATAGATGTCTGTTTATACAACTGTCTATACAAGCAGGAAGAGTTAACTCTGGGAGGGGCTTGGGGGGGGGGGGTATTATAAAAAGAATGCAAGTTAGCATGTTAATATCAGACTTAGGAGGAGACACAAAGTTAGTAACAAGGAGCATTGAGTTCTTTTAAATTTGCAGTTATTAAACTGATAATTAAGAAGTCTGACCTCGAAACCTGGCTGTCAAATTACAGGCCGTTATCTCTAAGATTCAGGAAAAGATAGTAGCAGAGCAGCTATGCTCATATCTACATAGAAATAGCATACATGAACTGTATCAATCACAATTTAGGCCTCATCACAGCACAGAGTACTTTTTAAAGTAATAAATTACCTCCTATTGGCCTCTGATCAGGGTTCATAACTATGCTTGTGTTACTCGACCTCAATGCAGCTTTTGACACCATTGATCATAATATTCTCCTTCACAGATTAGAAAATGTAGTAGGAATTAAGACAACAGCCCTCTCCTGGCTCAGATCCTATTTCACTGATCATTATCAGTATGTAGATTTAAATTGTGATTATTCTGCATGTTTTCTAGTGGAGTTAGGTGATCCACAGGGTTCGGTTTTAGGCCCCACTGCTTTTTTCCTTTGGGCAACATAATCCTTAAGCATGATATTAGTTTTCATTGTTATGATGACGACACAGTTATACGTCTCAGCAAAACCAGATGAGAAAAACCAGCCTGCTAAAGTTGAGAAGTGCGTAAAGGTTATAAGAGACTGGATGCTAATTAACTTCCTTCTGCTTAATCCTGAAGACAGAAGTTCTGCATGCACCTAGAAGCAAGATTTTAGATCACACTGTAACTTTGGATGGCCTTTTTGTTCTATCTAGTGCAACAGTAAAAGACCTCGGTGTGATTATAGATTCTAGTTTTTCATTTGAAGCTCATGTAGACAATATCACCAGGATAGAATTCTTTCAGAAATATTGCCAAGTTAGGGAATATATTGTCACTAAACGATGCAGAAAAACTAGTTCATGCTTTTATTACCTCTAGGTTGGACTATTGTAATGCCTTACTGTCTGGTTGTTCAACTAAGCGCATAAACAAGCTTCAAGTAGTTCAGAATGCAGCAGCAAGAGTCCTCACTCTGGTAATGGAACCAGAAATTACGAGCTCATCACCCCTATCTTATCTTCACTTCATTGGCTCCCTGTGAAATTTCGCATTGATTTTAAAATACTACTTTTGACATATAAAGCATTAAATGGTCTCGCGCCGCAGTGAACTGCAAGTGTCTTATGATTCGCCACACCTACTTCGATCAAAGGATGCAGGCAGTACCGCGTATTATCAAAACTAAAGCAGGGGGCAGAGCTTTTTCTTACAAAGCCCCAAAGTTGACAGGGAGGTCATTGGTTGCTTTGCATCTCAGTAAGCCCTCATGTCTGTGTTTCCTTCTGCCTCTCCCTTTTAGTTATGCTGTTATAGTTAGTCCTGCTGGAGTCCCTGCTTGTATTCTACACTAAATATACATTCACCTCATACATTATGTGACTATGACCATAACTAACTGTTATCTCTCCTCTTCTGCTCTCCCCCTCTCTCTTTCCCCCTCTCCGTTGAGCTACACATGTCGTTCCTGAGCGGGCATTGATGCAGACTCCCTCTGCCCTCTGGACCTGTCTTACTCTTCCTTGTGCCCCGCTTCTGGTAGGAAATCCCGTCACATGGATGCCCCGTGTGTCTCTTTGGGATGTGTCTGGGGACGGTTTCATTCTATGAAGATGGTTCTGACCTCGACTGATGTTGACAGCTGTTTCTCTGAGGACTTGGCTGCAGTCGCTAAAAATTGTGGGACAGGAATTTCCTACAAGTCTACATGAGCCTCCAATAACTACCTGGACTCCATATTAACATCAGTTATCATCTGTTAACAACTGCTATACTGAACTGCATGCCACCTAACACAGTATGAATGCAGATCAATTCTTGCTTTCTGTTCACTAAAATGAGGATGGGTTCTCTGTTAAGTTCAGTTCCTCTCAAGGTTTCTTCCTATTGCCATCTCAGGGAGTTTTTCCTTGCCACTGTCACCCTCGGCCTGCTCATCAGGGACTATCTGACCATTTTGATTCATGCACATTCACATTCCAAACAAAATTAAATATTTCTTTTGATTGTGTAAAGCTGCTTTGTGACAATGACAATTGTTAAAAGCACTGTACAAATAAAATTGAATGGAAAAGGAAGGGCTGACATGGTGGTGTAGTGGTTAGCACTGTCGCCTTGCACCTCCAGGGTCCGGGATCGATTCCCGGCCAGGTTCCATTCCCGTCTCTGTGTGCATGGAATTTGCATGTTCTCCCCGTGCTTGGTGGGTTTCCTCTGGGTACACTGGTTTCCTCCCACAGTCCAAAGACATGTAAGCTAGGTTAACTGGAATTCCCAAATTGGCCACAGTGTGTGTATGTGCCCTGCGATGGATTGGCACCCAGTCCTGGGTGTACCTCGCTTTGTGCCCTAAGTCTCCTGGGATAGATTCCAGTCCCCCCGTGACCCTGAATACAGGGTTAAGCGGTATAGTAGATGAGTGAGTGAGAGTGAAAAGGAAGGTTTAACATGGTAATATCAGATCAAAGAGGAAGAGAGTATAGTCAACACATTTTCTATTAAAAATACTATTATTATGCAATTATTATTATTATTCAATTAAATTGGTTGACAACAATCTATATTTAGTATGTGGTCCTTTACATTTCAAAACCTGCTGGATTTGACATGACATATAGTTAAAAAGTTCACTCTGTCACATAACACAGTTGAATTTCACATACATTTTCATAAGCGTATAAACATCCAATCAGTAAAGCATATGCTGAGAACTAGCACAAAATGAAAGGAAAAAGGAATGACCTAAGTTGAAGTATTAACTTTTTAAGGTGTGTTGTAGAATTCCAGCTCTTGGCTCAGCTCTGCAATAAGAGCCACCTATTTCGGTTCCCAAACAGCTCTTTTTCTAGTACAATGTCTTGATTTTATAATTAGCCAAATTTAGTAATGTTTTGATCTATGATTGGTATGTGTGCATCACTTAAATTATTTAATGAATGTTCTGTATTCTAAACCTTAGTCATTCCAGAATACCATTATTATTTACTTTATCTTTGGTATAAAATCATTTATGTACAAACATCCAATGCTGTTAAAACATTCATTAAATTGACATTTATTTAATTTTTATTTATACTGAATTTTGGAAATCACTTACAGAGTTTTGCTACAAATTCTAAACAATGTGCATCTGAATTCCTATATTATATCTATAATTCTGTGGTCTATTACAAAAAGAAAAAAGAAAAAGAAAAACAACAAAAGAAATTTGGCTTTCATGTAAAAGAGGTCACAGAGCTGACTGGTTCGTGACGATCACATAGCTAGTATATTAATTGATTCACTGTCTACTCATGCACTGAGTATCATGCAAGAAAACAATTCACCTGAAATGTTGCCAGTAGCCTTTTAACATCACAGTGAATGCTATTAGATGCTAACAACAAGGCTAACAAGAAAATGAAAAGGTGGCAAAACATCTTTTATTTTTTTGGCACAGCAACAAAGGTAAACATTTCAGATGTAATGTTAGTTGAACAATAGTAGAAGCAGGCCCACACCCACATCAGGCCACGTAACAGGTAACAGGTAAACATTTATCAATGCTTGCTAGCTAAATAGCATTCATACGAATAATACAACAATATCATAATACCAGCACACTAGTAGAGTGTGGACCAGCAACAGTGATAAAAATAGCATATGTGTTATGGGTCATGTGATAATGTACTCATATTACTGTTTCTTCATTCGTTCAGATGAACATACAGTATGAGATTATCTATGGCTGTAACACTCACCCTCTGAGAAGGCACCAGAGAGAGAGTAAACATCCCACAGAAAAAGAGAGAGTAAACATCCCACAGAAAAAGAAGGAGGGAGAGAGAGAAGGACGCATCCAGAAAGGGCAATGCACACATACAGTAGCGTGCAAAACTTGGTCTTGATGTAAATGTTTTATATAACAAGGGGTGCATTTGTCTGTAGATTGGTCATATAATATTATATTATTCAAGTGATGACTGCAATGCATAGTTGCAATGGCATTGACATTGGCAGTTGTCTACATTACAAGGTATAGAAAGTTGGCTTTCAGACGGAAGCCAGCACAGATTATTAATCACATTGCTGGGAAGATGCACATTAAAAAAAACCACATAAAAGACATCAAAGCATGCATTTCTTTAGTAATGGATGAGTCCATCTCCTTTTGTAATAAAACCACATTGAAAGATTACTTTAGCAAAAGCAGTGAACCCCATTTCATATTTCTGGACCTGATGGAACACCCTAATGAAGGGGCTTTTCCCCCCACTGTGAGAGACCTTCAGGACCACCTAAATGCTCACAGTTTTGACCAGTACCTCACAAATCACTAGTTGCATTTGCAAGTGGCGGTGCTAGCGGTATGCTAGGTCCGCAGTCTGGTGTGGCAAAGAGAGTCCGTAAACTATACCCATACATGGGCAATAAACCTGGTGTAGTCTAAATCATACTGGCTAAGGGTGACTACTGTATGTCTCAGAAGTGCAAGGTATATACCAAAACCTCAAAACCAGTAGAAGCTTGCAGAAATAGGGCGCATTCTGGATACATAGTGGGTGCAAAGCTTGTGGCAAACTGTGGGTTTCAGAGCTACTTGACATCAGAAGTGTGGCTCAGCTCATCGTTCCACAATGCAGAACAACATTGTCAAATGTCAATTGATGTCCAGCAGCTCTAAAAGCCACAGTTAAAGGAAAACTCATGATGATTGCAAAGTAGCTGTGCTCCAAGCAATTAACTGGAGATTTATCCATCATGTACTGTATGATGATTTATATTAATTGGCCCTTCCATCTGAGTGCCTTCAGAAATGGAACATACCCGTCACATACTGCATACAGACAAGTTCATCGGGTGAAGCACACAATCCTTTGAACAAACAAGACAAATAAAAAAACTCTTGAGACTGATAGGGTTAAGGGAAGGTGAAGTTAATTGACTGTCAAAATTGTGAACAGTTTTTGTCAAGGCTGTAAGCAGCATCCAGAATCACATGTTCACCATGCCAGTTATTGCTGGACTTTTTTGATGTATGATGTATGCTCACAGATAAAATACATACAGCCACTTGCGAGTCCCATTGATCCGGACAGTAAAATCACTGGGGTAGCTCTGTGGTTAGAACTTTTGAACGCAGATCAGAAGGTTACTGTTGTGCCTTTGAATAAGACCTATATCCCTCAGCTGCTCAGATGTACAATGAAATTAAATGTCGCTCTGGCCGTCTGCCAAATTCCGTAAATGTAATGTAATCACACTGCATGTCAGATAATATCAACCTTAATAAAAATGGGAATAGCTCTTTAATGAATTACTCTTGCCACATATAGTACCCTTGGTATTACTAAGGTGTGAAATGAAGAAAGCAGGTTGCATTTTATAACATTCTATAAGGTTGATAGGTCATCTGTCAACAACAGGGTATCTGAGACTTCCTCTTTACAGAATATCTCTAGATTATCCAGGGTCCTAAGCTTTTCTTGTGCACAAGATCTTCACAAGGTTTCCAGGGCCTTAAGAGGGTAAACAACCCTACAGCATTACAGAATCTCCACTGTATATACTTAGGATAAGGTTAGGTTAAGGTTAAGGATAAGGTTCTTTTCATGATATTCAGACTTAATACCACAGACCGTGGTGTTTAAGTTCACTGTCCAGGGTATCTGCATTTTTTTAATAAAAATGCATTTTTTTTTTTTGTAATAAATATTGCATTGCATTAAACAATGTCCCAGATTGTAAAATACATTTATTAGCCTTAGAGTAGGGTTTTTTGTCACTTTCAGACTATTAAACAGTTCCATTTAAAGTTGTAGCAGCATGTAGCTTTACCAGACTTAAATATGATTAACTGAAAAGGCTTTGTTTTGGGATAATAAATAATCCAAATTATCTACTGGCATTTATGCGGCATCTGATTATGGTTTTGGAGATTTGGTAACCCTAAGAATTTACTTCTTCTTGTAATTCACCAACAATGAACCTTTTGGAGTTTTTTGCCACTTCTGTTACGTGTGCGGTATGGAGAGCCCCCACCATGAGATGTTTTAATGGTAAGAGCCCTGACGCAGGGCTTTAGAAGGGGTCAATGAAATAGGAGTTTGTGAGAGTACTTATGACACGCATGGGAAGACCTTCTCGTTTGGAGATAGCGTGGAATTATTAATTCCTGTCTTTTCTTGCTGTGTCTTTGGCCCTGATACCTTTACCGTGGCTACATAAATGATCACACGAGGTGCTGAGGTATCAGGATACCCTTTATATAAACACGCTCGTTCAGGCTGATTGCCTGACGGCGACGTTGCCTGGCAACCGCGTGTATAAATGGCTGTGCCTTTGCGTGTTCAGTGCCTTTGCCTTGCGTGGTAGCAGCCTGTGAATCTGCCCGTTCTGAACAATTTATGCGCGGTTCTACCCCTTGCGCGACCCACGTCGTTACAACTTGATTGTAAAAAAAAAAATGTTTTGGTACCTTATTTTAAATGGGAAATAAGCTCCAGTTACATTGTCTTTTCCATCATTTAACACTTTTTTGTTGTTTTGTTGTTGAAAATAATAGTTTCTTCATAAGAGATTTGTTTTTTAATACATCGTGGATTTTTCTTTTTTCACTGTTTTCCTTTCTTTCACAGAGATAAAGCTACTTCATCAGATTTTTCCTGCTTCTTTTTTTAAACTAATCTTTAAAAAGTGTGCCAATAATTGTAAAGAGCACAGTACCATTTGTTGGGTTTAACAATGGGTTTAATCCATGTCTATTTCTCCTCAACAATCACTATACAATTCCATTACATTTACAGTATACCAAAGAAAGTTGTAGTTTTTCTCTCAATCTAGTTATCCTATTTAATAAATACCGCCTGTTGTAAATGATCTATTGTTTTAATTAACAAAACAAAAAAAAAATTACAACAATTTCACCTTTGTATCAGCTATGTACATTCATAGGGGATCTTCTTAAACATCAATCAGTATAGACGGATGATATGATTGATTGTATGATTCTATTACTATACGTAAAGTGACGGACTGGTATCAGTTAAAGATGCATAGGTTAGGCTATAATTATCTCCATTTGTCATAATTATCTATATTTATTTTGACACACAGATATACATATGGTATATATGCCTCTATGAATATACATGATTTTTTTTATTTTGAATAAAATTAGATCACAGAAAAATACAGCTCTCTGAATGATAAACCATATACAGTATTACAAATGCATAAACACAGTGATTAAACATTTGGATTAACAGGTGGAACCGTAAACAGTTGGATTACTGTAAATCTGTACTTTCTGGATGTTCCACTAATGTACATAACAAGCTCCAAGTACTAATTTCACATTGATTTAAAAATACAAATTTATGCCTATAAATGCACTGAATGGTCACAACAGCACCTGAGTGAACTGCTGGTATTATATGATCTGCTACACCACTTTAATTAAAAGGATTAAACTATTTGCTGGTACGTCACATAATGAAGACGTACCAGGGACAAAGTTTTGTACCAAAGTCTCTATCAGTTAACAGTAGGTAACCTGAAAAAGTGGACTTCATGTTAGCTAAAATTAATTTTCTCTTGTACAACCGACCATGCAGAACACAGTTCTAGAAGGGATGTATTCATGGTTATGCTATCCAGTCACCCATATGAAGATGAATTCTCAATTTATAGCTGAAGATTTTTGTTTCTGTAAAACTGCCAGAGGTGGAAAGAGTACTAAAATGTTATTGAATGTACTTAAGTAAAAGTACAGTTACTTCAGTGAAATTTTACTGAAGTACAAGTAAAGTTACCATTATAAAAATCTACTCAAGTAAAAATAAAGTAGCTCATAAAAAATTTACTCAGAGTAAAAGTTAAAGTTACTTTTTTTTTTTTTTTAACAGCAGGGGTGGAATGAGGCATTCTAGCGTAGTTCGAAAAAGATGAGCAGATATAAATCTCAAACTAGTTGTTTTTAACTGAAGGAACACCAACACTGTTAAATTTGCATAATAAAGCTGTTGTCAGATTGTAAAAACTACTTTAAAAAGTAGAAGTACACAAAAAAAAACTACTCAATTACAGTAACATGAGTAAATGTAATTCGTTACTTTCCACCTCTGAAAACTGCCTAGTGTCGAATAGTAAAATCGATATAAAAACTTCTTTGTAATGCACTGAAAACAGTGACAGAGGTCAATGTTTTACTCTATTTAGTAGGATAAAAGTTTTGATTTGCTGGACTTTGCCAGTGTCCTGTGGTGCTTGGAAACGCTGGTGGATGGTAGTAAGGAGAATTTAAAAAATCAGTGGTGTATGGAGGAGGCATGTAGGGAACCATAGATGGGCTGAATCCTGATGCTTCGGAATTTGCCTCTGGAAAGATGTCTGTATAGGATGGTGGTGGTTCGTCTTGATTGGCTGGCTGAGGATATAGACACGGGTATAGACTCTGAGCTGGATCAAAGGCAGTAGCAGCAGAAACATGGGGGAAGGCAACAGGTCCTGGGAAGACCTGGGTAGAACCTGTCGACATTGCTTCATGTGTGTTCAAATTTGAGTTGCCATCTACTACGTGTTGTAGTGGAAAGCAGTGCTGTCCTGCTGGGATAATGACCAGTGGAAAAATAATCTCTGGGTCTTTCGCATAGGGCACATCTAAATACACCTTAAAAATCAGAGAAATTGATGGAAAGTGAGGAAGCACATTCTTGGAGATATTGATACTATTAATGAAATCATGTAAAACATTATTACCTTGAGCATGTATTCCAATTTAATAATGTTACAGTCAGTAATGTTTGCGTCCAAGTTAGTTGGGATCTTCAGCCTACTTGTAAATGTTTTCTTAGACCTGGATGGAATGGGGTTTTCCACAGCTTTGAAGATAACTTTCGTTCCGTGGTTTGTTCGAGATTGGGCAATGAACGTCTGTTTTTGTTCAAGTTTAAATTTGAGCTTTAAAGCTCGAGATGAAGAGTTTTCAATATGTGTTTCAACCTTGACTCTCTCACCTGAAAAAAATAATAATAATTCAGAATATAAAAAATTAATATGATGGGTTTTAACAGCTTTGATTATCTCTTGCCTATAGCCGAAGACAATTATGTCATGATGTAAAATTACCTTGCATGTAGCCTGTTTTATCAGTAGATGCTCTGACTAAGGCACTTCCAGAGGTGAAAAGTCTCATCTTTTTTTCTACAGACCCAGAAAGTGGTCTCTGTACACAGAATGGTAAAAAATTTGGGTTTAAAGGCAGTAAACAGAATGTTATTGTCTGTTCTCATAGATTGTTGTTTATATTTGAATTCATTCTTTGATAATGATTTATAATAATTTAGTAACTGTTATATCCTGGTCAGGGTTATGGTAGTCTTACTTAGTTTCAACAAGAAGGAAACTAAGGAATAACCACATGGAGAGTAATCGGAGTTTGCAACTGAACTGAGGCAACAAAAAAAAGGCTAGCCACTAAACTTGTTACAGTGCTTTGTTTCAATATAATGCAAGAACATACTGAAAAATAAGGGCACATACCATTAAATGAGCTCCATTTCTACTGTGTCTGTTTGACACAAAGGTAAATTCCTTCACAACAGTTTTAGGGATCTTCCATGATCTACTCAGTCTGGCATGAAGAACGTATGTGATTGATCCATGTTCTCCTTTAAAAGATGATGGTGTGGGCCTACAAAAGAAATCAACCTTCTTAATGTCTAAAAATCATTAACGTCTTCTTATGACATTTTATAAGTAATATACTAACGATGACCATTTTAGGCATTGCTACCATTCTTTGAGAAAAATGGTTCTCTGAACCCCACCTTCAGCTACATACTACGGGCAATTTGGAAACGTCAATTAGCCTAATCTGTAGGCCTTTAGACTGTGCAACAGTGCGACCCTACGCCACTGTGCTGCCCACATTAACTTCAATAACTAAATAGTCACCTGTTGCCTAATATCTCACCTGACAAGTGTCATTTTAATAAAATAATAAAAGCTATTCATTTTACATGTAAATTATATTAATATTAAGACTGATTGGTGTATTGCATGAAGAGGCAGGCAGTAAAATCTGGTAACAGCAAACTGGATTTTACATTATCAAAAATAATATGAAGCAAACTATTAACTCTAGAATTATTTACCCATGAGGAAGCTGAAATGAAAATGGAAATGAATGGTATCCTGGTGTAACCAAATTCCTGTCTGTAAATTAAAAACAGAGAATGTTTTGTTTTTTTCAGTTTGAGGTAACTGAAGATATACCATAATATATTAAAATAACATATAAAGTACAGTAGTTTATGCTTAAACACTAAAATAATATTTTAATGCTACTGTACTTGCAAAATAAAAAACTTTATAGAAATAAATCAATTACAGGTAGTCTCCGACTTACGAACATTCAAGTTACGGATTTCCGCAGATACGGACAGACCAGGGTTCTACTTCCGGTTCAATCACGGAAGTGGCTCATGTGTATTGTACAAAAAAAAAAAAAAAAAAATCTGCAGTGCACCAGATACCAATATTTTCAATTATATACAATATTTTCAGTGTGTAAGTGAATGTATAATGTGTCTAATGTCTGGGATATTGTACAGTATGTGTGTGCATGTCGGGGTGTGGGAGAAATGAGTCTGCCTCAAAATGCTGTCCTGTAAAGCTGTTCACAGTCCAATACAGTGAAAAACTGCTCTGAGACCAAACTGTATCCGGGATTCCCCTCACGATTTAAAGGCGCAGACACAATACTGTTAAATTTGTGTGAGATTAATTTCCTTCGGCACGATTACAGTTTTTGGCCACATGATGGCAGTGTGGGGAAAGGGCACAGATTTAATCAAGTGGTATGCTTCACATTCTATTATACGCCTTATTGTCAAAGGCGTATAAGACTCACTTTATCGGACTTAAGAACAAATTGGACTTACAAACATGTTCCCGGATGGAATTCGTTTGTAAGTCGGGGATTACCTGTATATAAAAGTATATAAAATAGAATCAACTTACATGTCTCTCCATTTGTTACAAGTGTGGCTCCAGTTTCTTCTGTAAAAACAACAGACTGAAAATTGAGAAACTGTGGTGACCTCACCTCATTTATTCTTAAATATTGATTTACTGATTATATTCTCTTTTAAACATGTTCACATACTTCTTAAATGTCTCCAAAATTATTAATGCTCCAGCTGAAATACAATTCATATTAAGCATTCTTGCATGCTTGATTTTCTCTGTTTCACTCTTTTGTCTGTAGCTTTAAATGAACTGCCCTCTTTGTGTGCCCCTATGAGGAACTGAATTTCCCTAGTCCATCGCAAAGCAGGAAAATGAAGTATCTATGTTCAGAACCTAAACTTTTAGCTAGATATTTAGCAATATCAAAGGTAAAGACAACTAGATAAAGAAGGTTAGGTTAGCCATTGAGAGGTAGACGCTTCCCACAAGTCTAGTCATATTTGAATGGCAGAGCTGGGGGGAAAACGTGAATTTTGCACCATATGTTTGAATTGCTCTTTTCCAAGTCAGGCTGTATTTGCTATATTTTAATATTAAATTGCTGTTTCCTCGCACTTAAAATTAGCTAAAATTCTTGCAACCTTGTTTTCTAATCGCACTGGTTCTAGCATACATGCTACAACAACCAAAGGCACTGGTTTAACCGCATGTACAGAGACCTCAATCACATGTAAGTAAATCAGATGCCATATATGGACCACAGAGAGGCAGATGCATGTCAAGGCAGGAAGAAAAATAGGTCAAAAAGTGACAGGTTTAATAAGAGTGTAAAGTTCTCTAAAATTCACTTAAACATTTTATTTCATTAAATAAATCTAACAAGATCTGCAGACCATTTCACCAAATTGCAAATCTGGCAGTGCACCGTCCTCAAACGTGATAGCTTAATAAAGAGTGAGTAATACCCAATGAAGCAGGTTTCTCAATATACACCATTAGCTGTTCAATTAGCTCATGTCATCTGTTCAATAAAATCTATGGTAGTAAATTTAGCGAAGGATTCATTATTATTTGGCTTGGCATGACTCCTAGACAAAATTTAGAATTTGGATTATAGACTCAACTTTGCTAAAGTTAATTAATGATACACATTGTTAAATGAGTGATTTTGTGCATAAACCTATTGTGCAACATAAAAACCTAGGGTCCTCATAGATGCTAAATGTCTTGTGCTTCCGCCTCAGGGATAAAGAAAAAAGAAAAATGCATAACAGCCAGACTAAATCACCTGTTGGTGCAACTAGTAGTAAAAGAAAGAAGTAAGATACAAGGAAAAAACTAAGCAAGATAAGGCACTAAACTGAATCATGATTTCCCTAATAGCCGACACTTCCTGTAAGTTGACTTCATAAACAGCATCATTAAAGAGATAAGGTTGAGGGCTAAACGTCATCAAAGCCTCGGCTTTTCAGTTAGACAGTCATATTTTCAAAAAACTCTCAGTGAGAAAAAAGTTAGGCTTCTCTTTTCTATCTTTAGTATGTATGTATCTTAAACCTGAAAATATGGATATAATCCTAGGTCTTGAACCATTATCTTTTAGTGTACAGATTTATAGGCACGAGGTAAAAGATACATACTAAAGGTAAAAATAAAAATAACAATAATATTCATGGTATCAACACACTAATGGTACAGTTTATTAATATCCCTTAAAACTTTCAAAATGAGCATATTATTATTATTATTATTATTCATTCATTCATTCTTACACTTATTTATTTATTTGGTCATAGAAACAACCGAAAACCAACATAAAAACGAAAACGTGATCATATGTATCTGAGCTATTTCTTTGCCTATGTGACATAAATGTTTTTTTTTTTTTTTTGCTCAGTCATGTTTGTATAGTTGGTTAAAATAAAATAAAATTCAGTTTTTCATATTGCCAATGTTGTGTACAGGATCGCAGGAGACCTGGAGCCTATACCAGGAGACCTAGGTCACGAGGTAGGCTACACCTTGGAGAGGGTGCCAATCCATCACAGGGTACACACAAACACACGCACACGTTCATTCACACACTGCGGGCAATTTGGGAACAACATTTAGATCAATCTGCATATCTTTGGATCCAAGAAACCACCAATGCACGGGGAGGCATAAAGTCCATGCACACATAAAAGGGCTTTAAAAGAATATGTATGTCCTACATTTATTTTTTAAGGGTAATTACTGAACTTAGTAACACTTTGACTTTGAAAATGTTCACATTTGTTTTGTGTGTAAGGCGTGAGCACTTTAACTGAAAGCTGTCTAAGCAGTTCGCATCTAGAAAGACTCTAGTAATCTGTTTACACCTGTTTCATCCTTACCGATCTTAGAGTCATCCCAAATCAACACCTGTTTGAGTTTGAAGTATCGCTCTGAAGCGCTGTAGGAGTCGTCCGAGTTATCGCTGCTGTTAGACTCGGTCCAGTGTACATTCGCTTCTCCTTTACACTTGATGTAAAGTTTATCAATCTTCACCTCTTTGCTTACTTCCAGCACCACTCTCCCCCGGACAGTGTCGCCGTTGGTGAACGTGTTGCTGTCGTTAACCGGGTCGTAGTTTATTGTGAAGGTTTTGATGTTTCCAGACATCGTTCCTACTCGAGGCTGCTGTCAGAGCTGAACACACACTGCATACTCTCACACACGCTGGAGCACACTGAGCAAACCTGGAGCGTTTGTTGACACACTCTGGAATTTCCCCTCAAAGGCGTGGACCTTACGGTCAAACAAAGTCACGTGGTTTTCCATATTCGCATATAGTAAACGAGGAATTAATTGAAATCAATTAACCATTTACCACCTGTGCTGTTAATGCACATGTTCTGACTCGTAACATTGAATGTTTAAAACAGATTTAAGTTTCTATGGGATATATATAAAAGATACATAATGCAATATATACGGTAATATATACCGTATAATGTAATATGTAATAATTTCTCTCTCTCTCTCTCTCTCTCTCTCTCTGTATATATATATATATATATATATATATATATATATAGGTCAAGATTCATATACTGAATAATTTGATGAATTGACCATGAAATATATGAGTTAATAAAGTATATATATATATATATATATATATATATATATATATATATATATATATATATATATATATATATATTCATTACGCTTTGTTTAAATTAATAATAATTAGCAACCTTTGATGTTTCACCACCTCTCCAGGAAGTGCTATTGAATCACATCCGGGTAATCTTCATGGTCACGGAAAATCCAACATGGCGGCTCACATGTCGAGGTTCGTGGGCTGGAGCCGCATATACAGGTGCGGTTCGTTTTTTTTATTTTATGATACACAAATTCATGCCATGGTTATGGATAGGGGTTCAAAGAAGTAGTTCACGGTGATATCGCTGTTTTTGCCTCATTTAGCTTTATACACCTGTGCGCTGAATTCATATTACAAAACTGTTATGAAATGACCTATACATGATGAGTATGGAGTTTAGTCATACAGTTATACAATACGGAAACTTTATATTAAAAGAAAACAAATTATTAAAAAATAATTAGACTAGACTAGAGGTGTATTTTCCAGGAGCTTAAATATTGGTTTTGGAGGAGCTCATGTCGTGCATGTTTTAGTGTTTTTCCTAAAACATCATCAAAGGATGGAATGTTGATTAGATTATGATGAGGATAAATCACGTGAAAGCCGTGGTGTAGTTGTTTTGCACAGTAACACAGACAATAGTAAAGCATTTTTCCCCCCTTTTTAGCTTCAGACAGTGGGTTAATATTTGACTGTTTTGGGTCTCAATTGTTGTTGAGTTTGAAAATGTTGTATAAGTAGTCTTGCTTCAGTCATTCAAAATCTAATGCCAGCATTAATGTCTTTCAGTTTTCAAGTGTTTCAGGTGGTTTTTGTTTGTTTGTTTTTTTTTTTTGTTTTTTTTTTTTTTAGAAGAGAACGCGATTAAACACTGTATAAAGTCACATCAGACACTTGGAAAATATTGATGACCTTGTAATAATCTGTACTTGTGTTGAGAAGAAACTCATATGTTTGATAAAGTGTTTTAGATCATATAAATTGTGCACTGGATACACTGTCACTATTGTGGCATGTTATTTACAACCTGTTTATGAACTGTTCATGATTGGTTTGAAATATTGGTGATGGAAATCACCAGTAACTGATACCATATTATCACGATACTTAATTTTTGCGATTCTTTAAGGATCATGATTTTGTAAAAATCCCGATTCGACCTGTTTTTGTCCCCTGAATTTGTTACAGTACTAGGTCCTTGAACCTTAAACAAAAATTAACATAATTCCTATTCCTAAACCAACTTAGCAAATAAGTTAATCCTACCAGATGTGATGCCAGTGTGGAAATAGTTTAAAGTGTACCACCTGTAAGATTATACAAACAGAAGAGAAACAGAGATGTTTTACCACTGAAATGCCTCCAAAGTCGTAAGCATGTGTTCGGGACTAATTAATTCACACAGTTTGGACAAAAAGGCTGATCGCAAGGTTTTGATGCAAATAGTAAGAACAAACAGTTTTTACTATTTGCACAAAGGTTTTTTTTTTTTTTAATCTGTCATAAAACATCTGTATTTTTGAAAATTGCAGCGTCTTGACCAGCTAACAGTGTTGTTTTTCTGTTGTAGGTTTGGCATTGCTGCATGTAGGCAGTACAGCAGTGCAAGCAGATATCCTAGTGTTTCTCTGTCTACACCTTTACCAGGCATTCCCAAGCCTGTGTTCGCTTCAGTTGATGGTCATGAACAATATGAAACCAAAATAACCACTTTAGAGAACGGCCTTAAAGTCACCTCACAAAATAAGTTTGGCCAATTTTGTACAGTTGGAGGTACGTGTGTGAGACTCATTTTTACATGATATAATTGCGTGGTAATTTCTTATGTATTTGTTGTATACAGTATCTGTTGTGTATGTGCAATTATATAGGTGCTATTCCATTTCTGATATGCTTTGCAGTATTTGTACTATACACATGCATATAGCAGGCATCTGTGATGATGTTGTGAGTCAATTTGAACATAAAGGGTATAATTTTCAGACTGAATCTTCGCCTTATTATTACTGTTTGTAAAGACAAGCTTACTCTGTGTACTCAGTTTCTGTAATTACTCCAGTTGTTACTCCAACATTACATGTTGTTTTACCTAGTATAGTAAGAAAAGGTCTGCTGTGTCTTCTTTTCAGTTTTGGTAAATTCAGGTTCCCGCCACGAAGCCAAATATCCTAGTGGGATTTCGCACTTTTTGGAAAAGCTTGCATTTTCTGTAAGTTTGCTGTTTTTAATGCTTACTATACTGCATTTAAAAAAATAAAAGTAAATATATCATATTTAAAAAAAAAATAAAAAAAACATTTTGTTTGTTTACTTTGTTTAGTCTACTTCACAATACGGAAGTAAAGATGAAATTCTTCTATCATTGGAAAAACATGGTGGAATCTGTGACTGCCAAACATCCAGGTTTTGTTAATTTCAGCATTTCATTCTGTCTTTATAGTCTGTTTTTAGTTCTGGATATATATTTTTTTCTTTTTACCCTTTACTAAATGAAAAGTCTTCTTTGATGTAGCTTTTATGTTTATTGTTCATTTCAGGGATACAACGATGTATGCTGTCTCCGCTGAAGTCAAGGGTCTGGAAACTGTGGTTAGCCTTTTGGCAGATGCTGTTCTGCAGCCGCGTTTATTAGGCAAGATGATGCTTGTTAGGAAGAATTTACAGCTGTGATGTCCTGCGCGTTTTCTAATAATTGTCTTCTCCACAGACGAAGAACTCGAGATGACCCGGATGACCATAAGGTTTGAGTTGGAGGATTTAAATATGAGACCTGATCCTGAGCCTCTGTTAACAGAAATGATTCATGCGGTGAGTGAGATCAGCTTCTTTTGCACATCCTGATGCTTGATTCATTTGCTTCTAATCTGTTCAAAGACTGAGCTTCATCTCTGTCCAAATACACAAATACAGCTTTTTTACACGTCCCCTGATTATTAGTTTCATTCTCTGCATTTGCAGGCAGCCTTTCGAGGCAACACTGTAGGCCTGCCTCGTTTCTGCCCAGTGGAGAACGTGGATAAGATTGACAGGAAGTTGTTGCATACATACATGCGTAGCTATTACACGCCAGAGCGCATGGTATTGGCAGGGGTCGGTGTCGAGCATGAGCAGCTGGTGGAATGTGCCAGGAAATATCTACTGGATGTGAAGCCAGTTTGGGGCACAAGCACATCAACAAATGTGGACCGATCTGTGGCCCAGTACACAGGAGGCATTGTTAAGGTGGGTTTAATTGAAAAATTGAAACAATTGAAAAAAAAATACACTGATTTCTACCAGGAAAAGCTAAAAAAAAAGAAAAAAAAGAATGAAAGTAACGTAACATATAACGTAACATATCTACAGTATAAGCGTCGTGTTTGCATTGCTATATGATGTGCTCTTTCCCACATACATGTGCAGATGGAGAAGGACATGTCTGATGTAAGCCTCGGACCCACGCCTATCCCAGAACTCACTCACATTATGATTGGCTTAGAGAGCTGCTCCTTCTTGGTGAGTTTGCAAAACCCTCAGTACGGTTGCCCCATTAACCCATTACACTTCTGGCCAGGACGAAGAGCTATTTCCTTTTCTATAACCACTTACAGGAGGAGGATTTTATCGCCTTCGCTGTCCTTAACATGATGATGGGGGGAGGAGGCTCCTTCTCAGCAGGCGGTCCAGGAAAAGGCATGTTTACCCGACTCTACCTGAATGTTCTCAACAGGTACAACATGACACCCTTTAAGAAAAATAAAAGTAACACAAGCAGAAATTGTATATGTTTTTTAATTTCACATTTCTTGAACAAACTTTATTGTGATGTCTGGTGAATATTTATATTGTTTTTCCAGACATCACTGGATGTACAACGCTACCTCCTATCACCACAGTTATGAAGACAGCGGCCTGCTCTGCATTCATGCTAGCGCAGACCCGAGACAGGTACAAATGGAAAATGGTGGGAAGGAAAACAAATCTGTAAAAGAAACAAACAAACGTAAAAAGAAATCACACAAAATGGCTTATAACTCATGAAAATATAAATAAAAATCCAGCCTCTGTGAATAGGCAGTTTCTCTCCAAAACCATCTGTGGCTTACCCTTTTTGTGGTGGGTGTTGATTGTCTTCTAGACACCTGTTAAGTCAACAGTCATCCTGATACGTGTACTAAAATAGATTGAGAAATGTATGGTATTTATACTGTATGAATTGTGATTTACTCAAAATGAAATGAAATATTCTAATATTTTGAGATACTGACATTTAGATTTTCATGAGCTGTAAGCCATAGTCATCAAAATTCAAACAAAAAGGCTTGAAATATTTTACTTTGTGTAACAAATCTAGAATATGAGGTCTGTCCGGATGTACTATCTCGCATGTACAGTAATGACTGGATTATGTGTAATAATCCTGCAATTAAGCTTTTAGTTTTTGGCAATTTTTTAGCCTTTCAGATTGTGAATCATTTTCATCAATTTCTGGACCATCTTTGCATCATGTCACACTTTTTTTTTTTTTTTATTTCACGCCCCACTGACTAATACTGTGAAGTCATTGTTCACACGTGCACATTCCGGTCCACTCCCCTTAGTTGCCAGGTTACTTCAATGTCACGCAAACTGTTGTTATATTAACACTGGCCAGACGTTTTATTCCTGACAGACCTCATATATGAGAATTTCACTAATGTATATTAAGGTGTGTGAAAATATATGTATGTGTTTTCTTTGAGGTGCGTGAAATGGTGGAGATAATCACAAGGGAATTTATACAGATGGTTACCACAGCAGGAGAGGTACAGTTATAGCTTTATAGATGACCCCCCCCCATGTTGCGGCGACCTGAGCATGTATTTTATACCAAATGTGTTGGTTTTACTTTTAGATGGAGCTGGAAAGAGCAAAGACTCAGCTGAAGTCCATGCTGATGATGAATTTGGAGTCCAGGCCAGTTATTTTTGAGGATGTTGGTCGGCAAGTTCTGGCCACAGGCCACAGGAAGCTGCCTCATGAGCTGTGCAATCTTGTCAGTAAGTCCACATTATGTTTCAGTCCATTTCACTGGTGATTACATACGATTTCCTGCACTAGGTAAAAATGTGAACATACACTCTGAAAGAAGAATATATATATAGAGAGAGATAGTGAGGGAGAAGAAACCTCCTTTGATGTGATAACCTGGTTGTTCAGGACATTCAGGTCGTCAGCTGACTTCATTTTATCGCCACATGACATTGCTAAGCCAAGACCTGACCAGTGGTAACCCCAGATTATAACACTGCCACTAGAGTCTTGTACAGATTGGCACAGATATCGCCTCAGTTTGGTGCAGAGGCTTCCCAGCTAATAGTTTTACCAAAAGGTTCATCTGATGAAGCTTCATTCAAGGACTCATTGTACTACCATTTAGTGGACAAATTATTTGTAACAAAGAGATCGTCACATTGCAAGCAGCACGAAAGGAAATGTTTATGCACATAATCAACATCTCTGAATCTTTGAAAATTAACTGAAGAGTGCACGAGCCCTTATTTAACTGCCAAAGTCAGTCATGTGATTCTGGCAAACGCAAGGCTTCGTTTGTGATTGGTCACGTGACTTTCAGGGAACAGACGCGCCCTGAAGCGAGGCTTCATGTCAGTACTATGCATGTATTCCTTCATACACTAACACACCCATCTTTCTGGAATAGGCTCAATCTGAAATCTTTGCACCACATGACACATATTTCCATTGATCCAAAGGCAATTTTTATGTGCCTTTTTTATTTTTTTTTATTTTATGAGACTCACTAACAAGTGGTTTTCTTACGGACACAAAGCTGTTAATCTCAACACAGTGTGTGTATATGGAAATGCTCTTATTTTCACTATTAAACATAACTATATTTTTTTGTTTTTACCATGCAGTAAAAAGCAGATGTTTGTGATCTCTGTTAATTTTTTTTTAACCACATTTCTTTGATGCTTCAGTACTATCCCTCCCTGCTTCCAGTCCCATTAATTTCAAATCTCGATAGTTTTTGGCTTGAAGTAGCCCAGACTTTTTTGGCCAGACAGTGTGTATTTGTGAGACAATTCTAAAACATGACATTGACATTGTATGTTGTATCCAATTTAAGGTAATATTACAGCCAGTGACATCAAGAGAGTCAGCACCAGGATGCTGCGCAGCAAACCAGCTGTGGCCGCTTTAGGGGATTTGACAGAACTCCCCTCCTACGAGCACATCCAGGCTGCTCTGTCCAGCAAAGATGGTCGTCTGCCCCGCATGTATCGCCTCTTCCGGTAGAACATCATCATACATGTACAGTAGCAGTTATACATTTCTGTACCCCAGAGACTGACCTACAGTGTAACTTTTTATGGAGCTCTTTTATCGAGCTGTTCTAGAGAATTGCTGAATGTCAGTGGTAGTCAAAGCACTTAATGTAAGTTGAACTTTGCCCTCCAAGGACTTGTTATATTGTGTGAATAAGTTTTCAGTATCATATTCAGAGTAAAGAAAGGTGTGCAGTTTTGCAGTAACATTTTCAACATACTGGCTTGAGGAAAATACGCTTGAGGGGCGTTTAAGTCAAACCCGGACTTGATGAAATTTTTCTTGAATGAAGGCTTAAAACTGATCGACATTTACAGATGAGTACAAGCAGCACCCTCCAAACTTCCTGGAGCCCACTGCAGTCGGTCCCTTGAGGGGAATGCCTGATTCTTGCAAATCTACAGACAACTTGTCAGCTTGAAGACACGTGCCTGTGTGTGGCAACTGTACAAAGTCATTCACAACCACCACTTGCCATATTACTGGAAGTTGGCTCGGAGTTATTGCCACAAATTGCCCCGTATAGTTCTGACCTCGCTCTGAGCCATTTCCACATGTTTGGGCAGTTGATGATGCAGCAGGGATGATGATTCACTACTCTGAGTTGAAATCTTGAGAAAGACTGGAAAGAGTAGTTTAAAAGGTTTTGTGAGCAGTGATGTCTTTCAATGGTTGAGGCCCTTCTTTCTTATACGATGTATATTTTCTGGCATACGATGAATGAATGAAGGTTCACGCTACATGTGATCTGCATCATGCTTTTTTGTGTGTGTGTAAATGTCTGCCTCGTGTACACATCTTTCTTCCCCCCACATTTTGCAAATAATGCGCTGACACTGAAATGTAAAATTCCATCTCTGTTTGCATTTGTTCATAAATGGGATTTGAATTTCTTGTGTGGCTATTCATTCATTTATTTATATTGCTTTGGTCAAACTGTTTATATACCTGTAATCCTACAAAGAAAGAGAAAAACATAAGACGAGGCAGTAGATTTTAGTCATACCTTCATGTTACTTATATAACACTGTAAACATTAAAAACATGCTGAATGTTTAAGGTTTCTTTAAAAGAGAATGTTTAAAAAAAAAAGCAACAGGAGGAATTGAACAGGATTTCAGGCACTTTACATCACTGGTGCAGAATGTGATGCAAAAAGCATGATTTAGTGTTACAGTTTTATTTGTGGCCCATGCAAGATAAATACAGTTTCTTCCTCACACTCAGTCCTTTGTTCTATACAGTTGGCCGGCTGACATCAGGTAAAAGGCGGAATTATTTTATATATAAGAAGTTAAGGCAATGGACAGACGTCCTAGATGAACTGTGTACAGTATGACTTTTCGCAAGATGACAATTTCTGGCTAAAGTAACTCAACATCAGCAATGTCACATTTCCATTGTAACAGATATCAATTTTCACTGGTGCAAATCAGTGGAGAAAAAAAATTATTTAAACTACACCTAGGAAATATATAAATAACATTTAATTAATATTGGTTCCAAACATGTTCATTAGTAGAGCTGCTGATTTATTTGTGTAAGGCCTTTGAACACTGCATTAGTTTGAAAATTTGTGAATTGTATGAAATGTTTCATATATTAAATAGAAGCTGACAAATATAAAAACACAACAAAGCTGGGTAAAATGTAGTGCACAAGAGATAGAGGTCATATTTACGTTCTCTTCATTTCAGCCATATACAGTATGTTCACCTTTTTTTCTACAGAATGTGTAGTGTTCTCATGGACATGTCCAGCTTTAACCAGAGACCTTGAACGATAAGGCACAGCCTCTTTCAAGTTCCTGGATGGAGAAATGAAATGCTATATCTTTCACAGTTCTGAGCTTCCCTTTGGTCCGAAAAGTCCAGCTTCCTGAGTCAGTAGTTTAGAACGTGAAAGATACAGTCTGAAGCCTGCTGGCCCTGGATCAGGAGATAGAGCAGACAGTGCTGTTGCTCTGGTTTTTCATGGCCTCCCTTCTCTTCAGTTCTCTCGAGATCCTCCTTCTGATGCCCTCCAGGTACACAGCTCGGTCAAACAAGCCCGCTCCCAGAGGAATGCTAGAGGGTAGGTACTTAAAAATTAGCACTCAGTTTTGTGAAATAATAATCTAATACACAGTTAAACCTTGGAATGTGAGCATAATTCGCTCCAGAAGCATGCTTGTATATCAAAGCACTCGTACATAAGAAATTGTGGAAATGCAGATGATTCATTCCACAATCCAAAAATATCCATAAAAAAATAATTAATACAAAATAAAACTAATTAACCTGCACTTTACCTTATAAGAATAGTGGCTGAAGTGAGACGAGAGAGCGGAGGAGGAGGGCTACTGTGTAGGACGACTTTCTCACACATGCACTAACGGAATCACGGCTCTGTCTGCAAGCTTGTTTGACAAGGAACCTCTCTAATGACACTTGCTTTTGCCTCATTTTGAGAATTTCATGGAAATGTGGCGTGGCATTGTCATTAAACAGATTCATCTCCCGCACCGCTATAGCCTTTTTCTGCATGAGGGCCATTGTTGCAGTAAATTTACTTAAGAACAGTCACTACACTTGGACACAAAAAAAGAGCTTTACTATGCTAAACGTGGTCACAGTATTATAGTAAATCTTACAGACATGCAAAGATGTTGACTATAATCCTAATAATAATTATGTGACGAACGCGCACGGAGACTGAGCATGGGAGACGATTACCACCATCTTACAGAGAGAACCACCAATGGCTCAGTTGTGATCTTGTGACGTTCGACAGACAAAGCGCATGTGTACTACTCGTATTTCAATACCTCGCTCGTTTATCAAGTTAAAATTCATTTTAATATTTTGCTTCTCTTGCAAATGCTCGCAGGCCAGGTTACTCGCAATCCAAGGTTTCACTGTATTACACATTCACAATTTATAACATGAATCCTTTTCTTACTTGTCTCTACCAGGCCGGAGTTTGACCTGAAACATGCCAATGACAGGCCGGTGATCTGAAGTCTTAATGGATGAGCATGATGTATATTTAACCACCTTGATATCTTCTACTTGTCTGCTCCTAAAAAGGATTCGATCCTGCAACATAAAGAGTGAAAGTGTTTAGCAATGCTCGAGCAACATTATAAACTGTATCCTTATACTTTAAAGGAGGTGATAATGTTTCCTGTTTACTGTGTATGATGGCGTTCTCTGCTTGGATGTCGTGTCATAAACGTCACACCCAATGTCGAACTTGTACGTAGGCGTGAAGTGAATCGGGGCTTCCTGAAATCCTTTAAAGATGGAACCTATGAGCAGGAATTCAAAATCCCACATTCTTCTTGAGCCAGTGTTATTTGGTCTTAGACATAAAGTAATAGTACAATGCAAACACTCAGTGTTATCCTGTAAAGGAAGCTTATTAAGACGTAAGTCTTTCGGTCTAAGACTAACCCACACTGACCGTCTTTCATTTCTTTGCACAGCTGATCATGCTCGAGGAGGGAGTCCATGTTTTTCCCTGCGAGTTGGTTCAAAATAGCTTCTACTCTTCCCCGGTCTTGACTAAGGCGGAAGTTGAAATCTCCAAACCAAAAGACTTCATCGAATCTGGTGGTCACGTCCGCTGAGAATAAAGTTATGAAGTCATTCACTGTGATGAATGTGTTGTGTATACTTAAAGTTTAAATAAAATGAAACTCACAGGCGGTAGAACGGTATGGGTTGGTGTCAGGAAGGCACCTGGGAAGAGCTAAAGCTTCTATTATCTTATTGTAGTCCAGGATCCTTTCATAGACTTTAGAATCTCCCGCTGGAAGAGAAATGATTCCCAAATGTTATAAGCAATATTGTCAATAGGCATGCACCTAAACATACTGTGCATGTACATTTGTATCAGGAGGATTAAATGTCTTACATACAAGTAAAATGAGACGTGATGAAAAGAAAGGATGTCCCAAAGAAAGTGAAGGCGATGCCCACTGCCCCTTTGGTTTTAATCTGCGAGATGATCCGAGTGGTGACGGTAGCATGCTCCACCTCTGCAAAAAGGAAATCAACGCACTGGGTTTGATCAGATCGGTCAAGAGAAATACAGTCTGCCAAGCACATCATTTTATGTGATGTGATAAAAGGTGAAAGACCCACCGGAACAGAACCAGATGAGGTCTCTGCGTATGAAGACACTGAGATAGAGCACTCCATGTGCAGCTGCGTACAGCATCACGTAGTATGGACCCAGAGTTTCCTGCAGACGGATCTCCCACTCCTTCCTGAAAATACATGAAATGCTGAGTGAAGGATCTGAGATTAAGACCTACAGAGACAAACAAACTTCTTACCTATCAGGGCATCCTTCTTGAACCCCAATGATATAGAAGTCTTGTGCAAAATCAGTGTCTGTTGGGAGCAACAGGTCATCGAGGTTGTTTGGAAGCCCCTGTATGCAACATCCAGCATTAATATAAAACATCTCTTGCATCTCAATAATACGTATCTTTTATAATAATAAAAGTCACAGCACGTAAACTCAGATTTACCTTCTCGCCCTGCATATTCCAAGTGGCAATGTAAATCCCAATTTGTCTGCTGGGAAAGTACCGATCCAGCTCTTCAGCCCCGAGTAAGGCTCCACTGCCCAGCACACTGCCCTCCAAAAAGCTCCTGAAAAATGTGTACGTTTGTTTACTAGAAATGTCTCAATTAAATTTTGACAAATTAGAAATGAATCAGGTACAAACTTTTTGAAAAACCCTACAAAAACATTCTTCATGATCAAAGTGTGCTGAGCAAGTGACTCACTGATCCAGCCCTAATCCCCTTACTTCCACCCCACTACACTTTTCATTTCCCTTACATTTCACTCATATAATGCAAGTAAATTTATTCAATTTATAAACAAAATTATATAAATAAAGCAATTTATTCTGGAAGTTAGGCAATGCAGACAACTGATTTCCCCAATTTACAGCTTCTTTATTATTTGCTGACTTGCAAATGTCCCTGTAAATAGTCTAATACACAAAATCAAGTAAAAATAGAAATCATTATGTGCGTCTATACAAAACACTTAAAACACAGAGCCTAGACAAAGCACAATAATGAGTACATATGAACACATGCAATGAAAAACAGACAAAGTACAGTCTTACAGCAATACCAGGCAACATGTGCCCAAACATTCAAAAAGTCATGTTAGCAGAAATCTGGCTCTGGCTTAGAAAATAGTGTAGTCCAACTTTATAACACAAACAAATAAAAGGGTTCTACCTGTTTCTCACATCCTTGGGCCGGATTGGGTTAAGCACACTGAAAGTGGACTTCATGGAATTGACCGAAGTGCTGTCCGACACCATGGTATCCCAAAGCTGGCTGTCACTGCAGTTCTTTTGCAACCTCTCTTGCAGTCTCTCATTCCTATAATCCAAGCAATCCGTGTCAATCTGATTAGAGGTCCTTAAGGACATAGAGGCGATGCTGTTCTCCAGTGGAGGAAAGACTCCTGTGGGCTGCAGTGGGGAAAGAATAATTTTGGAAGGTTTTACATGCTGCCCAGAAAGATGACCTTGGCCAGGAGGACATGTGTCGTCCTCTGGGAAGCTGCTACATCGATCCCGGAATGGTGCGGATTGCCAGGCGACTTGATCGAAATTACTTCCTCCAGGGTTCTGGACATTATTTAAAGTCACATGGATGTTTGTCGCAGGAATAGTGGAAATGTCCCTAAGGGAGTCCGTCGAAGAGCTCATCTCGGCGGGGTCAGTGAGGCTCTCCTGACTGCTCCTCAGTCGTCTCCCCTTTTTCTTTTCCTCAAACATGTTCTTACTTCCTTTCGCGGTGCAAAGAGGCTTGGGAAGCGAGGGTGGGTGAGGCATGTAGGGGCCAAGTTTGTCTTGTTGCCTTTGCTCATCTCGAGGGGTTTGGAGCACTTCATTAGATAACTTCTTACTTAAAGATGGGTGTTCTTTATTTGGTCTGCCACTTACCACTTCTATACTGAAGTTTGCTGTATCTTTGTTGCAGAGTGAGTCTCCTGACAGACCTCCAACAGGTTGGAATGGGACAATGAGCTCTTCATTCTCATTCATCCTACTCCCACTTTTTTAGACACTAACAAGTGCCATTATCCTCACATGTTCACATTCTGGAAATACAGTAAAAAAAAATAAAAATAAATAAAAAGCTGAGTGGCATTACACAACCCAGATTTAAACTTAACAAGCTTAACAAGTTCTGTAATACAAGGTTAAAGTTGAGGTGTTTGAGACCCCTGTAATAATGTGGATAATTATTTCACCTAGACCAAACAAAAAATGTATTAGCTTGTAATGAATCTAGACATATTCAGCTACATTTCATTTTAATCAGAAACACTAATAATTTATTAGCGTAATAAGCTAGTAAGGGTGGTTTATTAAAAAGTCCACATGAAATGGCTTGAGAGCCATGAATTGATTATGCACTGTTCACCTCTTGACATATGTTCTTATGAAACAGGAAGTCACAATTACTGCTGGAGGAAATTAAATCATGTACCAACACAGTACATGTAGTTCAGACAGCGAAACAGTCGGTAAAGTGTTTGTTAACCTATGAATATAAAATATGCTTTCAATTGTAAGATGAACAAAGATGTATTTGTTTGATGGTGTGATACTGGTCTTGTGAGCTGAGCTGCATTGTGGAGAAAGGGGAAAAAAGGGGGGGAGGACATGAACAGTGTTGCACATGCTCAGTTTTGTATGTAATTAAATGTTTCTCTGTTTTAAAAAGTCATGAGCTTCATAAATTTAAGCCAGTGTCAGGTAAATTATTTATATTTTGCCACTATACAGGTCAATGTCAACCGTGTTGTCGCAGTACGATCCAGCACAAAAAACAAAACAAAACAAAAATATGTATACAATCTCCTTCTTCAATGACATTCAGATCACACAGCATTTATGTGTTTGCTTATTTACTTAAAAACAATCCCAGATTGCTTTATATGCTTCCTCACTCATGGTGTTTCAATATTAGGGCATGCTCAATATCACAACCCGCGCTCACTCAACTCCAGCCAATCAGAAGCTAGAGGAGAGAAAGAATACCAGCCAAACAGAAGGAGTGTGGTTTATTTTGTGTGCATGTCCTGTGCAGACAGCACTTTTATTTATCCATTCATTCATTCATTTTTTAATCTTGAGTTCAATAAATATTTTGGTTGAAGAAAATCTGAATCCTGTCAGAGAATCATGATCTCAATTTTCATGGAGAAACATTGTGATTCACATTTCTGCCAGAATCGTGCAGCCTTACCCTGTGTATATTTTATCGCCTTATTGCTGTGATTGTTAACGGACTTTTTCTCACTTCTGCAGATCATTATTGTCTCCACGCCAACAGCGTTGTTCTGAAAAATTCAGACAAATTCACCACTTTATAAACTAAAACAACCATTTTGTCCATCTCTATAAGGAACAGATGTTACCATAGTATATTGAAGTATAATTACAAGCATTTCATAAGTGTCAAAGACTTTTCTCAACAATTACATTAAGTTTATGGAAAGTAACAATATTTGCAGTGTTGACACTTCTTTTTCAGGGCCTCTGCAATTCACCATGTCAATCAACCTCTAGGCCACATCCTGACTGAGAAAGAATTCTTGCATAATCAATGCTTGGTGTTTGTCAGAATTTGGGTTTTTTTTGTTTGTCCACCCACCTCTTGAGGACTGATCACAACTTCTCAATGGGAACTTCTGGGGAGTTTCCTGGCCATGGACCCAAAACGTTGATGTTTTGTTCCCCACTTAGTTAACACTTTTTCCTTATGGCATGATGCTCAATCTTGCTGGAAAGGGTACTGTTCTTGAATGACTCTTGGAGGATGTTTTTGTACCCTTTTTTACTCATGGCTGTGTTCTTAGGCAAAGTTAAGAGTGAGTCCACTACCTTAGACAACCCCACACATGAATGGTCTCAAGATGCTTTACTGTTGGCATGACACAGGACTGTTTCAAATAAAAACCTTTGACACTTATGAAATGCTTGTAATTATACTTTAGTTTTCCATAGAAACATCTGACAAAAAAAGAAAGAAAAAAGATCTAAAAACACTGAAGCAGCAGACTTTGCGAAAAAAGATATATATATTTGTGTTGTTCTTAAACATTTTGGCCACGGATATACAGGTTGAAAAATCAAAACACTTAATCGCGTTCTATAAGTGACAGACTGAAACACCAAAACAGGAACATCTACAAACAAGTTTTTAAGGTATATCCATTGTCCTGGTGTTTATTACACTAAGGAGCCGGTTGGTTTTTATTTCTGGGGAACTTTAAGCTAAGAAGAGCAGTTTCATTATCTGACAATGGCTAGGGGAAACATCTTCTGCCTTGGATTATAACCTTTCTCTGTCTCTGTTATCATTAGCTGGCTTCTAAAATTATTGCACAATTAAAACACTAACCCGTATTAATCCGTTTTAACGGTTACGCCGCGGTAACTAGCGTACCAGGCTAACCTGGGCTCAGCGAGCCTCAATCACAGCTATGTAAGGCGGTCACATTATCAAATAAAAACAATTCGAAATAAATTCCATGTTTTGTAGCCCTTGGTTATTAAATAAATGTAGTATTATTATCACGCAACCCGTTACCTCTAACCAGCTCCTCGCGTCATGGTAAACTTTTTCACTTCCTTAGCAACACCAGACAACCGACAACTCACTGAAGCCGCCATTATAGTAACAGGACCCGAATGGAGAACCGTGTTGCCAGATCCACGCGACGAAATCAATGTCTGCAGTATTACTCCTGCGCCGAGAACTTAAAACAACATGGCAACCCGAACAATCCCCCCCCCCCCCCCACGCCGACACCTCAGTATTATTTAACGCCACAACGCCACCAGTGGCCAGATTACACACCACTTGTTTTAAGGCATTTAAACACCTAATATTTTGTATACAAGACAAAGTTTACAACATATAAACTATGCATCTTGTACAAAAAACTTTAACAGTGTTTTAAAAAACACAAAAATTAAGAAAGGTGTAGGAAAAGCGTTTATGTTCAATCAAAGAAGAAAGAGCAGTATTTCAGTATTTCTTTTTTTGGATTTTTCCCCGATTTTCTCCCTAATTTAGTCGTGTCCAATTCCTCCCCGTCACTAGGGGGCTCCCACATTAAGGCTGCTACTACCACTCAGCCGGGAGGGCCGAAGACTATCACGTGTTTCCTCCGAACCACGTGACGCCAGCCGACCGCATCTTTTCGAACTGCTCGCTCGCGCACCGTTGGGGGCGGCGTAACACACTCGGAGGACAGCGCTATCCGCTCCTTCCGTTGCGCGAGCTCACAGACGCCCCTGACTGGCTGTAGAGCCGTGATTAATGTGGGAGCACTAAGTACCTCTCATCCCTCCCCTCTGAGAGAGCTCGGCCAATCAGCTCTCTCTAGACCTCCGGCTGCGAGAGGTTACAAAAATTTCAGTATTTCTTTCATTTTATAAATTGTAATGAAACCTAAAACAAGTTAACACACTTAAAAAAAAATGAATTAATATTTGGTGTTGATTAAGTTGCCTTAATCAATATTTTAATGACTAATATCAATAAAATAACTGAAAGTAAAATAATCTGTGAAGAATTGTGGAAATGTATTTATTTAGAGAAGAAAATTATATGAATTTTTTTTTTTTTATGTCCCCTTTCTGGGGTCGCCACTGCGAATCATCTGCCTCCATCTAACCCTGTTGACTGCATCCTCTCCTCTCACACCAACTAACTTCATGTCCTTTCTCATAGAATCTATAAATCTCCTCTTTGGTCTTCCTCTAGACCTCCTGCCTGGCAGTTCCAACCTCAATATCCTTCTACTAATATATTCACAATCTCTCCTCTGAACATGTCCAAACCCCCTCAATCTGGCCTCTCTGACTTCATCTCCAAAACATCTAACATGGGTTGTTCCGCTGATGGACTCATTCTTAATCACATCCATCCATGTCACTCTCAAAGAGAACCTCAACATCCTCAGCTCTGCTACCTCCAGCCATGCCTCCTGTCTTTTCTTCAGTGCCTAGAGCATCGCTGGTCTCACCACTGTCTTGAACACTTTTCCTTCTTTCATTCACGCTGACACTCGTTTATCACACAACACACTTGCCACATTTCTCTACCCGTTCCAACCTGCCCACATGCCTCTTCACCTCCATTCCACACACTCTGGACTGTTGACCCTAAGTACTTAAAGTCCTGCACTTTCTTTACCTCTTCTCCCTGGAGCCTCACCGTTCCACTCGAGTCTTTCTTATTCACACACGTATTCTGTCTTGCTGTGGCGAACCTTTATTCCTCTACTTTTCAGAGCATACCTCTTCCTCTCTAGATGTTCCTCCACTTGTTCCCTGCCATCTCTCCTAAGCACTTCCATACTTCTAGAGATTTGTCATCAGGACCAGCATTAAATATACCAGCATTTTCCCCCTTATTCCACCTGTACAAGTTTATGGTGCAACATTGATGCATAGAATGTTGTAAACCCTGATAAATTTTATGCCATTTTTAAACTAAACATATAGAGTCAGCTTGATTTTTTGATATTTGGGCTGTGCTCCATTCTTTTTTGTAGATGTAGTCATTGAAATTATTTCATAGCTTCCTTGTTTCAACATCTAAACTGGTAATGTGAATTCCTACTTCTTGAGTTGTACTGGTCAGTGTGATGCCCTAGCCAGAATACATCCTTAATGGAACAAACAACAACAACAACAACAATAATAATAATAATAATTAAAAAGTCTCAGTGGAGAACAAAATTGCAAAAACTATTGGGAGGCTGCTCTTATTTCTTAAATAACCCACTTTTAACATTTGAATTTTACATGTGAATAGTTAATCCTGTGAGATGTTCTCTTATAATTTTTTCACAACAATAAAACATGGCCCACACAAAGTTACAGAGTTACAAAGGTTTTTTAATATTTCAGCAATCAACTTTAATGAATATATAGTGTATCCCTACAGTGTAACAAAACTATGTCTTGGTCAACTGCACTGCAGTCGTGTCAGATAATTTTATACTATAAATGTTTTGATGTGTAAAAAATTTACATAAAATGCAAAGTAGAAAATACAGTATACTGCATGCATCCCATACTTGAGTTACCAAAAGAAAAAAAAGAAAAAAAAAAAAAAAAAATATATATATATATATATATATATATATATATATATAATAAAAAGAGTTTCTAAAAAGTACTTCCAGTAAAATTTGCATCAGTCTTCTTTGTGATGCTCCAGTCGGCTAATTAACAGCAGCGGGACAAGAAAGAAAGCCGAACTGATGAGGAAGCACGTCTCAGCTCCAGCAAGCCAGTACACTGCAAACGAAATAATGCAACTGCTTAAATATATAGAATTACACATGCCTCTTTTAAAGGAAATGCTCAACTAAAAAGGCTAAAGATAATCCATATTGTGTAGTGTTAGTAGTAAAACTATAGGTTATGTTAACAAGAAAAAAGGCCTCCCCTTATTCTGTTTAACAAAATGCAAAAATTAGATAAGATTAGTCACCTGAGGAAGCCACAACTGGACCCAGTGCTCGAGCCAGTGCTCCAAGACTACGCAGAATCCCCATGACTGTACCCTTCTGGTTCGCTGTACCTAATGCAATCAGGATATAGAAAATACTGTTACTTATTCATGTAGGCCCCAATCACTGAGAAAAGAAACAATGGAAAAAAATTTATCTGTTGGTGTTCATTCATACAGTGAGTAAACCCATGCTCACCGTGTCCAGATACTTGTGCTGAAAGACAAGGCACGACAATGGCAGCCGCTGTAGAAACAAAAAGAAAGAAAAAAACAATTAAAACCATCCATTTCTTTTCTAGTAAAATGTCAATTCTCAATAAATTATACAGATCATGCTTACCAAAAGAATACAGAAACAGGCTGATGTAGAGCATTGTTAAATTCCATGCTATTCCAATGAGAATAAAGGCTGGAATGAGTAATAATATTGCCTAGAAAACAAAAAATATGAATTCGATATGACACACGTCATTATACCGGTGTTATGTATGTACTGTATATCTGGACAAGGAAAACAATTTCTCCAATATCAAGCCGCATCAATTATACAGCACTTATCTGCCACTGGCTGTCACATAATACTTCTACCACTGGAGAATCACTTGTGCAAAATGCTAGTGAGATTATCTTAGATGCTAGATGGATTCCTTTCCTTTCTAACTAATCTATTTATTGGTTTTGCCATGAAACAAAATAACACAGGACATGAACCCAGGTTATCTGCTCTAATTTGTTCGAGCAGATAACCTGTTGTATAATAAACCCACATTTAATATTAATATTATTGCACATAATCAATTTAATTAACTGAAAATGAGCAGGAATGGTGTTGCACTAAAAGACTTACCATACGGACTGTCCGGATCTGCTGACTTGGTTGGATCCTGCGTGCATATCCTCCCTGGAATGCTGCCATTGTGATGCCAATGAAAAAGAACATCTTCCCCTGTTGCATGCTGGGAGAAAGAAATGCTCATCTTGTTTTTTTTTTGTTTTTTTTTTCAATGCCAAAGTTAGTCACCTAACCTTTACCAAGCATTAGGAAAATCAAATTTATAATGTAACTGATCTGATTTGGGATTCAAAGAACAATACTAAACGTCAATCATGGCATGTTTATTGTATGTCTGTGCATAGGAATATTATGGAGGGCACCCTAGACAACTATAAACCAATAAACAATAAATTCACATATTAATATTACATGGTGTCACAGTCACATGACCACTCTTTGCAGATATCTGTCAAGGTTTTACCTCATGTAGAGCTTACCTGGAGAACTGAAAGCGTTGATGAGTTAGGAAGCTCAGTGTGAACTCAAGGCCGGAGAAAAGGAAGAGGTATGTGAAGTACACCAGTCCGAGCATCTTGAGGTTGCTCATTCCTTATGTAGTAATGACAAAGAAAAAAAAACTGAAAAGGTCAATATGATAAAAACGTGGCAATGGTTGATCTGGAAACCACACTTGGTTTCAGCATTCTAGTTTAGTCAAACAGTCAGTTTCACAATGTATGTGCAATGCTTACATCAACACAACTCAAACCAGTCAGAAAAAAGCAACCTTAGTCTACTGTCTACATTGGATATAAAGTTCAGCACAGAAACTATCAGAGAATAAGACGCTACTGACGTTGGATGTTCAGTAAATGTATAATATACTGTATGAGCCTACGTTGTTTGGAAGGTGGTTCCTTTGTTCTTGTAACCGCAGAGAAGTTGAATAGGGCCACTGGGTTGAGCAGGTCTCCTATCTTCTGAACACCTGTGGACTCCAAGGTGCCCTATCCAACAAAATTATTAGCAATGATGAGAAATTCACATTGGCATAGTTTATAGTTTAGTCTACAGTAAGTGTATGAGGTAATAATCATATGATTTTTTTTTCTTGCCTTGTGCAAAGTCTCTGGAAGCATGAGAAAAATAAACAGCAGGTCTGCTACAGAAAATAAAACTGCAAGAAGAGCCGGGCCTTGGTAAAACAACTCAGCGTTCACTGGCCTCAGTGCAAAGTACGCTCCCATTAGTGGGCCCAGGGTGAAGCCCAAAGAGAAGGCAACGCCAATCATGGCCTATTGTGAGAACAGCACAAGAAGGAACAGGTCGTTATCACACTAACCACATGAACGATGACACAATCTCCTCCTGAAGACACAGACACTGTTGTAAGTAAACTAAATGTCCCACCATTCCTCTGTTTCTCGCTTTAGGGCACGGCAAATCTGCAACAACAGCAGTGCAGAGGCTGACATTGCCCTTGCAGATCCCTCCGACCACACGAGACAGGAGAAAAACGCTAAAGCTGTGAGAGACAGCCCACAGAATGTAGGAGAAAATCAGCCCCACCTAGACAACACAGAGACTAATTAATTTTTTAAAGATAAATCTGTGAAAAAAAAATTGACACAGAGAATCATTCCTGATTTTAGATCAGTTCTATATTGTATGTATATAGTCTGTTCTCCTCACAGTAGTTAAAAGCAGCAGCGGTCTTCTGCCATGCTGATCAGACGCGGCTCCTATCACAGGGGAGAAGATGAACTGCAGCAAAGAGAAGAGTGAGCCGATCAGACCTAAGATGTTATTTAAAAAAAAAAGAAGAAAGTGTTAAATCATTTTTGGGAAACAAGCTGCTTGTGGGATGAAGTCAGAAAATGAAATTTGTGTACATGTTACCTCCAAAAAGTACACTGGTGTATTTTCTTTCCAGAGGAATTCCTACAGTGCCCCTGAACCAGTCCACAACGCTTTGTAGTGACAGATACACACTATCCTGTTTCAACAGTTAATGAGGAAAAAGGAAAAAGGTCCTTTAATATGTACATTACATGGCAGAACAAATGTAATCTAAAAATCCCATGCTGTTGGTCTCCCGTCGAGGGCTCGCAATTTGGCACAGGTTTTGCGCCAGATGCCCTACCAGACGCAACCCTCCCATTTTATTTAGGCTTGGGAACGGCAAGGGGTGGGAACTGAACCCGAACCTTCCGCATGACCTACCACTGCGCCACCAAAGTAATTGTACTGTACATTAGTTCCTGAATCTAACTGACAATACAGATTTGTTTTACTAAATAATAAAATCTGTTCAAAAGGTAAACATATTTTTAAAAGGTTCCAAACAAGACCACATCTTACATCACTGGGCAAAAAAATCTGACGCAGGCCTTATGACCCATGTATAGATTAGTTAAGTATTTTTAAATATTTAAAAAACCTGCTTTGAGCTCAAGCATACACTTCCTCTACGCTTGCGCAAGCACATGCCACCAGCTGAGCCATGCAAGTAAATCTAGTTAAATTAAAGATTTTAAAAAGATTTCATTAAATAGATGTGATAGAAATGATATGTTCAAGGTAAAATGTGTTGCAGACACAACCTTAAAAGATGAACTGTACCTGCAAACCTGTACATGCATTTATACATTAGTAAGAAAACCTACTGCTTTTAAGTGAGTAATTCACAGAATGAGTCATAAAAAAAAAGTTAAAAAAAAAAAGAGAGAGAACAATTACCTCTGTTTGACTGTAGTGATCTAAGATGGAGGGAAGAAGTGGGAGAATTACTGTGAACCCCAGCAGATCCAGCAGAAGAGCCAGAAACACGACCCGAATGACTCTGGAAGAGTGTTTGTCGTCTGGAGAACTCTTCTCCCCTGCCATCACGCTTCCCTTCACTGGCCTCCTCAAAAGTGAACAGCTTTAGAGGATCCTCAGAGCATCTCCTGTGGTCACTGAGATGACACTGCTTTTATTACTGGTAATCTTGGTATTCATAAGGCAGTACTTACAGAACAACCAGGAAATACAGGAAATACTAGAAAATGTTTTCTACCAGGAAATACTCGACGATTTTGAAACATCGATATGTTAACTTTATTGTTCAGGTCGCCAAAATAAGTCCTCTTACATGTGTTAGAAATAAAATACTAATTTTTTGTACTCGCAGCTCGCAAAAGTTTTTTAATTAACCTGGAGGTGGCTTAGTTAGGTTAGCAACTTGCACCTCCAAGGTTACGGGTTTGATTCCCACCACGGGTCTGTGTGCATGGGGTTTGCTTGTTCTCCCCGTACTTGGCGGGTTTCCTCCGGGTCCTCCGGTTTTCTCCCACAGTTCAAAGTCATGCAGATTAGGCTAATTGGTGTCCCCAAATTCCAAGTAGTGTGTGAATGAGCGTGTGCGTGTGTGTGTCATCCAGGGTGTCTCCTGGGATAGGCTCCAGTCCCCCCTGTGACCATGTTTACAGAATAAAGCAGTATAGGCTGTGGTGAGTGAGTAAGTAAAAGTAAGGAAAGTTACTTCTGCTGCAAATAAATGAACTAAGAGATGTCTTTAACATTTACCTAGCAGTATGCACAAAAGTAAAAATAGTATTTAACTTCTGAAAACTGGAAATGAACAATGGAGGGGAAAAAATGTATAACTCCTAAGAGAAGAAATTTTCTTTTCTTCACTGCAGTAAAGACATGACATAATGTCAATTCCACCTCGGAAACATGAATTTACTGGACATAAACGAGACTAGTGTTTCAAAACGGATGAAGACAGCGCGTTATTGAGGACAGTTGTCTGAGTCGCCCCGTTTGCATTAACCGCAGATATTTACATAGTAAAATGTTGTTTGTAGAAGCAGGTGTTTACCTTCAGCAGCGTGTCAGTGTGTATCTGTCTTGCTCGTGGGAATGGATGAAAGTGGCACAGGAGCTGACACACACACACACACACACAAACAGCTCTACAGCAAACTTCCGCACTGCACAGTGAGGCGGGTTAGTGCGCATTAGAGCGGATTAGTGCGCGCGCACACACACTGTGCAGTACGGTAGTACGCGCGGCGTCAGCTGGAGCCTTGCTCAACCAGGAAGCGCTGTCCGGTTTCAGAAACAAAAGGACGCAAAGAGGAAGTTTGAGGGGAAAAATACGGACAAAATAATAATAACGTGTGTTATTTTAGCCCAGAACAAATCGATTTGACGTGAAAAAAATTTTTTTATTATCTTTGTGATACACTAGCTCCACGAGGGAAATTTACATTATTACTGTGATTTCTTGTTAAAATCCAATTTTATAAGGAATGTGAAATCTTTATCGATAGCGATTGCGTAATGGGGGCAATCCGTGGCAGGGGGGGCGTTTTAGGACATAACACCTGCATTCTGCTCACACGTGTTACCACATCTGGGATTTCATCATGGCAAGCAAAGTTTGAACAAATAGAGGACGTGAATTTCTTTGTTAAACTGGGCAAATCTGCCAGGGATGTTTCACATGATTCTGCAAGCTTACGGCGATGCTGCCAACAAGCTTCTGTAATCCCTCATTAAATATGTTTTAGGCTGAGCTGTAAGCCACTATTGCACCGCTGTCTTCACGTCTTCAACAGAAATGAATCTTCCTCCTTGTAAGGCTGATTTCAGGGGAGCAAACAAGCGAAGGTCCTTTGGACCATGATCAAGACTATAGGGAGTAGCCTTCAGAGGTGGAAAGAGTACTACAATTTTGTACTCAAGTGAAAGTACTGTTACTTCAGTGAAATTTTACTGAAGTACAAGTAAAGTTACCATTATAAAAATCTACTCAAGGAAAAAATAAAAGTAGCTCATAAAAAATTTACTCAGAGTAAAAGTTAAGAGTTACTTCTTTTTTCTTTTTTCTTTTTAATAGCGAGGGTGGGATGAGACATTCTAGCGTAGTTCAAAAAAGATGAGCAAATATAAATCTCAAACTAGTTGTTTTTAACTGAAGGAACACCTTTGCAGAATAAAGCTGTTGTCTTTCTTGTGCTTGAAAATCAAAGTGGTCACTTAAATATGGCGTTATGTCCCAGTCTAGGGTTCGGCCGTACAGCAAAAGAATGGTTCTAGGACTAGACTAGACTAGACTAGACCCCCCCCCCCCCCCCCCCCCCCAAAAAAAAAAAACCTCTTCCCAGTTGTGTTAGACTAATGGCACTTAGTTATTGACCTAGTTAACCCAGTGTAAGTATCTATCCAGTAATGTAAACTTTAAAGCACTTTTTGTAAGTCGCTCTGGATAAGAGCGTCTGCCAAATGCCTAAATGTAAATGTATATGCTCAGGGTTCTATTTTAAACTGTATGGAAATGGTGGTATAAAAGCAAGAAAGAACTAGATCCAGCCATTAACTGATGAAATAATGAGGTTTTTATTGCTTTACAAAAAATACACACAACAGGAGGAGGATCAGATTCAGGGTGGAACCAGGCAAAAATAATAAACAAAATGGCATTTATATTTATCAGTTAGATTACCTGCAAAAAAAAAAACAACACAAATAAAAATACAGGTACCTTCCCTGACTCCCTAAACCAAAAACAGTGAATAAATTCCCTCTTCCCAAAATAAATGGCAACCACGCCACTGGTGTGGTGTTTACAATACTTCAAACAAAACATACTTAAGTAAAAGTAAAATTACAGATTTTAAAAACTACTTTAAAAAGTACAGGGTGGGCCATTTATATGGATTCACCTTAATAAAATGGGAATGGTTGGTGATATTAACGTCCTGTTTGTGGCACATTAGTATATGTGAGGGGGCAAACTATTCAAGATGAGTGGTGACCATGGTGGCCATTTAGAAGTCGGCCATCTTGGATCCAACTTTTGTTTTTTCAATAGGAAGAGGGTCATGTGACACATCAAACTTATTGGGAATTTCACAAGAAAAACAATGGTGTGCTTGGTTTTAACGTAACTTTATTCTTTCATGAGTTATTTACAAGTTTTTCTTTGTTCACAGCCATTGACATGTCGAAGAGGTTAACACGTGATGAGCGGATAGAAATTGTGTTGATATCTGGTGAACGCAGTAACCGGGTCATTGCAGAGACCACCCATCTCCCATGCTACAGTTAGCAAACTGCTTGCTAAGTTTCGTGAAACTGGTTCAGTGTTGGATTTGCCAAAATGTGGACGCATGAAAACTGTCACTAATGAACAAACATCAGTGGCTGTCCTAGCTTCATTCAGCAAGAGCCCACAGCGTAGCACTCGCCGCATGTCACTGGAGAGTGGCATTAGTCGAACATCCCTTCGGCGGATATTAGCTACTCACAAATGGCACCCTTACAAACTCCAGCTACTGCAGCATCTCAACGAGGATGACCCAGATCGGCGCACACAATTTGCAGAATGGTGTGGTGGAAATTCTGCAAATATTATAAAGACAAGTAATTCATGCACTGGGTAAGACCAAAGTCACAAAGGTTTTATTTTACACTTCTGCAGAAGGACCAGTCTCATACAGCAAATAATTGCAGCATGGAGAAAGGTGATCTCTTTCTCTCAGCTGTCCCATTTTATACACAAACATCTCTGCTAACATAATCAACGCCCCATACATGAAGTTTCTACATTCAAACTCAACTCTTTATCTGACCCAGACCAGATGTCCATACCTTATCATTTATTCAGGGACAATTACAATCAGGTTGTTTCTGTTCTATTCTCGGCCTTATGTTTCTAAGCTTCAGCAAACAAGTTTAAAGCTTCTATAGTCCACATGGCACAATAACAAATTAATATATAATTAAAATGTGATTTTTCCATTACAATTTCCCCTTTTTGTCATTTTATGACAACCTAAACATTTTAATTTTACAATTCAAGACAATACTAATAAAGCCGTGCCTTAGGTAATTTTCATCAGACATTGTCTCTCCGACCTGGGTTTTTAAAATATCATCACTAGCACTCTAATGCACACAGAGGACACTACAACTGTTTTTATGGGGGAAAGACCACTGACACGAAAGCATCTTTGAAAAATTTACCAATCTACTTAAATATATATACTTCACATTTCTCTAAAGAGCTACATTATGTCTTCTTCCATATCAAGATCTAAGTCACAATCAGGATAATAGTCACCTAAATTTTGAAACTCGTCAGAAGTTGGGTCGTCCCAGTCATCAGTTGAGTCCAGTTTCTGAATCCGGTTTCAGTTTTTTATGTTCTTGTCAGTCCGTCGTAACATTTTATATTTTACAGTGTTCAGAACTAGTCTTGTATACATACAGGGTGCTATACAGAGTCCTATCAAAACTATAATCCCAATTGGTAGAACACTATAAACCACCCAATAACCCCAGCCTCCCCACAACTGCGTTAACCATGAGATCCAAGACTCTACTTGGGGAGGTGTTTGCAAAGCCTTCTTCATGTAGTCTATGATGTTGCTGATATTCTGATAATTATCAGGTATTTAGAAACAACAAAAGGTGTTTAAAACCTTACACACTCCACCTCTCTCGGCTAGTAAAATGTCCAAAGCCATTCTATTCTGAATCGTGATCTGTCTGACCTGCTTAAGTTCATCATTTAATTATTGCAGGGCATTTACTGTGTCATTTTTTAGTGTCAGTAACATGTATGCTAAACCATTTACCTTGTTTAGGGCTACTGTTGTCCCTCCACCGAGGTAGGAACTACATTTGCCCCTGGGCTAGTCCATGGGTTGGCTAAAGTGCAACCTTGAAATTTAACAGGGACATCTCTATTCTCTTCTATTCTCTGACATCCGCGGCTCCCACGGATCTTCTGTGTGTACTGACACACTAGTGGTTACATATGCAGGATAACATGAGCCTGTCCAATTAAAATACTTGGGTAAAGTCGCATATGCGATTGACCCACATACCTACATTACTGTATTTGTAGACGATAACTCTATGAATGGACAACTACAATCATTTGGAAAATAATTACCATCTATACTACATTTAGGTGACCTACCTTTTGAACAAGTGGTTATAGGAACGTAAGTGGTGCACTCAGACCATCCTAAGTCAGGTTGCTCATTTTCCTTTTGACCTTGAACAACACGAGTGTCTCCTTTTTGCCAAGGGACCACATAGGTGGAATTGTCTCCATATTTCTTAACAGGCAGTGGAGTACAATAACTCCCTATATCATCAAAACGTAGGTTATTGGTATAATTACACCCAGGGACTGCTGAGTTTGGCCTCCCTGTTTGTTTTTAGTATGTCAATAGCTGCAGAATGGCCATGGTGGTTATCGGTATGAGACAAGATGTGTTGTCTGCATTTGCTTCTACTGCTGTGACATTATTAAGGGGCAGTGCTACCCAGCTCGAGGACATGGCATGGCATATCCAACACGAGCCGTTGTGTATCTGTCATATTATCAGCAATATCTAATGATAGAGCACAACCCCAATTCCCTGCACATCTCCTAAGATTAGCATTATGCCTTTTTATTATACTGTCTCCTCTCTTTATTCTGGTTAAAAGTATGTGGCCAAAAGTTTGCTGGAAAAAAAAAAAAGTCAGGTTCCTCATTTTCCTCTTTTTTTTCTTAATTTTCCCTGGAATTCCACATTTCTCAAACATAATTTAGATGTTCTCTTTACCACAGGAACTCCACAAGATCTTTTGTTTTGTTTGCTGTTACCCATGATTTTTACTTGTCAAATGTACATGTGCCACTACCTCACAGTGAACTCTCACAGTCCCCTTGACTGTTACCTGTGCACCTTGCACACTGACTTGATTTACCTCCGGAGGTCCTCACCTGAGCGCGTCCGCTGCAGCGCCAGTTTTCGTAAAACTGACGAAACCAGTACCCACTCTCTCTTTTTGTGCACCTTGCACTTTTTGGGTACTCACGGGCCCCTTACCCGTGTGATAGATCCAAGTCTAAATCTATCTCTGTCACTGTGAGAAAGCGCACTTCTTACTCAATTAATGAGAACTTAAAGAAAAACAATTTCTTTACCACACGATTTTAGTTCTCATTCCGGTGTTGAGGCGACATGGTGAATCCCCGGTCCTCTCACGCTCGATAGCCAATTAAGCGTTCAAGATGAAGTGAAGAAGCCTTCAAGGCGTCAGCGCTTACGCCTCCCCGGGACTCTCCAATGCCTTCCTCAAACACGGAACTTTGCCGACTACGCCAAGTATTGTGGTGGAAATTCTGCAAATATTATAAAGACAAGTAATTCATGCACTGGGTAAGAGCAAAGTCACAAAGGTTTTATTTTACACTTCTGCAGAAGGACCAGTCTCATACAGCAAATAATTGCAGCATGGAGAAAGGTGATCTCTTTCTCTCAGCTGTCCCATTTTATACACAAACATCTCTGCTAACATAATCAACGCCCCATACATGAAGTTTCTACATTCAAACTCAACTCTTTATCTGACCCAGACCAGATGTCCATACCTTATCATTTATTCAAGGACAATTACAATCAGGTTGTTTCTGTTCTATTCTCGGCCTAATGTTTCTAAGCTTCAGCAAACAAGTTTAAAGCTTCTATAGTCCACATGGCACAATAACAAATTAATATATAATTAAAATGTGATATTTCCATTACAATGGGCAAAACAAAAATTGGAACAGGACCCTCAGTTCACGCAGAAGATTTTGTTCAGTGATGAGGCAAACTTTTATGTGAATGGTGAAGTTAACAAACAAAACCACCGCTATTGGTCTGACACTAACCCACATTGGATAGATCCCTCCAAGACTGTTGGAACAAAAAAAGTGATGGTATGGTGTGGTATATGGGGTACAAAGATAGTGGGGCCATTCTTCATCAATGGAAACCTCAAGGCCACTGGATATTTGAAATTGCTACACGATGATGTGTTTCCCTCTTTATGCACTGAAGCTGGCACATTCCCTGAGTTTTTCCAGCAAGATGGTGCGCCACCACATTATGGGTGTCAGGTCCGAGCATTCCTAGATGAACAGTTTCCTGAAAAGTGGATTGGTCGTCGTGGGCCAGTTGAATGGCCCCCAAGGTCTCCCGATCTGACCCCCTTAGACTTTTATCTTTGGGGTCATCTGAAAGCAATTGTCTATGGTGTGAAGATACAAGATGTGCAGCACCTGAAACTACGGATACTGGAAGCCTGTGCTGGCATTTCTCCTGTGGTGTTGCTATCAGTGTGTGAAGAGTGGGAGAAGAGGGTTGCATTGACAATCCATCACAATGGGCAGCACATTGAACACTTTTTATAAGTGGTCAGAAACTTGTAAATATCTCATGAAAGAACAAAGTTACGTTAAAACCAAGCACACCATTGTTTTTCTTGTGAAATTCCCAATAAGTTTGATGTGTCACATGACCCTCTTCCTATTGAAAAAACAAAAGTTGGATCCAAGATGGCCAACCATCTTGAAAAGTTTGCCCCCTCACATATACTAATGTGCCACAAACAGGAAATTAATATCACCAACCATTCCCATTTTATTAAGGTGTATCCATATAAATGGCCCACCCTGTAGAAGTACACAAAAAAAAAAAACTACTAAATTACAGTAACGCGAGTAAATGTAATTCGTTACTTTCCACCTCTGGTAGCCTTGAACGGATAACGCTGATAAGACAATTTAACCAACAGAAATTTTAATATAACCGGAGTGGGGATAATTTTTGACTCCAACAAAACAATGCTGCAGTTTGAGTGCCTAGTTTTGGCACACCGAGGACCACTGGTAAAATCATTCCTGGACCCACTACAATTTGCTTACCAGCATGCCCACTCTTTCCTGGATGGATATAGCGGTACAGTGAGAATAATGTTTTTTGATTTCTCCAGTGCCTTTAATACAATACAACCATTTCTACCGAGTGAGAAACTGCTCAGAATTGGTGTCAGCACATCCATCGTGTCCTGGATAGCTGATCTATCTGTGAGATCTATGCCCCAGATTGTGCCCCAGTTTGTAAGGTTGGGGAATTCCCTGTCTGATGTGGTGGTCAGTAAAGTCAATTTCTGGTCTCTTTGTACACCTCAGATTTCCAACACAACTATGTGAATTTTGAAATATTTATTTTGAAATGTCAGTTTCCCCCTCCCCTTATTGCTGTATGTGTAACCTGCTGCTGCTGTAACACAATAATTTCAATAAAGTCTATCTCTCTATCTCTCTATCTCTCTATCTATCAATCTACAATTCTAGTACTGTACTTTATATATATATATATATATACACACACACAGTACACAGTGCCCTCCATAATTATTGCCACCCTGATTAAAATGTGTTCTTTAGCTTCTAAAAACAATCAGTTTTGTTCTAAATAACATAGGACCATTAAGAAATAATTCTTTTACATCAAATCATGGGTGCCACAATTATTAGTACCCCTAGTGTTTAATACTTTGTACAACCCCCTTTTGCCAAGAAAACAGCACCTAATCTTCGTTTCACAAGATTAGAGAACACAGAAAGAGGGATCTTCGACCATTCCTCTTTGCACAATGTCTCTAAATCTTCCAGTGACCTGACTCCTCTCCTCTGCACTCTCCTCTTCAGCTCACTCCACAGGTTCTCAATGGGGTTGAGGTCTGGGGACTGAGATGGCCATGGGAGGAGCTTGATTCTGTGTGTGGTGAACCATTTCTGTATAGATTTGGCCACATGTTTTGGGTCATTATCTTGCTGAAAGACAAAGTGACGACCCATCTTCAGCTTTCAGGCAGAGGCCACCAGATTTTGCTTTAAAATGTCCTGGTATTTCAAAGCATTCATAATGCCATGCACCCTAACAAGGTTCCCAGGGCCTCTGGAAGAGAAACAGCCCCACAGCATCACCGATCCTCCCCCATACTTCACAGTGGACATGAGGTGCTTTTCTGCATACTCATCTTTTGTGTTTCGCCATACCCACTTTGTTGAATGTTTGTTGCCAAAAAGCTCTATCTTGGTCTCATCTGACCAAAGAACACGGTCCCAGTTGAAGCCCCAGTATTGCTTAGCAAACTCCAAACGTTTGCGTTTATGATTGTGACTGAGAAAAGGTTTTTTCCTTGCATGCCTCCCAAAGAGCTTGTTGGCATGTAGATAGCATCTGATGGTTGTTTTGGAGACTTTGTGACCCCAAGATGCTATCATTTGTTGCAGTTCTTTAACAGTGAGCTTTGGAGAATGTTTTATTTCTCTTACCATCCTCCTCACTGTGCATGGAGGCAAAATAAACTTGCGTCCTCGTCCAGGCTTGTTTACTACTGTTCCAGTTTTTTTTTTAACTTCTTAATGATTCCTCTCACAGTAGATATGGGCAGGTGCAGGCGGGTGGCTATTTTCTTGAACCCATTGCCTGACTTGTGAAGTTCGACACACTAACTTGAATGGTGTGTTCCTTTGTCTTTCCCATGTTGAAAAGTGGATAAGAGAAATGGCCTCTATGTCACGTGATATTTATACCCCAGGGAAGCAGGAAGTGATAAATTACTAATTAGATGTTACTAGATGCTCTGATCAACTTTGGAAACTACTGTATAAATGACCGAAATACTTCAATTACATTTATTTTCTAGGAATTGGTAGGGGTGCCAATAAGTGTGGAACAGGTTATTTTTATGAAAAATAACTATTTGTTAGTCAGGGATTTTTATTTCCTCTTATAATTCACTTTATATTCACATTATATTTTTCTACAATTTTCAGTGTGACAATATGCTTCTGCAATAGAAACTGAATTTATTTTAAGGCTTTTACCACATCTTAACCAGGGGTGCCAATAATTATGGACATACATACATACTGTATACACACACACACACACACACACACACACACACACACACACACACACACACACACACACACACACAATTCTAGTACTGTAATGTATACACATGACCACACGAGGGCGACAAAGTGCTGCAGTTCATCTGTTAATTGTGTATCTGTATCTATTTCTTTCCCTTTTTGAATCACTTCATAGACAAATACAAAGTTGGATATATTCGAAAAAGTAAGCAAAGTCATTTAAAGTGTCGCAAATTAATTCTGATTTTATTTGTGTAACATGCAGTAGAAGTAGAAAGTAAACGCGAATTTATTAGAAACATCAAAATTGAAATGCTACTAAACATAAAACAGAATGTATGACGTACACATGTTCGTGTTTGTAAATATAATATAAGTAATACAAATATTTTTTACATTGTAATTAAACAGTTCTATTATTATTATCATTATTTCCTCAGCGGAACCAAGTAGGAAATCGGTGTTTCCGATCGGACAGTTTTCATAGAGCACACAAATCCTTCACGTTACCTAGATGTCACAACATTAATGTAAGTGAAAACAGTAAATAAATAAATGAATGAATACGTACATTAGACAGTAATTAAGGTATTTTATTGTTTATGTAGAGTATGGTTAGTGATTTAAACTACATGTTAAATGAATTCTATATATTGCAAATAGGAAATACTAATTCAAATGATTTTTTTTACTTAATTAAAATATGGGTTGAGACCTGCAGAGGTCACGTGGTGCCTTAGTAATACACACATAATAATAAATAGAACATAAGAAAATAACATATTACAATAATAAAAAATAATGGTAACAAGGAGGTGTTTCATCTATGTAGCACCTTCCCTTCTCAGACCCAAAGTCACTTTACAGTTGTGGAAAAGCAAACAGGCTGAAAAGTATTAAAATGAAGAAATTCTTAACTTTCTTGTTTCAAGTTTCAAGTGTCAGTAAGACATCAGCTGCTCATACAGTCACAGCAAGATGTATACCAAGATGCTGACTCTTCTCAGCTCACATCCACTGCGGAGACTTCCATCACAGACGTGTTTCACCTGTTTTACATCTATCCAGAGGGATAGGAGAGATTACACTACAGGTTCACTTGCATCAGGATCTTGTTATATCAGTAGAAACTTTAAGAAACAGAGACGTTTCTCACACATCCCTCTTTATGGAATTGATAAAAGATCTTTCAGCCTGAGTCCTGCAGGGATCGTCAATGCTGCTCCAGCATCTGTTCAGCCGTACCTTCGCTTAATGAGGTTGGACAAACCAATTGGTGAGTTTATGTCAAGTGCACATTGTTTGATTACATTGTTCTTATACAGCAATGTCACAAAAGTGAGTACATCCCTCACATCTCTGCAAATATTTAGTTATATATTTTCATAGGACAACACTGCATAAATGACTCTTTGACACAATGAAAAGTAGTCGGTGTAAAGTTTGTATAGCAGTGTAAATTTATTGTCCCCTCAAAATAACTAAAAATACAGGCAATAATAGCTGAACCCCTGGCAACAAAAGTTGAGGGGTGTACTCAGTTTTGTGACATGCTGTATGTATATATATATATATATATATATATATATATATATATATATATACACACACAGGATAGATAGATAGACATCCTATAAGTTCACATCTTATAAGTTACACAATGCCAATATTTACACTTCTGGTAGATGCTAAACTGTATTCTGTTCCTGAGTACTTGTGCTATACAACAACAATAAAGTTCTAAGATTTATCTATCTATCTATTTTATGGGATTTGTGTTGGTAGGGACATGGTTGTTGTATCTGCCGTGTACATGGAGCATCGGGCTAGCGGCAAACCCGGGCTGTCTGCCTGACCTACACATGCTTGCACTGTTTGGGACCGGAGCTCTGCTGATGAGAGGAGCAGGCTGCACCATTAACGACATGTGGGACAGAGACTTCGACAAGAAGGTATTTTTGTTAAAAAAAAAAAAAAAAAAAGAATTTGTCAGGTATAAAGCTGAATACCTGAATTGCTGTTTAATTTGATGCAAGAAGTGGCATACTAAATAAGTACAGTGTGATTTAAAACATATACATTCATAAGTGGATAGTAAGCTCAAGAACTATTGACACCCATGGTAAAAAAAAATGTAAACTAAAATTGAACATATGAGTGAAATATAATTCTTTCTTTTTTTTTTAAATAAAAAGCCCAAGTGTTTCTCAGTTGTTGCTCCCAACCCCTGGACTTTACTTTTAAGAAAAACACATGGCAACAATGCAGCACATATTCTTATTCATATACCTTAATGATAAAGGCAATAGAGAAGTAGCAGATAAACCCACATGACCTTACAATACGCGCTTTCATTGAAATACTGTAGTTTATATTTATCCATTCACAGCACTGTTGTTGTGGTCTATCTAGGCATCAAGTGAATACAGTATAACGTTTATTTTTTTGTTTCCTGTGGTTTGCATGAACATTGTCACAATATGACTTGCTGCACATTTTTGTTGCAGGTATTCAGGAAAACATTGTTATTTCTCAATCCCGTCCTACTATTTGACCTCTGTATAAGATTTAAAAGAATGTCTTGTCTTGCTTTAAAAATAACTATTATATTAGTTATAGTTATACTATTACTATAATAATAACCATTCTCTCAGGAAAAATTTGTAATCATCATTTGATCTGTGTGATTTTGGAACAAGATGCAGACAAAATGCACCATAAGTCATCATTAGATTTACACAGATGGAGGCATATTTTTATTTGTTTTTAGATAAAAAGAGGTAGAAGTACTATAGGAACACATTAGACATGATAAAGGATTTAAAAAGCAGCACTTAAAACATGATGTAGGATGTAGAATCCCTAAAGCAGGCTACATCAATGATCTTTTTATAATCTCATTGCCTGGGATCTAAATTCTATTGGAATTGAACAAAAAAAAAAAAAAACTGTACTATTCAATGTTAGCTGTATTTCATAAACACCTAAGTCATGTACATTGCATAAAAGTGTCAGATTAAGGCCAGTTTTTAAAAAATATTTTTATAACTATTTAGAATAAATGGTCATACTGTTCTAGTTTTATTACATCACAGAAGCATTCTTGTACTACATTCTGCTTTTCAGGTGTCCCGGACAGCCATGCGGCCCATAGCTGCAGGACAGATCTCTCAGTTCCAAGCACTGGTGTTCCTGGGAGGCCAGTTAAGTTTAGCACTGGGGGTTTTGCTGTGTCTCAACTATTATAGGTACATAGTACATAACTTGTATTGTACTTTAGCTGTTATTTTTAATTTGAGTGTTTTTTTTAGTTTTAATAGAAATAAACATCTTATAGCTCTGGTGAGTTGTAAAGCATTATTCTAGTAACATTTTATTTATGTTTAGTTTTAATTTTGTATGATAGTTGAGGATGGAGCAGTAGAGTGCAAACACTGTATAACATTTCACTTTCTCTGTTTCAGCATAGCCCTCGGTGCCGCCTCCTTATCACTAGTCGTCACCTACCCTTTAATGAAGAGAATAACGTACTGGCCTCAGCTTGTCTTGGGTATCTTCTACAAAATTCAATTGTCAAACTGTTCTAGGTTAAAGGAAAATCCACCCTGGGTGCTTGTTTTGATTTGTTGGTATTTGCTCAAAATGCAAATTGGCAATGTTGCCAAATTTACCAAAAATTTGTCCCACTTACCAAAATCAAGGCATAGCTGTGTTCATAGTACTTGACATCAGATAATTAATTAGGTATTAAAATTCACTTTACTTGTCAGGTCTTACTTTTAACTGGGGAGCTTTGCTTGGCTGGTCAGCCGTGACGGGATCATGCGATTGGTCCGTGTGTCTGCCTCTGTATTTCTCTGGCGTCATGTGGACACTGATTTATGACACAATCTATGCCCATCAGGTACTTTTTCCAGTTTATTGTATTATAGTGCATGCTCTGAATAGCATGTCTTTGTCTAAGATGAATTTGAAACTTCTAAACTCTAACATTCTGTTCTGAACAGGACAAAGAGGATGATGTTAAGTTAGGGGTAAAGTCAACAGCTCTGAGGTTCCAGGAACACACCAAGCCATGGCTGAGTGCCTTCACTGTCGCTATGTTGTCTGGATTAATACTGGCAGGCGCTAATGCAAACCAGACAGTCCCATACTACGTAGCTGTGTCTGCAGTTGCTGTTCATCTAGCACAACAGGCTAGTATGGTTCAAGCTTTGAACATTTATTTTTCATTTATTCTTGTCATATTAAGACGCAGTAATGTTAAAGTAGTTTCTAATGGCTGTTATCCTCCAAATGGTGTGACTTACAGGTTTATTCTTTGGACATCAACAAGCCTGACGATTGCTGGAAGAAATTCGCCTCCAATCGTAACTTAGGACTTCTCTTATTCTTAGGAATAGTTTTTGGCAATTTATGGAAGAGAAACGAGAGCCAGAAAGAAACAGAATGAAATTCCCTCCTTAGTGTAGTTAAGGAGAAGAAAATGGTTATCTATATGTAAATAAGAATTTCACTTATTACTCATTAAAAACTTTTATTACATTTTAAGAAACATGAGTCCTTTAAAAATTTGAATTGTTACATCTATTTAAAAAAAAAAAATTAACATGGACAATGAGAACAGAGACATCAAGTTATATCTACACACCCAAAACAAAATCCTTACATACTTAAAGATTGATTTTTCTATACATGAAATAAAATATATAACAAACCTGTGCAAGCTGATCACTACATCAAGTCGAATAAGTGGTTTTAGAAGCAGAATAGAATGTGCAGAACATGAAACAAGGCACCGAGTAAAATTAAAGACAAAAGGAGAGATGTATCTGCCGATGTACAGTATGTGCTGGAGATGGATCACTGGGAGGAATGTTTGGTGGGAGGTGGTCACGAGGATGCGCACTGTTCATATGGAGATTCATAGCTGTCCATGGGGGGGCAGGTGCACACGAGATGCTGGTCACCATAGATGTCATCAATCCTTGAAATTGTGGGCCAGAACTTGGTTTCAGGTCTCACGAAGGGCTACAATAGAACAAAATAAAATGGTGTAAAATGCACAGGATAAATGTTTTGTCTTGAATATACAAAAGGTATAAGATACATACCATGGGGAAAGCAGCAGCCTCCCTGGAGTAGGGTCTATCCCATGTGCTTGAGGCAATGCATGCCAGGGAATGAGGAGCCATCTGTGAACAACATGACTTGGATGAATGCACCATGTTGAGCCTTTATGTCTAACCATTGTATTTTTCAGTGTTTATTATGTACAGTGCTGTGAAAAAGTATTTGCCCCATTCATTGATTCATTCGTTCATCTTCTGTACGTCTTACCCTGGGAGCCTATCCCATAGGGCACGAGGGGGGGTACACATTGGTGGAAAGGGGGACAATACATCGCAGGGCACACATGCACACGCATACACACTATGGTGGTATTTGGTAACACCAATTAGCCTAATCCACATGTCTTTCGACTGTAGGAGGTAACCGGAGTACTCTGAGAAAGCCCACCAAGCACCTATATATATATAAATAATTTTTTTTCTTTTCAGGTTTTAAATCAAAATTTAATTTATTACAGGACAAAAGGCTACTCAAATCTGCCTGGCCCTTGTGTGAAAAGGTAATTGAACCCCCCCCCCCCCCCCCCCATTAATTTCCATATGCCACACCCAGGCCTGATTAACCCAGACCTGTTGATCCAGCTATCACTTCAATAGAACCTGTCTGACAAAGCGAAGCATGCTAAAAGATCTAAAATGCAACAAAGTCTAAAGAAATTCAACAAAGTGATCTCAATCAGAGACAAAAATGCAAAAAAATAAAAGTAAATACATCAGTAAGGGGAAATACTTTTTCACAGCACTGTATTACAGAATACATAAAGCAAACAGCACAACTGTCCTTTGATTGTGTACCTTTAAAGGGTTAACTCTAGAATCCATCCTGCCTGATTCGATCTCAGCAATTTCCTGACGAATGGCCATGAGAGAGTCACAGAAACGGTCCAGCTCAGCCTTGTCCTCTGACTCGGTGGGTTCAATCATTAGCGTTCCAGACACAGGCCATGACATGGTAGGAGCATGGAAACCTAGTAAATGTTTCGGGAACGAGTACATTGCTAATAATTAATACTTGTACAAAACAGAGAAAAAGCTGTGTTAGCGGTTCTTAAACGTTTATAACCCTGTACCATAATCCTGTAGTCTTTTGGCAATGTCCACTGCCTCGATGTTGGCCGTCTTTTTGAAGGGTCGAACATCCAATATAAATTCATGTGCGACAAAACCTGTAAAGAAAGCAAAAAAGTACTTAAACAAAATCAACAAATATACAAACAAAAATAAATAAAGTGTCACTATTAAAATTCTTACTCACCTTTCGAGCCCCTAAACAGGACCTTGTAATGGTTTTCTAGTCTCTTTGCCATGTAGTTCGCGTTAAGGATGGCCACCTCTGTTGCATGTCTTAGACCATTAGCGCCCATCATCTACAAAACGTTACAAACACGTTATTATCTGTTCCACAATATTTTATCATCATGATCTGCTAATAGATTTTCTTCCTGGCTGACAGAGAGCGTCACATTACTTTTATGTAGGCCCAGGAGATGGGCAGGATGGCACTCGAGCCCCAGGGGGCAGCACTGATGGTGCCTAGTGAACTCATGTTGCTACACTGCATGTTCACCACTGGGTGGCTTGGCAGGAATGGGGCGAGGTGCTCCTTCCTGAAACAGAAAGTGGCAAAAGTTGCACAAACATATAGATATGACCTGATAGTTGAGTGCAGGCACTTGAACAGGACAAATAAAAATAGCACCAAGATATGTTGGTGCAATCCTCCATTATCACAAAATGTAACTGATATTTTTTCAGGATTATACATTTTATGCTGTATCTACGAAAGAAAGAATATATTCAAATAATCCTAAAAAAGCAAATCAGAGTCAAACATTTGACTTTAAATTAAAGCTTTTGTTTTATGTTTTGATCTCATTATCCCCCTGTGATTAGTTTTGTGGCAGACTTGCAGATACCCTGCATCTATTCTAAAGTAACCACATTCCTATAGTTCCTTCTTTAAACCAGGTCATGACAAAAAGTTCGCTTGAATTTAATCCAGTTGATTTCAAAATAATTCTTTACCCATTTTCATGTATCTGTAGATATAAACCTCACTGCAGTGTTAAGCAAGACAATCAATTTTGGAAAGAGTTGAACTTACACGCCGATTGGACCCATACCAGGGCCTCCACCGCCATGAGGAATGCAAAAGGTTTTATGAAGATTCAGGTGAGAAACATCTGAGCCGTAGTCTCCTGGCCGGCACAATCCAACCTGGTAGCAAAGTATTAGTCAGGACAAGGGTAGACACATTTTAATGCCAAAATACAGCACCAGTCAAAAGTTTGGATTTATTTTCTGCATTCTAGAATACTAATGGAGATTTTTATAAATATATATGGCATTGGGTAATTATGTAACCACAAAAACAGTCAGTTATTATTTTAAGACATGAAGGTCAGCTGTTCTGGAATAGTTTTTGCAAGAACAGTATTACCAAGTGCATTTGCAAAATGCCAAACCCATCAAGCACCATGACGAAACTGGCAAGCAAGACCAAAACTTCAAAAGTTCATTTTGGAGTTACCAGCCTCAAAAATCACCAATTAACAGAACCTCAGATTAGAGCTGTAACCGTATGCCGGCTTTAAAGAGCATAAGAAGCAGACACACCTCAATATCAACTGTTCAAAGTAGATTAGTGCATATTTTGGACGCTTTCAGCTTTGTTTCACAATGTAGAAAGCGATAAAATCAGGGAAGACCATGGAATTAGAAGGCGTGTCCAAACTTTTGACTAGTAGTGTATATTGGAATCTTTGAGATCAGGCAAGTTTCACCAGGATGTGCTTCTCACCTGTGCGTTCATGTTGGCCCCATCCAGATACACCTGTCCACCATTCCGGTGAATGAGCTCACACACTTCACTGACGTTCTCCTCGAACACACCATTAGTTGACGGATACGTGATCATTATGGCTGCCAAGTTTGCTTTGTGTTTATCAACCTGTAGATGGAAAAGGTGAAAATAAAATCTAGGCAAAAAAAAACAAGGCAACCCCATGTTACAAAGCGAGCACTTGTTATGGAATAGTTTCAGACTTCATAACACTGGAAATGTTTCATTTAGCTGCATAATTTAAACTTGTAACCTTCAAAGTTTTTTTCCTAGGATATAAAACCGCTGGTTTATTTTTACTGACTGCCATTTTATGTAGTTTTGTAGTCAAGTATTAGCATAGCAATCTGCTACTTAATATTTAAAACAGTCTAATAAGTTTATAAGCATACAACATCTTGTTATTAGTTTATTTAGCAAAACAATGGTATTAAAATTAATAAATTACTAAGTACCCACTATACTGTATATTAAGCCTTACAGAAGCACTAAATGCCCTACTGTATATATGAATGTTTTTCCTCCCTGCTTGGAGACGGTGATAGATTCAACAATAGTACAAACAGTATAGAAGATTCGTATGTAATAGTATAATCATGTACCATTGCCTTCAGATGAGATATATCAATGCTGCCATCTCTGTCCACCTCTACAACCTGCACTTTCATGCCAGCCATTTGAGCGCTGGCAGGGTTGGTTCCATGAGCAGACTTAGGAATCAGACAGACCTGAGATGTAAAGAGATTTATAAAGCTTAGACATTTTCAGAGCTGTGTGAACAGAACACATTTACCACTGACAGATGAACATGAAAAGGAAATATAATACACAGTATACCAGGCTGTTTTTTTTTTTTATTATTAGAAAGGCAGGTGAACACTAGCTCTGTTTAAATGGACCCTAATAATCAGAATAATAGCTCAATCAGAAGGTAAAAAAATGTATGTAACATCCTGACAATCTGAACAAACTGGAGGAAAATACTAGTCGTGTAAACCATTGAAACATAAGAATCTGTATCTCAGATCTAAAGGGGAATCTCAGTGGTTAAGTTTTTGGACTGCTGATTGGAATGTGGCAGGTTCAAACCCCAGCACCACCACAACAGTTGTCACTTTTGGGCTCTTGAGTAAGCCCCTTAACTACTCAGATGTATAATGATATAAAAATTGAAGTCACTCTGGATAGGGGCGTCTGCTAAATGCCATTAATGGAAATATAATGTATAATATAATATGTTAGTTACAACAGCAGACAAAGACATTCTAGCTCCTTTCAATTTTTGTCCAGAGAAACTTACAAGATTGTACTGTGTGTAGTGGGAATCAGACCCAGGTTGCCTGAGTGGAAAATCCGTAGCCCTATCCACTAGGCTAACTTTTATTGTGGCAAGCATTTTCCATCAGACGTAATAGCACCAGTACGTATGCTTAGAATTTCACAAACTGATTTGTTATATTACTAAAAAAAAATGTGTTATACATATCATTTACTACTACATCTACTTGTAATCATTTATTAAACAGCATATTTATTTCATATTGTTATATTCCACCTTCCATAACTTTGTGCATGTCACAAAAGTTGCATTCTGATTTAAGGCTTAATATTTGTATTTTTTGGGGGGGATTTTCCCTGATTTTCTCCGTAATTTAGTCGTGTCCAATTCCTCCCCGTCACTAGGGGGCTTCCACATTAAGGCTACAACTACCACTCAGCCAGGAGGGCGAAGACTATCACGTGTTTCCTTCGAACCAAGTGAGGCCAGCCGACCGCATGTTTTCGAACCGCTCGCTCACACACCGTTGGGGGCGGAGTAACACACGTGGAGGACAGTGCAATCCGCTCCCTCTGCTTGCGTGAGCTCACGGATGCACCTGATTGGCTGTAGAGCCGTGATTAATGTGGGAGCGCTAAGTACCTCTCGTCCCTCCCCTCTGAGAGAGCTCAGCCAATCAGCTCTCTCTAGACCTCCGGCTGTGAGAGGTTACAGCCCGGATGGTATTAAGGCTTAATCTTAACAAAATAAATATAAGTCTTATTGTATCAGCATCCAGTTAAGTTGGAATCCCTAATCGAGACAGTTTAATTTTTACTGAAGAAATATTACCTAGATAACGCCAGCAAAAAAAAAAATCGTTATTTTTATAAACTGTGCTAAAATTGGGAGCACACAGCCACCATCAAACCGCCAAGATCGTTAGAGTTGTGTAACAGCTGAAATCTGCCTATATATATATATATATATATATATATATATATATATATATAAATTTGTATTATGAAATCAAGCAAAGCTATCAGAGCTTATCATTGTCATCATAAACACAACGTCCTGCAAACATGACTTTCAACTCCAAAAGTACACACTGCAGCAGAGAAACCTGCTCATGCTTCATTGATCACTCAACACAAACTAAACAGTCGTTGCCTTAAAGGCCTAAATACGTCACCAAATAGGGATTTTTTTTCATGGAAGTAAAATAATGCCAGTACCTGGAATGCGCTGGTTGCTTTGTATAAACCATGGCAGTTTGAATCATGGCTGTTTCAGGTATAATGTCCAATTTATAAACTATTATATCAAGTCAGATGTTTAAACCCAGATTACCAAACAATGGAACAACTGATAACGATTATACAGATTTATCCTACCATCATTTGCTTGTGCAATGTCATTTTTATCCTTGTCCGGCCATTTATTCAGTTCAGAAGGTTGAAGTTCCATGACAGTAACAAGGATAATCGATTTGCAGGTCAGACAGCTGAACCAAACTGTCTGTTATGTAATTCCCCTGTTCTTATCTTTTTCCTCAGTGCGTACCGGTACAAACAGGCATTCTGATCATTCCTAGAAGGACGTTTTTTTTTTTGTAAAGCGTTTATCTGTTCCCAGCTAATCCTGGGTTATCTCTGAGTTCTGTGCCTTGATCAGTTTATGTGGGTCTTAGTTTAGATTAGTTAATTATTGACTACGTGTACAGACACTCACACTTCTGTGGGATTCTCCTTTGGAGTTCAGATAGGCTTTGATAGCAGCCAGACCAGCATACTCTCCCTGAGCGCCACTGTATGGAAAAGCAACACAAGGTTCAGGCTGGCAGGCGGCAAGTCTGCCTCAACAGATCACAGTTCAAAGTTCTTAAGGACAATGTCTCAAAATAACATATACTTTCATGCCAGCCATTTGAGCACTGGCAGGGTTGGTTAAAGTACAAGGATAAAGTACATTATTAGGGCGGGGCGGGGTCATAAGATTTACCAATCATCATACCACAGTGCCATTTAATTCCTGAATGAACTCGTTAGTATTGAGTTAGTCATTAATTTGTCTTATTTGACGTTTATGAATAATGTCATCAGTGTCAATGATTTGTAAAAGTAACGAATAAGTCTTTAGGACTTTGGACATCCTGGTTTATGACAAGATTTTTCTTTACATTTTTTTTTTTTTGGTTACAAGTTACAAGAGAACAGGAATAAAGAGAGGGTGGTACAGTATGGGCAGGATTGTTTACACTAGCTTTAATGCAAGTCATAACAGGAACTCACTTGTCTAAGGTTCCACGACAGCAAATGAAAAATATTAACTTTTGGATCAAAAGTATGTTTATGCATCATTCTACAGGGTGGGCCATTTATATGGATACACCTTACTACGGATACTGGAAGCCTGTGCTGGCATTTCTCCTGCGGTGTTGCTATCAGTGTGTGAAGAGTGGGAGAAGAGGGTTGCATTGACAATCCATCACAATGGGCAGCACATTGAACACATTTTATAAGTGGTCAGAAACATGTAAATAACTCATGAAAGAATAAAGTTACGTTAAAACCAAGCACACCATTGTTTTTCTTGTGAAATTCCCAATAAGTTTGATGTGTCACATGACCCTCTTCGTATTGAAAAAACAAAAGTTGCATCCAAGATGGCCAACTTCTAAATGGCCACCATGGTCACCACCCATCTTGAAAAGTTTGCCCCCTCACATATACTAATGTGCCACAAACAGGACGTTAATATCACCAACCATTCCCATTTTATTAAGGTGTATTCATATAAATGGCCCACCCTGTACAATGGATGTAAGACAGCTGATGATAATTGGCATTGTATATCAGCTCTGGGGTGAAAACAAATGACACAATATGTAGTCCTGATTATTATTAATGTTCTGCTGGTAACAAGTGGTCGAAGTGAATATTAAATTCACCGTGACAGAACCATACTGTAAAGAATGGCTACTATATAATTATCAAAGATATCAAAGAGTTTTACTTTAGCTTAGACACCATCTCCAAATTGACTGACAGTGTTGAAGAGGGAAACAAAAAAAGTGTGCAATCTACTGGAAAAAAAATAAACAAATCTTTGCAGCAGACGCCGTGTGTACCTGTTTGGTTGAAAGGAAATCTTATCATATCCTGTAATCTCACATAGATCCTTTTCCAGTTGTTGGAACAGCTGCTGATAACCCTCTGCCTGGTCCAGCGGCACAAATGGGTGGATGTTAGCAAATTCCTGCCAGGTGATTGGCTGTCAATGAGGGCAAAAAAAAAAAAAAAAAAGAAGTGTTTTCATGAATGAGCTGGCTCAGTGAGGGCCAATAAACTGGAGCGAGCAAAGAAACCCTGAATCGACTAGCTATTTCGCCCTACACATTCCGGAGCATGTAGGGTACACGGTCCTGGTGACGGCACAGATTCTTATATTCGAGGCAGACATAACCTTGGCAACGGCACTGAGTCTATCCACGATTGTCCTGCGTAAGCCAAAAAAAAGCATGACTCACCATGAGCTCAGATGAGCTGTTCAGCTTCATTGTGCAGGATCCCTGCATTTGAAGACAGTTTCAATGGGATGGTCACACAGGAATAATGGGACTTAATACGTATTCAAATCAGTCTGTTTGTGACTTACCAAAGGAATCATACTGTGCACAAGAGAAATGTCTTTATTCTCCAGCCTTTTCATATACCGCACAATGTTGGTCTCTGAGTGATAACTGGAAGTGCAAAGCGTAAATAAATGACTTTTGTGCATGTGTAGAAATTCTACGCTACACGCACTGTACAGAACCCACATCAGGAAAACTAGTCTAGCTGGTTCTTCAGTGTGGTAAACAACATTATTAATAATATGACTAAACCCACAAACCTATCTAGATAAGAAAGCTCTGCAAAAAAAAAAAAAAACTGCACAGTTTTATAATTTTTAGGTAACAATGGTCATGCTTGGATGTGACCCATTTTAATTAACCAGCTGTACTGTATATGATTAACTATGAGAGAAGAGTAGCCAGTCAGCTTTGTGGTTTTCCAGACGGGCCCTCGAGACGTTATATAACATGCAGTGTAATATTGGGTTTATAGCCATGTTTTGTCTGGTCACATTCTGTTCTAATCGCTCCGTGCCAGTGTCTTTTGCAATCGTTAATGTTATCTTGAATATCAATGTTTTGCAAACCCAGTAAACATAATAATTAACAGAGAAATTATGCATTTCTTCTCGATTTTCTCGCTGATGTCATCACATATGATGCACTGTGCCAAATAAAACAGGCTTATTAGTGACTGTCTATTCTGCCATGATTCACATGCTAAACCCTTTCCTATTAGATCCTAAACAGTATTAAATTGGTTCTTTAAGAATATTATGTGTTGTGGTGGTAAAGCTGAGGCACTTCTTACAAACCTGTTGAACACTGGGTGGGTGAGGAACATGCTGGTCCTCTTGAAAGGACTCACTAGCAGGCCTTTGGTTCTCTCACTCATTTTTTCAGCAATGAGCTCCTGTAACAGAAACCAGCACAAGTAACAGTCTGACGACATTCTTAACAACAGCATGTCGGCGAGTTATTTTTTTTATCCCGTGTAAGGCTTCTTGGAGCACTTACAGCAGAGGATTCACACCCAAACACCCAGAGTAGGTCATCCAAGTCCCTCTCTGTAATGGTTTCATCCAGGGACACTCCTAGCTGAAACCATTCAAATGCAAATATTTAAAGAGACATTAAATAGAAATGCATAGAATCACATAACAATTCGGTGAAAGTACTCATCACAGACTTACCACTCCTTCATCATAGATCCGTAAATTGATTTTCCGCTGCGCAGCCTTCTGCAGGACATCTTTGGCAGCAACACCACAGTTAATCTTCAGCGTGTCGAAAAAGATTTCATTCTGGAGTTTGTGTCCAGCCCTGACAAGTCCTGTGATGGCAGGAAGATGACTGATAAATTACAGTGACATGACCTTTGACTTGTGGATCAAAAAGCAAATGACTAATGACAGACCTTCAGCCAGAATCAATGTTGCTTTGTGCGTCCGTTCAGCAATGTGCCTCAGGCCTTGTGGGCCGTGGTACAGAGCATACATAGCAGCCATGTTTGCCAAGAGAGCCTGAGGGGACATTAAATATTAAACAGATGACCTCTTGACTCTTACTGAATTATTTAGTGCACTATAGTAATAGCTGTGCACCTGAGCTGTGCAGATGTTGCTGGTGGCTTTGTCTCGGCGGATGTGTTGCTCTCTGGTCTGCAGAGCTAGACGATATACGTCTTTTCCAGCAGCGTCCCTGTGAATGAGAAAGACTGAGATGTAACCAAACACACTACTGTATCATACTTCTAACACAAAATTGAAGACTCAAACATTTACTAAAGCATACACCAGCTGTAATTATACACTTTGTTGGTCTTTCGGCTTCTCCCTCATCGAGGGGTCGCCACAGAACACCATCCAATACGCATGACAACTTAGCACAGTTTTTATTGTACATACTGTATAGGAGTTCTATGTTACGCATATAAGAATTCAGACCTTCATATGATATTAATTAATGAGGCACCAATTCTTCTTAACGTATGTCCTAATAATTTTTCTGTTCTAGGTGGAAAAATCTATTTGGCTCTGACACTATTAAATAAAAAGAGATAAGAAATCACTTTTTACAACTCACAATTGTGAGTGCGTGGTGTTGAACTAACCAAAATTCAAACAATAATATCACAATCACCAATCAGGAACGCTCACCTTGTGACTCCGACCATCCTTCCTGGCATCATTCTGACCAAGTTCTCCTTGACTGAGAAGAAGGCAGCATGAGGTCCGCCATAGCAGAGAGGAACTCCAAAGCGCTGGGAGCTACCCAGAGCGATGTCCACGCCGAATTCACCAGGCGGCCGCATGATACAGAGTGCCAGCAAATCGGTAGCACAGCAAGCCAAAGCCTTTAATTGAAATGTAATACAGGTTGAATCAAGTTAACAATTGTTATAGCAGAGTGTGAGCAAAGAGGGTGGTGAAGGGGGGCGGGTACAGTATCAGTGGAAAAAATGTATCACAAATAAATCACAGCATGGTTTGTTTATCATTACCATCTGTAGATTTTACAGCCCCATTGTGCAATACATACCCCACCCTTATGAGCCCGGTCCACAAGTTCTGAGAAGTCTTCCACCCTGCCTTCAGTGTCAGGGTACTGGAAAAGCACGCCACATACATCATTTCCACTGAAGTCCATTTCATGGGGCAACTTCAGTACAGTCTTCACCCCAATGTAGCTACAGTATGAATAACAAATGTCACAAATTGCTATAAAGGGCACGTTACGTACACAAGTTTATGATTTACCATCAATAGTTCAATCAATTTGACGTACTTGGCTCTCGTCTGCACTACTGCAATGGTCTGTGGGTGACAACGGGGATCGATGTAGAACGTCCTTCTCTTGTTTTGCCTGCAGACAAAAAACAGTCAAATCATCCACACAGACAAGAGAAAAAAGTGGAGCATTCATGAGGCATTTGAAGGTTGTTATCTCTGTATCTCGAAGTATTCTAACCTGTGGCAAAGCTGCATGGCCTCAGCAGCAGCAGTACCTTCATCCAACAGGGACGCATTGGCCACTGCCATACCCGTGATGTCACACACCATGGTCTGGTAATTGAGCAGACTCTCCAGACGACCCTGCGCGACTTCCGGCTGGTACGGTGTATACTGGGTCACCCTGTGAAAAGAAAAGTCTTAGACAGGAATATATGATTCAAAAACGCCACCTAAATTCATATTATAACCCTAATATGCAAAGCACCAGGTATGTAAAAGTTTAGATGTGCTTTTTGGGCGTAAGTAAAAGCTTATGTAAAACTGACTTGATTGCACAATCAGATCATGAGATCTCAAAAAGAACGAAAAGCCCTTAGGACATCAAGATGAACATGCTGTTCACAGACCACAGGAGGAATTTAATAAGAGTTAGTGTTTGTGCAGTTTGGACCGGCTCCCTAAAACCCATGTGGAAAACATCACTCCAACTCGAGTGCTAGATTCTGCAAGCACATTTGCACTACACATTTCTGCAGGCCTCTGCTAATAAAATATAGGCTTCATGTTGAATAACAAGCATAAAGGGAGGAGGACACACCATCCAGAATTTTCCAGAAGATTTCTCTGTATCGCAGGAGGCACTGAGCAGTTGTAATACCCCATTCCAATGTAGGACCGCCAAAGCTTGTTCTTGGAAGCAATCTTCTGAAGGGACTCGAGAATTTCATTCTCACCTGTGAAGAGTCAACATAAAGTCAACATAAAATAAAATGAAAGAAATACATTTCTTTTTTTATTGATATGCAAAACATTTTGGGGGAAAACCCAACAACATCAAGTAGGGCTGCACAATTAAATTACATAAAAATCTAAATTGCAACTGGATATACACCCGTCGTTTCTGTTCCAGTTACTTGTTGGGTCGGGTTGCCAGCTTGACACCATATTGTCATTCATATACTACGGGCAATTTGGGATCGCCAGTTATCCTACTCTACAGGTCTTAGGACTGTGGGAGAAAACCAGAGTTCAAAGAGAAAACCCACTAAGCACGAAGAGAAGACGCAAACGCCACGTGCACAGAACCGTGGACCTAGCGGTTCTAATCGTGCTGCCCAATCTCAATATGGACCTGTGCAGTTATTTAATCGCAATTATTACACGTAATAAAAGCTTAGTTGAGAATTTAAGCATAAATTTGTATGTTGTAGGTGCTTAGTAAATATCGGTAATCATCTTCTTAATGAGAGCATTTTGCCTTCCACATTATCTCCCGCAACCTAAATTAATATGGTTAAATGCAATGGTAAATGGTACATTTAATAGCAACATACTGTATAATTATTTAAATTACATTTAAAATGTCAAAATAATTTAGTAATAATTGATAATTTTTATCAAATCATGCAGCCCTAACAACAACAACAACAATGCATTCGTTTGAGAAAGGGTGTGTTATTATGCTTTGTTGAACATGGGCGATTCTCCCACGTGACCCTGCAGGGACCACAAAGAGCTAACCATAAATATAACTCAACTTGACATTTAGAAAAAAATGCATTAATAAGACCTATGGGACAAGAAGATTTTTTTTATACAAAAGGTGGGAAAAAAACAAGTTATGCAGCCATTTATATTAAGTGGTAATGCCTGAGAACTGGTTACCCTGGATGTTTTATGGTGTGTAATTATTTAAATAACGACAGTAGGGTTACATCAGAGTTTACTGCCCCAATGTCTGATTATTTTCCAATAACAGCATGTTCTTGTATGTTTCACTTTTTTTTATTTTTTTTTTATAATTGACACATTAATATTTACATGTGTTTTGGAACTGGTTATTATTTTAGTAAAGAGAAGTAGATGGGAATGTGGGCTGCTTCTTGGTGGCTTATTCTGGTTTAATTCCGGTTGCTTGGATGCACCGGATCATGCTGGAATCCCCACATATTGTGGTGCAGCTTAGTAACACAGCAATTCACAATAGAGCATGGACAATAAGATGAGATAAAGAACACACATTGTCCATACACTCTTGTGCAGCAGAATCTGCTAGTCTCTTGGTTTGTAGTACAAGCCCATGTTAGCTTTGTTGCAACTTTTTATTTTTTTAACTAAACAGTATCACACTAAACAGCATGCAAATCAGGCTAAATATTCTCTTCTCCCCATCTCAATCCTCTCACACTGAAACACATACGCTACTAGATTTCTGCCCAATATAGATAAATTAGGATAATCACATTTTAGCCCAATTTTATTGACCTAGGACACATATAACACTGTTAGCTACATTCGAGTGAGATATACAGTATTTGAATAGGGCAGTTGAACCAGCAAAATCTAGTATGAAGGCATCCAGAATCCCCCATGGAGCCCTTCAGCATGGCTTGCTTTATTACCACAATACACACTCACACACGCACACACGCACACATGCACACATAAGGAAATGACATCTGGGTTCACAGAGAATGGACGCTTACTTAATGTAATGACGATAATCATGACCTAAAGTGCTCCTTTACCTTTTACTGACATGACACAAAGGTCTCCTGTTTAATATGATTATGATTATAATCTTTTAACCCACAGAACACAAAGCACTCTTCTCTATCCAGTATATACAATCGGGTTGACCAGACATGCACACCAAGAAGTTGTCGGAGTATATACACAGTATTTTGCACTGAGAAGTCATGGGCATGTATATACAGGTTTTGATGCAAAGTTGCATATGACTAATATGAATTGTGTTGTGTTGGAAGCAGAAAACTGAGCAATTGTACGGTAAGAATCTGAGTGACTAAACCAAGTGCCAAATCGTTATGGGAAGAGGGCAAGCTGGCACACGCTGTGTGATGCTCTGGGCAATGTTCTGCTGGTCCTAACGTTCATGAGGAAAATACTTCAGCACTTATGACCTACCATAAACTCTTATTGCAGAGCAAGTACACCCTTTCATGGCAGCAGAACACCCTGATTGCAGTAGCCATGAAAAAAAAAAGTTCCCTCAGAATCTTCTGGATAAATAGGCACACACTATCAGAGATCTTATGGAGGTTCGTTTTGAGGCATGTGAAAAAAAAAAAAAAAAAAGCTTGCCTGGATAAGAAATTGTGAATGCTACCATTAGTCCTGTGTCATTCCAACAGTAAAGCATCTTGAGACCATTCATGTGTGGGGTTGCTTCTCAGCCAAAGGGAGTGGGCTCACTCACAATTTTGCAAATTTGAACACAGCCATGAATAAAGAATGGTACAAAAACACCCTCTGAGAGCAACCTACCAATCATCCAATAACAGTTTGGTGATAAACAATGCCTTTTCCAGCATGATGCAGCATCTTGCCAAAAGTGAGAACTAAGTGGCTTGGGGAACAAAACATCGAAATTTTGGGTCCATGGCCAAAAAACTTGTAGTCAATCCTCAATAGATGGACAAATAAACAAACAAAAAAACAAAAAACACAAATTCTGACAAACTCTACTAATTATGCAAGAATGGGCTGCCATGAGTCAGGATGTGGCCCAGAAGTTGTTTGACATGGTGAATTGCAGAGGTCTTGAAAAATAAGTGTCAACACTACAAATATTGACTCTTTGCATAAACTTAATGTAATTATACTTTACTATACCATCATAACATCTGACAAAAAAAGCTCTAATAACCCTAAAGCAGCAGATTTTGTGGGAAAAAAAAAAAATATATATATATATATATATATATAATTGTTTCAATTCTCAAAACGTTTGCCCATGGCTGTTTGAGTAAAGAAATGATCACCCGGTGATAACAGGTTAATATCAGGAGCGCGCGCGTTGCGCCACAGTTGAGTGATGGATGTGATGTGATGTGATGTGACGTAAAGCTGACCCTAACCAGCTCAAACTGGCCTTGCGAGCTGGCTTCGCGCGCGAGCTGAACTTTACACTCGACTTGCGATTCTGAGGGGCGGCAGAAGTTCGTTCTTCTTGCAAAAAAACAACTCCAAATATGTGCAAAGGAAGAGTGGGAAAGGGCCAGGCTGGCTATTGGCACACAGCGAGCGTGCAGCCTACATTCCGCCACACTCTCTCTCTCACACACACACACTGCTTTTTGTTTTTGTTCGGATTAGTAAAATCCCACGTTCACATTTTCACGCCTCTGACTACATAAGAATAGGCAGCACAAAACTCTTAAACATTTTGCATGTTCCGCATTTCCTATGTGTCTACCATCTGTGAAAAAAAAAATAAAATCCTCATGCAATCTCATATTACCTCTAACAAGTCTAGGATTAAAGTACCAAACAAACCACGCATGCTTTTTCTGCTTCACTATTGTAGTAAAAGAGGTGCAACTTACACACTGGGTCGTCCATTTTCAGATTCCTTTCCAGGCGAATAGATGATGGGATTGTGTTTTCTATGAGTTCTGATATAGACTAAAAACCAAACAAATGAAACACCATCATGTGCATCACAAATCAAGCTGGACGTAAGATAACGTCACACAAAAAATGCATATTTGCAAAACAGCTGGAGGAAAGTGTGCACACACATTACAAGGGTAACTTTTACCCTGGTCTAGAGATGATAAGGTTTTCTGCACTTACCCCAACTCGGAGGGTGTTCAGCATCTCTCCCTTCTCTTTGTCCCCAGGTCCAATGTGTCTCTCGGCAAAATCATCATGTCGCGGCAGGATCCTGTCAATCATCCTCGACCCTAACACCGCACAGGTTCTCAGCTCGCGGATATCCCTGGACTCGTGTGAAACTTGTGTTTTTGCGTGTGTTTTCTGGAGAACATTTCTCTTCCCACAGGCGGTTTTAAAACTCTTGTAGGACACGCGCGTGCTCACGGCTCTGCCGGTCAGAACAGCCCAGGATCTCGCGCAGCTCTGCATTTTAACTCAAGCTAGTTAAAAAAAAAAAACTGAAATTCACACACCCCGCTCCCTGTGACCCGCCGACGGTTTCGCTACTGATGTGGAATTTCTCGAGTGTCTTAAAAGTGTCTGGGTCGTACGCCTCCTCGTTATACAGCGAGCATCCAATCAGCGAGCAGACGCGCCAAACACAGCGGCGAGCCCCGAGTCAACGCCCCGCCCACAAACCGCTCACGTGCGCTTTGCTGATCATCGACATCAGTGTCACTGTGAGCGCGTGCACAAGTAACTTCAGACTGGCACACTTTATTTATTTATTTATTTATTTATTTATTTGCTTGTATTTTCCCCAAATAAATATATTTGTGACTTCTATACAAATTGAACATGTGTGAATTTGAGTCTGTTTCTTTTGTACAACTTTTCCCCCCATTAATCTTCTATACTGCTTATCTTGTACATGGTTGCAAGTGTCCTGGAGACTATCCCAGGAGACTTTGGGCACAAGGAGGGGTTGACCCTAGGCAGGGTGCAAATCCACCCCATTCAAACGCATGGGCAGAGACACACACACACACTATGGGCAGTTTGGGAATGGCAATTAACCTAAACTGCAGGGCTGTTGGGCTCAGTAGTAGGTTTCTCGCTTGCCATGCAGAAGACCCGGGTTCAATTCCTAGCCAATGCCTAAACCCGAGCCACTGGATGCAGTGTCGCTTCCAAGCCTGGATAAAACAGGAGGGTTGCATCAGGAAGGGCATCCACATAAAACTTGTGCCAGGTTGTGTGTGGATTAGATAGTCTGCTGTGGCGACCATCCTTTTAATTAACATTTTCTGAAAGACCAACAACAATGAACTTAACCTACATGTCTTTGTGGGAGAAAACCCTCTGGAGAAAGCCGAAATACCCAGCTTCTGAAGTTCCAAAGGCTTTGTGAGAAGAAACCACCAAGTCTACATATGTACCTGGAGGAAACCCACCAAGGAAGTACATGCAAACTTCACATACATAGACCCAAGGCTAGAATCAAACCCTGGCATTAAACCTTCTACCCTATACGTGCAAGGCCACAGTGCTAAACGCCTACACCATTTTGTGCCCCCAACTTATTTTGCTTGGAATATTTAATATCCACAAGAAAAAGCAGAACAAGAGCTGAGCCTTGCACCTCAAGAGTCCAGTTTTGATTCCAGCCTCTGGTCTATCGATATGTGTGGATTTTGCATGTTCTCCCTGTGCTTGGTGGGTTTTCTTCGGGTACTCTAGTTTCCTCCCACAGTCCAAAAACATGCATGTTAGGCTAATTGCCTTTCTGCCCGCACACATGCCCGTAGTGTGTGAATGACAATCAGGCATGGAGCTGGCAACCTGACCTTTTAAGTAACTGCCATACAAACAGCGAAAATATTCAGGGTGGGGAGCAAGCGCTCGATGTGCCGATGTGTTGATGGACCCAATATACCATACCCAAATCAATCTATTCTGTCATCACATATATTGGCTCAGTGCGACTTCAGGTCATTGCTCACTCCTGTAAGATAAAGCTGTTTGGAAACACCAGTCAGTGCACAATGCATGTCAAGAGACATACACAGTGCAGAGGCACTCAACCCTAGAGCTGTGTGATGTCACAGTATTAACCTCTATGCCATCATCCTCCTTTATGACATAGATTGTTAATTTTAAAGATGAAAACGCAATTTATTTTAAGTTTATTTACTGTTATATCACCTAGTTTTTCTATATACCTATTCATATACAGTATACAGTATATATAATTATACTCAATGTTGACTTTTTTTTTTTTTAGCCTTTTAGCCTTTAGTTTTTTACCATTGTTTTAGCATTGTAGAAAAGGCCTAACTTTATGACAACAGTGCCACCCTTTGGACACTCTAAGTTACTACGCTTAGAATTGCTGTAATCCAATTGGTTAAAAGCAGGACACGCCCAGACACATACCAAAGCGGCTAACTTCCTAGATGGTTCTGTAGCAATCTGTGTGCTGTCCTGTTCCCATTTTCAGTTTAGTTTATTATACTGTGTGCGTAAATTTTGAAGTAAGTAACTTAATATTGTTTCATATGTTCGTTGCTTAATTTCTGTAAGGTTATTTTTAGGTTAAGGTTAAACTATTATAAGGTTATACTACAGTGCTTGTTATTGGATGTTGTTTATTGCTGAGAACCGTAGACCTGGCAGCTATCCCCCTCATGCTAAATCACAGGGTTACCCTCAGCGTTATGATGGTCAAGTGGGTGCAAGTTTGAACTATGCATATTATGAGAGACACTCAGAGGACCCTATGTACCCTCATCATGAGCGACCGTCTCATAGCTACCCAGATACCGCAGGGCAGTCTGCAAATCACTCCCAGCCATATCATCCCAGGCACCCTCCTCCTCGGAACCCTTACGTCGAGCCGTCGTACAGAGGCCCAATGCCGACAATTCCTACCTTCGGCAGCGAAGATCCTAGAGAGTTCGCCAGACTTAAGATTGCGCTGGAGAATTTGCTACCTCCTGAGGCTACAGAACGCTTCAAATTCCAAATTCTGGTTGATCATTTAAAACAAGAGAACGCTTTGCTCATTGCGGACTCATACGTTAACAGCAGGTACCCATATACTAACACTATGAGGTCTCTAATTGTACTTTACGGTCAACCACATCAACTCGCTCTACAGAGAATTGCAGAATTGATGGACGGCCCAAAGATTAAGAGTGGCGACATTAAATCCTTCAGGCTGTTTGCACTGAAAGTGCGTGCATTAGTTGGAATGCTGGACCAACTTGGAGCTAAAGGATGGACAGAACTTGAATGCGGATCGCATGTGTCCCGTCTTCTTGCTAAACTGCCTCATGACCTAAGAGCAAACTTCAGAAGGTTCGTAAATCCAATTGAGGTACCAGTCCCAACACTGCTAGATCTTAGCGACTGGCTTGAATATGAGCTCAGAATAAAAGAAGACGAGTCACCGTGCATCAGCAACCCAAATAGAGTTTTCCCTCCGCCACAGAATAGCCAGCATAAAAACCCAAAGCCAACTCAACACTTCGCCACTGTCTTGCATGGTGGAGAACAGAGTAAACTACCTACTGTTACAACAGTCTCAAAGGAGAAACCGAAAAGGTATTGCCCCTTTTGCAACAATGTGCAGCACTACTTTAACCAGTGCTCAAACTTCAAACTGCTGAATCAAGACCAAGTGGAGCACTGGCTGAAGGAAAATCACAGGTGCTTTAAATGTGGACGTGACCATCAGATCTCACAATGTAATCTTAAGGCCAAATGCAAGAAATGTGATAAAAGACACCTGGAAATATTGCATGACTTCAATACCAGAACGAAACCTCAGGCCCAAGCTTCACAAGCTAACAGTTGCTTGGTAAGCTCTGAAGTGGAGACTTTGTATCTGGACAGGCCAACTGCAAGCAGTAAAGTGCTATTAAAGATCAGCCGAGTGATTTTGAGAAATAGAGAGAAAGAGCTGGATACATACGCCATACTGGACGACGGTTCAGAAAGGACAATGCTACTGTATGAAGCAGCACAACAACTTAAACTCCAAGGGTCACCAGAACATATAGCACTTCGTACCGTAAGGCAGGAAATCCGAGACGTTCACGGGGCGGCTGTTTCATTCTTAGTAGCTTCTGTAGCTCAACCAAACAAATCCTTCACCATCGAAAGAGCCTTCACAGCCAAAGAACTGGGTCTAGCAAAGCACACTTACCCCGTTAAATTGTTGCAAAGGAAATACAGACACCTGCAAGGTTTGCCTATTCCCTCACTTCATCAGGCTCAACCACTCTTACTTATTGGCTTAGATTACCCACACCTAACTACGGCCATTCAGCCGGTACGTCTCGGCCCGCCGGGCGGCCCTGCTGCTGTAACAACTAGACTCGGATGGACTCTGCAGAGACCCTCAAAGTTCCTTGCCAGTCAGAACTGCTCAGCAACATGCAGAAATTGTGGCAAATGGACACACTTCCTTATAGAAGTGAAAAATTAATCACAAGATCTAAGCAAGATGCACAAGCAGTTCAAGTGCTTGAGGAAAAGACAGTCAGGAGGATAGTTAGAGATGTTCAAAGGTATGCTACCCCTCTCCTTTGGAAAAATAAACTTCCCTTTCTGCATTCAAATATGGAAGCAGTAACATCTCATCTGAGACGCACAGAGAAACGCCTTCTGCAGAATAATGACCTCGCAGCAGTGTACGTCAATGAAGTACAGAAACTAGAAGATGCTGGTTATATTGCAAAAAAACCCGTTCATGCATGGTACATACCACACCACATTGTTCAGCACAATGGAAAGCACAGAATCGTCTTCAACTGCTCACTTAAGCATAAGGGAGCAAGCCTGAACGATCATCTCCTCCCTGGACCAACACTTGGACCTACTCTGTTAGGAGTACTTCTGCGTTTCAAAGAACATCCAGTTGCTATTAGTAGCGATATCAAAGGAATGTTCCACCAGGTGGGCCTGCTGGAGGAGGACAAACCCTTTTTACGTTTCTTGTGGAGAAACCTGGTTCAAGAAACACCCCCTACCATCTTTGAATGGCAGGTCTTGCCATTTGGAACAGTTTGCAGCCCATGCTGTGCCACGTTTGCTTTGCAGAAACATGTGTTCGATCACAGCAAGCCAAATGAAGACGTACATGCCTCGGTAGAGCATCACTTTTATGTGGACAACTGGCTGCAAAGCTTTCCATCTGCTGCCCAAGCTCAGTCCCTTGCAATTAAAATGCAGAAACTGCTATCAGAAGGTGGCCTCGAAAATAAGGCAATGGGCTACTAACACTCCAACGGTTATTGCTCACTTCCCTGATGAGCTCAAATCGGCTAAAAGTCACCTCTGGTACACTCAAAGTGGAACAGACCCGCAAGAGATGACTCTCGGCCTACGTTGGCAGTGCTATTCCGACGTTCTTGGCTACAGATACAAACACCAAGAGAATTCTCTACCAACAATGAGGAACATCTACAGAACTCTTGCGAGCCAATATGATCCGTTAGGCTTCCTGTTCCCATTCACGACACGAGCCAAAATTATTGTTCAGTGCCTGTGGGACAAGAAGCGCGAATGGGACGACCCAGATCTCCCCAAAGACCTACTCCAGGCCTGGTTAACCTGGCAGGGCGAACTGGCTCAACTACCGGCTGTCACATTCCCAAGATGTTACACCAGTACAAATACTGATCTATCAAGCCACCGCACGATGCATGTATTCTGCGATGCATCAGAACGTGCTTACGGTTCAGTTGCATATCTCAGCACCAGTGATGAACATGGTAAAACCCACGTTTCATTTATTGCTGCAAGATCAAGAGTAGCCCCTAGGCGACAGCAATCTATACCGCGACTCGAACTCTGCGCTGCTCTTACTGGTGCTCAGCTGGCCGCCACCTTGAGGAAAGAACTCACCATCAAAATCGATCAAGAACTTTACTGGACTGACTCCACAACTGTATTAACTTGGCTGCATTCTGACTCATGCAACTACAAGGTGTTCGTCGGAACGCGTGTGGCTGAAATACAAGACTTTACCGATACAAGATCCTGGCGCTACGTCCATTCTGAGTTGAACCCAGCCTACGATATAACCAGGGGACTCACACTCGTGAAGCTCTCAGAGCAAAGTAGATGGAATCAAGGCCCACATTTCTTGACCCAGCCAGTCAGTACCTGGCCCGAACAACCACCTGATGCTGTACGTGATGACACCCAAGAACGCCGCAATTCTACTTTCTGTGGGGCAACATCCTCCAGTTGCAGCAATATCCCTGATATTTCACAATACACCTCACTTCAAGACCTCATTAAGGATACTGCTATTTCCCTTAATGGGGCGACAGATGTAAGTGAATTCTCCGCTGACGACTACTCAAGAGCAGAGCAGGAACTTCTGAGACATGCTCAAACTGAAAGTTTCCCAGAAGAAACAGCCCAACTCCTACTAGGTAAACCCTTACCTAAGTCTAGTCGACTCCTTACCTTAGCTCCAGACTACGACCATAAAGCCAAAGTAATCAGGGTAGGTGGACGTCTCCGCAGATGTAACCACTTAGACTCGGCCATGATTCACCCTATTGTCCTAGATCCTGCACACCCCCTCACAAAGCTTCTGATTCAACATTACGACAGCTTCTTGTTACATGCAGGACCCGAACGTGTGTTCGCAGAGCTGCGACGAAAATACTGGATCATAAGAGGCAGAGAAACAGTGAAAAAACACCAACGCAGCTGTCATGAATGTAAAAGGTGGAGAGGGAGACCAGAAATCCCCATGATGGCTGACCTTCCTCAGTCTAATCTTAGACTGTTCCATCCCGCCTTCTATTCAACGGGCATTGACTGTTTTGGACCCTTTCAGATTAAAATAGGACGCATTTCGGACGCATTTCGGAGGATCATGGGAGAGAAAGGTTAGGTCTATCAAGACAGCACTGCGTACCTCCCTTGGTTCTCAATCTGTGTCAGAAGAAGTGCTAACCACTGTACTTGTGGAGATAGAGGGAATACTAAACTCTAGACCTCTAGGATATGTCTCCTCAGACATAGCAGATATTGACCCCATAACTCCTAATTCCCTCCTCATGGGACGGCCAACTTCTGCATTGCCACAGGTCGTATATCCAGAATCGGAGATACTCAGCCGCAAGAGATGGCGACACAGCCAGATCCTAGTTGAAAACTTTTGGAAATGCTTCGTACGCCATTACCTTCCAGAATTACAACAACGGCAAAAATGGCTAAAGGACTTATGATCCTTACGATTGGAGCAGTGGTAATGATTATAGACCATCAATCACAAAGGGCTCTATGGCAAGTAGGCACTGTAGCCAAAGTAATTCCTGGATTAGACGGACAAGTTCGTACAGCTGTGGTTGACGTCAAAGACAAGAGTTACACATGGCCTGTGGCTCGCCTAATCAGACTACCTGCCTTACCCGATGGCCATGACAAAATATAATAGGCCTTTCTTTATTTACAAATTTGCTCAACAAATTAGGGGGCGGCTGTAGAAAAGGCCTAACTTTATGACAACAGTGCCACCCTTTGGACACTCTAAGTTACTACGCTTAGAATTGCTGTAATCCAATTGGTTAAAAGCAGGACACGCCCAGACACATACCAAAGCGGCTAACTTCCTAGATGGTTCTGTAGCAATCTGCGTGCTGTCCTGTTCCCATTTTCAGTCTACTTTATTATACTGTGTGCGTAAATTCTGAAGTAAGTAACTTAATATTGTTTCATATGTTCGTTGCTTAATTTCTGTAAGGTTATTTTTAGGTTAAGGTTAAACTATTATAAGGTTATACTACAGTGCTTGTTATTGGATGTTGTTTATTGCTGTGATGTAATTAGTAAGTATGTCACAAATACAAGTGATACAGGACAGTTTAGATACAACAGTTGACGGAATATAAGGCAATGTTCAGTTTGTTTACCTAACAGTTAATCTAAAGCGGATATTAATATATAGAAATTTGAAGTGATCTACATCTGCCTGATTCATAAATCTGACCTTATCCATACTACTTAAACATTACTGTTACTGCTCTGAAGTGCACAGTTTGTAATCTCCGTATATTCATTCTTTGATGTTATTGTTCATTGTAGAAACCACACACACCTGAACGTATGCTTACAGTAAAGCTTCTTAATGGACATGGACCGTGTGATTTATTCAATACAATCTGTAGCGGGTGCCACCGAGATTGATAATTGAACCGCCACATTCATACAAACATTGAATCATGATGACCAGATTAAAACTGGTTTATTACTCATTAAAATCTACTTCTAAGGTGCCTGTGTCACCATGAGCCAGTAAAACAGTTAAATCGCCTTGGCACAGATTAAGCAAGTCTCTGTAGAATCTGTTTTGGACATACAATAAGCACTATTCACTTCCAAACAATATTCCCTCAGTTAGTATTTTGATGATGGTGGTTGAGCATGCTGTCTCCCCAGAAACTCACATTGGAGTTCTGTTGGCTGAGATCTGGGAAGGCAGAGCACACACCTCCTTCCCATCATTCTTTACTCATTCTTTTTACAATATGGTGAGTCCCCATGCCCTGTAGATGCAGGCAGAGTCATACAGGATGAGACCACTTACTTTATCATACAAATGTTTATTACAAGATAAAAGTGATCTTTTAAAAGAAGATTGTTTGACTAGAGGTTATGCTTCTAGTCCTAGTGTTCAACTCCTCACCTCACTATATGTTATAAATGTCCTTTAAGGCATGCATATATACCAGAGTCAAATATATGATTTTGTTGGAACATGTCATTATTCTCTGATTTATTTCCACATTGACCATGTTTAGCTTTGAATTTAATATGTTACAAAACACAATAGATCAGACTTAATCCTTTGCATTACTCTGGTGGCAGTGACTATTTTTCTTCCTAACCTTCCATAACTCAATTTTATGATGTTGCGATAAGTAGTGATGCTATCAGATCAAGTAAATTTGCCAGTCACAAGTATCACAAGTATTTAAAACAAGTATCTTGCTATTAGTAAATTTTTATTTATTTATTTATTTATTTATTTATTTATTTATTATTCAGTTTATTTTTGTGCATTGTATATCATCATCATCATCATCATCATCAGTTGTTGATCTTTGGCACATTTTGGTAAAAATACTACAGCAAGTGTCCAATATACATGATGTACTAAATTTGCAAATCTAACACATGATGTGTTAGATTTGCAAATTTACAGTAGATGCAGGGGTTAAATTGGGCTAACACTGTCATTATGTTTTCTATAGCGCCATTGATCACCAACAGGGACTTATCTTTGACCAGGATTAGCATTGATGGATAATGCTGGATAATTGATAATTAATTTTCTTTTTTCACCCCATGCACAACGACTGACAGATCGGAAAAGGGGGGGGGGGGGGGATTGGAATTAATAGAAAAAATATTTTTGCCATTACCACTCAGGAAAAAAAAAATACTGCTAATGTACAGTAGAATCATGAGTTATTGAAGAGCTCTTCCGTTTTTCAAATGTTGGTTTAGTACACAACATGTTACATTCAATCAATCTCATCCCTCTTTTTATATCAGTGTTCTACCAGTAAAACTATTCTCTTATTCTTTTAGTTATCTCCTGAGTAAAAAAAAAAGGGTATTTTTGCCCCAACCACATTTTGTGCATGGAAGAAATTAATGTGCTATCCTTATTTTTATTTATTGCTTATGAGTCTATGAGAATCATTTCTTAACCCAAAAGAAAGCTGGAAAAAGTGAAAAATACTATAGTTTCTGTGCAGGAGGAGGTGACTGCAACAGCCTAAACAGAGTTTGATTAAATTGCTCACTGATCATTTCCCTATGGGCAACATAGTGTTCAAACATCACACAACTGATGATTAATTCATGTTTTTAAAAAGTTTCCCTGGTTAGAATAGAATGAACACACATACCTATAAAACTATCTTACCAGTACTCAGCTTCTATAGACAATGCTGGTTAATAATAATAATAATAATAATAATAAATAACAATTGATTTACAATTAATGCTTGTTTCCATCCATCACTAAGCAGTTACAAAAACAACAAAACTAATACCTAATTAGAAGCAAGAAGGTGGGCCGTGGTAGCATGTTGCTTGCGTTGAATGGTTTATATTATTGTGCAATTTCTTGGCCAATAACACAGAACGTACCTGCTCTGTGGTTTGTGCAACACCCTGATGGTCATGACTTATTGATACACAAGAGGGAACAGACTGTGAAGAATGACAGTTTACCAGGGCTGGAACTCGTTCTCTTTGTCCGTACAGTCTCCAACGTACATTTTCACTTGCTACCTAATATATCCCCCCACCCTGTTCCAGCCATCGTTATAACGAGATATTGAAAATGTAGCTACTGTGAGGAGGGACAAATTGTGATGGCTAGACAACTGGGTCAAAGCAAGTCTACAGCATTTGTGGGATGTTCCCATACTGTATTGGTCAAGACGTACCCAAAGTGATCAAAGGAAGGAAAACTGGGGAACTGGCAACAGGGTCATGGGTGACCAAGGCTCACTGGTGCACATGGGAAGTAAAAGCGGGCCTGTGTAGTCCGATCCAACATAAGAGCTACAGTAGCTCAAATTAAGGAAAAGGTTAATGCTGATTCCAATAGAAAGGTGTGAGAACACACTGTTTTGATGGCAAAGGGGGACCTACTCAATATTGGACAGCTGGTCATAATGTTATGGCTGATCAGTGCACATTGATTGTTGATCATTGATCAGTACGTCATACATCGGTGTTACTAGTCAGGAGTTTTGCTTAGTAATTCCACTTTAGATAAAATAATACGGTATTCAACTAAACTGAACTGAAAACATTGTGTAGACCAATCAAATCAAATCTACTCCAATCCAATCAATTCAACTGAACTCAACTCAACTCAATCAATTCAATTCAATTCAATTCAATTCAATTTGTATAGTACTTTTAACAGTGTACATTGTCCCAAATCAGATTTATGGAAATAACAAATAATTAAATTAATATTTAAAAAAAAAATAAAATCTTTATTAACCTTCCCATAATGAGCAAAAAAAAAAAAAAAAGGTACAAATGTAAGAATTAAGCAAATGTGTACTCATGATAGTGTTGCTGCGTTTTAGAGCATCCGGTTACTAAAAATGTAGACAGGTCTAACTGCACATCTATCTATCCGTGTACGTTTGGAATTTAGATTGCTTTTTTGAAGTGGAAAATATAAATGTTCAAGGCTCCATGGTAATCATACACTCGCTGAGGTGTACATAGTAGACTTCTCAAAAAAGAAGCCACAGACAGAGCAAACTACATATCAGGACATACTGTATTAATCCTACCAGAATGGAGCTTTTTTGGATGATTTTTAATCATAATCCACAGCTGGCGTTTCAGTTGTTTACCATACCATTGGCCTTTTTGTTTTACAGGTTGGCTACACAAGGATATCTCACTCTGTTTAACAGGTAAGCATGAATATTTCGTGTAATGGCATACACTCGTTGTTCTTGCAGAAAAACATATTTAAGGGAGTTTGTTTTGGTAAGGCATGTCTCTCTGGCGTTGGGAGGATTCATCCTTGCTGTTCTGACTATGGGCCAGTACAGCATGCTCCTGTTTATCGCCAGCATCATATTTGTGCTATTGGTGCGATTCCTGGAACCAGTTTACATTCACTACTGGATATTTGGGCTGCAGATGTGGTGGCAAACATCGTGGCATTTTTATATGCAGTATCAGCAATATTGGCTCCAAGAACCTCCAGATTCCAGGTAACAAAAAAAAATCACTTTTTCTGATTACATCTATCTATCTATCTATCTATCTATCCATCTATCCATCTATCCATCCATCCTTAGGCTGGTGTTGGCCGTGTCTGCTTTAATGCTTCTCAGTCAGAGGGTCACGTCAGTATCAATGGATCTCCAGGAAGGAAAAGTCATCAGGCATGTCCAAAAGCACAATAAGAGCCAAGCTGTTTCCCTCGTTCCTTTCATAAGCTACAGTCTGTACTTTCCTGCCCTTCTTGGAGGACCACTTTGTCCATTCAGCACCTATTTGGACTTTGTAGAAAAGATAGGAGTCAAGTCACCGCCTTCACCTCTTACCATTCTGCCTTGGAAGATGCTGCAGTTTTTACTTCTGCTTCTTCTAAAATTTCTTCTTACAAGCTTTCTGCAATCAAGCACATTCAGTACAAGTAGCTCTCCATGTATATTATGGATCTGGATCTTCTCCCTGGTGCTCCGATTGAACTATTATGTTCACTGGAAAATCAGTGAATGTGTTAACAATGCAGCAGGACTAGGTTTCACTGGGTACAGTACAACTGGAGGTGCATTGTGGAACGGGCTTTCTGATGGTGATGCATTTGAGATCGAAACCTCAAACAATATTTCAGCTTTTGCTCGCCTCTGGAACAAGACGACAGCAGGCTGGTTACGCAGGTTGGTGTTCCAGAGGTGCAGCAGGATGCCGGTGCTTATGACGTTCAGCTTCTCAGCTTTGTGGCACGGCTTGTACCCGGGTCAAGTGGCAGGCTTCCTGGGATGGGCTCTAGCTGTGTTAGGAGACCACAAGCTGCGCAAACATCTTTCCCCAAGGCTGACCACAGCATGGAGGAAACGCTTGTATACTTGTCTAAGCTGGCTCTACACTCAGGCGATCATCACATGCGTTGTGGTCACAACTGAACTCCAAAGTTTGGAGGCACTCAAGCTGTTTTGTACAACGCACATAGCTTTAGTTCCAGTTGCAAGCATTTTAATGCTGTTAATTTTATAAGACGGTAACTTACACTTACTGGCCTCTTTAATAGAAACACCTGTACACCTGCAGTCAAAAATGTACCAACAGCACAGCTAAAAAAAAAAATCATCACATCCAGATCAAATGTTTTATTAATTCTTATATCAATTATCAAAATGGAGAAAATGTAATCTCAGTGCATTTGATTGTGGCATGGTTGTTGGTGTCAGATGGGATGGTTTGAGTTTTTTCAGAAATGGCTAAACAGAAGACTGAAAAATCCCCACCTTAACTTCTCCAGGTTCCTGTTTTCGGCTGACATAAGTGGAACCTGATTTGGACTTCTGCTGTTGTAGTCAATTTGCCTCAAGGTTCGAAACATTGTGCATGCTGAGATATTTTTATACTCATTATAGTTTTTGATTTACTGTAGCTTTGTGATACAGTATTCTTAATAAAATGGCCAGTGAGTATATAAAGCTTATTATATCCAAATATAATTTCTTGTGTTTTTCCGATTGGCCATTATATTTTAACAACTATATCAAGGCCGTTTACAACTTGTAATGACTAATACACTAATATTGTGACAGCTGCACTGTGTAGGTGTACAGTACATATATACAAGTATGTCTATGTAAGTGTATGTGGCTGTTGTAAGTGTATCTTTGAGATCTTTTAAGGAAATAAAAGAAAAAATCACTTATGTTAATGTTTTATTTCTGCATATATATTTGTTATGCAGTTATGCAAGAGTCACTGCAATTCAGTGCATGGCTATTCTGAATAATCACATTTAATCTAGCATTAAATATTTTTATTCTGATTAATTTGGTCTCTTCAATGATGACCTCACACCCCTCCACAAAGCTTTATCCTTCATACTTCCCAGCTTTAACCCAACTGAACATGGAGTATGTGGGAGATTTTAGACAGATGATGTTAAACAACCTCTTGTCCATCATCAAAATGCCAAATAAAGGAATATATCTGTAGGAAGAGTGTTCATCCCTACTTTTCAATTTCAGAGACTGAAACCGTGCATCACGACAGCTCGCCTGTATACTTCACTTTAGTCAATGAAGCTTTTCTAGTTTGTTTTTCATTGATTGAGGTGACACTGCCATCTTGTGGGCATAACCAATACTGCAATACTAACAAGCCAGAAACTAAAAATCTATAAAAAATATTCTATCATCTATAATAATATTTGATATAAGAAAGTCCTTGACTCTGCAATGTACATCATGGTATATTCTTTCTTTATTATTATTATTTTTTAAAGTGTGTGTGTGTGGGGTGGGACGGGAGGGGAGGGGGGGGGGGGGGGGGGCTGTGACTGCTCAGTTGGTTAAGACTCTGAATTACTGATTAGAAGGTTAGCGATTAAAGCCCCAGCTCCACCAGGCAGGGGCGGATCTACCGGGGTGGCATGGGGTGGCAATTAGAAAAAGAAGAAAACCCTAAGAAAAAGCCTTGCCACCTCATTTGCCACCCCAGCACTAGTGTCCTAGTGTTCTAAAAAATAAAAGTTTTTTTTTATTTATCTGACGTTTCAATCCAGATATCAGGTTCAAGTCAATCACACATCAGCCTTTATTTCATTTTTATAGGACAATTTTAAAATGTGCACCCTAGTGTATACACCGAATAAGACAAAAACCATGCAAGTATGATGCTTCAGTGATGCCATCCCTCATAATTTTAATGCCACCCCATGAATAATTTTCTAGATCCGCCCCTGCCACCAGGCTGCCATTGCATTCCCTTGTACAAGTACCTTAAACCTGCCTGATCCAGGAGCACAGTATCCTGGAAGAATTTCACTGTGCAGTAATTTACATGTGACAAATAAAGGGTAACCTACAGTAACTTATAAATGGTATAGACTTTGTAAATGGTAATTCAGACACAGTGAAGGAAGGTTCTACAAGAGTGAAAATGGTGTTGATTGGAGGCCACAGTCCATGCAGGCTATCAGTGGTCCTAAGTCCATACTTGTGGACATGTAACATGTAGTGAGAATATTAAGGGCGAAATTACTGGAATTGGACTGAACACAAAACCTGAGCCAGTATCTATCTTCTGGGTCTATCTACCTAGACTAATTTGCAGTGATATGTCATGAATTTGCACTAGAGTCCATAACATTGCTGTTGGTGTAAAACTGGTATCATTTTCAAAATGTCAAAAAACAAGATTATGCACATTCATAGAAATGACATGAAATCTCACATAAGTCAATTTTGCATTCCAAGTTGCACAATGACTATAAAAAGATTACACAAAGTGGGGACACTTTGGGGTTTCGTGTGTAAGAATACTTACACGAGGCACTGTTTATCATCATCAACTTTGAGGACAAAATATGACAGCTGAAGCATACAGTAGATCGAAACACTCTCACTCACTCATCATCCATACCCCGCTTAATCCTATATTCAGGGTCACGGGGGCCTGGAGCCTAGCCCAGGAGACTTGGGGCACAGACACACACACTCACTCACTCATTCACACACTACGGGCAATTTGGGAACGCAATTAACCTACATGTCTTTGGACTGTGGGAGGAAACCGGAGTACCTAGAGGAAACCCACCAAGCACGGGGAGAACATGCAAACTCCACAGAGACGGGAATCGAGCCTGGGATCGAACCCGGACCCTGGCGGTGCAAGGCGACAGTGCTAACCACTACACCACCGTGCCGCCCTAGATCGAAACAGAACACCTAATTGTACAAACTGATTTAAAGACTTTGCATTGCTCAGTTTGTCATTTTCTATGATAGACCTAGCAAATATCTAACATTGCAAATGCATAACCTGAAACATACTGTTAATTGCGTTTTAGGTTAGAGGCATTGCGTTGTCAAGTTTGATCCAAATACTAATCGGTATAATCAGAACACCTACATTACTACCTACATTAGTCCAGGGACACTGAACTCCTCATGCTGTTCATACTGCTAATGGACAGGGGTGGACAAAATCCTGAGAACTTATATTTTGTTGAAAGTATACATGATGTTTTATTCAAGTAAAATTTAATCTAATCCATTTTTATTTAAACGAAAGTTTAAAAGCTTCTACTTTTAAATATACTTACAGTAACTATTAAATAGTAAAACATATACTGTATGTTTTTAACTGGTGAAAATGATCTCAATTTATGTTTGTGATGTTTTCAGCTGAAAATGAACTTAGACCATTCAATTAGAGTGCCAAGTAGTCACAGGCTACATGAGAGAGAAGATGAACACTTAAAAAATGTTAACTTCCATCACTTAATTAAAAAATGTAAGGTGCAACCATTCAGTTTCCATTATAACAAATTAATGTACAGTATAAATACCTCGGAATAATTCAAGACGTCACACCCCAATCGACGAAATCTTGATCAGAACAGAGAACAATGTCCTTACCTTTAATCAACCTTACGTGGTCTATGTACCGTATACAGACAGGTGACTAATGAACGTAAAAACCAACCCAAAAACCTAGAGGAAACCCAAATGTTATGCTCTGCTCTGAGAGAATACCTTGGTTATGTACGTTTTTATAGTTGTGAATTTTATATTATATAATTAAGCAATATTACATGAGAATGGCTGACACACATGTAATCATGTAATTAACAGCGGTTAAAAGTAGTTTTAAATGACTAAGATTATGTAGCCAAAAGGCGAGGAGAATGGAGGTGGTGGACAATCCTGAGAAACATGAGCGTTACTATAAACATGCTAACTCTATGCACAGACAGACCCAATGGTGGGAATCAACACTTTGACTCTTGCGGTGTAAAGCCACAGTGATAAACACTACACCATATAGTTGTACACATTATTAACAACACATTATTCTGTCCAGCTGTGCAAAATGCCAGGTCAAAGTTTATTCCTTACCTCCAAAACTACTTGGGCCAGTGCTGTGGCATTATATTCAGGAAACACTGACCTGATAAAAAGTGTCAAATGTGGTTGTAAAGACTTCCATGGGAAATCCCCCATGTTTCAGAGGCATGCTCTGCTAGACTCTTTAGTGGTGGTAGTGCTGGTGGTATAGTAAGTGGGTATTAACTAGGGGCCTATAGAGTTGACGAGGGGTAGAGTCCAAGTCCTACTACGGGACGTGGTCCTAATGGGCAGCACGGCGGCTTTGTGGTTTGCACTGTCGCCTTGTACTATTAATACCAGCTCGACAGCGAAAGACCTGGGCGTGATATTAGACAGCAACTTGTCTCTTGAAAATCATATTTCCAATATTACAAAAACAGCCTTTTTTCCACCTTCGAAATATTGCCAAGCTTCGGAACATTTCATCTGTATCTGGTGCAGAAAAGCTGGGTCATGCATTCATGACCTCCAGCCTGGACTGTTGTAATGCATTACTAGGTGGTTGTCCTGCATCCTCATTAAACAAGCTACAGTTAGTCCAAAATGCAGCCACCAGAACTCTTACCAGATCAAGAAAATATGATCATATATCCCCAATATTATCGGAGCTCAGACACAAGTCTCCCAGTTTAAAAGCAGACTCAAGACAAATCTCTTTAACCTGGCATACACATAATTCATCCCATAGCCTCATACTCCAATTCATTTAAATGTACCATTATCATCTAGCGCTGCTAATATACTGCACGGCAACTACGCTAATTCTTTTCCACCTGTTCTTTCCTTATCTACCCATCCCAAGGCAACTAGAGATTGTGCTAGCTCCAGTAGACAGAGGCCAAACCTGTGAGGATCCTGAGAAGAACCACCTCCAGCTGGATTCTGTTTGATGATGGTTTGGAGCTACACATGCTGCTCCTGAGCTCCCAGTGATCCAGAACCCCTCTGCAGATCAATCCCTGCTATTTATCACATGAATGAGAATGGGTTCCCTGTTGAATCTGGTTCTTCTCAAGGTTTCTTCCTATTGACATCCCAGGGAGTTTTTAATTGCCACCATCACCATCGCCCTTGGCTTACTCATCAGCGACAATCAGATCACTATGATCTATACACGTTTTTACCGTCTCCTACACATTTCCACGATCTTCTTTTAATTTTGTGAAACTGCTTTGATACAATGAGCATTGTTTAAAGCGCAATATAAATATTATTGAATTGAATTAACCCGACTATTCTTTGTTAACTGCTATGACTGGAGTTGGAACTAAAAGCTCTTAGGTCATCATCAGGCTTGAAGAATCTCTCAGATGTGACTGTTGGCACAGGATTGAAAAGTGACCCAACATTTAGTCTAATATCTTACAATCCAGAGTACTTTCTCTCATGACTGAACTGACTGAAAATCGTTGTTCTTTTTCATTTTAATTCATAGCATAGAATGCTACTTTCATATTCTTTTAAAGGTTAGGTTTTAAAGTTAGTACTACACATTTTGAAATAAATTGAATTCGACTTTTAAAAAGCTGTTGTGTCTCAAATAAAACTAGAGACAAAAATATTGCTTTTTAAAATGACTTCTTCCGGACACGCATATTTAATATATGAATTTAATTAGACACCACCTACATGACGATGGAAAGCTATAAACATTATATCTTTCTTCATTTATATTTAACTGCTTTTAACAGTCCAAATATAGCTGGAATTGCATTCATCTTTCATTTTTATAAAATTATAAAATCTTTATTTATATGTACATAAAAACACATATATAAAAAGAACGCAATTGCACATGCATTCTTGCATTCACAGTTCTTCAGGGTAAGGAAATATGCTAGCACTGCTAGCAAATGGGGTGGGGAAGCAAAACAATACGTAGTTGCTTTTAAAGGCTGGTAGGTGTTCCAAGTCCTTAATGAGGTCTGCCAAGATGGTGAACTGGAAAAGCAAGGAGAGTGACGATGGAGGTCCTGATTAACTCCCTGGTGCTGATTATTTTCAAGGCAGTCTTTCGAACAAAATAAAGTGTTTCTCTCTTAAAATGGAGGCACTTGTGTGTATGAGTCTGAGTCACTGCTGTCTCGAAACAAGTCGATGCGCAGAGCGAGCTCCTTAAAGGCCGGCCGAAAGGTTGCGTCATTATCCCAACACTCCTGCATTATGTCATACATCTAAAAGAATCAAGAATATACAGCAGTTAAAATCATATTCAATATAGATATGCAGTACTTTGTGAGTAGAACAATACACTGCTGTCATCTCATATAAATATTTTATTCATTTTATACAATTCAGGCATAAATAATGTCAAAATAAAATGTGCAACATCTATGCTTGAGAGTTGTAGAGTCTAACCAGAATATTTTAATGAGAAAAAATCTGGATAAAATATAAATTAATTGATTAATATAACCTTAAGTACTAACAGGGTAAGACTTGTCCTTATAAAAAAAAAAAACTTTGAAAAATATTAAAAGCTGTCTTTTAAATTATTTATTAAAAACTGTATACACACTTCAATATGATTATATGTCTGTTATATGAATATATGTCTTTATTTTGACAATCACATGATAGCATGAACGATGGTGCAACTACTAACATCTTTAGAGGAAATGTACTGTGTAATGCACTTTAATATATTAAAATAACCTGATATCTACTTCAATTGTCATTTAACTATCATTGTCAAACTTACAATTTAGTCTGAATTGTTTATTTAGAATTATTCTTAATTCTTGGTCACATGTGAAGCCTGGGTGTCTTACCTCCTGGGGGCAACCCAGTGGCTGAGGTAAGCGGTTGCCTTGTTTCAGCAGTTCGATGAGGTGATAGACTATAGTCTGGCCATGCTTGTCTCCTCCCATCATGCTCATAAACACCTGAGATAGACATAGTCTCTCTTTTAATGTACAATGTCATGCAAAATCAACAATGTGATGGTGGATGAATTCTATTTGCATGATGTGATTTTGGCAAGTGCACACTGAACCACACATTAACCACTTTAAACCTAATGTGTCCTTTGTTTACACTGTGATTTTGGGATTTTGCTTCCACTTACAGTACATGTTGTGTGCTGTTCACAGGATTAAATACAGATAAGAAGTAATGTTCATGGACAAACACCAATTGTATAAGGGAATGTGTGATACATACTGTAGGGGGACTACAGAGCTTGTCACTGTGTGTGAAGAGTTCGTACAGAACAACACCGTAACTCCAGACATCTGATGCCACAGAGAACTTGCTTTCTGTTAACGATTCAGGGGCATACCTGCAAACAAAGACACCATATTTGCAAAATCTACAGGTTTTAATGTTTTATTTAGTTTTTAAAAACACAGAATAAGCTCAATCCAAAATCATATAAACAAATCCTACCAGAATATTGGACTTTCTCCAGGTTCTTGGACCTTGTAGTATTCTTTGTCCTGAGGCAAAACCTTGGTCAAGCCAAAGTCACCAATTTTTACCTGAGTCTCGCTCTCCACCAAGATGTTTCGAGTAGCCAGATCTCGATGAATGTACCGTTTGTTTGCAAGGTACTCCATGCCCTGCATCAACACAAGCCATTCATGTGTAAACCATTACTGAAAAAACTGTAGCCTACAGGCAGATTAAGGAACTGAATAAGACAGTATCTGTTATTTACTAATAAACACACATGACGCAGATATGAACACCGGCTTGCATTACTCTAATACCTTGCATATTTGAGAAGCATAATGCACAAGCTTCTTGTGGTCAATCCTTGCTCGGTTCTTGATGAGATAGTCTCTCAGACTGCCATAGGGAAGGTACTCCATCACAAGCCGAAGGTTTCGCCGACCTGAAAGAAAGAGGGGGGGAAAAAAACCCCCCAAGAGAATGACATTATGAATAAACACACTAGTTAATCCAGAGGCAGTTTTTCTAGTTACTCAAATGCAGTCGATGTGCAGCAAGTTTAATTCACCTAGTAAGTTTGGGTTAAGTGTTATGTGTTTTTGATACTGCATGACTCACTGTTATAAAATCTATGATATGGCTTAAAAAAGTAGCAGTGAGAATCACTTTCTTCCTAGTCATAAAATTTGGAAGCTCTCATAAGACCTAGGGATGAAACCTGGCCCAGCCTTAAGCTGTAAACAAATGCCTCAAATGTTTAAAATTTCAGTTAGATTTTTTTTTTGGAGGACAAAAACTGGCTAATACAACTTTTTTTTTTTTTTTAACTGTGCAACAGTATCAGCACAATCTTACAAATAGCAGTTTCCCTGTGTGAAGTGTACAAGTCTACAACAATACTGGGGATTGCAAAGCTATGAAATAACACATATGGAATTAGTTAATTATGTAACAACAACAACAGTCAGTTGTTATTTTAAGATATGAAGGTCAGCCTTTCTGAAACATCTCTTGCAAGAACAGTATTGTCAAGTGCATTTGCAAAACCCATTAAGCACCATGATGAAACTGGCTCTCATGAAGACCATCCCAGGAAAGTAAGACCAAAACTTACCTCTACTGCAGAGACGTTGTTAATTTAAAGTTATCAGCGTCAAAAATCACCAATTAACAGCAAGTTGTATTAGAGCCGTTATGAAGGCTTTACAGATCATGAGTAACAGATACATCTGTTCAAAGAAGTATTGCATATTTTGGACGCCTTCAGGATTGCTTTTACAATGTAGAAAGAAAAGAATCTGGAGCAACCAAGGAGTTAGAAAGTGCTTTCAAACGTTTGAGCAGTAGTGTATTTTCTATTGGTGTGGAAGAAATGAGTAAAAATAACTTCCACTTCTGTCTCTCTACTTTTTCTTCCATCATTACTGTTTATTCACTGTTGTAAGCATTTAGATGCATTTATTACCAAGATCCACCTCAAAGCTTTTTGACTTTTGACAAATAACATGTCTGAACAATTTTACAGTATCTGTGATAAAGAGAAACGATGCATCATTTATATGGATCCAAAACAAAAATCTACAAATCTACAAATAAACATGTAGATGGTTGAAGGGTATTTTATATAAAGAAGGTCTTCTCACCTGCGCCATAGCATACTCCTTTGTACTTCACAATATTCTCGTGCTGGAGAGACTTAAGGATCTCAATCTCTCGTTCAAAGTCACGCAGGTGTTCTGTCGTGCTGTGCTGGAGCTTTTTCACTGCCACCACCTCGCCTGTACCGTCCTGCAGGGGGTCATACCGGCACATCTCCACACTGCCGAAGTTCCCCTGCAAATAGATTAACATCAAATAATAGTTTTAAATAGAAATAAATTAATAGTTACCAATTTATTCACAATAGTGTAAAGTGATGTAGGAACATAATATGTAGTGCAACATTTGGTCATTAGTTTCTTTCCGTGGTTTCTGCGTGTTCTCTTTCTCTTCCTGCGATAATTAAATTGGCCACAGATGACTGCCTATGGCTTTGTGTAGCTCAAAGCTTCTGTAATTTTCATACTAAATGTAAAGACTTTCTGAATGACAACATGTATTGCTAGCACACACAAACACTGTTTCTGTATGCGTGAAGTTATACTGGATTCCATTTTAAGGCTGTAAACAACACTAAAATGTAATAGGTGGTCTTCAATGTGGTGATCGGGTCCTATAATGCCCAGTATTTGTGAACACCCTGGACACTATGGACTTTCTTTAAAAATGTAAATGATTGCAGGATGATAAAGAACATTTAAAATCCATTACCTTGCCAAGTTGCTGGAGGAAAATCAGATGCCGTTCCTCAAACTGCACTGGCTCCTGGTCCTCAAACGTTCCTGTGGCAAACAGGCCTCCGGTTCTAATGGGCACCAAGTCACTCTCCATCATCACCGTTTCATAGTCTGTGAATGAACGTTTTATATTTCAGGTAAAATTGTTTCTATACAACTAGAACTGAGGAGAAACAATGTCAATAAGATGTCCATGTTCAGTTTAGTTAAACTCACTACACAACACTGATGCACTGCTATGACACGGGCCTGTAATATGCAAATCTGCACCGAATTCAAAGAAAACTAATTTGGCCTGTTTTTGTGTGTAAATAACAAACCTGGACAAGAGAGACTGTTGAGGTCACGGATAATCGCTCTGAAGGATGACCTGAATGCTGGCTCATAGTCCATACAGCTGTTAATCAGGTTGGCCAGTTCAGTCCACTTGGGGACAGGCAGCTGATGGTGGTTTTCATAGAACAGCAGTTTCTAAAGGGAAATACATATGTACAAAATAGTTGTAAAATTATATTGTTCACATTATAATACAAAAATATTTTTTGATACATGATAAATGGTCAGTGCACGTGTTTTGCAATCTATCCAACTGCTCAAAAGTTTGGGGATCACTTTCCAACTCCATAGTCGTTCCTGATTATGTTGTTACATAAATACTTAATTCCATATGTGTTATTTCATAGTTTTAAAATCCCCAGTATTGTTGTGTAACGTGGAAAATAAATCACTAAACAAAAACGAAGAAATCTGCAAATGATCCCAAACTTTTGAGCGGTAGTGTGTGTAGGATACACAGTATAATAAAGTGTGTGGTGATAGTACCTTACCTTGGAGCTGTCCATGTTGGCAAGAGGCTTCTCCCCTCCACTGCAAATCTCCCAGAGAGTTGTGCCAAAGCTCCATTTATCTGTAGCAAGGCTTACATTCTTGGGGTCTACAATACATTCAGGAGCAACCCATGGGATTCTCTCTAGTAAAACTGCAAGAACAGAGGCATGCACTGAGCTCCCACATCACTGAGGTTCAGATAAGCATAAACAGGCATGGGTAAACAAACTCCTAAAAATTTTAAAAAGTCTCCAATGAGATTCACGTCATGTAAACCATGCGCTTGTGACTAAATTATATTGGGATAAATTACATTTCTCCAATTTACATTATATCAGACAGAGGTACATTTCTATAAACAGATACACATCTCGGAATAGGCAATATAAACCATAATATTCCGTACACTGCTATGTTGCAAAAACTTCACTCACTCTCACTCGGCAGCACTGTGATACTGATGCCCGGGTCGCTGAGTTTGATAAAGGGAAGACTGCCTGTCTTCCTGTCCTCCTCACGAATTAGAAGGACATTTTTGGCACACACGTTCCCATGAGCTAGGTTCTTCTCTTCCTGTTGCAAGCAAGTGGGAGACAATCTAAAATGCATCTTTTGACTTTTTTAACAAACTTGGAAAAATTACTTTATTACACTTCCGTACCAAAAAGAGCATAGCCCACGCAAGCTGCTTAGCCACCTCCAGTTTCCACAAAATACTGATACTGTTCTTGTTTTTCTTCAAGTAGATGTCCAAGGAACCAAACTTCACAAATTCCTGCACCATAATATCTGGAACAGCAGTTACACGAGTTAAACTCCTGGCATTACCGTTTCAGAAAGAAGAACACCAATTAAAGCAGACATATGGTGTTTAAGGGGTAATAGAGAAGTGGGGGTCGAGAGCATGGGCTTAAATTTCGAGTATAATAGCCTGGGGAGAAACATGACACACACTTACTCTCCTCGCCACACACACAGATGCCGTAGGTGAATATCAGATGCTTGTAGGAGAGCTGGCTCATCATACTGGCTGCCTCAAAAAAGGACTGCAGATGGAAAAAAAAAAGAAGAAAAAAAAAAAGAAGAAAATTTTAATCAACAGTTGCACTTTTGTGAAAACAATTTATTACACAACCAAGAAAACTAATAACTAGTAAATTCTAGCCAACGTGCTGTTACATACCTCTGAATATTTTCTGTGAGCTTTATCAAGGACTTTGATAATGACGTCTGTCTGGTGCATTTCTTCATAGTCTCCCATCTCTTTCCGAACCCCCTTAAAGATCTTTGTAAATGTTCCCTGGCCTTGGTTATCTCCCTGGAACAGAGACAGTTTTCTCCAGGTCACAGGCCTCATATTTTAGCTCGAAGGTTACTTTTACAAATTTAATGATGAAATTTGTCCCTGTGTTAATGATTGACTATTTCTATTATGCCAAATCCATTTTATTCTTTTTTGACTGTAATGTATTGAATAAGAGACACATGACAATATGGAACGGGTCAGGCCTTTTTACATGTGCTCATAAGTGTTTAAACTTTTTTTAAAAGTTTTAATTTTGCAGAAAAAGCAAAAAAAAAAAAAAGAGAGAAAAAAACTTGCTCACAAACTCAAGGTCCTCTTTTCGGATTTTGTGGAAAACCATCTGACTGATGTTCTGTCTATGCAGTGAAGGTGACGGGAGAACTTCTGAGCCTTTATTACTCCGACAAACCAGAAGATTGGACTTTTCTGCAACAGATCAAATACAGACCTGATGTATTAATAGCCTATAATTATTTGATCTATTAACAAAGTGCATATAATGGCATAATATTTTCTATATATTTTGGCATCATATATTTTCTAATTTAAGTCTAAGCGATTTCAAACAACCGGAAATCTTACAGACACCCAGATAAAGCATAATGACTGGAAAAATATATGCTTTTTTAAAAACTTATTCTTGTACATCAGATAATTAAGCTGGAAACCTGTGGTGCATTACTGACCTTTGGCCTTGGGAGGGCAGCATTTGCTGAACTGAAAGGCAATGCCATCTGATCTAACAGTCTCTTTTTGGTAACATTTGAGCAGCTCCTGCATGCTTCTGAAGGTCCGCTTGGTTCCACTAAGAACATAATCGCCACTCTCTGACCTACTGATTAGGCAATGCTTGTATTCCACCTCGGTGAACATCTAAAAGAAGAAAATCAGATTGACAGCTTAACTACACTCAACAGGAAATACTCATAAATCTACCAAGATTTAAGATTAAATATTTAATTGGTTAAACCTTTGAATCTTAAAAGTTTGTCAGTTTGTCATAAGATAAATAATTTACAACAATTACATCTAGCTATAACATTAAAATCACCTGCTGAATAGTATGTAGATCCCCCTTGTGTAGCTCATAACCATTAAGGAATTGACACCACAATAACTCTGAAGGAGTCTTGTGTATGTACAGTACAGTATGTATCTGGCCTTAAGGAGGTATCAGCAAATCCATTAACCCAAACACAAAAGATGTGTGGCGGGACCTTCGTGATTCAGATTGGTTTGTCCAACACATCCTTCAGGTGTTCAATCAGATGGATATCTAGGGAACCCGGAGGACATCAACACCTTGACCATTGCTGAACTATTTTAACGTCCTCTGCATTATGAAAACAAGGTGGGGAGTTTAGCTCGAGGTCCGGAGATTTACCGAGCAGAGTTGCGCGGCAGACACTAACTGCGATGAGTGGTACGCAAGCGGGTGGTTTAATGTGTCCCAGGGACTTCAAACGTGCGATTCGAGTGCCGCTCACTTGATGGCCACATTTAGGAGAGCCGTGAGAGGACTGCACTATCTTTACGTTAAGCCCTCCGTTTCAGCTGGGAAAGCTGCCCAGCTGCCGGAAGTTAAGAAGGACTCCTGTCTGTGGCCGCACAAAAGGAGAGCTGGGAGGGGACAGTTGGTCAGTCAGGGAGAGAAGCCGTTCGAGAGAGCATGCAGGAGCCGCTGCCCACGCGGGCCCACACTGCCACTGCTCACCAGCTTGGTGCCTGCATGCCAGCTAGTCACTGCTTCCAGACCATGTGCACACACCCACTATTTTCCTTACATGTCTTTGCGTTCTTCCTACTTCCTTAAACCCTATCCTTCCCTAATTTTCTAAATCAAATCCGTAAAACCTCACCTCATACATAGTCTGTATGTGATCCATAAGTATTTGGACAGTGACCGTTTTTTTTGGGCCCCTGTACACCACAGCAGTGGATTTAATATGAGGCCAATAAGATGCAACTGCAGTGTAATCTTCAGATTTAATTTTGTTAAACAAATATATTGTATTAACCATTACAGGCACTAAGCTTTCTTTGTTACTTCATGATTAAAGTACGAGTTTGACTCTGATTCGAGTTTTGTTGAATTTGGTATGTGCAGGCCAAAGTGGTGGCAATGCAAGTTAAGGAGGCCGGCCATCGTTAAGCTGAACAAAAAAATAATAATAATACAGACCTACAGGACAAATAGCAGAAACTTTAGAAATGGGCAAATAAAATAATTTGTTCCTTTCTTTAAAAGAAGGAATGCACTGGTGAGCTCAACAAAACCAAACACCTTGAAGGCCACAAAAGACCCCTAAAATAGATGATCATGTATCACTGCCAATGGAACTGGGTCACTGGTGTTTATTGACGATGTGACTGCAGACAGAAGTAGCAGAATGAATTCTCAAGTGCATAAAGCTGTAGTTACTTTAAATTCAGTCAACTGCTGCAAAACTGATAAGACAGTGCTTCATAGGACAGATTATGACCAAAAGCTTACCACAAAAGCACCCGAAGGCGAAGAAACAGAACGCTCTTAAAGGGAGAAGTCAGTCACTTGACCTCAGCTCAACTGAGCTGCATTTCACTTACTGAAAACAAAACCGTAGGCAGAAAGACCCACAAGCAAACAACAAATGAAGGCATCTGCAGAAAAACAAAGCAGCTCAGTGGGAGAACTCAGAAATGATGTCCGTGGGTTCCAGATCTCAAGCAGTCACTGACTGCAAAGTTTTTGCATCCAAGTAAAATATAATCCTTATATTTATGATTATACTAATTTGCCCAATTACTACTGTTAAGTCTGTTAAGGGAAGGTGTAACAATGCCTGTAAATCATACAGGGTTAATTCAATTGGTTTGTTAAACTGCTTAAATTAAAGCAATGACTCACTTCAATCATGTCCGATTACTTCATTTCAAATACAGCCATGGCCAAAAGTTTTAGGAAATGACACATATATTGATTTTCACAAAGTCGCCTGCTTTAATGTTTTGGGTATTTTTGTCAGATGTTATTATGGTATACTGAAGTATAATTACAAGCATTTCATAAGTGTCAAAGGCTTTTCTTAACAAGTACATTGTAGTGGAGTAACGAGGCCAAAATCTGAAAATGGACACTGTCCAAATATATGACATGATGATAAATTTAGAGAGTTTAATTTTCTTTATATTCAGTATTTAAAAACAATTAATAAATATGACTATGGACACACAACTTAATCAAACTGATATCAAATAGCTGTAATAAAAATTCTTGATTTAAATTACAAGTAATTATGCTGAAAAACTCTAAAATGTGCTGTTTGGCTATCTTGGCTGTTTGCCTATTCTTACAAATACAAAGTGTGAGGCTTTTTAGTATCAGAAAGCAAACATACCCCGATAGCAAATGTCAGGAAGTATTTGTTGTACTCTTTGGGGCTGCAGCGTAGAACAAAAAGACCTCGCTGGTTTCCTGCCTTGCGTAGTTTGCTGATGGCAAACTCCATTCTGTACACAAGTTAAGACAGTCAGTATAACACGGTTACAGATGGCAAATGATAAATTAATTTAAATTAAATTAATTCAAACTATACTAACATATACCAACCAGTTCAACACACACAACCAAGGAACTTTATATGAATATACACTGCCTGGCAAAGGAAATAAATACATAAATAAATAAATATTACAGCGTTCAGTGTGGTACCTACTGTAGTTCATGTGTAAAAATTATTCCTCATGCTAACAGAACCTGGTCACTCAGTAGTCAGCTGACTTTATTTTATTGCCATATAATGTTGCTGAGCCTAGACCTGACCAACTGAAGCAACCCCAGATCATAACACTGCTTACAGAGTCTTGTACAGTGGGAACTGTACAGTGGGAAGTGCATCGCTTCATGTGCTTCCCTACTTCTAGATTAGAGAAAGAATACACCAGAACTCATCAGACCATGTAACTTTTTTCCCAACCTTATTTTTTCTGATAATTCTCACTAACAAGTAGTTTTCTTGTGACCACACACCTGTTTACTCCCAGTCCTGTGAGTTCTCATCACATAGTGTGTGTATGGAATGCTCTTACTTTCACTATTAAACAGAGCTATGATTCTTACTGTAGGTCTTTTCTCATGCAGATTCACCAACTGTTCAAGTGGTCTCTGTTCATGATTTTTTCCCCCCACATATCTTCCACAAAGCTGCTGGTTCAGTACAATCCTTTCAGGGTTTGATAATGTGTTACAATAATCTCAAACCAATTCCAGTAATTTCAAATATCAGTTGTTTTCTTTACTTGTGGCAGCCCATTAATTTCGACCCTTCTGAAATGGTGACTTGATTTTTAGGCTTACGATATTGGCCCATGGCAGTAGTTTTCGATAGCCTCCAGTAATCGAGGTGGTGCAACATCTTTACAGAGGTAGTGATGTGCATCTGTGGTCAGCCTGTAGTAGCCGTCTATCAAAGACACGAAGGACAGAGCCTCGGCAGGAGACGAGAACTCCAGCTCCTTTTGAAAAACACACAAACGGGTCCGTCAGCTTGCGCAGACTTAATAATGCAACCCAGCAAGAAGCATGACAAACATCTAACATAAACACTAATTATGATTAGTTAACAGTTTATAACAGGCATTGAAATAATTTTACACATCTTTGTTTAAAAGCTGCTGGCTATTACAATTATTGTAATTCCATAAGGCATGGGCCGTAAGCCTAAAAACCTTCAATCACTGTTAGAAGTGTTTACAAATTTAAATCGCTCTGCTTAAAAAAACAAACAAAAACAAACAAACCAGTGCTTTGCCATCTTGCTTGTTGATGGAGACGACTCGGCTCTTGTGGGCTCCCTCTTTATTGGCTTGTCTGATACTGATATCAATCACATGAGGGAAATCACAATACGGCTGAAGGTCCTGCACAACAAGTACAGTGTCACTGGGGTGAACAGGAAAAAAAATTGCTTCTTTGCCATGTACTGTATGTCCTGAAATATTTAAATTCAGTTGTGACAAATATGAGCTAAAGTAGAGTGGTAGTAACAAGGCTTACACTATAAATTGTAATAATCCTGATAAAACATTACTAAGGCACTTATCTTATTCAACACAGTGCAACAATGAGTATGTTTCTATGTACAGAAACTGAAAAACACACAAAAATAGACTGTGACATCAAATATTTCAATGGAATGATAAAATGCTGATAATGGTAAACAAGCACTGCTGCTCAAGTAGCACATTACTCGTTCCACAGGATTCCAGTTTTATAGCACACAGTCCAGTAAGTTACATAAATCTACTGTGGATAAAAAAAGCTGAAGATATGTGATAAATGTCACAATCGGTAGAGAACACGTAATCATTACCGCTGAGCTTTCCAATTCCCCTTAAACTGCATTTGAAATTGAATTACTGAGAAATTAAATGTCTAACTTAGTACATGACTAACAACTTCTGGAAGTAACATTTTGAAATTCTGCACTGTGTTAGAAAAATGCTGCTGCAAAATACTTGTGAAAAAGCATTACGTAATTTGGATTGCGCTGCACCCTTTTCCTCTGTGCTGATTAATTTCAAGCTTGTGAATGCCAAGTCCATAAACGTTTAATGAGAATTCAATTCAGTGCACCAAGCATTCAGTGCTGTTATGTTGGTAGAGGGAATTGATGAATGGCACGGCTCCTATAATGGGTATATCATGTTTGCAACGAACTTGAGCCAATTAATCACTCCAAAAAAAATTTTTTTTAAATAAAATTTACTCATTCCTTTTTAACCACACAAACAGAGTTTCTGAGCACAGGTATAAGGTTACACATCATGGGTTGAAATCCAGCTTCTTTACAATTGGTTTAATTGCCTTGTCTAAGCAACAAATTTGTGCTCTACTTGACCACGAGTGTCATCTAGCTGAACCCAGAGAGACAATATTAGGAAATAATCAGTCGCACATTTTCGTCAGAAAACTGTAATTGTGGAGTTCGCAGACTCCACCTAAATTATAGATTTCATAATAAAACAGCATATGCCAAACAAAAACAAAAAAAATCAATTATGAACATCTGGAGACAAGGTTTTGAGAATTTATCCATTTGAAAGCCTGAGAATATCCAAATCATGTAATGGGCTAAACCAGTCAGTGAGTGTTGTTCTGGTGGGGGTGTCTATGTATTTTTCTGTAGTCCAAAATAATCGAGGTCTCTCCCCTTTGGCAGCATGACAACTGAAGTTATACTTGCCTTCTTATAAGTTTAAACTCCTATTCACATGAATTAAATCCAATTATTTAAATCCAAATTAATGACTCTCCCATACACAGAAAAAGTATCAAGTTTTAAAGGGCATTTTAATCCATGACCAAATGTAATCCCAGTCCTTAAAAGTTTTTCCACATTTGAGTAATACTATTATTATAGGCTGTTTATGCAGGATCTTGTTTAACCCATTCTGATGATTTTTTTTTTTACTGCTACGTAAGAGTTATGGGTCTGTGCATAATGCAGGAAGTAATAATAATTATGCACCAAGTTCTCTAAATAAGTCTTAATGGGGGCAAAATAGCCCTTGCTGTCATAATTTCCTACAACCATCTTTAAATCAGCAGCAAGTTAGGCATAGTGTCCAGTTAATTGTGCTCTGGTCAATGCTGAAAAATGCAAATGAATATTTCAACAAACCAAAAATACACAGTTACTGAGAATTTATATTGCAACATATTACTGAAACCCATGAAATATATTATGTCACAAATACCAGGGAACCAATCTGATTTGCTAACCTCTGGCTGGGCATCCTTTTGCTTCTCACGGCACCACTGAATTCCTTGATCTGCAGAGACGATTATAGTGACCTGGCCAGCTGAGGCATCTTTGACCTGGAAGCGTTCCGTGTAGAAGCCAGAATCAAGTGCCTCTAGGTTGATCAGGTATTTGAGCTTGAGGTCACGTGGCGTGGCTCGACACTGACTGAATTGCTGCACTACCTTCCTGAAGCGGTAGCGAATCCGCTTCCGCGTTACAATGTGGTAGTCCTGGATCTTCAGCCGCATGTCTTCTGGGAGGAAGGACTTATAGCTGTGGGCAGACAGCATGCAGATGCGTGTCTCAGTACATACAGTACAGACCAAAAGTTTGGACACACCTTCTCATTCAAAGAGTTTTCTTTATTGTGTTCTTTAGCCCAAGCAAGTCTCTTCTGCTTGTTGCCTGTCCTTAGCAGTGGTTTCCTAGCATATATTCTACCATGAAGGTCTGATTCACACAGTCTCCTCTTAACAGTTGTTCTAGAGATGTGTCTGCTGCTAGAACTCTGTGTGGCATTGACCTGGTCTCTGATCTGAGCTGCTGTTAACCTGCGATTTCTGAGGCTGGTGACTCGGATGAACTTATCCTCCGTAGCAGAGGTAACTTTTGTGACTGCACTTGGGGACACTTTCAAAGTTTTCCCAATTTTTCTGACTGATTGACCTTCATTTCTTAAAGTAATGATGGCTACTCATTTTTTTCTTCACTTAGCTGCTTTTTTATTGCCATAATACAAATTCAACCTCTTTGAATGAGAAGGTGTGTCCAAACTTTTGGTCTGTACTGTATACAAATCTTTATCATTAGCAAATCTTACCATTTCTGTAACAAAGTTAAAAGCAAATAATAGACCATTAAGACACGTAGGAATGCAAAGATGCTGACAAACATTAAGCATTAGGTCAGCCTAGCTATAGCTCTAGGTGTGTGCTAGTTTATGACAATGTCATTTGTTAAAAGCTCTATTCAAACGAAAATGAATTGAACTGCATCACAAAGACAGAGACACCAGCACCTGCCGCACGTTGTGTGATTAACCTCGTTCTCAATAATTCATACCTTATGGCATTGTAAATATCAAGCGGTGAGCACTGCTTTTCTTTGGCTATCCTCATCATATCTAAGACAGCCATACCAAGGCACTCTTCCTGGGTCTCATGACTGGTGGACAGCTTCACCCAGCCATTCACAAAGTCACTTCTCCACTGAAATCGAAATAGGGAAGAGAAGATTTAGATGAGGGCAAAAAAAATCAACCAAAAACAAACAAAAAAAACCCCACAGATATGCAGATGTCTAGCAGTAAGAGTAATGAAGTGACCACATAGCACTTCTCTCATTGGAGACCAAACTCATAGTTTCTGTTACAACACGGCAAGCATTAAACCAAAAGTTGGTGGTTTATAATGGCTAATTTGCAGTAAAATAAAATAAAATAAATAAATATCACATATGTGGTCTAATATATTCTGATATAAAAAAAGATAAAGTAGACATTTGGCAAGAAATAAAACCTCTCATAAAAGCTATATTTTCTTACAAAAATGGCAAGGTTGTTGCAAATATGGCAGACTGTGTGCTTTGCCTGAGAGTTCTCTCCAGTCCACAGCAAAAGCTGGACTAAGATGACAACTACATTTTGCCAGTATTTAAAGGTCCAGCTGCTTGCACACAACAGCTTACACTGATCAACCATAGCATTAGCACCTTTAACATTAAGCCTAATATTGTGTAGATTCACCTTGTGCCATAAAAACAGCCCTGACCCCTCGAGGCATGACTCCACAAGACCTCAGAGAGTGTGCTGTGGTATCTGGCACCAGGACGTTAGAAGATATAAGGACGCCCCTTTAAGATGGGGCCTGCATGGATTAGATTTGTTTGTGGAGAACATCACATGAACGAATTTGGAGGTCGGATCAACAACTTTGAACTCTTTGTCTGATGAGTCCAAATATGCAGCAGGCTCTGCTGCAGTAGGTGTTCTGATACCCTTCTATCATGGCCATCATTAACTTTTTTTGTGCTACATCGGGTTTTCTGTGAGAGTAGACTGAATGGGCTAGCCTTTGGTACTCACAGGTATAATCCATTTTAATAATGGTTAATTTGTGTATTTCTAAATATTAAGCCTCTAATAAAAAGACTATAAACTATAAATAATGATAAATGCAAGAACTGCCACCTATACCTGAGTGGAATTTTTTTTTTAAAACCTCTATTGAAAAAATATTGAACCTTAACCAATGTACTAGTACTTGCAAGATTTGTACATTTAGCTGAACTGTTTCCTGAAGTCGAGATTGAAATATCATCCTACCTCGGCTCATGGGTAAAAGAACAAACCAAAATATTGACTAAGGACAAAACTGGAGACAGCTGTCTGGCCACTGGCTGGAGGGACTCAGTACGAGTTTCCTTTATTTGGCTTTTTTTCTGTAAATAAAGGCTTACATCTACAATATACTCTGCTCTAATTCTTTTTATCCAATGTATCATCCCAAAACAGACCTTTAAAAGAGAGCTTCCTCAGAGGCCAGAGGGCTAATTTTCAGGGAAATCCTAAACAATATAAAACAGATCAACATTTAGGCTACACAACAGCAAAGTTGTGCAATTTACGTGTGGAGAATATCACTTACTGGAGGAGACAGATAAAACAGATGAACAACAAAAAAAGTTACCCAAGCCTGCCCAGACATAATCTTAATTAAGTTGGCAACTGACCTCTGATTAGCTGTATGTGTTATATGTTTTTTTTTTTAATAAAAATTGCTGTCTATTTGATAGATATCCCTTGTCGCTCACAATGCTATGCCTGAATGACACATCACATGATTTCCTGAATGTACTTACTTAAGATTACTTACAGTTGTATTTATCTAAGTATTTATCAGCAAGTCAATCACACACAAAAAATTGTGCCCTTATCAAGATACCAAGAGGAACAGGAACAATAAGTTAGACCATTAGCACAGGCATCATTAGCTCTTTGGTGATACAAACGTCCCGAGTTGTTCCTGTAATTATACATTACGTTTTATAGTTATAAAACAAAAGCTACATACTTTCTGCAGTCCAGTGAGAAACAAACTTACAGAACAACATGTTAGTGACTGGCCAGTTTAAATGCTTCAGAAATGAGGTGAAATAGTTCACAAAAAAAACTCGTACTCGCGTATTTGTCACCAATCTGAAGATTTTAAAGATCAGCAAAAAAAGAAGTACAAATATTATTTCTCTTTTCATTTATTACTTATAGACCTTAGAAACACTGTTGCCCATAGTCGAATACAATGAAAACAACATTCCATAAAATATTCAAATAAAATATTAAATATGAGGCTCAATGATTCTTTTTTTAACCTTCGTATATGGACACAGCCTATTTTTTTTTCCATTCATTATTGTTCCAAGGAACAATGTACTCTCGTTCTTGCTTTGAACAATTGTGAATAAAAAAAACATGTATTTTGGGTGGGTAATGAATTTGGCTAATTTTAGTGTGTTTGTTTATTTTCATAAATAAATAAGCTACAGTAGGAGTACTAGTGCTGATATTATTTGGTCTGTCAGTATATAGTCACAATATTGTCAGTCAGATCTGGGAACCCTGCCGAGGGAAGCTAGCATGAAAAAGACAGTAATTCAATTTGTGATCTTGAGTGACACACATTAGATCAAAATCAACATTAGATCAAAATCAACATCAACAACAACTAAGCACGACAAACTAGGGATCTATTGACTCACGACTACAAAAAAAAAAAAACATTGGCCAGACATATACAATGCTACATCTGACAGCTGGAAAGCACATACACACATCCCTAGGGTGAAGGGAGATAACTTGCTATACCAGAACGTAGCAGTTATCTGACACCATAAAAAATTTATTTATTTTTAATTGTGCAGGAAACAGTGATGCAGTAAATGTCTGGCCACTGACACGCGATGGAATCGGATAACCTAGAGTCAGATTGGTGTGCCAAGATCCTTAATATCACAGATGAAATTTAAACCCCTGGCATGTGACATTCGGAATTTCTCACTACAGTATCTTTACAATGACTCGGCTGATTTTACAATTGAGTCCTTGCCTTGACTACTTGCCAAGAACACATGCTATATAAATGTAGCTGCAATGATGTTAAGAAATATGACAGAGAAAGGTGGAAAAAGATGCAAAGCAACCCACCTGGGCAAAAAGATAAGCCATAACATGATCGTCAAGGACTGGACTCTCAGATCCCTTGGCAACGCCACATCTGTAAGCTCGAGAAGCTCCACAGCTATACCACCCAGGAAAGTAATACCTGATGGATACATTAAATTAGAGTAGATAGGTAGATGATGTGTGTTTTGCAGGTATAAGTAGACTGCAGTATAACTGACTGAGCCAGACAGGAATCTCTCTTACTGAAAGTAACTTAAACAACATGCAAATAGTCTTTAAGAAAAACATTTCTCACAAAGACTATTGACTAAAGATACAAAAGAATCCCCTTACCCTTAACTAATGGTAAACGGGTTAGATACATAGACTAAAATACTTTAAATGACTTTACATGTTAGGCATTTAACAAAACCTTTTCCTGATCTAAAGGTTGTTACCTAATTCTGAAGATCAAACTCTCTTTAGCCGATTCGTCCAGGTGAAGAAGGTGGTTGGGTGATAACCAGACTCTATCATGTTCTCTGTAAAGGCTGAATAGACTGAAGTAAACAGGTGAAACCCCTGTGGAAAGAGGAAAAAGAAAAGGAAGTGAGGGTCAAACAGAGGGCTATGCCTTATCACTTTATCTTTCTTTACTAAAACGAGCTTGTGCCTGCTTAAGTTTAAAAGGTGAAGATGTTATTCTCATTTCATTTTTAAACGTGTACTAAGCTGTTTTTTTTTTCTCCTTGGTGCAAATAATCTGGAAGGTATGCAGACATGATAAAAAAATATATATTTAAGTCATGCTCTCAGCATGCATATTATATGGCTGGAAAAAAAAAAAACCTTTCAAAAGCTGTGTTACAGGCCACAGGGCCAAGTTGTGTTTAAATCAGTCTCTTTTTCAGACAGTTCCTAATACCCTTTCAGTCTCTCTCTCTCTCTATGGTTGGGAATAAAAGACATCGCTGTAGCTGGTAACAGTCCAGCACAGCCACATATTTTTCTTATTTAAAAAAAAAAGAAAGAAAAAAAACATACTTAAAAACAAGAAACTAAAAAGTTAACACTAGTAGTGTTTATTCAGGATGGCATATCATAGTTCAAGTTCAAGTAGGCTTTATTGTCACTTCAACCATATACAGTTAGTACACAATGAAACGAAACAACGTTCCTCCAGGACCAAGGTGCTACATACAACATAAATTTACAACATAGATTAACAGAAAGACTAAACTAAACTAAACAGCATAGGTGGCCAAGTATGTAAACACAATCAAGTTTAAAGCTTTTTTGTAGTAGCTACGCTTACAAGTCAGATAAGGCAATGCCATAGGTGTATGTAATGCTACCTCCAGTGTAGCTAACGGTGAATACGACACTCATGAGATCTGGCTATAGGCACTTTAGACTAAAATCAGCAGGAGGCAAATATTCTGTGTGTGTGTTGTGTTATCACTTATGATATAAGCTGATGAACGGCTGAGTGCTGACAGTGATGTCATGACAGTCCTTTCTAACAATGATAATGCTAATTAGTAGTAGCATCAACTCTAGTTAAACTATACAGGTGATGTTTTCATCATGATCACAATGCCCCAGATCATGTCATGAGAGCCTTGTTGTTCAACAAGCAACATGTTTATGTTGATGGATAATAAATAGAGGTAGCCTGACAGGTCCCTCCAACACTGGAGTCAGATTATACTAAAATGCTTATTTCCTACTTTACTGCCTGAAAATGGTTAATTTTAGTTATAAAAGATTTGTAAAGAAAATAAATTTGATTATAATGAATATTTTGTGTCTTCCGAGCACAGAATATGTATTAGAATTTACAAAATAACAATGTAAGACAATTTACAGAATAGAATTTCTATGACATATTTTGATGATCTGATGTCCACTGTGTCTGTTTTTGTTTTCTATTAGAAACAGATTCTTTTTTTTATGTATACATGCAGGACAGAGCTTTGATCAAGTGACAAGTGATGTGCAAGTCAAAATTTTCTTAAGTGCATCTATAAAGCTAAACGTTCAACTGACTGGCTCAAATGCAGACCAACAGAACAGCACTCGTCTAACAACATAGCCAAACCTTGCTCAAATGATCTCAAATTTAAACAAAATGTGGAAAAACTAAATAAGTCTAATAATAATATAAAAATTTGTATATGACAATGTGCTGTTGAAATGGACACCACGTTCACCTGACTTGAAACCTTGTGATTTTTTTCTATGGGGCTTTGTGAAAAGCCTGGTCTTTATCCCCTCTCTTCCTACAAGCCAAGAGGAACGCATATCGAACATTTGTGAATCTTCGAGAAATCGGTCATTAAATCTATATCCATTTGAATATGTTGTTGAAATTTTGATCGATAAATCTTTCATTTTTCAACATGAGGCCCATTAAGTTTCATTTGCCTAGGACATGTAGTTACTCAGATATTCATATTTCAAATGATGTCAAATTTTTTGGGAAACCCTGTATATGACTCACAAGGGGCAGTCAAAAATTATCCGCACCCGGGCTATATTAAATGAAGATGAAGATTCGCTTCTGATGAAGTGACGACAGCAGTGCATTCATGGGTCGCAGCTCAACCTGAAGCATTTTTTTTTTATGAAAGCTTGCTGACAGATGAACAAAGTGCATTGTAAAGTGAGGAAATTATGTCTAATAAATAGGTATGTGCCTTTCCTAAAAATCAACTACTCACAAGCTTGCATAACAATCACACATCTAATAATAATAATTAATAATAATACATCTGCAGTCACCTTCTTTCTTTGTTTAAGGTCCAACATTTGAGCTCTTCTAAATATCACTGGCTTATTCCCTGGTTGTATCAACATCTACTCCTGACTCACCACATTCCTTGGCTGCTTCGATGGCCAGCTGTTCGGCGACGTACTCTCCTGGTGGGAAACAGAGCGGAGTGCAGTCCTCTTCACTCCGGCTGCTGCGGTACAGATGAAGTGTCAGTGCAGTGACGGACGGCTTTGGCGCTCTTTCTTGCCGATGAACGTCACCATTCTGGTGTGCTGGAGGGCAAGCAGCCATGTCCGTTACAGACACACACTTGGGTGTGAATCAAGGGGCTACATTCACCTGGGAAGAGTTACAAAGAGACAACCGTATATAAACAAATGCACACTTTTTTTTTTTTTTAAGATAAAGATAAAGCCTGGTGTGTATAAATGTTTTTATTACAACTAATGTCTTATTTTTAATATTCTTTCTTTTATGCTTTTTATACCAAAAACAGCTGAACAGTTTACAGTCTTGTGCTATCTGGGGACTGTTATAAAATTTTGTACTCAAGTACAAGTACTGTTACTTCAGTGAGATTTTACTGAAGTACCAGTTAAGTTACCATTATAAAAATCTACGCAAGTAAAAGTAAAAAGTAGCTCATTAAAAATTTACTCAGAGTAAAAGTTACCGAGTTACTTTTTTTTTTTTTTTTTTACAGCGGGCGTGGGATGGGGGATTCTAGTGTAGTTCAAAAATGACAAGCAATATAAATCTCAAACTAGGTGTTTTTAAATTGAAGGAACACCTTTGCATAATAAAGCTGTTGCCTTTCTTGTGCTTGAACTCATAGTGGTCGCTTAAATATGGTGTGACGCTTTGCGCCGGATAGCCGAGGGAAAAAAAGAGCTCAGAGCCAAGAGTAACGTTCAGCACAAAAGCTTTATCGGCCTCTTTCAGCATCACAAATTAATGACTGACAAAGAGTTTGAAATTTCAATAAATTTACAATAAATTACAAGGGAAATTAGTGACTTTTCACCAGCGTAAACGCTACAGAAATATACAAGGTTGTAAGAAAGGACTTGTCCCTGAGAGTAGCACTGTTTCTAAAAGTTAATGTGTGTAAATGTTTTTTAAAAACTGTACCTTTTTTATTATTAATTTTTTTTTAACAACGCTAGACCTACATTGTGGCAACACAGCAGTGACCAAAATAAATGCCAAGAGACAATGAGACAGTTACTGATCTATCTCTTGGAAATAAAATCGCATAAAAAGGTTTTATAATTCAAGCTTTCTGCCTCCAACATGGCCAAAAACATATATTAAAATCAGAATCAGACCACATCAGCAATTTTGAGCCCACATAAGAGCTTAGAGACCGATGCCAAGCATATTTTGCTGCTTGAGAGGTTTTGCAGATTCTTGAACAAATTATTATCTTTTCAAATTCTAGGCTTACAACGTAGACAATAAAGCTTTCTAGCTGATATATAGCACTTAGAAGTCTGACATTATTTAACAGCAAGTGGTATTTGGCTGAAACTCACGATGCAGATGTAGGTCAAGCAGCTGTACTCAATTCTAGAAAGAAAACTGGCATAAACACTGCAATGATTCTTTATCTGGATCCTTTGTGTACTCATCAATCACAATACAGGCATAATAGAACGAGTTATTTAGTCCTGTTTATGTTTCATGGGGTTTTACGCGTGTCACGAGAGAACGCGAAGGCGGATGCAACTGTGGATAATTTATTAACCAAAATACAAACAAAAACAAACAACAATGAAAACCAGAATCACAAATATTAACCGCAGATACAAGGCAAAAAAATAAAGAAAATCCAGACTACAAGTGAGACCTCGACACTAACCTTACAACAAACACACCACGAGCTAGACAATGTGACACAGAAAGCTACAACTTCAAGTAATCAAAGTTAAATGAGACACACAAGTGAGAGAGATTGTGCCAATGGGTATTTTACTTCTTTGTCGCTACCATGGCAATGCCCATTAATTCTGGGTGTTTTCACGTTAGGGCCCCAGGATTGTTTCCAAGAATACTTGACCCCAAAGTATTGTTCATTTTGATCAGTGAGAACACAATCGTTCCAGGCTCTGGGACCGTACCCGAGACTGCTTGAAGAGGTGGTCTGCAGAATGTGCACTCGGGCATGGATCGAATCAGACATGGCAGCCAATCTTACACGAATCTCTTTGTACTCATGCACCTGCCTACTAATAGGTGATAAAGTGAGGAGGCACGCAAGAGCGTTACTATCTTTTTATTTATTTATTCCCCAGCTCTCTCTAGACCTCCGGCTGCAAGAGGTTACAGCATCACCCGGGAATCTAACTCGCGATCTCCGGATGAGCACTTTACCACTGTGCCACTTGGAGGCCCAAGACAGACATTTTTCCAAAATACCAATCATATTAGGCACCAATAATATTAATGGCGTCTCACAAACCAAGTAGGTGCGTAAAGGCAACTGGTGCATAGGAAGTGTACCCGAGAATGGAGCACAAAAAAAAACGTGAAAGCTGCCATCACATGGTACAAATCAATTATGCTTAATGTCAAAATGCCCTTAGATTCCGCGGCTTCCTCTTCATTAGATAACACTTTTTGATTTAAAATGAAGTGCACTTGCTAGCTACAGCAGTTAAGCTCATAGGGGGAAAGTGGTAGCTCAGAGTGTAAGCAATAGCTCCATCAAGTTGATGCTGTTGGGCACTTGAGCAAGGCCCTTAAATCTGTCTGCTCCTGGGCTGCACTCTCATGGCTCACCCTGCACTCTGACTCCAACTTCGCAACAAGCTGGGACATGCAAAGAAAATAATTTCATGCACAGTAATGTATATGTTACAGGTAAAGACTTAACTTAATGATAAAGAGCAGATCTTGTTGCACTTCTGAAAAACACTTTTGGACTGCTGTATACAAAGTACGTGTCCTTTGTTGGATTTGTTCTTAAGTCTGACAAAGTGAGTCTTAGACGCCTTTGACACGAATATACAATGTAAAGCATCATCTCTGTGCCTTTAAATCATGAGGGGAGTCCTGGACATCATTTTGTCTCAGAGTGGTATTCCACTTTCTTGGACCGTGAACTTTTGTTGAGGATTTTCCGAAATTAGGATTATTCACCATCGGGACAACTTGACAAGACAGATATTTTTTACAGGGTCCTTGAATGAGGCCGACTCATTTCTGCTACACCCCGCACAGACAAACACAAACACACACAATATACTGGACTTTGGACATTTATACATTTATTTACACAAAAAAATGTATATAATTGTAAATATTGGTATCTGGTGCACTGCAGTGTCATTTCTTTGTACAATACACGAGAGCTACTTCTGCGATTTGTTTGTTCGAAATTCGTAACTCAAATGTTGACAAGTCTAGGACTACCTGTACCTTTAAGACTGGTGGGTGAGAGAGCTGTTCTCATGTACTTTAGCGATCAGCACCAGAAGCAAAATTCATCTCCAAGAAACTCACCTAGTGTTACCGCCTCATGGGCAAACACGTGCAGAAAGAATATATTTATTGCGACGAGAAAAACGATCAGATAAATTTGTTAGATGGCGAATATTTACCTACTAAAGGGATTATCACAGGTTTATCCCACGCCTCTGATTTCCATTTAAAAATTCATTCTGATCGGATCAGAAATGCGTTTACACGTACACTAACATTCAATAATTGGAGTAATATGGATCATGTAAACACACTTAAGTATCACACAGTACTGTATATTGGTATCTGAGAATTCTTTTAGATATGAGTACAAGTACATGAGCACCAATATCAGTAGTGATGCACCCTTAAGTTTTAGCATAGAGAGTTGTCATTGCCGAGCTCTCTCTGGAGAGAAGTATTTTGGGATTTCGGCACTGTAGCAGATCCAACCTATGAGAGTGGCGGCATTCATGGGGCAGCTTTCACCTCTGAAAGGGCGAACAGCACTAAGGGCTCTTGAGTTCAGGAGATTTTCCCAGACCACTGGGTCGCAATCCTCAGATGGTGATTCATTTCAAGGGGCAAACACAGAAGAACAGGTGACCTGGAAGATGCCCAATCTCCATGTCCATTTGGCAAAGGAATCAGCTAGAATGGAAGCATTAAATGACACCAAGGTCTGGTAGGCTTTCTCACAGATGTAAGCAAGACTCAGATATTTTTTTTTCCCCCTGACTCGCTTTGGCTTGGTTAAATTCAGCAAGCCTATATAAAAAAAAAAGCAAAGAAACAAACAAAAACATAAAAACATGGTAGGTTGTTTATTAGGTGTTTATTGCCTGTTACAGTGCTCAGCATTTACTTTGATGCAAAAAAACATCCTATTTATTTTTTTCATACAGGAGCTCACAGAAGCAAAGAAAGGCTAACACACTCTTTATCCAAGACATGAAACCAGCAAGGTCATGGCAACAGCTCAGAGAAGAGTCCTTCTGTAAACTATTAAACCACAGTTTTATATTCTTTTAGACTTCTGTATCATTACTGAGATTTAGACTCAGTGATGTGGTTATTGTGCGCACCTCTTAGGTGCAAATAAACAACAAGTAGGCTTTTTTATTTTTTTATTTTATTACTGTGTCTAACATTATTTTTCACCAGAAGTCCATGATGTTGCCCGATGGATTATCAGCTCATTGTACTGCTGCTGTAAACTAACTGACATTACTTTGGCCTTTAGGAAAGAAAATTAAACAATCCTGTTTATAAAATGAACTGTGTCTAACATAAACTGCTACTGAGCAACTGCTTATAATGGAGTTACCAAATGGGACAAAAGTCAGCATCAGAAAAGTGAAAAAGACAGGAAGGGGGGGTGGGGCTCTGAGAATGCATTTCGGTTTGTAGAAGCCGTAACAACAAGAGACAAACAAGCTGGATAAAATAAGCCATTATTGTTCAGGTCTCATGTGTGGCTTTAATCCAGTACTGTTACAAAGTAATGCAGTGACCATAACCACCATTAATTAACTCTTTTTTTTCCAAGCAAATTCTTACTTACTACTAAAAAAAAATATACAGCAAACATCTTCCCGTGCTGACAGGAAAAAAACACAGCTCACTTACGAAACAAGTAACTGCTTAGATCTAAGCTCGTGCCCTATTCCCAATATGCTTAAATATATTGACAAGAACCAACAGCCATAAAAGACAGAACAGCCAATGCTTCTAACTGTTTCAGGTTTAAGGATCGCACCGTTATAGCGTGTAAAAACATTAACAGCTACGCAGTCGAGAACTGCTTGCCATCTGAAAAATAATTCTACAGTAATGCACAGGAAACATTACTGTAAAGTACAGTGCATTTCGTATATACCTCTCTTACAAATTAATTGTCTCATGGCCAACATTTCCTCTGTTGATCTTCTGCTGCTCAAAGTGTTTGATTAAATCTTAGCTCTGAGCAGCACAGACAGACCATCGGTATCACACTGCAAATTTCATCACAGTTGACATTATTAACATGACATGTTACATTAACATAAGTGCGAAGTCTGTGATGTCACTGTACTATAGGTCTAATATTAGGACAAAACATATCATTAAGTTTTACCCAAAACCTGAAAGAGCTGTTGATGAGATCATTACATGGAATAATATCACTGATAAGAATACAATGGAACCTCGGATTGCGAGTAACGTGGTTTACGAGTGTTCCGCAAACCGAGCAAAGATTTTTAATAATTTTTTATTCGGAAACCGAGCAAGTATTAGTGTACGAGCGCCGAGTATCATGCTTAACACATGCGACTCTTATTTTGACACCCACCGAGCGTCACTCTCTCACCCCCCCCTCCCCCCTCGGCTTTGCAAACACACAGAAACTATGCTCGTGCGCGCGCAATTTGACACTGACACACACACGCACAGACGCGCTCTCCCCTTTTCACCCCCTCTTTGGCCTCACAAACACACAGAAACTCTGCTCTGTCGCAATTCTTTTCAAAGGTAAGGTGCTGGTTCATTTGTTTTTTTTTTTTACTTTACAGCAGTGATTCCCTTAGTATGCGCTCACGCCAGGTCAGAGAGATTTCTTTTTTTTCCTGTTAAAACGGTGTTTCCGTTGTGTGTGTGTCCGTTTGTTGTGAAACTTAAGTGATTCCTTTAGTATGCGCTCATGCCAGTCTCGCTTTTTTCCGTTAAAACGGTGTTTCCGCTGTGTTTATACGCTTGTTGTGAAACTTAAAAAGTGAGTCTGTTAATATACGCTCATGCCAGTCTCAGAAAGATTTCTTTTTTTCCTGTTAAAACGGTGTTTCCGTTGTGTGTGTGTGTGTGTTTGTTGTGAATCTTAAAAAGCGAGGTGGGGAGAGGGAGGAGGAGTGTTACTGTGTAAAACGAGGCGAGGGAAGGGGCTAATTCCACACACACACACACACGGCACCTGCGCGCACCAACGGAAACACTTATCTGTCAGGATTTATTTGTACTTTTTTTAAAGGTAAAGTGCAGATTAATTTGTTTTATTTTCATTTTATAGATTGTATTAATTATTTTTATGTATTTATTTTTTGGGGCTGTGAAACGAATAATTTTTTCGTTTTTTCATTATTTCTTATGATGATTTGGTTTACGAGTGTTTTGGAATACGAGCCCACTTCCAGAACGAATTATGCTCGTAATCCAAGGTTCCACTGTATATAACTAATCCTATATACATACAGGGTTGGACAATGAACCAAATCAGTAAGTCTTTGAGATGTATCAAGAGCCACGGTATCCAAGGTAATGTTAGCATACCACCAAGAAGGACGAACCACATCTAACAGGAGTAACTGTGGACGGAAGAGGAAGCTGTCTGAACGGGTTCAGAGCCGGATTGTCCCGGATTATATCCAAAAAAACATAAAACCACCGCTGCCCATCTCACTGCAGAATTAAATGTGCACCTCAACTCTCCTGTTTCCACTAAAACTCTCCTGTCGGGAGCTACACAGGGTCACTGTACTATAGCAAACCCTTTGGTCACTCGTGCCAATGCCAAACGTCGGTTTCAATGGTGCCAGCAGCGAAAATCCTGGGCTGTGGACAATGTGAAACATGTATTGTTCTCTGATGAGTCCACCTTCACTGTCTTTCCCACATCTGGGAGAGTTACGGTGTGGAAAAGCCCCAAAGAAGCGTACTACCCAGACTGTTGCATGCCCAGAGTGAAGCATGGTGGTGGATCAGTGATGGTTTGGGCTGCAATATCATGGCATTCCCTAGGCCCAATACATGTGCTAGATGGGCGCGTCACTGCCAAGGACTACCGAACCATTCTGGAGGACCATGTGCACCCAATGGTTCAAACACCGTATCCTGAAGGCTGTGCTTTGTATCAGGATGATAATGCACCAATACACACAGGAAGACTGGTGACAGAGTGGTTTGATGAACATGAAAGTAAAGTTGAACATCTCCCATGGCCTGCACAGTCACCAGATCTAAATATTATTGAGCCACTTTGGGTTTTTTTTTTTCGAGGAGCGGGTCAGGAATCTCCACCAGCATCACAAAGTGACCTGGCCACTATTCTGCAAGACTCAAAAAAATCTCTCTCAATGTGCAGGACTTGTATTTGTCATTCCCAAGACGAATTGATGCTGGGAATGACGGATTTTTTTTATATAGATTAAAAACAAACAAACAAAAAACATGATGAGCACTGACCGGTGAATGAGTAACTGTGAAACTTGGAAGTGTGTGGATATATTATATATAATACAGTATGTGCCACAACATACAGTACAGTACTTTTGAGTACTTTTGCATTTGGCGAGAGGGCATAGCTCCAGACACAAGTGTTCCCAGTAGTGAAAAGGAAGTTGTGTTGCGCATTTGTTGCTAGAAATGGGTCTCGCGATGAAGGAAAAAGTATTCATAGTTGAGTACTATTCACGCTCATACACAAGTGGCCGTGAACAGGGACCAAGTTTTAAAAAGTTGGCAGAACAATTCCTTCCTATACCCATCTCCCATTCCTCTGATCTTACACTACCTGATGCCTACTTGTGGGGAATGTTAAAGGAGAGTGTGTTCAACTGTGAAGATCCACCAAGAATCTGTCTTCTTTTGCAGGAGTCTGCAGCAGCGACCTTTATTCCGGAGATCCGGGTTGAGAATCTGCGTGAACGGCACAAACACTTTCTACAGCGAGACGGTGCACACATACTTCGAACACTTACATTACACATTCGGTGTTAAATCAAAATACTAAGAGTGTGTAAGCTAGTTACTTTGAGGAGAAATAAACTTACAGATGACAACAATGTGATACTGTTCGTCTTTTAATTTCAGTACTGTATATTATGGTGCAAGAGAACATTTTGTCCCTGAAGTTAATGTGCTGAAAGCAGAAAACATGGCATAACAATTTTAACAATGGCCAAATGGTTATGTGCATTATACAGTGCATTACAGTTTGTTGCATATGGGGCTGTGTCCACCACCATCAGAACTGGACCACGGAGAAATGGAGGTGCAAAGAAGGTGGCCTGGTTCTATGCATCACATTTTATTTTGAATCATGTGGAAATCCGGGTGAGTGTGCATCATTACCTGGGAAGGAGATCGCACCAGGATGCACTATGGGAAAAGTATGGCAAACTGGGAGAGGCAGTGTGATGTTTTGGGCAATGTTCTACTGGGAAACTTTGTGTCCTGCCATTCATGTGGACGTTAATTTGACATGTACCACCTAAAGTGATTAAGTACATCCAGCAGTGATGTCTTTCAGCAAGATAATGCATTCTACCGGCACTGCAAAAATTGTTCAAGAATGTGTTGAGGAATGACAACCAGGGGTACAAGGTGTTGTCCTACAAATTCTCCAGATCCCAATCCAATCGTGGGATCCATGGAGGCTGCACCTCGCAACTTACATGACTTACAGGAGCTGCTACTGATAGACAGGTACCACAACACACCTTCAGAGATCCATGCATCAGGGCTGTTTTGGCAGCAAAATGGAGAACTGGCAATATTAGGTGGGTGGTCATAATGTTATAGCTGATTGGTAGATGTGTAAACAGTATATTTATACACATTCATATATTTACATGTTTCTATATAATGCAAGCTAAGTTATAACTCCATCGTATAGTGAAAGAGAATGAGATTAAAAAGGGTATTTACCAGCATTGCTCAGTTAATATCAGAGTTCAAAACACCTACACGAATCATTCCAGATTTATGTGTCAATTAACTCATCTCCTGTTTTATTATTTTCACATCACAGCATGGATCGAACAGTTGTTCCAGCAGCAATGTGCATGGTAGGTTTCTATAGTAACAGTTCACACACAGGGACTAGTACAGCAAACATGCTACATAATCTAAGACTAAATAGTAAAATGATTTTAAAAATGGAAAGGATTTCGAATAGTTTACTCTTTTTTTTGCTAAGTATGTCTGTATTTGAGAGAGCTTGAGAAACAGAGAGAGAGAGAGAGAGAAGACAAAGTGTGGTGAGGGACTGACCGTTTATCACAGCTACAGTATAACATCAGTGAACACAGGAGTTAACTTGTCTCTCGATGTTCCACAACACTAAACCTAGCGAGAATCCACTACAATATACAACTTTCTCCTTAATAATATATTAAACAATGCCACTGGTGTCAAATCATCGTGATTTAAGTAGAATAACACACTTCATACCGTCATGCTGTTACATGAAAATTATGCAATTTGCTTTGTCATGCGCTACTTCTTATGACCAATGGAACAAGCATTTTTGTTAGAGACTCCACCTGTAAGATGCTCTAGATAAGTGCATCTGCTAACGGACGTGTAAATGTAAAATTAATAAGGCTAATCTCGCTGTACAAGACTTCACTGTAGGGCTTCCTCTTTACTACATTTTACTGAAAATAACTCAATGCCAAAATGTGGGAAAAGCATTTACAGACCTTCACTGGGTGAGAAAATACAATACCAGTCAAAATTCAAAACACATCTTCTAATTCAATAGTCTTTCTTGATTTGTATTTCTTTCTACATTGTAAAACAATGCTGAAGGCGTCCAAAATATGCAATAATCTCCTCTACTTATGCTCTGTAAAGCCTTCATAACTGCTCTAATCTGAGGTGGCGTTACCTCTAAATGAGCTCCTCCTCTGCAGTAGAGGTAAGTTTTGGTCTTGGTTTCCTGGGATGGTCTTCATGAGAGCCAGTTTCATCATGGTGCTTGATGGGATTTGTAAATGCACTCAACAATACTGTTCGTACAAGAACTATTCCGGAACATCTGACCTTAGTGTCTTAAAATATCAACTGACTTCTTGTTGTTGTTCTTGTTGTTGTTACACAGTTACATTATTCAATATATGCACATCATAAACTATTAGCGATATTGTGCAATATGATTTTAATGCACTATATGTTGATCATGTGCAATAACACATACATATGTGCTCATATACACATGCAGGCATACGAGTAAATATACACTTACTATAAAAATACACGTGTGTGTGTGTGTGTGTGTATATATATATATATATATATATATATATATATATATATATATATATATATATATATATATATATATAGGGCTTGCGTATGGAATAAAATCACTGTCAAAAATAATCGTGCGTAAAAAAAAAGCTTTGTGTGTAATTCTGTGTTTTGTCCGAGTTGGATTCCAAAATCTACGGCCACAACTCTGAAATATACGAGTCTGACCGCTTACAGACACAAAACTCGTTTTTACAACTGCGAAATTACACCCATGAATGTAGTGTGTTAAACCACTGTCAAAAATACGTCATCAAAGCCACATGCACAGACATTAATATCCGAGGGAAGAGGAATCGATTCGGCCACTGTTTTAAACCACCAGCGCCAAAATAGCATATCAGCAGCCGAGCGCTGTCTCATCTTCTCAGGTAAGTTTTCTTTTCGTATCAATTCCTCCTCCTTCGGATAGTAACGCCTGTGCATGTGGCCTTGATAACGTATTTTTGACAGCGATTTAACACTCAACATTCATGGGCGTAATTTCTCAATTCGTCCGTGTAACAGAGGAAATGTAAAAACAAGTTTTGTGTCTGAAAACGGTCAGAGTCGTATATTTCAGAGTTCTACTGTAACAAACACACAAAATATCGTATCTGTAAGCTGTCGTGGCCGTAGATTTTTGAATCCAACTCGTGAACACAGAATTACACACAAATCTTTTTTTTACGCACGATTATTTTTGACAGTGATTTTATTCCATACTCGCGCAACGGAGGTTACAGAAGCGTCTGCAGGAAAAAGCACGCGCCTGTGGCGTTATATTACTGTCACAATTCTGAGCGTGCGGTTAGACATTTCGACTCTATGCGCGTGCAGTGTCTAGGCAGCTCGATCCTGGGCGCGCTCGACTCTGCCTTCACACGCAAGCAACATTTATTTTCTGTGCGCGCTCGACTCTACATGTACGCTCGCTCAACTTTTTCCAGTGTTACAAAACCAGCCAATCACAGACTTCCACACACTACTTCTGATTGGCTGTTCCTTCTCTATCAGCTGGAAATATCTGCAATTATTGTAAAAAAAAAAAAAAAAAAAAAACATGTATTTGGCATACTCAAATGCTGTTATTTATTTATTTATTAATTTTTTAGAAAGAGACAAGTCAGCACAAGTGAGTTCATTCAAAAAATAAATCCCCCATGCACTCCACAACAAGCAGCCACTATAACAGATGCCATCCAATATAATAAGAGTACATTAATTGTTTTGCTAATTTATTTATTTATATTTTGGATATTTAGAGGAGTTTAAATAAATTTATATATATTTTGGAAATATATTATTTTTTACTGTTCAAAAACAAACTTTGTCTTTAATTTTAGGTTTAAAATGTCAAAATTAAAGATCATTAAACTCTATATGTGGCTTTTGCATTTTTTAACGTTTAGTTTTATACATAACTAATACCCTGATTTATGGTTTTAAATAGTTATAAGCAAAAAATCTAATTAAAGAAGCATTTAGTTTTTATCCGATTAATCGAAAAAATAATCGCCCAACTAACCGATTATAATAATAATCGTTAAATAATCGGAAAATAATCGTTAGTTGCAGCCCTAATATATATATATATATATATATATATATATATATATATATATATATATATATATATATAGACAAGGAGACTGGCTCTTCTCGTCCAAAGCTTTCCATTGTATTGTTCCAAAATAAACTAAACTATTATGTTATTTCATGATTTTGAAATCTCCAGTATTGTTCTACAATGTAGAAAATAAATCACTAAAGAAAAAAACAGAATATATTGAATTAGAAGGTGTGTCCAAACTTTTGGCTGGTGCTGTATGTGGAAAACAATGAAACAATGCAATCAAAGCAAGTGTGCTGAATGCCTGAGAAAAGAAAACACCTGGGGAAAAAAAAGAAGAAATATAAAAATAAAAAAAAAAAGACCTGGATTCTTTGGCTATATTTGCATCCCTCCTTTCAGTCATTTTATTGACACTTATTTTATTGACACACTCCCATCACACCCAACGGCTGTGCAGAAATGCAAATATGATAGAAACCAGGGCTGAAGAACAGTAACTACTACGACTCTAAAGGAATCTAAAATAAAAAATCATACAACAATAATAATACTAGTACTACACATTACAAAATTACATTTTTTATTATTTTTATTATTAATAAACGTGAGCAAGGATTGTTCTGTAGCTACGGCAACTAATCTTTTTTTTCTGATTGCGGAGGTGAGACTCCTCCTTCACAACTATCCACAAAGTATTCTTTCCCCATGGAGAATCTTGCCGTTGAACCGTGTCACGCATATGCATCCAGCATTGCTTGAAAATTATTGCACTGTAATGAATAGAATGTCAGATCACATTGTCGACAAGAGCCATGATCAGACCGTCGGAAATGAACTGAAGAAACACAAACTTACTGTAAGGCCTGGTTTTAGATGGTGACAAAATGTCAAGTCGTTTGCGCAATACTGACTAACAGAAAGTTTGTCATTTCACTACTGTAAAATTCTTTCAGTATTTACTGTAACTTACAAGGACTGTTTGACTAGATTAGATTAGATCCATTAGTTCCAGTGAAGGGAAATTGTAATGGTAATAAACATTGTTATTGCGGTTCACTTGAATCAATACAAACACTGTCATCTATATCTTGGTGCGCACCAAGCACGAGAACCGATACAGCTTGAAAATGAGTGAGTCGTGGACCACTTCTAAATTTGTGGTGTGGTTCGATTGAAATATGACCACAAACCGAAGATGTGTAAACAAACGAAGTCTGCTTTGCTAGCGTTATCTGATAATGATGACTGTATCTGGAAACTTTTACTGGTCCACTCTGTGTCTGTATTATCCGGGCAGGGACTGAGAAAAAGTCATAACTACATCAGGCACAGTATTTAGCACAGCACTGGATGATTTTCAAACAATGGAATGTTCTAATGTCATTAAAAAAAAAAAGATTGATAAATACAGTTTAAATTTAATGAGCATCCAAAGATGTTCACTATGAACACTGCACATGAGCATGAATGTGAATGAATGTGATAGCCCAGCAGGGCGGCATTCAGTGACGAGCGCTTGTGAAACGCTCACAAGTGTACGACAAGTGAATGGATTAATGAAATGTCGTACGTTTTTTGAGCGCTCTTGTTATTGAATGTAGCCCTGTAATAATCACACGCTTATGTGCTCTTGTAACTGGTAGATGGACGCAGGAGCGAAGAGAGTCTATCACAGGATTAAAGATCACTGCTTGCATTAATTGATTGATTACTTTTTTGTGGGGTGGATGATTTATAGATAAAAGATAGTCGCAAATTAAAAACATTGGTCACATTGGTGATTGTTTTATGCTTAAGTAAGCGTGTCTTGTTTTAAAATGTGCAACAACATTTTATGAACGCTTCTTAAATTTCCAGCTGCTAAAGACACCACCATGGTACGAACTACAGGTGTGAACACACCCAAAGACATTCTTGACAATTGTGAACTTCCAATTTTTAGGCTAACAGTTTGAGGAAGAAGTAAATATTGGTCTGGTGATGAGGTGTCCACAAACTTTTGACCATAATCACCTGGAGTGGGCCACCCAAGTATACTGATGGCTGCACAAGTATATTTTCTGGCAACACAGTATTGGGCAATGACCCATCTCTCTCCATCTCTCTCTCTCTCTAAATAAAAACTGCTTCCATAGAATTCCTGCTGGTGTGGCTCGAGAGAGGAGGTAACAGCCATCACTCATGTGCATTTGGATTTTCTGATAGTGCAGAACCAAAGTTATCAATACTTTTAAAACGTCTAACTTTTACTGCTGCTGGAAATCAGGAATGATGTCCCAAAAAATGGAGATCTCACAAAATGTGCATATTATTATACTTGGTAAACAAAACAACCACATACAACAATAATAACATGTGATCCTATGAATCTATGCTATTTCTTTGCCTATGTGACCCATTTTCTTTATTTTTTGCTCAGTCATGTTTGCTTTCCATCACATATGGGTGGATGGAGTGGAGGGTTAGTAGGTTGGATCTCTAAAATGTGAAACATTTAACAGAAATATCAAATAAATCTAAATATTGTGTTAAAAGATCATATGTATTTGTTATTTGTTTTATGAAGTAGAACACTTTTGTGCTGGAGGAGAATGCCGACCTGCTACGCTGGCGTACACCGCAAGTAAATTTCAGACCTGTGAGAAACACTGCCATTTATAATCCACAGACCTTGTTTTGTGTCTTTGTTCCGATGTTAAAAATGCCAGTGTTATACAAGCTTTTATATTCATATACTTTATACTAGTGAACTAAAACTAATGTATCATTTTAGGCTTTGGTCCAAACTACAAATGTGAACACACCCAAAGACATTCTAGACCTGAATTCAAATTTAAGAAGGTTCTGAATTAAAAATTCAAGGAGGTCCAGTCAATAAAATTTTCTTTAAGCCGAGGTTCAAATGTCATGTTTGTGTTAGGATTCAGATCTCTATATATGCAGTTATGGCAAGTCTGTCAAAAATGAGCAGTTTAAAATTTCAGTAGCATTTCAGTAATATTTATTGCCAATTTTCAGTAACTATGTTAAACGTGTAGATAGTTTGATCTTTGAGGGCCTTGTACATTTCCTTGTTTTTCGTATGGAATACAAACAGCAATCTATCAATCCTTAGTAAATCTTCATTTGCACGCTCCTGGGCAGTAAATAAATGTGAAAGGACTCTGTCATACCAGGCTTTCAGTTCACGTATTTTACATGCTCTCACCTCAGATTGCAGCAGATACGTTTGCCCAGTTTTGTATTTTTATTTTTCATAGTGGTGTCGCACATTACTGGTTTTTATTGTCGCCATTGTATTGGAACATATTACACAAACTAGTTTTAAACTTCCTGCAGAAATAATAAACATACACTGTTCTGTTCGTTTATCTCTGAAGTTTCGGTTTTCATAGGCTACGTTCCTTTTTTTCTGGAGTAAGCCATGCTCTGTTGTGCTTTCGTTTCTGTTTATACTGCACTGCACTCGGTCTTAACATGATACACTATCTCATTCATCGGATCTGTTGAGTGACGCATTAGACAGGCCCACCTTGAGGAAAAAGCGCTAAATTACTAGTATATTAATTACTCTTATTTATCAGGAAAAGCACAAAGGTCTGGATAGAACTGTCACTCGGACCGGATCGGGAACACAGTCTGCCATTTAGTGATGCCTATTCTAGACAATTGCGAGCTTTCTACCTATGAGTAACAGTTTGGGGAAGAAATACATATGGGTCTGATGATGAGGTGTCCACAAACTTTTGCCCATACCATCTGGAGTTGATTTTACAGAAAATGTGATAGTGTTCGCATACTTTCCTCAAGTCAATTAGAATTCAAACAAAACTCTTCATGAGTTTTCAGCTGGTAAAGACCCAAATGCCTTCTGTTGTGTCTTTTGGTTCAATGTTGAAAATGCCAGTGTGAACGCTAAGCGAACTAGAACTTTATACTAGTGAACCATAACTAATGTATAATTTTATGCTTTGGTCCGAACTACAAGTGTGAACACAACCAAAGGCATTCTACACAATTGTGAGCTCCCAATTTTGGGAAAGAAATCCATATGGGTCTGATGATGCGGTTTCCTCTTGAAGTTGATTTTGCAAAAAGGTGAGAAAGCGTGATTACGTAACTTTCTCAAGACACCCCCTCAGGAATCTGAGCAGCACTCTTAAAACATAACATGATCTTTCAATCCCCGAGTCCAGTAATTGTGACATGATTAACCCTGTTAATCTAGTTTCAAAAAAATTAAAAAGTTATATTTGCAAAATGAAAATATATGATGCATGTGCGACCGTTTTTATTTGCTATTTGGAGCAAATGTATCAATGTGTAACATAACATTTATAAACATTTTATAAACTCTTCATAGGTTTTCAACTGGTGAATACAATTTGAATGATAATTTGATGCTTTGGTCGGAACTACAAGTGTGAACACACCCAAAGGCATTTTCGACAATTGTGAGCTTCCAACTTTGAGGATGAAATGCATACAGGTCTGACGATGGGTTTTTCACAAACCTTTGGCAATATCACCACCTGGAGAACTTTGCAGAATGTGAGATAGAGACATCACGTACCGCGCTAAAGTCAATGATCACATGCTGTGTTCAAGTCAATTCAAAAGTCTACAGACACGCTTCAGGACTCTGCTCAGCACTCTTAAAAAAACACGACATGATCTTTCTGTGTACGCAAATTCTGTAAAAGTGACTGAACTGACAACTCTGTCACCTCTGACTGACCTGACAGACTGTTCAGTAATCATGTCATGATTAACTCCTACGTGTGTAAAACTAATCCAGTCTGAATAGGGCTCACTCAATACTATAGATCTTGGTCTGCTTCCATACTATAAAGTTTGATAAAAACAGCAGTCTGGAATATATTGTGAAATACTCTTTAGTAGGATAGTGTGGTTTTTTTTTTTTCGCATTTGTTGTTTTCAATGTAACATTTTCCACTGGTAAACACCACCATATATAAATCAAATGCCTTCTTCTATTTGATGTTGAAAATACCAGTGTGAATGCTAAGCAAACTAGGACTTTATACTAGCAAACCAAAACTAATATATCATTTTATGCTTCGGTCCGTACAACAAGTGTGAACACACCCAAAGGCGTTCTAGACAATTGCGAGCTCCCAATTTTGTGGAAGAAACACACACGCACAGGTCTGACGATGAGGTTTCCACAAACTTTCAGCTATAACAACCTCTGGAGTTGATTTGGCAGAAGGTGAGATAACGTGATCCAAGTTAAGTCAACGTACCTTGTCTAAGTCAATTTGAAAGTCTACAGACACACTTAAGGAATCTGAGCAGCACTCTTAAAAATGCGGCATGATCTTTCAGTGAATGCAAAGTCTTTATAATAAAAAAAAAGTGACAGCTCAAAAAATCTCTGAGATAGTCGAGTAATCGTGACATGATTAACACTGTTATGTGTGTAAAACTAATCCAGCCTGAAAAGGGCTAACAGATCCTGGCCTGCTACGGTGGAGTACCACCAGCAGTGGAGAATATATTGTGAAATACTCTTTAGTAGGCTAGTGTGAGTTTTCGGACAGAGCCAAGCTGAGGAATACGCCTCACTTCCGGCAGAAGAGCTTACCCAAATACCCGACCTTAAACACCACTCTGTGCATGCTCATTGTGTTGTCTAGAGAGGGTGTTACCGCTCAGACTGCACTCGATTGCAAAGTTTGTTGCAAAATTAAACGCGCGAGTGAATCATCTGCTGAGTAACCTTACAGGAACTGAAGGCCTTCGTGTCATGTGAAGTTTGCATGGACAGCCAGAGACACTGACAGCTAGCAGGCTTCCTTAAAGTCAGCTCTGGTTCATTTAGTACGCGTGTAAACAGATTTTAAAACAAGTTATAACATGCCAATAAACATGCCAATCGTATCGAGTGTATCTTAAAGATAGCGTTAGATGAATTAATCAATCATTATTGCTCAACTAGAGCTTTCCTGAGTCAGCTAATCGATTTTGCGAAACACTTTTTTTTGCAAAAAAAAAAAAAAAAAACACAAAACAAAAAACTAGACAAACAAGTTGATCAGGTGTAGTGTTTTATTATTTACCCAGCTAAACATGCTGAAGGGATATAATAACTGGAAGCACACTAAGGTGAAGCAAAAGAGAGCTGCAAAACTTACTTGGTGGCTTGCTGTCGCTATGCTAGCTAGCAAGGTTAGCCTGCTGGCCAACGCAACTTCAACCCCAAATCCCAGATTTAATCCATAACGTGGGTTTGTTGTAGTCCAGATATGTTCGTCTTTCCCACTTTGGTAACATCTGAAGTTCTCTGTTAGTTAGCCAAGCTGCTAAACCACACCGAGTGCAGCTAGTCCCTTATTATTAGCCGAGTCAGTCCTGACATTTAACGTTACGCGCTGCAAACCTCACCGGAAAAAAAAAAAAACCGTTCATAACGTCCGAACTGTACGTTAGTAAAAAAAAAAAAAAAAAAAACACACAGCAGAGAGAGTGAAAGGAAAAAAAAACCCTGACTGCGTGACTGATAAACACGACAAAAGGGAACTTTATTAACGCTGTCAGCTAGACGCGTCAGTTCACCCAGCTAACATGCTAACTCCGAGTCACAGCGACACTTCCTAACTCTCTAACGTTATAGAAATTTCCCAACACGCACGGCGAACTTTCGGTTATGTCTTCGGCGAAAAAAAGTGAAAGTGTGGCACCGGTATTTTCATTTCCAACACGCAGTGTGCGTGAGTGTTTTCCGTCCCCGCCTCGGTACTGCTGCGCAGGTTAAGAGCTGCGCTTCACACAAGCTCACACACCGAGATGAGAGAAGTCAGTCACACACACAAACTGTACTACCACCTGTAGGCTGTACGTTACACACTTTCTGCACACACACACACACACTGCTCTCCTGTCAAAATACACACGCAGGAAAAAAACAAAAACTAATAATAATAAAGCATAAAGCATGACCACAAAAAAAAAATGCATAATGTATACTACAAATACCTATCACAGTATATGCTTTATTACATAAATAATATTTACATTTTATATATATATATATATATATATATATATATATATATATATATATATATAATAAAGTGGTCAACTTATTATACTTTTAATGTATAAAAGTAAAATATTATGACTTTTTTTTTAAATTAGAAATTGGTCAACCATAAGATTAAAACCACAAATACTTATACTTATTTTACTTCACATTTAATGTATTTGTTTGTGGAAAAAGATATATAAGTATTTTATACACTGCTTAACCATAAGATTAAAACCAATAATGTAAAAATAAAATATTTATTTAAATTCATTATTGTATGTTACCTGGCAAGGGTTGGAATATACTGTATTAGGCAGCAAGTGAACAGCCTGTTCTTGAAGCTGATGTGTTGAAAGCAGGAAAAATGGGCAAGTGTCGGGGTGTGTCTCAGCATACTGTGGTTAGTACCTACTAAAAGTGCTCTAACATATGGTAACCAGTGAACCAGTGACAGGATCACAGGCACACAAAGCTCATTAATGCACTTGTACAGTAGAGCAAAACCTAGCCTGTCTGATTACACAGAAGAGCTAATGTAGAAGAGAAATGCATCTGGTTGACACAAATCAACAAGAGGGTTCATGCTGACCCATCTCCAAGGATGCTGTCTTCACGGGAACACCGGTTGAGTTGTCCCGGGCCCTGGATAAGGGAAGGGCACAAAAGGTCTCCTGGACTAATGACCACAATTACACTAATTACAGTTAAAATTACATATTTGTAAAAACAATATATACAAGAATTTTTATATAAAAGGTTTATATACAAAGATAAGTACATTTTAATATTCAAATTTTTTATATTATTATAGTAATATTAAAACTTCTACTGGCCTATCTTATCAGCGATTTTCGTTCAAGGCTACTGTCTCCCCAGTCACTGCTGTGCAGATGTGAATGTGCTACATCAGTTCATTTGTAAACACAGTGTGAGCAAAAATGGACACCCCACTTGTGATTTGCACGATAGAAGAGCAGTGTGCAGTGATTTGTTTATTTATGTATTTTTTTGTCAGTTGAGTGTGAACTTTGTGCTGAAACAACTCACAGAAGAGCATAAACAGAAGCGTTTGGATATCTGCAAACAAAATTTGAACCGATAATTTAAGGAAGGTTAAAGTTTCTTAAAGAGAATGATTACAGGTGACAAGACATGGATTTATCACTACGGGCCTAAGAGTAAATGGCAGAGTATAGAGCAGAAACATTCTTAATCAGCGACCAAGAAAACGTTCAAAAGCTCATCAGCTGAAAAACTGATGGTTAAAGTTTTTGAACATTATCCGTAAAAAAGCTTCAACAATCAACAGTGCTCGTTGAGATGCTTATTGAAGAGCTGAAGCCCAAACTTCAGATTAAATAAAGAGGACTTATATTCAAGGGGGTTGTGATCTTGCATGACAATGCATGTCTGCACACTTCTGCCCATACAAAAAGTTCATTTTTATAAAATATATTTGTCTTTTCTAAAAGTTAATTCAAGTAAATTCTACAGTCAGAGTGCGGATAATTTTTGACTCACCCTCGTAGTACTGAGTAGTGAGTCATATAAAAGCAGAAGGAGAAAGTAGAGCTCTTTTGCGGTGTGTAAATGGAACATGTGTTTTGTGTATGCATCATAGCTAGTCAGCGACCTCTGCAGTCTGCGGTGGTGGTGGGTGGCAGATTAAACCTTTGGAGAACATCTTGTCTATGGCATAAGCATGACACACGACAGTCTAGGGCATGAGCACCTACACACGTACACCAATGTTCCAACAATGGGCAAGAAAACATTATGCAATAGAAAATGGTGGGCTGGAGGATGAATCAGATTTTCTTTTGTCTGAGGCAGTGTCATGTCCGACAATGTTATTGATTGCTTGAAATCATGTGAAGTTACTTTGACATGTACCAACTACCTTAACATTGTTGCAGACCAAGTACACTCATTCTTGGTAACAGCAGTGGTCTCATTCAGCAGGACAAGGTACCCTTGCACACTTCAAAAATAGTTTAGAAACATGATAAAGGCTTCAAGGTATTGACTTGCCCCCCAAATTCCCTAGATCTCAATCTGATCAAGCTGAACCGAAGAAAAAGCCTGATCCATGGAAGCCCCATCTTGCAGCTTACAGGATAGAAACAATCTGATGTTCTAGTCTTGGTGCCAGATACCACAACATTCCTTCAGAGGTCCCAGTGTTCCCAGTGAAACTTCAGATCCACCACAAACCTGTTCAGCTAGTACAGGTGTTTAAGGGAATCATTACTGCATTTATCATTCATTTATTTATTGCAAACATAATTGTGAAATATAGTATATTAATCTTATTATTACATTATCTTTTCCCATTAAGAGAGTAATTTTGACCCCCCCCCCTCAAAATTACTCTCTTAATGGGAAAAGATTTTGAGAATGTATTTAAAATCTTCTAAATTAATCATATTAAGTCCACAGAAATATCATAGAGCCAAAATCTCTTGCAAAATATTTAAAACTATTTGTGTTCAAAATAAGACTGTCCAAAGAATAAACACTAACAGGAATCACATTATCCAGATGTTGGTGCATTGTTATTAAGGGTCCAGGCACATTATGTTGAAACCCTTCTTCTTTTTTAATCACACTATTGTTCTTCTTAAATTTTATTTTATATCTACTTCTTCCCCTAGAAGCTTTAACATATTGACACTACTCCATCTCTGTTATATTTCTCCAGATCCCCTAGTATTCTTTTATTATTGTCAGTTTTAACCCTTCTTGCTGTTATTTAACTAAAATTCAGTTAAATAACACCCACAAATTTCTGCCAGAATATATTGTTGGTGTATCATGTTTGAAACTGCTTTTGCAAAAGAATCCTAGGATCTTCAGAAACATCTCAGGAAAGTGCGAACCTCAACAATTATTAAAATGGCTACAAATTGCTAATAACTTTTGAACTGCTTATCATCAAATCAGGATTCCTATTAGGATTTCTGTTAGCATGAAAGGGAAACAGGAATCGTGATGTGACGATGAGCAGTTCAAAAGTGGGGGTGATATAACAAATTCATGAGTTTTCAAAAAGGGAGTCAGATGTTTAGAATATAATAATAATAATAATAATAATAATAATAATAATAATAATAATAATAATAATAATAATAATAATAATAATAATAAATTCTGCTTTTTCAGCTATAAATATCTCCTAACCAAGGATTTATTTGGGAGACTAACCTCAAAGAAACCTTTTTCCAATTTTTTTTTACATTATTTGATATTACTTTTGATATTATGTTTATATGTAAACACAAAAAAATGTTTTGCCAAGACCTCAAAGAGAAAGTTTTTTACTTTCAAATTAGCAACAGTGTGATGGATTTTGACCATACGTTGTAGCTAAAAAAAAATTACTGTGTCCAGAAGAACTTCAAGACTTTTGGTTTGAATCCAATCTAGGAGACTAAACTCTTTGGACCTCTTGGTTCCCAAGAAGATGCTGAGAGTTATATGTTTAAGGAATTTATGATTTTCCAATAGGAAATTGGCCATTTTGGGATTTGAACACTTTCTGTTAAAGTTCTATCCGGTCATCATGAAATTTGCACCACAGCATTTTGAGATCTGTTTTGTCTTACACTGCAATTAAATATGAGGACTAAATCACTAAACCAGAAGTGAAAGCATATCTCAGTAATGATGTATTTTCTATCAACCTTACTTCTCACATAGATTTAGCAAGATTTGTTTTAATTTGCAACTCGGGTGGATTACCGAAAGAGGACGTGAGGCGATTTCTCACCAACTGATGGGCGTTTTGACATCAAATATCTTCTTGGGAGCAATTATTGTCTAGTCTTATTTAAGTAAAACTTGCAGCTATATTTATAAATGCTTTTTTTTTTGGAACTGCCAGTTCTGCAGACACAGAGCGTTTAATTAATCACACCGTGTCACTGCAATGACATCAGCCTATAATTGCTTGTTAATGTTTTGATGTCACTGAGATAAGATGCCCTTTATAGAGAAACAGACAGATAGACAGAAAGGCAGACTGAGGCCATATTAGATAGAATTTTTTTAGACAGACAGTAAAGTAAGTATTTTTTAAAATTATTTAAGTAGAGTCGCTTCTATCCATTCAACTGAATTTCAGGAAATTCAACCAATAATGCAACAGCATGTTGAAGCACACAATTTAAAACAATGCAATATAGTAAATTTCATGTCTTGTCAATGAAACAACTATTTATCTTTTTCATTTATTATTTTACACAAATGAAATATATTGTTTATTGCCAAAAATATATATATTTTACGAGAAAATTTTTTTTCAAAGCATTCTTCTCAACAAACACAATCATTGGCATTATTTGTGACTTTTAATAATTATAAAAGACTAAATTTGTTACAGCTGATCCTGAATCTAGCAGCTGGCCACATGTGCAGGATCACATTATACATCTGATTTGCTCCATTTTTTTGATAAGTCTTTATTTTCCAGTCTCCTGTTCCTCTGCTTTTCAGCATGTCCAGAAATGTTACATCTAATGGCTTTGTGCATTTTTATGGTACATTTAATTCTCATACAGACACCAGTGGTTGTGAATGTCATGCTAGTATGATCTTCTACACATTTGAATTTTTTTATTTAGCACTTTTTCTTTTCTTTTTTTTTCACATTTCTGTCATATTAAAATTTGGCAGATTGCTATTTTCCTTAACATGGAGAAGGTGTAGGAGTCTGTATAAAGGTAAACACTAGGGGGTGCTACAGTTATCTTTTTCCACCATAAAGTCACAGAAGGGGTAGATTTCTTACCAAAGTGAAGCACACTGTAGAATAAACAACTTTTTTTGTAGTAGTTGTAGTAGTTTTGGTATTCCTTAATGGGAACACTGAACTGTGAAGTTATAGGCACAGTTAGACTTCTCCCAAGCTTGCACTAATTAAAAATAGAGTTACATTTATTTATCAAATATATTAGATTGTTCATCTCCAGTACCCACTATATTCTTCACTTTGTGCCAGTTCACAAACACACGGGCATGTTCGAGGAGCCAATTCACCTGTTTTTTTAGGTGGGGGGAAACTGGAGAACCAGGAAACCTCATGGAATAAAAATTAAACAAAATAAAGAATGCACAGAAGTCAAAATACAGATAGTGCCTTAGCTTACAGAACCCCTCCCCCCAATTTTTATATTTATTTAAAAACAAAGTAAATAAAGTTTTCTTATCCATTTGAAAGATAGCTTATTTGTTTTTATATACATTAAATAAAATATATATTAACACTAGGTTTGGAGAATTTTTTTCCTGACAGTGATCCTACCTCGGGGTCTTACCGCCTTCTCTTTGTAAATCATTACTTTACCACCCACATACTTCTGACTTAGACTCCATTACATAACACAAACATTATACGAGCATCCCCAGAAGGTATAGCTAAACAAAGGGTGGATAGGATAGTGCTTCGGGAACTTTAGGTCTGTTAGGCTATCCTACACCCCCCCTCACTGGATTCCCGCCTGGTGCTTTTTGTGTCCCTTCCACCCCCACTCCACTTTTCACTTTCACCCAAATACTCCCTGTGTTTCCCCTCCCCGAACCCTGCACCCATTATGGAGTGCCAATTATGCAGCAGAGGGTAAAGGGAAGGGGGGGGGGGGGGGGGGGGGGGGCCTGGATAACAATGCAGATAAAGAAAGCATGCGGTTAGAGCCTTGTGAATGGCTCCATTCAGTCAAGCCAGGCACGGAGAAAAGCAGTCCGGCACTCCCAAACCCCAAAGTTTCACTTAGTACAACTGTGCATTTATCTTCTATAATTACATGCAAGCTCACACATACATGCATATGTTCATGCATGAGCACACACATGCTGAAACAGTTGTGCAAAAAACGTATCCCAAACCTGCAAAAGGGTGATCCAATGCCACTTATCTTTGTGTAATCGCTCAACCTAATGTGTGTTACATCAAAGGTATCACATAGTACAACTCAAGTTCAAGTTGCAGCCAGAGTGCGATTTTATCTCACAGTGAGTTAGAAAGCAAAAGGAAAAGATTAATTGGTGCCATTTGCTGTTAAATGTTTTTACAGCTCAGACTAACCGACCTGGACCATATAGGACACCGTTTTATAAAAGAAAAAGAAAAATGCATATACTGCATGCAAACTAAGAAGTTCATTAAAGCCTCAAAATTAATCTGCACAAAACCGTTAATACTGGCGTGAAAAGGTCTTCTGAGTTTAAAGTGTGTTAATCAACTTAAGGGACTTTTTAATACTGTTGCTTCAAGCAGACCCCAGTACATTTTAAAACACATTAATAACTTCTTCCTTAACATGGATTAACAAAATCATAACAGGATGTTCAAGTTCAATACTACATCCAGAAATGCATGATCAAAATTAACAAGGCAGCAGGTCCTTAAGCCTATATATACAGCGTTTAACATATCAATGACCATTACCAGTAGGACAGACTCTCATCTTTGCACAAGTTCAAGCAAAGAGGGAAAAATGAATGAAACGGCTTGGTCTGGAGCATCGTGTGTGTGTGAAAAAAGGGCATGGCCCCTCCACCTGTTACCTCACAGATGTTTAACTCCATACTATGCGTCTGCCCTTATTAATCACACCCGCACACACAGCTCGAGTTATGTGTGAGTATTTGGAGAGGGGAGGCTCCATATGGGTCCTCCTGCACCTCTTTTCTGATCCGACAGGCGGGCAGATGAGACGTGATCCTACAGGTCACCGTGCACAGACGTAAGACGAATAGCTGAGCAGCAGAGAACGGCATGGGGCCCCACTACCGTCTGCCAGCATAGTCCATCTTTTGCACCTCCTCCCCCCAGCTCCCACCCACCCACACACATACACAGGTTCCCATTATGTCCATAGGATTTGCGAAAGCATTTTCGTTTACATACATTAACAGAGACTAATGAAGTAATGGTAATCATCTAAATAATTACTTAAGCAAGATTAAGAAAGAAAGTGTATAATGAAAAGAAACTCTAGGGATTTGCCTCCTAGTCAGTGCCCCAAACTTAGTCATTAGGGTTGCAGGGCACCATTAGGTCTGGTCCCAAGTCTGGATAAAATGGGAGTGTTGTGTCAGAAAGGGCATCTACCATAAAAAACAATAATGATATAGCATTATAAAGCATTATAGTACGTGTTTAATCAAATCAAGGATATTAAATGGTAATAATAGGAGGCAATACCATTACTTTATCATAACATTTATTATTCTTATTGGAGTTTAATCATCTAGCGTATTATAGATGTCTGGTGTTTGACTTTATGCACAAGAATTCTTTCAATTTGTTTTACTTTTATTTAAATTTGTAACTTTACTTACTTAGTTTAAAGTCATACAGTTTCTATTCTATATACTCACTACACAGGGTATAATGCAGTGTATGTAATGCAGTAATATATAATATACTGTAGTCTGTATTCATTTGTGTCCATTTTATTCCCTGTAGAATTCACTTTGTAATTCACATCCACAGATAAAAGGAGGAAATGCAAGTATAATTAATGAAAAGTACATATTTTGCATTACTTGATATAAATCAATTCAAATTCAGTGCATTAAGAAAGTTAATTCAGTGTAATGCATGTGTAATTATATTTACATACAGTACATAGTTTAATAGTTATTATTATTACCAGTGCATAGATACTGAAGCAAGCTGTCCATGTGTAAGTCATATTTATGGCCCTCATTTCCCAAAAGAAAGAAAAAACTCTCATAGCAGAGAGCTCAACAGATGGTAAAGAGAGGAAGAGAGGCACCAGCGCAAAACTCCACATTTCATGAATTAGCTGCACATGCATAAACACACCATTTTTCCCAAGCTGCATTGCATTGGGGGTTACATTACACACCTTTGAGCATCCATTTTTGGAGTTCAGTGTAAAATAGATTTCAATGAGAAAGAGAAGGTCAGAGGTGGAGGTGTGGATGCACGATGAGGGGTGGTAGAATAGGGAGCAGGGTGGGAAACCAACAGGAGGGGAAAGAAAGGAGGTGTACTTGGGGTAGAGGGATTTTCCATTTGAAAAAAAAAAAAAAACTGGGGCCACTGGTTATTGAGTTGCATGAGAAGGATCCCCCTTTTTCTTTTTTTGTTCTTGTTCTCCCCATGCCCCCCCTTTACTCTCTCCAACCTTCTACCTCGCTCGTCTTCCTCTCTCATTACCATAGCAGCTGCAGAGCTGTGTATGTGTGAGCATGCATGTGTGTGCGCGTATGTGTGTGTGTGTGTGCATGGGCGGGGGGCAGGGTAGGGCAGTGTGACTTGGGCAGGGGCTCCCGTCAATGGTGGGATGTCTGTAACTTGAATAGGGGAGCAGAGAGCCGGGCCGGCCGAACAAAAGCGAGAGAGAGGAGGAGAGCGAACAAGTGAATGGGGCGGCTTGTCACCAGGAGCTAGAGCACGCAAAACGGAGTGAAATAGTAAAAGAAAGGAAGCAAAAAAAAGAGAGCAGAGGGCATGTGAGGATTGGCCTCGCCACCTGTCTCTCACTCCCTCTGTCTCTTAGCCCTTCTGTCAATGTAGGGACCAAAGGTTAGAGTTATGAGAAAGTGAACATTTTACTAAATGCACTGTATGTTGGTGGTGGTGTGGGGAATGCAGGTTGAAAACACAAAAGCTCTTTGTTAATACTTGGAAATACACCTAAAATAAAAGGAAGGTAAAAGTATTCCAGAGTTGGTGTGTCGCACCAATGTCATTTGCAGATAACAGGCTTATTTAATTGGTGAATGGTAAATGTAGACACTTGTGCAATGTGGTTATCTGATCTCTTTAGCTAAAATCCTTCACAATGTTCCCAGGCAAATGTGTATTGAGCTATGCAAGAAGTCTCTTACAAAATCAGCTGTCATGTCATGTCTGTAAATATACCCCAGTGTGTTCTAGGCTTGCTTGTTAGCCATTTAAATCTACCCCTTACATGCAAAAATGCATCGTTCTCTGCTTCATTCATTCCCTCACTTATTCATCTTCAGTTAACGCTTTACCCTGAGCAGGGTCGTAGTGGATCATCCTGGCCACCTTGAGCAGAAGGCGGGAAAATTCACTCAGCATGCAACGAAATGCAACAGTCATGCACACACTCATTAACACCTAGGCGCAATCCTGCAGCTTATTCTTGTAATCTAGCTGCGTGTTTTTGGAGAACCCACAGGAAGCTTATTTGGACAATTGTATACCCACTAGTTGTAAGTCTTAATGCTAGATCCTGGTAATTCACATCAGATATGCATTTATTTATGATTCTCCCTGTTACCTGTTCCTTTGACTAAACACACACACACACATTTCATGGCTGTTGCCACCTCACAGCTCTATGCACCCTGAGCCTTTGTTACTGCTTAGGTTTCTTTTAAAACATGCTGCTAGATAAACTGCCCCTAGGTGTAAATGTGTTTATGCTCAGTCATCCCATCCAGGCGGTATTCCTGTCTCATGTTGCACGCAGTTTTAGGTTCTGGATGCATATGTCTCTTATCAGAATATTGTGCCTACTGAAGAAAAATGATTTATTTTCCAGCGAAATTAACCAAACTGAGTTTGTTCCGTCTCAGCGTATTATCAATTTTAAATACAGCCGTCTTTTATTTTGTCATGCAGCTAAGAATGCTCAGTTTTATTAAACACATACGATCTAGAATACAAGATTAATCCTATCACACCGCTTGGAGTCCCTCAGGGATCAATTTGTGGTCCATTGACTAGACTTAGTGGTCAGCTCACATGGCTCTCTTATCATTGCTATGCTTATGACACAGCTTTTTTTATTCTGTATTTTCGTCCTTCTCCCACATCTCACAAGATATCAGACTTTATCATGCCTCCTCCTGAATTCCATTTGTATTAGTTCTCCACTAATTTATTTTTTGTACATTTGTTAATGCACCTACGCTAGAAATCGCCCCTCAGTGATTTTTCTATTACTTATCGGTTCCATGAATTTAACTCTTTTTTTTTTTTTTTTTACTAATTGGATAATTAGATATTATAACTTAGAATACAAACCTTTGCAGATCCCATGGGTGATTTGTGTGTATAATTCTGGATTAGGTTGTCTGATATATATGCTAAATATGTATAGGATGCTTGGCACAAAAACATCATTTGTCCTTTGTCTATCCTTGTATAGCATGAAGCTAAGAGTGAAACTTTTTTCAGATTTTCTTACTATTGTACACAGCCATTTCATAACCAGTTGCCTCAGGTAATTTCTATAACCATAGACATTAATGCTATGTATGTTTTATTGTAGGATATTCAGAGTACATTACTGAGCTAAGAGCTATAAAGCTAGTAAGTTGAGCTAAGTTGTTGCTAAGATGAACAAGTCTTGGCTAACATATCTATCTAAAGTATATATCTATTAACTTGTATAGGCTAAGAATCCGCAGACACTCAGTAAACACAACTCCGTTTTAAAAAAGCAGAATTTAATATTTAAAAAGGCTTTTGTACAAAGATACAAATACAACATGTAATATCTTTCAAAATATGACCACTTATACCATTTAAAACATTAAGGACAAACCTTCTAGACAGATATAAAACAACATGACAATTCACAAAAAGCATAACAAGAGATCAGTGGTTTGGTCTCTTTTTCTGAACTTCTCTTTGCAGAAAATAATAATTCCAAAAAAAGTTGGTCCAATAAAATCACAGTCATTCGACATTTCTCTCAACCAAGGATGGTATTTTTTTTTTTTACTCTCATGTCATAAATGTTATGGCATTATCAAGTAAAGACTTGTGCATTGTGTAACATTGCGCTACACAGATTTTACCATGTAACGCCCCCCTTAAAAAGAGGAGGACGGGACTTCCGTGAAGAAGTGCTCCAAGAATTACTGAACACTTTACCTGAATGTTCTTCCATGAAATAAAAATCAACATATGTTGAAATCGCTCAAATATTGAAACAATGTCACGTTACGGTGACAACTGTTTGATATTGTGCAAGGAGGAACACCAAGTAAAGTGCTTTACAACGTTCTAAAATCAACATCTAAAGACATTTAAATGTCTTTGCCAAAAGTGAGAGAAGGCTAACCTACCATGGAGCTTCCATACAATATGATTTTTTTTTTCCATTTAGAAAAATAGTATCTTTCAAAGTTGGCTGTGACACCAACTGTTCATAAAACAGCCATCAGTGCAATAGTTTAAAACATTCTCAAGTATAAATGATGCATATTTCTATACTGGCTTTGAATGATACTTCATCAGTGTTTTCTCACAAACCCTCTAAACTCTGAAGAGTCTTCCAGCATTGGCAATGAAACTGGGCAAAAAAAGGGGGAAAAAACAAAACAAAACAGGCCTAGGTACTTCAATATGCAGTGCATTGTATAGAGATGTATTAATACAACATAATTCCATGAATCTGCTCAACTCCTTAAGGCTCAAACTAATAAGGCATGTTGAGTGAGAAGCCGAACTTTTCAAATGATTATAGATTAAATCAATAATGCTGTGAGGCTTGGCCTTGAAAACACCAGCCTTTACTTATTTCACAATTAGGTAGCTTGAGCCAAAACGCCCTGTTGTTTACACTGCGCTTAAGTTATGGGAATAACGCTCATAGAAAACGATCGTGTTTTACAAGCTGAGGCTTTATGATGACTGCTCTTTAAAAGCCATGGAACAAATGCATATTTCATTGGAGATCCTGAATCGTTTTCTGTGTGAATGTCTCCACACCAAATTTGAGGTAAGAATCCTGACAAAGTCATAACCCTATATGCATCAAATCAGCTATTATAACCATTTCCTGACATAAAAAAGCAAAGAACCTGTTTAACATGTATATATCAATCCAGCTATGTCATTGTATCTCAGTGTCAGCAATCTGTGAGTAGAATATATTCAGAAGGTAATCTATAATCATGCACTGATTAAATGTATAATATAAACTGTATTCACTTTTCACAAACCACATCTTTGACATTGTACCAACCCCAACACCATCTGCATTTTGGACGTGAATCCGTAGCCCACTATATATCACCAATAATCAGTCTTTGACTTTGGCACAAAAAGTGGTCGAATGCGATAGGCTTAAGGCAGCGTTTCACAATCCTGGTCCTGGAGTGCTCGGGGACTGCACATTTTGGTGTTGATCCACATCCGACTTGACTCGCCAGCTATTTTAAAAAGCCTTAATGAGGTTAAAATGAGTACAGCGGAGCAGGGAGAACACAAACATGTGCACGGTAGTGCTGCATGATATTGGAAATAAAACCACATATTGCTACATTTATTGCTAAATGTAATGAATGAAAGTTTGAGTGGCATATGGTTTTAACGTTGTTGGTGAAATGCTGATCGGTCAGGGCATGATAAGAATATTTTGGGATTTATTGATAGGTGGCAGAATTTCAGGTTGATTTTTTTTTTTCATAATTAGCATTCCTAAATGTATGTGGTTTGATATTCTGCCAGCATTTATAGTGCCTAGATTTTTTTCTTTTCTTTTTAGGATGAACTCAAACCCAAGCAGATTATTATGCACATATCGCAAAAGCTATTATCACAATAATAATAATAATAATGAAGAAGAAGAAGTGATATATCGTGCAGTTCTCTAGATCAGGGTTACACTTCAGGACCAGGGTGAAAGGGAAAGCTGCTGCTGCTTTTTCAATGTCCGGCTTTTCTCTGCTTCTCCTTGCTTTTCTCCACCCCCCCTTCTCTCAGAGTGCTCCGGATGAGTACTTGGCCCTCGTGATGAGGTAGAGTGCGATGTCCTGGTGGCCGCCGAAAGCCGCCATGTGCAGCGCGCTCCAGCCGTCCCGGTTAGCCAAACGCACGTCGGCGCCGAACTTCACCAGCAGCTTGACGAGCTCGAGGTTGCCGTCGATGACGGACTGGTGCAGCGCCGTCTGTCCCTCGGGCCCGAACGAGTTGACGTTGAACTCGCAGTTGGTCATGCCGCGCAGCAGAGAGTGCAGCTCCGCCGTGTTGCCTTTGCGCAGGGCTTCCTGGAAGACGCGCTGACGCGCCGAGCAGCTCACGTCCGCCTGGCTCATGCTCTCAGCAGGTAACCTCACCGGAAACAAGACCGGAAACGGACCGGAACCAGTTGCCTTCCTTGCGCGCTCTCGCCTCCTTGAATCTTTTTTTTTTCTTTTTTCTTTCTTCTTTCTTTAAATTTTTCAAAGGATGAAAATATAATCCGCAACTTACTCACATGGAACAAGCCCAGGCTTCGGCTATTTTAAAATATATATGTATATATATTTTACAGCACACGTGTTCAGAGGAATGTTCTGGAATGTCTTTCAGTTCACGAATTCCAGCTATCCAGCGAGCATCGGTCCCTTCAGCAGCCCATAGCGCAGTCCAGCAGGCAGACCCGATCTGTTCCAGATCACATTTATTTAGAAAGCAAGCGTATACCTTATCCTATATTTTACACCACACAGCATTCAAGATCTACATCATAACAATCTTGACAATAAAAACGGATTAGGCTCTTACCCGGAGTGTGTGTGTGTGTGTGTGTGCGCGTGCTGAGAAGTTTTTCCACTCTGCTCCCGCTCCTGTGTGCGCACTGTGGAGCTCCTCGGCACTGCCTGATCTTCCTCGACTCTCTCTGCTCAGCTCATTTCAATAACAATGGACACTCCTATAGTCGGCCTGTTCGGGGAGGGGCTTGGCCTCATTTCTCAGGCTGCGAGGGGGCCGTTGGCTCACATCCCAAAGCGCATACTAGTATCCTAAAGGAGGAGGCAACCGCGCACAAAGCGCATGAATACGTCCTCTCTGCACTGCATACTACCCAACTAAGCAGTAGCAAGTACTTAACAGACTAACGCAAGGTGGGTTAAACTGCCTTACATTAGAAAATAAGAAAAAAAAAAAAAAGATAAAAGCATGTTTGCTTGTGGTAACAGAGTATCAACTGAATGGAAGCTCATGCAAAATACCTTCAATCTATAAGACATGCTCATCAAATGGGAACTTTCCCTTGTCACTAGTCTCCTAATTATTTTGTATCTCTTTGTGCAGATCAACTTTAAAGTACCTTAAGGACATCTTTTGTAACTCCAATGAACTTTTAGATTACAAGTTTAAAGGTGAACTAAATGGATCTTCTCAGGTTAAAGATGCATAAGGTGCTTAAGGGACAAAACATGTACCCTTGAGACTACCACCCTAGTGACATGGAGAGAGTGCAGCTACCCTAACATATAGTACCCCAACCCTGAACAAATAAAGTAGTTACTAAACATCATGAAATTAATAAAAAAGGTTAGTAGCCTTCTACATGTCCCATGTCCTTTTAGGTGCCATTTGTGAAATTAATTCTATACATATCAAAGATATACATATAAAAGATAAATATATACCCACAATTGGTAGTTTGGTAACATATTAGCTAAAGCAATCAAACGACTATTATGACATCTTAAAGTTTCTCATGGGATTTAATGTTTCTTAGCTTTCTCAGCTCAGCTCTATTAAAAAAAAGTGCACAGTACTGAGCATTTAAGGAAATTGAAAGCCAGTCTCTCTTGGGATCTTGTGTCATGGTTATGAGTCCTGAATTAAACTAAAGATGGTAAAATCCCAGCAACTTAGATAGTAGATCCTTATAGATGAAGATAAATCTTACATCTTCAGTAACTGCTGGATTATTCTTGCTCAGGTCCTTGATGCATCCAGAACTTATTCCAGGATTTCACCATGATAGGATGCCAAGTCATTGCAGTTTACCATGCACACACATTCACACACTCTGGGGTGTGAATTTATCAGAATGGATTAGCCCCATAGATGCATGTTTTTGGGAGCTTGAAGGAAACTTAAGAACCTAGACAAAACAAACACTGACACAGAGAACATGCAAATCTCCACACAGACAGTAACCTGAGCTCAGGATTAAACCATGGACCCTGGAGCTGTGAGGTGGCAATGCTACTGCTGCACCACAGTCATACCGCCTACCTGACATTATATGTAATTATTTCTTACACTCTCTATAACTTGAACGCAATAATCCTTCTGAAACTTAGTCAAAAACAACAACTTACTTTCGGCTGCTCCCGTCAAGGGGTCGCCACAGCGGACCATCCGATCCGCACACACCTTTGGCACAGGTTGCCCTTCCTGACAGAACCCTCCCATTTTATCTGGGCTTGGGATTGCCACTAAATCCAGTGGCTGGGTTGTATAGGGGTGTGGCAACCACTGACAACGGAGCTCGAACCCAGATCCTCAGATCCCCAAACCAACAACCAAGCACATTATCCCCCACTCCCCCACCCTTAGTCTGAAACTTAATCAAATTTGTTTAAATTCTATGAAAGTTCATTGGAAGACTATACTGCATACACATTAGAACATGGTTGTATGTTTTTCCCAATAAGGGATTTTCTTAAAAATAAACAATCTGACAATGCTGTTCATATTAGTAAAAAAAAAAAAAACCTGCACTGAAGTCCAAATGTTCCCATGGTGTAGGCAGGTCTTCTTAGTTTCTCAATACCAAGTGACTTACGTGTCAAATCTGTTACATGTATTGCTCCATCAAGACTGTACAGGTTCCACCTTTATTTTGCTGCAATCCACACTTCCCCTTTTACATGCATGGTTTAAAGAATAGATAAATGGGAACAAAATAACGGGCTCATTTCAGCACAAATATCCGCAATCTCCTGAAAGCCTGAAGTCATCGTAAAATTTGTTTATCAACAGACCATTTGTTTCAAATGTGGTGGCAAGTGGGAAAGCTACTTGCTCACCAGCTTTTTTTGGCACAATTTGGAATGCTTATAAAGTGACACAGAATCCAACGGGCCCATGGGAACTCGTCTATTGCATGCTGGGCTTGTATAGGCTCGCAGCCACGATTTGGCACAACGACCTAACTAGGATACTGGAAGACCTAATGAGGCCTGACAGCAATTGCTTCATTCACAAACAGAATTTTATGTGGGGTTAAACAAATGTCCAAGTAATGCTTTAGTGAATATAGAAATTGGAATTGTTTTTGCCCCAATATGCCTAGATTTTTTTAGAGTGAAAAAAAAAAAATTCTATTTATATATGTATTATATATACATACATACAGTATATACATATATATGCACACCCAAAATAGTTTGGGAAAAAAACAAATTGAAACAGGTCTTGACTGTCTAACTTGACTAAACTTGTCTGTAGACGGTGCTTTATTCAAATTTATCATGTTCTCTTCCCTCCTATTTCAGTAGGCTTCATTCAAATGGCTTAAAAAATCTCTGGCGGTGTGACAGGATCGCAGTGGTCGAATTGCAGTGACGTTTCAATAGCGAGGGTGGGTCAGCCGGGATCCAATTTTAAACCACGTGCTCTAGGACCGTGGGAAAGAGTCGAGCTTTTCTTCCCAGCATAGGCGTATGCACAATTCAAGAGAAAGAGCAAGAGCGAGAGAGAGAGAGAGAGAGGGTAGTTCAAAAACAGTTGCCTGTGGAAAGTTGGCGTGTAGAAAGGATACCAGAGACTGTGTGGAGGTTTGATAACCTCAAGTCAGTTACAGGAATATCAGCGACTCAAACGTCTTTAAGCTACTAAGGACAGATCAGTTTCCCAACCCGATGTTGCCTGAGATTTCTCATGCTCACGTGAGAAGATGTAGGAACGGAGAAGTTTGCCATTATGGCCATGTATGAGGTGAAAGGTTTCAGGAGCCCACACTCTCTGCTCCTGACTGTGACCTATTGATTTTGCATGGGAACTGACCCCTGCTGTCAGCCCCTAACCGAGTCCAAATGCCTCATGACTGGTCAAGCCTAACAGATAACAAGCATGAAGCAAGACTCAATTACATGACACAATGGCCTGAGCTGAGTGTTCTTGCTGAAAGCAGTACTACTCCTGACATTATCGGCACCATCTCTTACCTTCTTGTAAAACAATAAACATCAACAAGTTATCTCCAGTTAACGCAGTGGCCTTAACGTTCTCATAAGAGACTGAATATGCAGCCATCATTTTTAACATGGTCATCAGGTTTGCAATATTGTTGTCTGCATTAATATTATCCATGTTGATGTCAGGTGTTATTGGGGAAAACATGTGGTGCGTAGAAGAGCAGTAATTCTGTCGGCCTGCATCGTCAGACAGTAGGA